>OY740810.1:21531028-22166984 GCA_963514005.1 Raja brachyura | reverse complement strand
TATAAATAGTAATCCCTTCATTTATTAATTGTGCTATATCCAATTCGTATTGTGGAATCATGCATTATAGCAGCATTGCCTGTGCTTGTGTTCTGCATGGAAAATGTCTGGATATTTACAATCCTGACCTTGTTGAATGTTGAATACATCCGAGGACCATCCTCAATCTTAGGGAAAACAATAATGACTTTACTTAGAGAAACACAGGTTGTTTGATGTCAAACTACTTTTCCATTGTTGGAGATGAATCATAATGTGGGGGCTATGGAAGCAGGTACCTGAAATGCAAATTGCCCATCAGCCAGCACAACTCACCTCAAAGAACGCAAGATCTATAAATTCATTTGAAAACATGTTTTATTCAGTGGAAGCAAGAATTTCACTTATTTTGATCTACCCATGGCCTTCACTGCCAACAATTATGTCAAAGAGAATTGGATAACAACATGTCAGTAAGAAATAAAGCGACGCTCCCCTATGAGTTGGTAATGTTTAAAATGCCGTACATTAATTCCGGATGAGTATAGGTCGCTGCCATGTTATGGGCAAGCTTCCTGATGTTGCTTATTTTTCAAATGTTGGAAATAATAATGAAGCTATCACACACACACCAGCATTAGGATGACATTAGCAGCACCACTAGCTTCTTTGCCAGAACAGGAACACAAGAGCAAACTGGTAATTCAACATTATGCACCATATTGAAGGAGATTTAGCTGCCATTGCACCTCTTCATGTCATTGTTAGGAAATGTTGTGCCATTGGTAACAATGTAGACCTAAGACTACATGTTGCTGGACAACAAATTGTTTCACATATTGTGAATTGAACACTGCTTAATATTAACGCATTGACAGTTTATTTGCAATAAATATCACTGATGTTTTTGTTATACCTCCTGTTTAAATTGAGATTGAACTGATGATTATAGCAAGGACCAGAACTTTGCTGTTCATATTTCCTGCTTCAGACAATTTTGTTGAATTATCAGAGCGTATATTGGTATTGTCAATGTGCTTTAATGTTTCATTCCTCTCATCATTTATTTTCTCCGTTCTGCTTCCCTTTTAAGCAATGATTTTTCAGCTGTAACTTCCTTTCCCTCAGTAGCTAAGGGACAGCAAAGCCAAGTGTAGCAGGTTACTGCCAAGCTAGCACATCGTCGAGCCACAACAGTAACCAAGCTGGATCTCAGCAAAGCAGCAGAGATCATAAAAGACCACAACATTGGCGCAGCAGTAGAGTTGCTGCCTTCGAGCCCCAGAGCCCTGGGTCCTGGGTTCGATCCCGACTACAGGTGCTTGTCTGTACAGAGTTTCCACTTTCTCCCTGTGACTTGGGTGGGTTTTCTCTGAGATCTTTGGTTTCATCTCACACTCCAAAGGCGTACAGGTTTGTAGGTTAATTGGCTTGGTATCAATATAAATTGTCCGTAATGTGTGTAGTGTTAATGTTCAGGGATCGCTGGTCGGTGCTGACTCGTTGGGATGAAGGGCCTGTTTCTGCACTGTATCTCTAAACCTAAAACTAAACCTTGCAATGTGGCGATCTCAAATTTCTAAAGCGTTATTTTATGAAATATAGTCTATGTTGTTACTTCAAGGATCCCATATGTAACAAAATGAGTGAGGGCTGATCATGCATATTTGCTGATATTAGTTCATATGATCAAATATATTGTCAAAAAGCTCGAGTAACTCAGCGGGACAGGAAGCATCTCTGGAGAGAAGGAATGCGGGACATTTCAGGTCAAGACCCTTCTTCAGACCCGAATCGACCCGAAACGTCACCCATTCCTTCTGAGTCCCGTTGAGTTATTCCAGCTTTTTGTGTCTATCTACGGTTTAAACCAGCATCTGCAGTTCCTTCTTACACATAAATTATATTGTCAGATATTATTTGAGTTGAACATTTCATTTGAGAGAGTTGGTGCAATAATGCTCCCTCAGTTCCGCAGATAAATGCAATTAAAGATTTTGTTCAAATCATAATTTTCTAATTTGGAATCCAGTAGATACTAACAAAGAGAAGTGTTCTTCTCTCACCTCCCTGTTAACATTGCTTAACTTACCACATTACCGGCAGCATTCATTCTAGGTTATTGTAGGAGAAAACAGTAATTAAAAGCAAGTTCTTGACTCCTCAGCAGTAGCATAGATTTTCCTTTTTATTTAATGCTAGTTCATCTGCATTCTCTGTGTGCCTGACAGCACTCTCCCTGCCTTGCAGAAACTGGACCTAGTCCTTTGCTAGTCTTAAGGGCCTGTCCCACTATATGAGTTTACCCAAGAGCTCTCCCGAGTTAAAAAAAAAAATCAAACTCATGATAAGTACATAGAATGTACATAGCGGGTACGTCGGAGCTCGGGACATCTCTTAGCGACTCGTAACGCTAACAGCAGGTACTCGGGAAATGCTATAAGCTCGTGAAGTTTTTTCAACATGTTGAAAAATGTCCACGAGAGCCCCGAGTACCTACGCGCGGCTATTACCGTAAAGGGCCTGTCCTACTGTATGAGCTAATTCAAGAGTTCTCCCAAGTTTCCCCTGATTCGAACTCGGAGAATTACGGTAATATCCGCTCGTAGGTACTTGAGGCTCTCGTGAACATTTTTCAACATGTTGAAAAATCTTCACGAGTCTTCACAAGCTTACCGCATTTCCCGAGTACCTGCCGTTAGCGTTACGAGCCGCTAAGAGACGTCCCGAGCTCCGACGTACCCGCTACGTACATTCTACGTGCTCACCACGAGTTTGATTTTATTTTAAACTCGGGAGAGCTCTTGAATTAGCTCATACAGTGGGACAGCCCCTTTACACTGCCTCTGCCTGTTGGTCACTTGGGCACCTTCCCTCAGGAGGCTCCTTTCACACATTGGGCTTTGTTAGCTGGCCATGATAAGAAAATAATTTCTTCTGTATTTGAACCACATCTAACATGGAACATTTGGCTGGTGATCGGTGGCAGGAAATCCTCACTATACACTCGGCCCATTGAGATCAGGGATATGCAACGGCTAATCCACGTGAACTTCCTCCCACTCTATTTCGTACTGCTGCCATTGTACAATTACAAAGTAACTCTGTGTTAGTGAATCATTTAAGATAACAAGTACATTATTATCTTTTCTTTCCATCCCACTCCCTCCCCCGGGCTCTGAAACCATGCATTCTGGACATATTTAGACCTCAGAGATTCAGCACGGAAACAGGCCCTTCAGCCCATCGAGCCCGTGCTGACCAGCGATCACCCCGTACACTAACAGTATCCAATACACTAGGGTCAATTTTACAATTTTTTGCCAGTTCACCCATAAACCTGCATGTCTTTGGAGTGTGGGAGGAAACCAGGCACCCAGAGAAAACACATGGAGTCACAGGGAGGACATACAAACTTTGTACGGACAGCACCCGAGGTCAGGATCGAACCAGGGTATCTGGCGCTGTAAGGCAGCAACTCTACCGCTGCGCCATTGTGCCGCTCCCGACTGGCAGCTAAACCCTCATCCCAATGAAAATGTTCCAATATCTTTCTTGTTGCACAATGGAGGAGGTGATGAATGCCAGCACAAGAAGGTGTGGTTTAAAATTAAAACAACACTTTCTAGTAGCCGCTGGCTTGTGGGGCGGGGGCGGGGGGGCTGCAGAGTTCTGACAGACAAATTGTTCCTCCGATCAGCGACAATGTATTTGACAAAGGTTTCCTCTGCAGAGTACACAAAAACACCTCCAGAGTCCATTTTCCCTTTAAGTGGCCCTGATGATTAAATCGTCTGTATCCCGAGCCTCCTTAGCATTCAGTCAGTAATTGCATCCACATTTGATTATGGTGATTGAGAGCCTAATGCCATGTGCTCCTAGGGGGAGATGGCGGCGGGGGAGAGGGGAATGAACAAAAGCTTTGGCTTTGAGAGCTTTCCTTAAAGGTCATTTACAGGAGGTGCTATTTTATTTTAAAGCTGTTTCCAGTTTTATGACGGCTGTAATGTAATAATTTTGTTGCAAGTCCTGTTTTAGTAATTGCTGATTCTTGAAAAAGAAATAAAAGGAAACCTACCATATTCTAGGATGATGATGAAGCTACTATGTATTCCAGATTAATTTCATTAATTGCAATTACATTTTCTAATTACTCAGATGCTGGTGGGTTTATGGAGTGAGCTGCCAGCGGTGGTAATTGAGGTAGCACTATAACAGCTTTTAAAAGACAGTTGGACATGTGCATGAAAAGGAAGAGTTAAGAGGGATATAGGCTAAATGCAGGCAAATGTGACTCGGTTAGATGGGACACCTTGGTCGGCATGCACGTGTTGTGCCAAAATGCCTGTTTCCTTGCTGCATGACTATGATTTTACAGCAGCAAGGTTCAAATTCATTACAAGGTCCGATGTCCAGATCTCTGGCTACCTGTAACCATACACTGCTCCGTCCCACCTCCCAGTCTCTCCCCAGGCATAGTTTGGTCCATGACATGATTGGGTGATGGCGAATGGTGGCTCCATCGAGTGTGGCTGCCTCGCCTGCAGCTTTCTGTCCTCTCATCATTTTTATTAATTTTAGTCTGTTTTAAAGTTTGTTTTTGGGAGGTCTTTAGTCTTTCTTATGTGGGGGGGGGGAGATGGGGGAGATGGGGGGAGGGGGAAGCCATTTGTCATGGTCGAGGATGCGTATTTCCTCCGAGCCGCATCTTCCCCCCGTCCTCGCAGCCTACCATCTGGATTGGTGCGGCCTTTCCTACCGGAGACCGGCCAGAGCTTCAGCTTCAGCAGCGGCGCAGCACTGGATTCCATTGTGGAGCGAGCGATGCCTTATCGTGAATCGCGTGTTAGAGCTCCGGAGTGCTGCGACTGCCGACTTCAACACCGTGGAGCTGTGGTCTGTGGAGCTTCCAGCCGCGGGCAGCGCTGACATTGACATCGCGGAGCCTGGGATCTCTCGCCGAGGTCGCCAGTGTTGAATATCCACCCAGCTTGGCCTGTGGACTTCGGGAGCCTCGGTCTCTGGTAGGAAGCGGCCGATTCGGAGGCTCCGGGCCGCTGAGAGTGTTCTTCCGTTTGAGGGCATGAAATATGGGGTCATTCTTGCGGCGACTGCGGAGGCCTCAATAGGCCCCGACCACGGGTGAACAGAGGAAGAGGACTGAACTTTGGTGCCGTCCCTCAGTGGGGAACGCTGATTCCGTTGTGTGGGATGTTTTATAATGTTTTATATTAAATTTTAAAGTGTTGGGTTTATCTTATTTGTGCTGCATGGCAACTCAAATTTCACTGCACCAATTGGTGTATGTGACAATGAATGTCCTTTGCTGAAGAATCATCCATTTCTTTATGGGATTTTGTTGATTGCGATCCGATCTACCATGACGATGGACACTCGACAAAGCAATTGGAGGGAAGACTGTGCAATGGTTGGATGGGAGGAGGTTACACAAAAGGATTTCCTCCAAACAGGATCAGCAACCCTAGTGTTGGAGGTGCTGCCCTTTGAGTGGAGTTATATCTGAAGGTTCTGCTAACTGTTCCCAATGGCTGGCATTGGGAAGGTGCCACTGCTTCCAGCCAATGCCATCGTAAACCAGTGAATTGACATTCATATTGTAACTCTTTTGGCTCCACTTGAATGCATAATGCTATTAATTTCAATATAATTAACAATACGTAGAGAAGCTTGCGAGCGAGCAAGGAATGTAGATGGGCATGTTCTCACCCAGATATTTTACTTTAGATGTTAGATTTTAGAGGTACAGCATGGAAACAGGCCCTTTGACCAGTGATCACCCTTTACACTAGCACCATCCTACTCACTAGGGACAATTTACAATTTTTACCAAAGCCAATTAACCGCCAAACCTGTACATCTTTGGAGTGTGGGAGGAAGCCAGAGCACCCGGAGGAAACCCATGCGGTCACAGGGAGAACGCACAAACTCCGTACAGACAGCACCCACCGTCAGGATCGAATATGGGTCTACAGCTCTGTAGGGCAGCAACTCTACCGCTGCGTCACTGTGCTGTCAATGAATACATTCTCTAGCTAACCCATCAATGCTTGCTGCCCAAGCCTGGTGTTACTTCATTGACATTCCATATTTCTTCCCATCTCTGCATTTAACATTTCCTTATTCTCTCTTCCTTTCAAAATATAATCTTGACAAATCATTTTCCCTATTTCCCAATACTTTCTCTTCATATCCTAACATGTTTTTGATTTGGTCTCTTGTTTTTATACCAAATTCTTCTAGAATCTCCATCAACTAACTCCAAGATCTTTCCATCCCTCTAGCTTGCTTTTATTGCATTAAATCAAGTGGCCATTGGGTTCCTTAAGGAAATTCTAATCTCTCTCTTTAGAAAAGTTACGGTAGATAGTGAGTGATGATGTTCTTCAATGGAGGTATCATTGCTGAATCTCTGCGTTAAAGATATCTACTAACTTGGCCTCCACAGCGTTCTGTGGCAAAGAATTCCACAGATTCACCACCCTCTGACTAAATAAATTTCTCCTCATCTCCTTCCGAAAAGAGCATCCCTTAATTCTGAGGCTATAACCTCTAATCGTAGACTCTCCCACTAGTGTAAACGTCCTCTCTACATCCATTCTATCCAAGCCTTTCACTATTCTGTATGTTTCAATGAGGTCCCCTCTCATTCATCTAACCTCCAGCCAGTACCGACAAATGCTCATCATAGGTTAACCTTCTCCTGTGGTGTGTGGTGAGGTGCCTCAGCTCAACTGACTTCACACGCAACAGCCATAAAACAGTATCTGTTAATAAAGACCTTAAGTACCCTGTAAAGCTCAGCCCAGTGATGGAAATATTATTTTTTATTCATGATTCACAGTTCCAAACCCCTTGAGGCTATATCAAGCTGGTGGAAAAAGAGACATGCAAGCTGTAGATCTCGAGGTTGAGATATAGTTTAAACCTCACAAGGTCCAGGAAAATGTGTCAGGGTTTCAGAAATAACAACAACGTGAACTCTCTTGTTCCATTTTTAAAAATATCACTCTCTCTGTCTAGCTCAAGATGCTATTCAACCCATTTTTTTCTCTACTGGCTATCTGAACAAATAGTCCCAGCCCCTTGCACAACCATCTCCCCCACACCATGTATACCCCTGTGGCATAGTGGCACAGCTAGTAGAGCTGCTGCCTCACGCCACAGGATACCCTGGTTTCATCCTGGCCTTGGGTGCTCTCTGTATGGAGTTTGCACGTTCTCCCGAGACCACGCGTTTCCCCTGGGTGCTTCAGGTTCCTCCCATATCCCAACGTTGTGCAGGTTGGAAGGTTAATTGGCCTCTGTAAATTGACCCCAGAATGTGAGGAGTGCATGGAAAATGGCGATAGCATAGAACGAGGGAGAAAAAGTGGTCGATGGTCAGTATAGACTTAGTGTGACACATGAACTGTTTCCATGCTGTAATAATTAAACAAAAACTAAACTTCATGCTCACAAGAGAAAAAAAAACAAGAAATATTCAAACTTAAAATTCCCGGTAGCTGATTTTCTGCAGCCTTCTCATGCTGATATTTTGTGTCTGTTGTTCATAATTTGTTCTGAAGCAAAACCATGACATCTAGTCTATAGATGTGTACAAGGTTGGTGAATAGACAAGTCTGGGTTTGAAAATTACTTTCATGCAGGGAACTGCAGTCTAGGTTTGATGTAGTGGGTGCAGTTTGTGATTTTCCATATTCTGTTTTTCTGTCTCCTTCCTCCATTCTATCCTCCTCATATGGAGGAGCACCACTTTTTATATGGGTGCACCACACAGGAGGATCCAGCCCTTGTAGTCCCCAGTGGTTTAGTTTAGTTTAGTTCAAAGATACAGCATGGAAACAGGCCATTCGGCCGACTGAGTCCACACCAACCAGAGATCCCCGCACATTAACACGACCATGCACACACTTGGGCCAATTCTACATTTACACCAAGCCTATTAACCAACAAACCTGCACGTCTTTGAAGTGTGGGAAGAAACCAAAGATCTTGAAGAAAACCCATGAAGGTCACAAGGTTTGAACATACAAACTCTGTGCAGACACACACCCGCAGTCAAGACTGAACCCAGGTCTCTGGTGCTGTAAGGCTATAGCTCTACCTCTACACCACCATGGTTGTCAATTTTGAAACTCTTCAGGAATGGGATCAGAGTCTTTTAAAAAAAATAAAAAATTCTGTCCATCACATGATTGTTATTAGTCAAGAGTCAAAGAATGTTTTATTGTCTGAATCTGAACAATGAAATTCTCACTTGCGGGAGCACGATAGGTTGGTAAACATAGTACCCAATAGATAATATAATAAACTAACATGAAAAAAGTTCAATAAATAAAAATAACAAAAAAACAATATTGTGCAAAAAAAATGCACAATAAAAATTGTGTATAAGGTCATAAGCGATAGGAGTAGAATTAGGCCATTCAGCCCATCAAGTCTACCCTGCCATTCAATCATTGCTGATCCATCTCTCCCTCCTAACCCCATTCTCCTGCTTTCTCCCCATAACCTCCGACACCCGTACTAATCAAGGCTATCTCTGCCTGAAAAATATCCACCGACTTGGCCTACACAGCCTTCTGTGGCATAACTCATTGAATTATTACAACAATGTGTCACAATTTTCACTCAAATTGTGTCGGAAGGAACTGCAGATGCTGGTTAACACTGAAGATACACACAAAATGCTATTGTAACTCATCAGGTCAGGCAACATCTCTGAAGAAAAGCAATGGGTAACGTTTTCGGACGAGACCCTTCTTCAGACCTCCACTGTTACATTCAGATTGGTTTGCATTATGAACAATTCGTAATCTGTCGGACTCAAACCCAGACCGATACACACACTGGATGGCTCAGTCTGACATTCACTTTTGATTGATTAAACCCGATTTCAATCATGACCGATTCAGCCGTGGACCATCGCCCAGCTCAGTTGAGTCACACCCTGGCTGATTCATTTCACAATCAATTCACACCCTAACTGACTCACAACCTGAACGTTTTACATCCTGACCTCCTCAAACCCTGTCTGATCCACAGTCAGATATTTTCACAGTCTAATTCACACTGTCCAATTTACAGTTGACATAATTTTCTACACCTGAAATTCTGACACACGCCACTGCCTTGAGTAGTTACGTTACACTCTTATTAGGTCCGACTGTGAGTGTAGCGTTCATTCGTTGGGTTTTGAAGGGATGTAACAGAACATTCAAGGGTCAAGTCAAGAGTGTTTTATTGTCATGTGTCCCGGATAGGACAATGAAATTCTTATTTACTGCAGCACAACAGAATATGTAAACATAGTACATAACAGGAGAAAAAAAGAAAAAAGTTCACATACACACACACACACACACACACTCAATAAATAAACACACATAGTGCAATAATAGCAAGCATCTGTTGCAGTTCAGAGCTTATTTGTTGTTGCGTTTAATAGCCTGATGGCTGTAGGGAAGAAGCTGTTCCTGAACCTGGACGTTACAGTTTTCAGGCTCTAGTACCTTCTTCCCGCTGGCCGTGGTGAAATGAGTGTGTGCCTTTGATGGCGCAATTTTTTGATGATGTTGGCTGCCTTTTTGAGTCAGCGATTTCGATGGTGGGGAGGTCAGATGGACTGGGCAGTGGTCACAACTTTTTGCAGTCTTTTCCGTTCCTGGACCTTCAAGTGGCCGAACCAGACCACGATTCAACTAGTCAGTATGCTCTCTACTGTCCACCTGTAGATGTTCAAGAGAATCCTCGTTGACATGCCAAATCTCCGTAGTCTTCTCAACAAGTAGAGGCGCTGATGTGCCTTCTTCATAATTGCATCAGTGTGCTGGAACCAGGAAAGATCTTCGGAAATATGCATGCCCAGGAACTTGACCCTCTCCATCATCCCATTGATGTAAACAGGATTGTGGGTCCTCATCCTTGCTCTACCAAATCCACAATCAGTTCCTTGGTTTTACTGAACTTGATGATGAACATTGCTATATATGAAAGTATTAACCTAGAATTTCTTAGACTTAGACTTAAAGCCTCTTGGTAGAGGATTAAGGAGCAATATAATTGAGATATTAAGATTAATGAAGTCATTCGAGAAATTATAATGACACTCTAGCAACATGCAAAGAGTGCAAGTTTGGGTTTTCATATCTGAAAATATTTCAACAGTTATAATCAACAACAATTTTACTCCTCAAAAGTACCAGCACGTAGATACCAATTAGGCTTGTGACTGACAGAGGATCACGATGAATGGTTGTTTTGCAAGCTGGAGGAAGGTTTATCGTGACATTCCCCAGAGATCGCTGTGTGCACCATTGCATTGTTTTGATCTATATTAATGACCTACACTTGGCGATGAAAGCCACAGTATCAACATTTGCTGATGACACAAAATGTGGGAGTATAATGAACTGCGGAAAAGATAGTGTAAATATCACAGAACATAAGCAGGGTTGGAGACTGGGCAGATATGTGGCAGATGAAGTTTAATGCCGAGAAGGTGAGGCAGTGTATTTTGGAAAGAACAACAAGAGAAAAACAATATAGAATACTGGGATTCTGTAGTTCTACATCTAGGTATGTTACAAAACTTACCTTTACCGGCGCTGCACTTCTGCCGCTCCCCGTGTGCGTGACTTTCGCGCCTTGCAGAGGGGGGCGGGCTTAAAGTGCCGTTTTTCCACAGGCCTGGATAATCGATGAATGTCGGGCGATTTGGTTGCTGAAGAAAAATCGCTCCGACATTTAATGAATGGTGGTATTTTTAAATTACTCTACATTATTTATTAACTAGAGTAATTTAAAAATCACCTTCAAAAGCCGTGACCGCAGACAACCGGAAGCATTTTCCGTAGGGGAGAAAAAAAGGTAAATACTTTATTTTTATATTAAAAGTTGGTTTTTCGGGAGGCATTAATAATATTTTTATGTTGCGAAATGGGGTCCCCAAAAAATGTATGAACCCCCAGTATTTTTCCCCCCGACTTCACCGCTAACCGCAATGTTCTAATCCACCGCATTCCACTAAAACCCACTCGCTAGTTGATTTAAATGGCCATTAATTTACAGGCATTAAACACTAAATTCCTTCCATTTGGCCCAGAAATTCATGAAAATGAGATTTAAAAATTATGTTATATTGTGGATTATTGTGTGAATGTTATTTGGACACTTAGGCAATTTTTAAAAAGTTTATCTTTTCTTAAGAAATTGATAGATGTTTAGATCTACTCATTGAATTTTGTAATTAGCTACAATTAGATAACTAACTAATTATATGCTTTAATTTCAGGTAATCCAAGTAAGATTGTTTAATATTTGTTTCAGAATGCTTCAATCTATAATAACTGAAAATTTCATTGAGTTCTCTTAATTTTTAAGAATGTTATGGACTTTTAACTTTTCCAGATCACAGCTTTTGAGTTAAGTCAATTGAAAGGCAATGGGAAGCAAGATGCTCATTTCCGAGTATGAAAATGGCCATAACTTTCTTAATACTGAAGATATGAAAGTAAATTAGGTGTCAAATTAAACTTCTTTTTATGCTTTATCTGATGGGATAAATTGCAGACTTGATTTTTAAAATCTCAAAATTTTGTAACATTGCTACTACATCACCCAAGGCCTTGTATCGGTGTTACTAAGCTCACTCATCACATGCCGGATGAAGGACATAGTTCCTCATTTCCCCCCGTTCAACCTCATAACATGTAGGGTTATATTAGAACTTGCCTGACTGGTTTTACTCTTTTTCGAAGATCTCTAAATACTGGCATCTTCTAAAACTGGAAAATAACTACTTTAGTCAAAGTAACAGTTTGATTTCATCTTGTGACCTGTCATATTACACAGATGAGATACAAGAATGAGAGGACAGAATGTTAAAATATACATGTGAGACTGTTCGGAGCAAGAAGTATGTTATCACACAAGAAAAGAGCAATCCCGAGCTGTTAATTCCCATAAACTACAGATGCTTGTAGCTGTAAGGAACATGTCGATTTAACTAAAGGTGCAGTAGGGAGTAGCTATAATGTCACTGACTAGGCTTGTGGAGTTAAATGATCTACCCAGTTTATACGTTCCGAAGAGTGGATCCTTCTGGGGAATGAAGATCGCTCCTGTATTCTATATAATCTGGATTTAGAAGGCTGTTTGACTGTTGCTGGGTTTTTCCATTGGTTCTCCAATCTTCTAGTCATTCACGTCAGGAATTCATCTGTCATCCCAATGATAAGGTAATATATTAATCAAACAGTATCTAATTGTTTGGGGTGGCATAGAAACAAAGAAAACAGGTGCAGGAGTAGGCCATTTGGCCCTTTGAGCCAGCACCACCATTCAATATGATCGTGGATGATCATCCAAATTCAGTACCCCCTTCCTGTTTTCTCTCCATACCCCTTGATCCCGTTACCCTAAGTGACTCTACCTAATAGCGGTAGAGTTTCTGCCTCACAGTGCCAGATACCCGGATTCGATCCTGACTACGGGTGCTTGTTTGTACAGAGTTTGTACATTCGCCCCATGACCTGCGTGGGTTTTCTTCAAGATCTTCGGTTTCCTCCAAAGACGTACTGGTTTGTAGGTTAATCGGCTTGGTATAAATGTAAATTGTCCCTAGCGTTTGTAGGATAGTGTTAAGTGTGTGGGGATCGCTCATCTGTGTGCACTTGGTGGGCCGAAGGACCTGTTTCTGCGCTGTGTCTCTAAACTAATGCAGGTTGAATATTCCTTTACTTATTTCTTACATCATTCCTCACCTTTCAAAATAACTTCTTGATTTAAAGACATTGCCTACTGAAGACTTGAGACTCTAGATCTGTTTTACGGTTGATATGTACAAACCACTGACACCTCCTGTAGATTGGCCATTATCTCCACTTCAATACAATGTCTTCATCAGGCCTCCCTTGGAGATTGAAAACTTTCACTCCACTTTATTTCTTTTCCACTTTACCCACATTTCTATCACTTTTCAACCTATGCTGCGTCTCTCTTGTTTATGCTGCTGCTGTGTGACTCTTTTAACCTCCCTCGAATGCTGTTTCTTTGCATCTCACACTTCTCCTGCTCCTTTTCCTTTGCCTTATGTTTCCTCTCCAACCCCCACGCGCTGAATGATGTGCACAAGAGCAGACACTAAAAGTGCTCATTCTGCCAGCCCAAGTTCGAACTCATTGCTTCTGCTTAATCTGGAATCACAGCATTAGGGGCTGACAGAGTGAAAGAGAACTGAGTGCAACAGTCTGAGCACAACACACAATCAGTGTTGTAAACATTCCATTAAGTTATCCAACCGTGGGATCTTAAATGTCTTCTTGTCCATGATGGGACTGGAGAGGTTCCTTGTAAAAGAGAGGTAATCAAGGCTAATTAGTCTTTATAATGTTTCTTAATTGCAACAATCAGCTTCTGCTTCGTTCCCAGTTTAGTCGGAGAGTTGTGGGACCCGCGCATGTTACCAATCAATTACTTTGTTAAAACCAATAAAGATAATTTGGCCAAGATCTTTGCCATGGATGCCCAAAATAGGGGAATCAAGAACCAGAGGACATAGGTTTAAGGTGAGAGGGGGAAGATTTAAAAGGAACCCGAGGAGCAACTTTTTGCACACAGAGGGTGGTGGGTATATGGAATAAGCTGCCAGATGAGGTGGTTGAGGCAGGTAAAATAACAACATTTAAAATACATATTGACAGGTACATGGGTAGAAGAGGTTTGGAGGAATATGGTCCAATTGTGGGCAGGTGGGGCTAGTGCAGATGGGGCATCTTGGTCATCATGTGTAATGGGCCGAATGGTCCATGCTGTACGACTATGACTCTGTGAGGAGAAAACAGCTATATGGCGGGAAGTACAGCAACTTCACCCAATAAATACATGTTCATTTTTCCAGAAAAAAAAAATCCATTGAGAATGACTATATACAAATTGAATGCTTAAAATCACACTCAAACTAGGTGGGATTGAGATTTGGAAAGAGGAGTTAAAAAAAACCCAATAGTATATAGACAAACTGAGTGAGTGGATGGGAATGTCGTAGATGCAATATACTGTGGCCAAATGTGATGTTTACCACTTTGGTTGGCCCGTAATGTCTGTGCTGAATATAAAGCCCAGTTATACATATCTCCTCTAATTTCACATGATTCATATCCCCTTGCCTATCTAAAAACCTCTATAATGCCACTTTGTGGTTGTATATAAAACAACCATAAAGGTTGTAGATCTTAATTATTTTCTGCCATCACTTCTAATTTCCATTCCTCCACGGGAAGTGCCCCTTCAGCATGGTGGGATGTGACGATTCCAGTCTATTTAGCATTGTCCTAAAATTATTGCTTAAATGCTAGCAGCTGTACGTGGCCTCGCCTTTACAACGACTTCTGTTAAAGCTAGAATTAAACTTGCCCAGTCTACCAGTTAATTAGGTTTAATGGATCAGATTAACTCAACAGGTTGCAGTAATTGACATTTGGCATGAGCAAAGTGCAAGCATTGGGAGGGAGAAGTGTGAAGAGTAAGGCTGCGATAAGCCTGACATAGTTCATCACGATGCTGCTACTGTGAGCAATAATTTCCTTCCAGCCTATACTGATCGCTCTCGCTGTCTGACATTCAGCTTCAATACCTGTTTTAGTTTTGTTTAGAGATACAGGCCCTTCGGCCCACCGAGTTTGGGACGAACAGGAATCCCCCACACATTTACATCATCCCACACACCAGGCACGTGCCGTGAGTAATTACTCAGGGCAGGCACTCAGTCCGCTTAAAAAAAATTAAACCGCACATGCGCAGATTGTTCTCTCCGTTAAATAAATAAATAAATAAAAACGGTGACATTTCAATTTGCCCAACGCTTCCTAGTCGTAAACCAATTGGGGGAACAGTTCCTTTCACAGCGTGTGTAGAGTCTGTGCCAGGGGCAAAGTTGTGGGGAGGGCACGAGTGTTGAGAAGGAGGGTGTCGGGGATACTGCCAATAACTCATTCACTCACCGCTGCCGCAGCTCTCCGGGCGCGAAGCCACGCACTGCAGCAGAACTGGCCGCCACTTCAGCACCTTCTGCCGGCCCGCTCACCTTTGGCAGTGCTCTCGGTCGGAACACCTGTCACCTGCTTTCGCCGACTTCGCTCATGTCAGCGGCTTCCTGCAAATCCTTAAATTCCCACAGCCGAGTAGCCTCAATCGCGCTGTCGGAATTTGAGGACATGAGTGAGGCCAGCGAGCGGCAGGAGAGAGATTTTTAGATGGAGAGCTGCCAGAGGTGAGCGGGGACCGGCAGAAGGAGCTAAGGTGGCGGCTGGTTCCGCTGTCTGGCCCGGCGGCCGCTCAGCCACCCGAGATACTTCTCAACTCCCCCCCCCCCCCCGGCATTCCACACCTCCGTGCAAGGAGCGTCGCAAGTGGCATTATCCCAATCCCCTCCTTCATAACATTCGTGCCCTCCCCGCAACTTTACCCCGGGCCAGACTCCCCAAACGCTGTGAAAGGAGCTCTCCCCCCACCCCCACACCCCGGAAAATATGGTATTTAAAAACATAAACACAAAATGTACTTACCACATTATTGGTACACGACAAACCATAGTTGAACCCGCCAAGAAACTAGCGCTGCGCATGCGCATTATACTGATGCGCATGCGCAGTGCAACAAAGGCAGAATTTCTGCTGCCTTCAGCCCCGCTTGAAACTGATGGCTTCAGGCAGCGCTGACGGCACGTGGGCTGCACAGAGCTTCCCGTGTTACAAGCGCTGCGGATGAAAGGCACGGAGAATTATGCCTACCTAAGCGATTGGTCTCTTACATAGGCATAATTCCCCCATGCCTATACTATTTATATTTAGTTATTACTATGTTATAATTTTAGTCAGGGTAGGCAGTGCCTACCTTGCCTACCCTGACGGCACGTGCCTGCCACACACACTAGGGCAATTTACAGTATGTGTAGGAAGGAACTGCAGATGCTGGTCTGACTGTCCACCTGATTACATTTTATTTCTGAATGCTTTGTTGTCACCTTCTCCTAGCTAACAATGATCTATTCTACATTTTCATTGATCTCATCTCCTTTGATATTTCATTTTCCACCATACCATTCCTTATCCCTGTGCCTCTTCCCTGACTCTCAGTCTGAAGAAGGGTCTCGACCCGAAATGTCACCCATTCCTTCTGTCCAAAGATGCTGCCTGACCTGCTGAGTTACTCCAGCATTTTGTCTACCTTCTGTGTAAACCAGCGTCTGCACTTCCTTCCTACACATTTATCTTCACTACCCGTTTTGTTCATTTCCACATTCTAATATACACACGTTAAATGACTAAATTGTACTTGGAAGTCTTCAAAGGACCCCAACTCCAGCCTGTCAATTCTAGAAACCATTTTTCTACCTCTATTTCCCTCGCCTTTCCTCTTTTTCCATCTCCTCACTCTCTTTTTCCCCTTTCTCTTTCTCCCTATTTCTCACCCCGCATTTCCTCTATCCCCTCATCTGCCATGAAAGTATCTTAAAAGTTAAACTAAATGCATGCCAGCACTCACATTAATGGAATCTCACATTGGCTGCAGCATGTTACAAGTTTAAATTGTAGCCACTATTGTATGCTACTGAAGGAAATGTGAATGTAAATTACTGACAGTACTAGGCAATCGGCTTACCCCTCAGGTTCCTATTAAATCCTTCCCCCCCCCCCACCTTAAACTTATGTCCTCTGGCTCTCATTTCCCTTACTCTGGGCAAGAGACTCTGTATTTGCCCAATCTATTCCACTCATGATTTTGCACACCTCTATAAGATCATAAGGAGTGTGAACCTGGTAAGTGAAGGACACCTTTCAGCCTCAGGTGAGCAGCCTCCTGCCAAGCAGCCCTTACATCATATGGTATTGAAACAACGATGAAGTCAGTATTTCACCCAGCACTTAATTTGGTTTTATATAGAGCAGGAGCGATTGGCAATCCAACACTTTTGTAATCTTAGGTTTCGTCAGACTCCCAGCACTGTTCATTCAGTGTGTGCTTAACAGATGGAATCAGTGTTTGAAAAATAACCAGTTTTTAAATATAGCACTGCAGTAATAGGGATTTTCATGATTCATGCCAGCAAATCCATCACCTCACATTCTTTTGACATAACATCACAGCCTATAATTAGAGAATGACAGAGGAATTGGCTCATCCAGAACTGCTGCAATTGGCCTCAGTGTCTTTAAACTAGAGAGGACAAGATCCTGCTAACAATCCAGGGATGAACCCAACTGGGAGGCATCCATCTGCATTCACGGGGTGTTAGTTTAGTGTAGTTTAGAGATACAGTGCAGAAGCAGGTCCTTTGGCCCACGTCAACCAGCAATCCCCACACACTGACGCTATCCTACACATGCTGCAGACAATTTACAATTTTACCAAGCCAATTAGCCTGTAAACCTGTACGTCTTTGGAGTGTGTGCGGAAACCGTAGAACCCGGAGAAAACCCATAAATGTTACGGCGACAACGTACAAACTCCATACGGACAGCACCCGTAGTCATAATTGAATGTGCGTCTTTGATCTGTAAGTTAGGGAACTTCTTTGAGTTAGGGAATGGGGCCGGCATGCAGGTGGAGATCTTGCTTGCTCTTTGCAAGGAATTGTAGATATTTCTTTTTGGTTAGCTGATTTGATTGTTTCCAGGAAAAGAACGTACATGTGGAGTGTACAGGTGTAACGCTCCCAGGTGTGTCTGATTCTTTGCTTTCAATCGCCGTGTGAGAGGAAATTAGTTCAGCCAAGTTCAAATTAAATCACATGAACAAAATGTAACCTCTATCCATCCCAATGCACGTAAGAATTCTACAGCAGGTTTACTCTTCTGTAATATATATGCAGACCCACTGAGTAGTCCCTCGACATTAGTTAAATATTATCATGCCCAAAACATCACCCATTCCTTCCCTCCAGGGATACTGCCTGTCCCGCTGAGTTGCTCCAGCTTTTTGTATCTATCGTCGGATTAATCCAGCATCTGTAGTTCCTTCCTACACATTATCATGCACTATCTGGCATTGACCCTACGTGAGGCACATAAGTAGGTGTGGTTTAAGAAACATCTAATAGGAGAAAAGTACATTGAAGTAGAAAAGATAAGGGAGGAAATTCGTAGGAAGGAATTGCAGATGCTGGTTTGCACTGAACATAGACACAAAATGCTGGAGTAACTCAGCGGGACAGGCAGCATCTCTGGAGAGAAGGAAAGGGTGACATTTCGGATCGAGACACTTCTTCAGGTTTACCACAGAAGAAATTCCACAGCTTTGTGTGCAGGTGATTGCACCTTAACACAAACGATGTGAACAATGAATATTGGAACAATGAACAAAGGCTAAATATGGAGGAGCACATTCATCTCAGAGGGCTGGAGGACTGAAAAATAATAATAAGATTGGGCAGAGTCAACATGGATTTATGAAAGGAAAACCATGTTTGGCAAACTTGCTTGAGGTTTCTGTGGTTGTAATAAGCAGAGTAGATAAGGAGGAACCAGCAGAGTTGGTATTTTTGAACTTTCAGGTAGCGTCAATAATGTCAGACCACAAACGTCACTAAATAAGGTAAGCACATGTGGATTTTTTGCATTGTGTTTGGAACACATGATATTGTGTGTAATCCATTGACTATGGATTAAGAATTGGTTAATGGTCATTATGAAGATGGAAGTCTATGACTGGTGTGGATCATAGAGTTCGGTGCTGGGACCTCAGCTGTAGATTATCTATACCAATGATTTAGAATAGGAGCATGAAGTAAATGTCAAGGTTTGCTGTTAAGCTAATTGGCAATATGAGTTGCCAAAAAAAATTTGCGAAAGAGGTTTCAAGGTGATGGAGAAAGTTTAAGCAAATGGGCGAGGACAAGGCAGATGGAATATAATCCAAAATATGAGATTCCATCCGCTTTGATGGAAACTAAAAAAATAAAAAACATTTCTCAGCGGGATAAAAGAATGTTGGTTTTGAGAGGGATTTGTACATCCGTCTACACAGCCCACTGAATGTCAGCTTTCAAACACAGCATGCTCTCTTTTATTACAAGAGGATTAGAGTACAAGAAATATGTCATACTGGAACGATATTGGACTCCAGTAAGACTGCTTCTGGAATGTTTGTGTACGGGTCTGGTCTCCCGTTTTAAGGAATGATATACATTCAGTACAGGGATTTCATAGAAACATAGAAAAATAGGTGCAGGAGTAGGCCACTTGGCCCTTTGAGCCAGCACCGCCATTCAATATGATCATGGTTGATCATCCCGTTCCTGCTTTTTCCAATGAGATACATCACAATGATTCTTGGGATGGGAGGCTTCACCAACGAGGAGAGATTAAACACACTGGGCCTATACTCTCACGAGTTGAAATGAATGAGAGGAGAACCCACTGAAACATACAAACATTGAACAAAGCAAGGGCAGTGCAGGGATAATGTTTCCCCTTCTTGTCTGAAGAATGGTCCCAACCCGAAATTTCACCTATCCTTTTTCTCCAGAGATGCTGCCTGACCCGCTGAACTCCTCCAGTACTTTGTGTCTATCTTTCACAATGTTTCCCTTGACTGGTGTCTAGTGCCAGGGGTCACATCATCAAAATGCCATAGAGGGAGTGCAGCGAAGGTTCACCAGACTGATTCCTGGGATGTCAGGACTGTCTTATGAACAAAGACTGCATAGACTCGGTTTATACTCTCTAGAATTTAGGAGATTGAGAGGGGATCTTATAGAAACTTACAAGATTCTTAAGGGGTTGGACAGGCTAGATGCAGGAAGATTGTTCCCGATGTTGGGGAGGTCCAGGACAAGGGGTCACAGCTTAAGGATAAGGGGGAAATCCTTTAGGACCGAGATGAGAAGGAATTTTTTCACACAGAGAGTGGTGGGTCTCTGGAACTCTCTGCCACAGAGGGTAGTTGAGGCCAGTTCATTGGCTATATTTAAGAGGGAGTTAGATGTGGCCCTTGTGGCTAAGGGGATCAGAGGGTATGGAGAGAAGGCAGGTACGGGATACTGAGTTGGATGATCAGCCATGATCATATTGAATGGCGGTGCAGGATCGAAGGGCCGAATGGCCTACTCCTGCACCTAATTTCTATGTTTCTAAAATGAGGGGTCAGCCATTCGTGACAGGGATGAGGGAAAATATCATCACCCATAGGAATCTCCATCCAAACGTGTTGTGCAGATTCAATTGCAGGAAATGTCCACGACATATGTAGAATAGGTGTTAAGGCGATCAATGAGAATATAGGAATATGGATCTGATGTAAACAAAAACTCAGCCATGATCATACTAAATACTGCCCAGCTCCTGCTTCCATTTCATAGAATCACAGCAAAGAATGAGATTGTTTGGCCCATCAAGTTCACACCAACCATCAATGATCCATTTTACACTAATCCTTCATTCATCCCGGTTTTTATATTTTCTCCACATTCCCAACAACTCCCTCCAGATTCTGCGCATCGTTTACACAATAGAGGCAATTTACAGCGGCCAATTAACTAACTAACCGATCCCTACACCTTGGGGAGAAACTATGCACCTAGAAGAGACCCATATAGTCACAAGGAGAACATGCAAACTCCACACAGACAATACTCAAGGTCTGGAATGAACCAGGGTCTGGAACTGTGAGGAAGCAGCTTTACTACCTACATTTTTTAATTTGCTTTTGTCTTTGTTTCCCCGATATTTTGTAGTATCTGATATCAGGTAGAAAACAGAGAATGGGTCATTTAATTAGTTTAGTTTAGAGGAAACAGGCCCTTCGGTCCACCATGTCCGCACCGACCAGCACTCCCTACACACCAATGCTATCCCACACACTCACTAGGGACAATTTACATTTATACCAAGCCATAATTAAAACAAATGTCAAGTCAAAGTCAAGTCAAACAAACTTTATTGTCATTTAGAAATACATCGATATATGCAATTCCAAACGAAATTCCATTGCATTTGGCTCCCTATGCAATTCAATAATTAACAGAAGGATAAACTGGAAAAAAATGGATAAAAGGATAAAAGGATAAATAGACAATGGTGGCAGCCCATTACATAGCATTCAGGAGTCTGATGGCTTGTGGGAAGAAGCTGTTGCAGAACCTTGATGTTCTGCTCCTTATGCTACGATATCTTTTGCCCGAGGGCAGCAGAGTGAACAGTCCGTGATGGAGATGAGTGGGGTCTTTTATAATACTGCTGGCCTTAGACACGCAACGTTTGGTCACAATATCCCCGATTGAGGGGAGAGCAGTCCCGATGATTTTTTCCGCTGTCCTCACCACTCTCTGCACGGACTTTCAGTCGGAGGCTTTACAGTCCCCAAACCAGACAGATACAGCTGGTCAAAATACTCTCTATGGTGCCCCTGTAGTAAGTGGTGAGGATGGGATGGGGGAGGTGAGCTCTTCTCATCCGGCTTAGAAAGTGCAACCGCTGCTGCGCTCTCTTAACTGTTGATGAGATGTTATTTGACCAGGTCAGACTGTTAGTGATCTGCACCCCCAGGAACTTAGTGCTACTGACCACCTCCACATCGCCGTCATTGATGTGAAGTGGTGTGGGACTGTGCCGGTTTTTCCTGAAGTTGACGATGACCTCCTTTGTTTTTTCGACATTCAGGATCAGGTTGTTTGTATTGCACCAGTCCACCAGTTGTTTCACCTCCTCCCTGTAAGCTAGCTCATTGTCATCCCGGATGAGGCCCACCACTGTTGTGTAGGTCCCTTGCAGTCAGAAACAGGTGAATTTATCATGTGGAACAAGGACATGGCAGACCAATTGAATAACTACTTTGGTTCTGTCTTCACTAAGGAAGACATAAATAATCTGCCAGGAATAGCAGGGGACCGGGGGTCAAATAAGATGGAGGAACCGAGTGAAATCCAGGTTTGCCGGGAAGTGGTGTTGGGTAAATTGAATGGATTAAAGGCCATCTAAAAACCAGATAGGCTGAGTACTCTAAGGAAGTAGTCCCAGAAATAGTGGATGCATTAGTGATAATTTTTCAAAACTCTTTAGATTCTGGAGTAGTTCCTGAGGATTGGAGCTAATGTAACCCCACTTTTTTTTTAAAAAGGAGAGAGCGAGAAAATGGGGAAATACAGACCAGTTAGTCTAACATCGATAGTGGGGAAACTGCTAGAGTCGGTTATTAAAGATAGGATAGCGGCACATTTGGAAAGTGGTGAAAACCTTGGACAAAGTCAGCATGGATTTGTGAAAGGTAAATCATGTCTGACGAATCTTATAGAATTTTTCGAGGATGCAACTAGTAGAGTGGATAAGGGAGAACCAGTAGATGTGTTATATCTGGACTTTCAAAAGGCTTTATACAAGGTCCCACATAAGAGATTAGTAAACAAACTTAAAGCACACGGTATTGGGGGTTCAGTATTGATGTGGATAGAGAACTGGCTGGCAGTCAGGAAGCAAAGGGTAGGAGTAAACAGGTTATTTTCAGAATGGCAGGCAGTAACTACTGGGGTACCGCAAGGCTCAGTGCTGGGACCCCAGCTATTTACAATATATATTAATGATTTGGATGAGGGAATTGAATGCAACATCTCCCAGTTTACGGATGACACAAAGCTGGGGGGCAGTGTTAGGTGTGAGGAGGATGCCTGGAGGCTGCAAGTTGACTTGGATAAGCTGGGTGAGTGGGCAAATGCATGGCAGATGCAGTATAATGTGGATAAATGTGAGGTTATCCACTTTGGTGGCAAAAACAGGAGGGTAGACTATTATCCGAATGGTGGCCGATTAGGAAAAGGGGAGATGCAACGAGACCTGGGTGTCATGCTACACCAGTCATTGAAAGTAGGCATGCGTGTGCAGCAGGCAGTGAAGAAAGCAAATGGTATGTTAGCATTCATAGCAAAAGGATTTGAGTATAGGAGCAGGGAGGTTCTACTGCAGTTGTACATGGTCTTGGTGTGACCACACCTGGAGTATTGCGTACAGTTTTGGTCTCCAAATCTGAGAAAAGACATTCTTGCATTAGAGGGGGTACAGAGAAGGTTCACCAGACTGACTCCTGCGATGTCAGGACTTTCACATGAGGAAATACTGGATAGACTTGGCTTGTACTCGCTAGAATTTAGAAGACTGAGGGGGGATCTTATAGAAACTTACAAAATTCTTAAGGGGTTGGACAGGCTAGATGCAGGAAGATTGTTCCCGATGTTGGGGAGGTCCAGAACAAGGGGTCACAGTTTAAGGATAAGGGGGAATTCCTTTAGGACCGAGATGAGGAAAACATTTTTCACACAGAGTGGTGAGTCTCTGGAATTATCTGCCACAGAAGGTAGTTGAGGCCAGTTCATTGGCTATATTTAAGAGGAAGTTAGATGTGGCCCTTATGGATAAAGGAATCAGGGGGTATGGAGAGAAGGCAGGTACAGGATACCGAGTTGAAGGATCAGCCATGATCATATTGAATGGTGATGCAGGCTCAAAGGGCCGAATGGCCTACTCCTGCACCTATTTTCTATGTTTGTAGCTCTACCACTATGCCACCGTGCCATCCCGAACTGCTTTGATACAAACTTTATGCATAATCAGAGATCACCTTATTATCCGTTGGACTGTTTATTAAGAGCATATCACACAGGAATGTAGATATGTGTTGGTACATTCTTAGTAGCAAACTTTCATGTTGGGGCAGACAGTTATATTACTAATGGTCACTGTACTGTCAACAGAAATTAGAATTCACTGAAAGTCACCTGCAATGTTCAGAATCCTTTGAATGTCGTGGGACATCTTCTTTACATCTGCTGTCTGAAAATCTCTCATATTGCAGTTCTGAACTTACAATACACGCAAGATAAATAAACACGTAGGCAGAGTCAATATTGCCTTGGAAGGAGGTTTCTTTAATGAATCCATGTGCACTGGTGTTTTGTTTTTATACCTTCAAGCAACTACTGGTATAAAAATTCAGGGCACAACATACAAACAAAGATCCTGGAACTGAGAATATTTTCCTCTCACACAAATTCTCCTACCGCCGAGTCCTAAAATATGTGTCCTTGAAAATCATTACTTAAACGATTATCTCCTGGTCACTAGAAACATCACGTCAGTTACCCCTATCTTGTAAACATCCTCTCTATTTACACTTAATCATGATGATCAAAAAAAGATGTTGTCTGGAGCATGCTTTGCCAATTTACGTGCTGCGGTTTAGATTATCCACATTTTGTGCTGGTCAGCACAGACGTTGTGGATTCTGATTTAATCTCTCCATCATACGGCACAATCGCTAGGTTGCTACATGCCTGAACACTTGCTCTCTTTTGTTACACAAGCTTCCATCTTTGAAATTGCAAAGGCTTCTAAGAAACGTGCCTAATTCCCACAGCATTTTGCAGGTGCCGATCCAGACGATTTATGGGATTGGAGTATATTGGTCGTGATGGGTGTTCATTGTCTTAGCAATGAATGCAGCTATTTCCAAACATGAATATTTCATTTAGCTCCAACTTTAGTTCGTCTCAGTGAAAGTCACACTTAACAAGTTAATTCCCCTCCTGGAGTCATTAAGATAACATGTGACATGATTGGACACAGAGTACATCCATCTACATTCCTAGCTACATTCTTGGTGATTCAATTGGTGACAGCCGAGTTAGATGGTCTGCACTTTTAATCTCAACCCGGAAGTCAGTACAGATAACCCCCATTATATCGGACCATGGTGGAGTGGAGAATGGTGTCCGTTACTGTCTGGTGTAATAAGTAAGGTTAAATATGTATAATATCGGAAAGACGGCCAATATACAGGCGGCACAGTGGAGCAGCGCATGGAGTTTGTACGTTCTTCCAGTAACCTGCGCTGATTTTCTCCAAGATCTTTGCTTTCCTCACGCATTCCAAAGACGTTTAGGTTTGTAGGTTAATTCTTAGTATAAATGAAAAAAAAAAGTTAAATTGTCCCTAGTGTGTGTAAGAATGTGTAAGTGTGCGGGGACTGCTGGTCGGCGCGAACACAGTAGGCTGAAGGGCCTGTTTCAACGCTGTATCTCTAAATTGAACTAAGCCCTAAACAAGGCACACGATAAACAGAAAAGGATTTTAAAAATGCATTATACCACAGGGCGAGCACTCAACAATGCTCTGATACAGTGGTGATAAATTCAGACTGAGGCTAGATTTGCTCCAACCACTCCATTAAACTAACTCAGTTCTTTGTTCCCGATATGAACGGACGCCTTGGTTACAACAGATTTTGTCCACTGTAACCAATATCTACTATAAAGAGGTCCATAATAATGAGGGTAGACTGTTAAAATGTAGGCTATCCTAGCACAGATGGCCAGGGATAAATTGGGTTGAAGGGATTGTTCCTATGCTACATAACTATGTTCCTACACTACATAACTATGATTCTATAATCACTCCTTTGGAGTGTTGCCTTGGAAATTATGTCATATTGTTTTGAGGAGTACTTATCTCAGTACCGTTGGTCACTCACAGACCTGCCATTGACTAGTGCACCACCAGTGGCCGTTAGCAGTGTAAAATGCATCACGATCAAACACTAATACGCGAGTTAGCATATGATGAGCGTTTGACAGTACTGGGCGTCTACTCGCTGGAGTTGAGAAGGTTGAGGGGGGACCTAATTGAAACTTACAAAATCATGAAAGGCATAGTTAGAGTGGATGTGGAAAGGATGTTTCCACTGGTGGGAGAGTCTAGGGCCAGAGGTCATATCCTCAGAATTAAAGGGCGCTCTTTTAAACAGGAGGTGAGGAGGATAACAGGTAGTTAATCTGTGGAACTCATTGCCACAGAGAGCTGTGGAGGCCAAGTTAGTGGATATTTTTAAGGCAGAGATAGACAAGTTCTTGATTAGAATGGGTGTCAAGGCTTATGGGGAGAAGGCAGGAAATGGGATTAGGTGGCAGAGATCAGCCATGGTTGATTGGCGGAGTAGACTCGATGGGCCAAATGGCTTAATTCTACTCCTAACTTGTGAACACCGGAATACGACTCCAAATAGTGCAATGATATCTTGAAGAGTGGTTTCACTTCTGATTTGTGGAATTACAGAATAGTCTACCTCTGAAGGAAGCCATTCTGCCATAGTTGGCTCTTTCAGAGAGCAGTTTAATTTTTGACTTCCACATCCTCCTTCATAACCTTGCAATTTCTATACTTCAATTGCTTTGTCCATTCCTTCTTGAAGGCCGCCATTCAATTTGTTTCCACTACCTTTTCAGAGAGTCTAATTTGCACCAGATTACATAAAGTAACGCTTCTCCTTGCATCATCTTCACTTTGCTTGATAATCAGCTTAAATCAGAAATCATTGGATGGTGACAGCACGGAGGGAAGTATATCATTTATGCCAACTCCACGTAAGAACAATCCGCTTGGCCATGCTACCTCTCCCTCTCCTTACGCCCTGCAAATTCTATCCTCTCTGAAAATGTCAACTCCTTCTTCAGAGCTACAATTGAATCTGCCTCCACCATTACATCCCACATTGAATCCAGTTTGTAACCACTCACTGTGTAAAAAAGATTTTCCTCATGTCATTTTTACTTTATTCTGTTGTCAATCTCCTTAACTTGAAGTCACTTGTTGTTTAAACAACTTCACTCTATCTACCCTATCTGCTTTCTTCATGATTTTAACGACCTGCGCCAACAGGTTACCAACACTTCAGACAGTTTACATTAAACAATCCTTCATTAGTTTAAAGGCATCAAACATATCTTCTCTTTGCGTACTCTGCCCAAAGAGCTATTAAGGTGACCCGAGCTGACACTTCAGGAATTGTACCTACTACAATTGTTACATTTTCCTCTTTCTATTAGATCTTCATCCCTGTGGAGTCTTTACAAGGTTGGGTACCTTTGTTCCGTAGCCTAATGCGAGCCAGATCATCATAACTCTCTCTCTTATTTCATCGTCTGAATTGAAATACCAATACCAACCCAATTATACCATCACCCCCTACACCAGCGCTGGCTAAGATCCTGACTATGTGATATATGAATTTAGCTTATTGTCACATGTACTGAGGTACAGTGAGGAGCTTTTGTTGTGTGCTAACCAGTCAGCGAAAAGGCGGTACATAATTATAATCGAGCCATCCACAGTGTACAGGTACATGATAAAGGGGATAACGTGAATAACATTTAGTGCAAAGTAAAGTCCAGTAAAGTCCGATCAAAGATGGTCTCAATGAAATTCCACACAGAATACAATCACTGCAAAGGAACAGAATTTATGTTTAATGGAATTTAAATAACTGCAAGTTGACATAACAAGACTTTATGGTGAAGATAGACACAAAATGTTGGAGTAACTCAGTGAGGCATGCAGCATCTATGGATAAGAGGAATAAGTGTTGTTTCAGGTGGGATCCCTTCTTCCATGGGTTGATAACGTAGAAGGGCTTTGACCTGAAACATCATCTATTCCTCTTCTCAAGAGATGCTGCCTGACCTACTGAGTTACTCCAGTATTTTGTGTCCATGTTTGGTATAAACCAGCATCTGAAGTTGCCTCCTACACAAGACTTTAAGGACACTGGCCTTTGATTTAAGCCATTACACATTCAGATACACACAAAGCAGATCGTAGCATTATCTAGAAGGGTATCTATTAAAAGCAGTTCAACTTATTCAGACCATGTTTAGTCTCAAGGCTCAAACAGGAGAGGCAATTAACTTTCTTGGGCAGATGCATATTGTTGAATGCTACAATAACCAGTCTTTAGTTGCCATTAGCAATGGTAAACTATGTTGAGTGTCCTGCTCTATGGAATAACAAAAATGAAAATGAAGATCTGACAAAATGTCCTGAAAAGACATGGGTACAGAATGTAAAGCTGTAATTAAGTGTCCTTAACAAAGTCCATACCGTAATTGAGAAACTCCTGGATTCTGTTGGATATTGTTGTCGTTAGGACATATTTCCAACATTCTGACCTCTCTAAATCTTGAAGCTTAACCTGCTGCATTCCTAAATTAGCTCTAGAATTCCACAGCAGAATTCCAGAGCAAAGAGCATTATGTGAACAAACTGGCCTATTGTACTGTATTGACTTCTTGGGTCTCATTTGTAGTTGGATTAGACAGCATCTGGGGAGGCAAGGTAGCGCAGCGGTAGAGTTGCTGCCTTACAGCACCAGAGACCCGTGTTCGATCTTGACTACGGGTGCTTGTATGTATGGAGTTTGTACGTTCTCCTCGTGACCTGCATGGGTTTTCCCCGGGATCTCCAGTTTCCCCCCACACTCCAAAGACATACAGGTTTGTAGGTTAATTGGCTTGGCATAATTGTAAATTGTCCCTAGTGTGTGTAGGATACTGTAAGTGTGCGGGGATCGCTTGTCGGCCTGGACTCGGCGGGCCGAAGGGCCTGTTTCCGCGCTGTATCTCCAAACTAAGCTAGACCATTGAATGAAACATCTACTGGGTTGCTGCACACTGCAGGTGCCATCCAGTGCAGCAGGTCCTGAAGATTTTCCAGGTCTTCATTTCCCAGCATAGACACTTGTAAAAGTTTCCCGAGGAGAGGTAACATCGCCATTTGGAGAATCTTCTATCAATAGAATGAGTCACCGACACATTACAAATGTATGATTCCCGTTTAAGAACATGTAATGAGACATTTCTCAGTATCAATTTGAGCTCATTATAGAAGTTCTTGTATTAGTCTCTGTCCCTTTTTAATGCATGTTTTAAATTTTAATTGTCATTTTAAATTACATAGTTCTAACTTATTTTATAAAGTCACTTGTCTGCCCTAATATGAACTGACTACCTTGTAATATCAGGGCTACAAAATGTTATATAACATTGTTATTTCGTACTTTCTTCAATGTATCTCTATTCTGCATGTCATTGAGTTGCTTTGTTTAATTGTCAGCCTTAAATCAGTGGTAGCACTCTTATCACAGGTTTAGAAGGCCGTGGTTTGAAGTCCCATTTGGAATGAACTGTACACAACATCTAGACAAAGCCAAAGGTAAAATACTGGTGCTTCATGCACTGTCAGAGACTCAACTAATAGATCAATCTTGACTGCACTCTGTGGGCTGATTTGAAGAGGAGCCATGATCACCCCTCAAATATCCCCATCATTCATGAAAAGAATATTTTGGTCGCCGTTATCATAAAATAAAATGGAACAACCATTTTACAACATAGTGTACCTGTAACTCAGTAAACAAAGCTCAATTGATGTGCGGTCCAGAATATTTGATTAGAACTTGCGAGGATTGATCTCAAATAGAAATGTAGAATGCATGGCGGCACGGTGGCGCAATGGTAGAGCTGCTACCTCACCAGTGACCCAGCGCCAGTGACCCAGGTTTGATCCTGGCTACACGTGCTGCCTGTGCAGTGTTTGTATGTTCTCCATGTGACTGTGTGGGTTTCCTCTGCGTGCTCCAGTTTCCTCCCATATTGCAAAGACTTGTAGATTTGTGGGTTAATTGGCTTCTGTAATTTGATCCTAATGTGCAAGATGCGACATGTGGTATAAACAGAACTACTGTTTGGATGATTGGTAGCCAATGTGGACTCAGTGGGCTGAAGGGCCCGTTGCCACACTGTATCTCTCAACTGAAACTAATTGGCTCTCTATTGCCTTGTGCAACTTGCTCATTAACACATGTAGCTTACAGGTAAGTTCCCCTTTATTTGACATAGAATTCCAATAAAATCAGCATAAAGGTAATAGTACATCCATATGGAATAAATATGCATCATCTGAGATGTTCTAAGTAAAAATGGCAAGATTGTTCAATGATTAATAGATCAAGATGTTAGTAATGGAAAAGTTGCATTTAAAAACCGTCATGAGCAATACTACTACTTGCTTATTGCGAAAAAATGCCTAAAGTGAAGAGTGCAGCAACCAAGAAATCTTTGACTTAAGTGATGACAAATGGCAACAAGATGATCAAGGCAAGAGAATTAATCCTCGGGAAAGATACAGTATTTTTTCCTTCATGACCACTCATTGTGAAGGATGACAGATCAGTCCTCTGAACAGGAACTGAGGGGGCAACAGGCCCTGGACTGAGAATGGTTAAGAAAGTGCACATGGAGTCTGCACTTTAACCCAGGAGAGGACAAAGATCAAAAGCATCCACTTGTGAAAGTGGCTGCAAAGCAATTGGTCAAAAGTGTGGATTGGTCACTTCTATGATCCAGCACTTGTCCGTTCCTGTTCTTCGCGCCTGGAACATCTCGCAGTGAAATACTACCTTGTCTACCTCCCATGGGTATTCACCTCCATCAGGTAGTGATTGTGGGAGATTTCAACTTTCCACACATAGACTGGGAAACACATTCTGTAAATGGGCTAGATGGTTTGGAGTTTGTAAAATGTGTGCAGGATAGTTTTTTGCAGCAATACATAGAGGTGCCTACTAGAGGAGGGGCAGTGCTGGACCTCCTGTTAGGAAATGAGACGGGACAGGTGGTGGAGGTATGCGTAGGGGAGCACTTCAGGTCCAGTGATCACAATACCAATAGTTTCAATATAATTATGGAGAAGGACAGAACTGGGCCTAGGGTTGAGATTTTTGATTGGAGAAAGGCTAACTTTAACGAGATGCGAGATGATTTAAAAGGAGTGAACTGGGACATTTTGTTTTATGGGAAAGATGTAGAGGAGAAATGGAGGACATTTAAAGGGGAAATTTTAAGAGTACAAAATCTTTATGTTCCTGTTCGGTTGAAAGGAACCAGTAAAAATTGGAAAGAGCCCTGGTTTTCAAGGGAAATTGGACATCTTGTTCGGAAAAAGAGGGAGATCTACAATAATTATAGGCAGCATGAAGTAAATGATGTGCTTGAGGAGTATAAGGAATGTAAAAAGAATCTAAAGAAAGAAATTAGAAAAGCTAAAAGAAGATATGAGGTTGCTTTGGCAAGTAAGGTGAAAGTAAATCCAAAGGGTTTCTACAGCTATGTTAATAGCAAAAGGATAGCAAGGGATAAAATTGGTCCATTGGAGAGACCGAGTGGACAGCTATCTGCAGAGCCAAAAGAGATGGGGGAGATATTGAACAATTTCTTTTCTTCGGTATTCACCAAGGAGAAGGATATTGAATTATGTGAGGTAAGGGAAACTAGTAGAGTAGCTATGGATACTATGAGTTTCAAAGTAAAAGAAGTACTGGCACTTTTGAAAAATATAAAAGTGGATAAGTCTCCAGGTCCTGACAGGATATTCCCTAGGACATTGAGGGGTTAGTGTAGAAATAGCCGGGGCTATGACAGAAATATTTCAAATGTCATTAGAAACTGGAATAGTCCCCGAGGATTGGCGTACTGCGCATGTTGTTCCATTGTTTAAAAAGGGTTCTAAAAGTAAACCTAGCAATTATAGACCGGTTAGTTTGACTTCAGTGGTGGGCAAATTAATGGAAAAGATACTTAGAGATAATATATATAAGTATCTGGATAAAGAGGGTCTAATTAGGAACAGTCAACATGGATTTATGCCTGGAAGGTCATGTTTGACTAATCTTCTTGAATTTTTTGAAGAGGTTACTAGGGAAATTGACGAGGGTAAAGCAGTGGATGGTGTCTATATGGACTTCAGTAAGGCCTTTGACAAGGTTCCTCATGGAAGGTTGGTTAAGAAGGTTCAACTGTTGGGTATAAATGCAGGAATAGCAAGATGGATTCAACAGTGGCTGAATGGGAGAAGCCAGAGGGTAATGGTGGATGGCTGTTTGTCGGGTTGGAGGCAGGTGACTAGTGGGGTGCCTCAGGGATCTGTGTTGGGTCCTTTGTTGTTTGTCATGTACATCAATGATCTGGATGAAGGGGTGGTAAATTGGATTAGTAAGTATGCAGATGATACCAAGATAGGGGGTGTTGTGGATAATGAAGAGGATTTCCAAAGTCTACAGAGTGATTTAGGCCAGTTGGAAAAATGGGCTGAAAGATGGCAGATGGAGTTTAATGCTGATAAATGTGAGGTGCTACACCTTGGCAGGACAAATCAAAATAGGACGTACATGGTAAACGGTAGGGAATTGAAGAATACAGTTGAACAGAGGGATCTGGGAATAACCGTGCATAGTTCCTTGAAGGTAGAATCTCATATAGATAGGGTGGTAAAGAAAGCTTTTGGTATGCTAGCCTTTATAAATCAGAGCATTGAGTATAGAAGCTGGGATGTAATGTTAAAATTGTACAAGACGTTGGTGAGACCAAATCTGGAGTATGGTGTACAATTTTGGTCGCCCAATTATAGGAAGGATGTCAACAAAATAGAGAGGGTACAGAGGAGATTTACTAGAATGTTGCCTGGGTTTCAACAGCTAAGTTACAGAGATAGGTTGAATAAGTTAGGTCTTTATTCTCTGGAGCGCAGAAGGTTAAGGGGTGACTTGATAGAGGTCTTTAAAATGATGAGAGGGATAGACAAAGTTAATGTGGACAAGCTTTTCCCTTTGAGAATAGGGAAGATTCAAACAAGAGGACATGACTTTAGAATTAAGGGACAGAGGTTTAGGGGTAACATGAGGGGGAACTTCTTTACTCAGAGAGTGGTAGCGGTGTGGAATGAGCTTCCAGTGGAAGTGGTGGCGGCAGGTTCGTTGGTTTCATTTAAAAATAAATTGGATAGGCATATGGATGTGAAAGGGTATGGAGGGTTATGGTATGAGTGCAGGCAGGTGGGACTAAGGGAAAAAAGTTGTTCGGCACGGACTTGAAGGGCCGAGATGGCCTTTTTCCGTGCTGTAATTGTTATATGGTTATATGGTTATATCATGACTGCAGTCATCATCTTGCTTCCACAGATGTCCAGTAAGCACTGGAAGAGCTGCTTGCCATGGTCAACAAACACCGGACGGCGTACCATGATGCCATTCACCAACATAGTTGGGGTCTTCAACAAAGCTAGTGTGAAGGAGTCACTTCCTAACTACCAACAACATGTGTCCGACAACACCAGAGATGTTGCTCCACGATCTGAGATGTTTTTCAGTTCACCTTTTGCCCTCAATTTGGGAAATCAGACCACCTGGCTGTGCGCCTTTCTCCTGCATAGCAGTGGACTGAAGAATGTAGCTACAGCACCAGGACTCAATAGAGCTCAATACCTCAATATGTCTCCCACATCAAAAAGTGGGAGACATATTGCCGGGCATCCAACATCACATATGACACAGTGGGCATCATGGACATATTAGAATTCCTATCTACTTTATATCATGACCAGAAATTAGGCTACTGTGCCATCAACAGTGCCAGGAGTGCACTGTCCTCATATATAGTACTGGGAACGGGGGCCTTACCAGAGGGGAAGCATCCTCTTATCACCAGATTCATGAAAGGCATATATAACACTGCACCTCCCCAGGCCTCGATATACCAACACATGGGATGTAAGTGTGGTGCTGACGCTACTCTGACAGTGGGGCCCAGCCACCACATTATCCTTACATAAGCTCACCCTCAAGATGGTCATCCTCATGGCGCTCATTACGGCGCAACGAGTCCAGACCCTACACAAACTGCGACTCGACAACATGCACATCACCGCCAACACCATAACTTTTATCATTTATGATTTAGTAAAACAGAGCAGGGCCGGGGATCCTCAACTATGTGTGGTAGATCACTTGCAACACTATATTACAGTCACCAGCAGCCTCAGAGGAGAGTGCCATACGACCGGCACTGAACCCGAAGTTTGCCGTGCTGTGTAAAGCCAGCAATATACAGTTTGGGGCAGACCTGCCGAAGCAGGTATGAGAGCTGGATGACGAGGCCAAGACTCTCCGCCTCATGAGGCGAACCTCAACTCCACCAAGGGGCTCATCACTATGAGGGCATCCTTATGTCACCTTCCACAACAGGCGCAGCCAGCCTAGGGGCTCATGGACAGGAGGCAGCGTCCACCACGGAGGGAGGCAGGAGGCCAGGATCACACAGGCTGTAACACCTAAGGTATGACCTTCTGGTCCCTTGTGGGACAAATCACACACCTCTAATTTACAAGTTGGGGGAAGGCTAAAACATTTTTTGAATGAATGGATTTGGTTTACAGCAGACCCGTTCATACTGCACAGTGTAGAAGGGTTTAAAATTGAGTTCCTTCTTGGCACAGCACCACCCACTCAAAATGTACCAAACCGCACATATCTGTTCCCTCAACAGAAAAGGCTGAAATTCAAGCTTTAAAGGCAAAAGGGGTGATTCAGAGGTCTCGCCCAGAATCACATCAATTGTATTGAATATATTTCCTAAGCAAAAGAAAGATGGAGGGAGTCGTATTATCCTAGACTTGACGGAACTCAATACCCATATGCAGTATATATATTTAAAAATGGACAACTTTGGTACAGCTATTCAGCTGGTCTCCAAAGGATGTTATATGGCTACCATTTGTTCTCACTCATCCATGGTCAATCAATTCAGGAGTTACGATGAGCGATTACGTGCCCACCGCTCCCAACCCTCATATTATCAGGTCATCTGGTAGTTCTAGTTTCTCCAAATCTTACTATCTTTAGGTCAACTTCTTTTTATCTGTGATTCCACACCGCGCTTTGAAGATTGACGCGCATGACGACTGACGGCCTTCTTCACGTAATCGCTCATCGTAACGCCTCATAAATCAAGATCAAACTTCAAACTGGTAAGTTCTCATTTAATCTTACTATTTTACCTCTATGTGGTGGAACGGACTTGACGACATACAGACTTAAATTGTTGAAACTTTTAGTTCAGATTCTGTTTTGCTTTGTTTAGTTTTTATTTATTTATTTTATTTTTAGTCTTATTTTATTATTATAATTTTTTTAATTTTTTTAGGAGGTTTTGCTTTTTCCATTTTTTTTCTTTTTGTCTTATTTTTGTGTTTTATTTCTACATTTATAACTTTTCTTTTAAAGATTTAACTATATTTACATACAGACCGGTAAACTGTGTTAAGTGTGGGTCTTGGGTTTTTTTGTAATGTAAAACAAAAACTATGGAAAATGCAATTTCGTTCAAACTTGTTTGAATGACAATAAATAGTATTCTATTCTATTCTATATTCAATGTGTATTTTGACACTGGTCTCATATCAGGTTATACCTGTTATTAATGTAATCCTGATCCCTATGTATCAATATCATTGTTATGTTTATCATTATCCTTTTTGCTCTCTTTTTTATGTTTTATTTTTGTTTTCTTTGGAAAAAAAAACAATAAAATTATTTTAAAAGGAAAAAAAAGAGATGTTGTCTGACTTCAGCATTCTGTGTCTATCTCGAGCATTCAAGTCTGGCGATGCAGGTTCATATAGGAGATCCAGGTACGACCTTAATAAGTCTCTGAGTCTCTTGTGCTAGTGTTCCTGCATCTGCATATTAAGAAGCACCATTGTGCTTCCTTCTGTCCCATCCTCATTTCTCCGCACAGTTTCTGCATCAGGATCTTCCTTCTGTTGTGAATTATTTTTGTAAATTTTGATTCAGCAAGAATTTGGTGATAAATGTTAACATCGGTCCTTCAATGTAGTTCCTTTTCTCTGCAATGATGTTAGATCTGTTATAAATGAGCCATGGCTTTGGAACAATCGTAGCTTGAAGAGATATAGTTATTACCCTGGTGCCTAATTGCAGGATCCAAATAACGCTATGAAAAGAACAGATTGTTCAACACCTGCTGTTAACACTATTGGACTGATTCTTATACTTGACGAAATAATGGAATTTTATTCTTCAGGAAAACCTTACCATATAACTTTTAATAATTAGACACCCGATGTGCTTTTTCAAATTGGATCGCTGAGATTGTAGATGCTGAAATCTGGAAAAAAACACAGTACACTGGAAAGGACAAGTAGGTCAGGCAGCATCTGTGGCGAGAATGGAACAGAAAGGAACTGGGAGAACGGAACGACTCGAGTAATGATGGAGTCAGGGGTGCAATTTCAATTCCTTGAATAATAACTGGAATGCAACTAGTATGAGAGACATCATGGACATAGAATTCCTCAATTGTAGTCTGTAGAACATTTCTCAACAGGATAAAGCAAGCCAAACTGGAAAGAGTGTGAAGAGCAGTTCTGGATTGAATCTTGGAGAAAGAATTTAGGAAAATGGAAGAAATGTCAATGAGAAAGCACTTTTTCGATCATGATCACAGTTGAGTGAGATTCAGAATAGCAATAAATAAGATCAGAGCTTAAATGGAAAAGATGCTAAACTAGGGAAGGGCCAATTTTACTAGAAGTGCAGGGGACAAATCAAAAGGACACCCAGGAAAACAACTGCGAGCGTGACATAATAGTAGAAAATCCAAAGATTTGTCACAGAATTAGAGAATTAATTAAATAATGTCCAAACAGGAAGTAATGTTGGCAGACGATAAGGACACTGTTCTCAAGGAATACTTTTCATAAAAGAGGGAGAAGATGTTAAAATAAATGTGTGAATTATTGCTTTGGATGGGATAAACATAGACAAAAAAGGGAGCTATAAAGGGTTTAATCATCTTTGAGAATGGAAAGATCATCGTCTGATGAAATATTACCCAAATATTAAAGAAATGAGGGAGGAAATTGTCTAGGCTGTGCCTACAATGTGTCATTCCCACCTGGCTACAAGCGTGGTATTATAGAGGACTACATATAGAGGGGAGCAACAATGCAAGGGAATGTATGATAAATGTGAAGACACTAGGTGGTGCAGAGTAATGGAAGGATCTGAGTGTCTCTTCACAGATTCCGAAAGATATTTGGGGAGGCAATTAAGGAATGTTGAAGGATAATTTATTTTAGTTTAGTTTGGAGATACAGCACAGAAACAGGCCCTTCGGCCCACTCAGTCTGCGCCAATCAACAATCCCTGCATACTAACACTATCCTACACACACTATAGACAATAGGTGCAGAAGTAGGCCATTCGGCCCATCGAGCCAGCACTGCCATTCAATGTGATCATGGCTGATCATTCCCAATCAGTACCCCGTACCTGCCTTCTCCCCATATCCCCTGACTCCGCTATTTTTAAGAGCCCAATCTAGCTCTCTCTTGAAAGCATCCAGGGAACCTGCCTCCACCTGAGGCAGAGAATTCCACAGACTCACCGCTCTCTGTGAGAAAAAGTGTTTCCACGTCCCCATTCTAAATGGCTTACTCCTTATTCTTAAACTGTGGCCCCTGGTTCTGGACTCCCCCAACATCGGGAACATGTTTCCTGCCTCTAGCGTGTCCAAGCCCTTAACAATCTTATATGTTTCAATGTGATTCCCTCTCATCCTTCTAAACTCCAGAGCGTACAAGCCCAGCTGCTCCATTCTCTCAGTGTATGACAGTCCCACCATCCCAGGAATTAACCTTGTAAACCTATGCTGCACTCCCTCAATAGCAAGAATGTCCTTCCTCAAATTAGGGGACCAAAACTGCACACAATACTCCAGGTGTGGTATCACTAGGGCTCTGTACAACTGCAGAAGGACCTCTTTGCTCCTATATTAGATTCCTCTTGTTCTAAAGGCCAACATGTCATTCGCTTTCTTCACTGCCTGCTCTACCTGCATGCTTACTTTCATAGACTGATGTACAAGGACCCCCAGATCCCATTGTACTTCCCCTTTTCCCAACTTGACGCCATTTAGATAATAATCTGCCTTCCTGTTTTTGCTACCAAAGTGGATAACCTCACATTTATCCGCATTAAACTTCATCTGCCATGCATCTGTCCACTCCCCCAACCTGTCCAAATCACCCTACATTCTCATAGCATCCTCCTCACAGTTCACACTGCCACCCAGCTTTGTGTCATCTGCAAATTTGCTAATGTTACTCTGAATCCCTTCATCCAAATTATTGATGTATATTGTAAATAGCTGCGGTCCCAGCACTGGGCCTTGCGGTACCCCACTAGTCACTGCCTGCCATTCTGAAAGGGACCCGTTAATCCATACTCTTTGTTTCCTGTCTGCCAACCATTTCTCGATCCATGTCAGCACTCTACCCCCAATACCATGTGCCCTAATTTTGCCCACTAATCTCCTATGTGGGATCTTATCAAATGCTTTCTGAAAGTCCAGGTACACTACATCCACTGGCTCTCCCTTGTCCATTTTCCTAGTAACATCTTCAAAAAATTCCAGAAGATTAGTCAAGCATGATTTCCCCTTCGTAAATCCATGCTGACTCGGACCGATCCTGTTACTGCTATCCAAATGTGGGGCTATCTCATCTTTTATAATTGACTCCAGCATCTTCCCCACCACCGATGTCAGGGTAAATGGTCTATAATTCCCCATTTTCTCTCTCCTGTCTTTCTTAAAAAGTGGGATAACATTAGCTACCCTCCAATCCACAGAAACTGATCCTGAGTCTATAGAACATTGGAAAATTATCACCAATGCATCCACAATTTCAAGAGCCACTTCCTTAGGTACACTGGGATGCAGACCATCAGGCCCTGGGGATTTATCAGCCTTCAGTCCCATCAGTCTATCCAACACACATTTCCTGCCTAAAGTGAATTTCCTTCAGTTCCTCTGTCACCCCAGATCCCCTGGCCACTACTATATAAGGGAGATTGTTTGTGTCCTCCTTAGTGAAGACAGATCCAAAATACCTATTCAACATCTGCCATTTCCTTGTTCCCCATAATAAATTCACCTTTTTCGGTCTTTAAGGGTCCAACTTTGGTCTTAACTAATGATTTCCTCTTCACATACCTAAAGAAGCTTTTACTATCCTGGTTTATATTCTTGGCTAGCTTACCTTCATACCCCATCTTTTCTCCCCGTATTGTATTTTTCGTTATCTTCTGTTGCTCTTTAAACATTACCCAATCCTCTTGCTTCCCGCTCATCTTTGCTACGTTGTACTTTTTCGCTTTAATTTTTATACTGTCCCTGACGTCCCATGTCAGCCATGGGCGCTCCTTTCTCCCCTTGGAATATGATCTGATCTACTCTTCTCCCTCACCAATTGTAGATTACTAGGGACAATTTACAATATTCCCAAGCCAATTAGCCTACAAATCTGTACGTCTTTGAAGTGTCGGAGGACACTGGAGCTCCCAGAGAAACCCATGCAGGTCACGAGGAGAACATACAAACTCCGTACAGACAGCACCCATAGTCAGGATTGAACCCAGGTCTCTAGCCCCATAAGGCAGCAACTCTACCGTTTCACCAGCATGCCGCCCTATGAACAACACCTACCACTGTATTGGGCTGTCCCATTGTCTTTAGGGATCAAGCACAAACCAATGGGCTGGCCATTCTGATCAGAGATGAATATAAAGTTCTACACCCAGAAGGTAACAAATCTCTTGACATCATTACCTAAGAGATACCTCTTTTCACTTCTCTACCTAAGTTTACTGAATATATTCAACAGGTGTGTATATTATTGAGGGATATGAAGTAAGTGTAGAAAAATGACAAGTGTAGATAAATGATTAACCATGAACTTATTTAATAGTAGAACAAACATGTAGGGGTGAATGGCCTGCACCTGCTTCTATCTTTTATATAAAACAATGACAATAGCTTTAAATATTTTAGAACCTGGTAAATTCAATTCAAATTCAAATATTCAAATGTACATTTACACTGTGTAAATTAATTAGCGACATTAATAATAGTTAAAATTAAGTATCAAAAACAAACATACATGTCTATTCAGTTGTTTTCCCAACCAGAGTGGCAACTCAACTCAGATAAAGGAGGCCATGCAAGATTAGCCACAATGGCTGCAGTGAACCAAAGGCGCCAGATATTAAGTGCATCCAACCCTTCTGCTCAGGATGAACAGAACTATTGTATTGCTGAACTCGGTTCCTAAATCCAGACACTAGGTGGCACGAGGGTGCAACGGTAGAGGTGCTGCCTTACAGCGCTTGCAGCACCAGAGACCCAGGTTCGATCCTGACGATGGGTGCTGTCTGTACGGAGTTTGTACCTTCTCCCCGTGACTGCGAGGATTCTCTCCCATACTCCAGACGTACAGGTTTGTAGGTCAATTGGCTTGGTGTAAATGTAAATTGTCCCTAGTGTATATAGGGTAGAGTTAATGTGTGGGGGTCGTTGGGGCGAAAGGCCTGTATCTCTAAACTAAAGTAAACTAAACCAGGAGTTAGGAACACACTGACCTTAATACTGACCAGCAGTGTACAGCTTTTGGATGTGGCTCTGTCAAAGTTTGTTTCTTAAAAAGCAGATAGCAACAAAAATTGTTAAAGGTCAACCATGGCAGACTGGAGTGGCAAAGATCTACAATGAGCACAAACGTTGCACAGTTCTTCTCCTCTCACAGAACAAAGGAAAGTTAGCGCAATTATACATTTATACATTTTACAATTCTACATCAGTAAAACACTCCTACCAAGTCTGAATATGGCATGACTGAAAGATTCTGCAGCCTTTCAGAACATAGGAAAGCTGGGTCAAAATCAAGCTCATCCAATAACAAGTTATTACTTATCTCTGGAGCGTCAGCTATTTTTTCAATCTTGGCTTCTTTATGTCTTTGAAAGAAGCATATGTTATTACTGCAGGATTCCATCTTCATTTCTTTATTTTATAAGTCCTCCATATTGTGTTCTATATAATTTGCATGTCATTCAGACTTGGCACCGAGCCATTCTTTTGTTCTACTAGTCCATACTTTTGTAGAAGAACGACTCAATTTTAGGTTTGACTATTAGATTTGACTATTAGCTCTTTCAGCTCATGATAAACATGATTCTTGAGTAAGCATACTTAATTGTTTGGAGCTCTGTCTTCAAGACTGGCTTCACGAGATGATGAGGTGGAGGCGTGTGTCTGTATTCTCCCAGGAGTCCTGCCATAAGACTATAAGACATAGGAGCAGGATTAGGCTATTTGGCCCATCGAGTCTGCTCTACCATTCGATCATGGCTATTCTATTTTTCCCTCTTAACCCCATTCTCCTGCCATCTCCCCCGCTACCTTTGACGCCCTTACTAACCAGGAACCTATCAATTTCTGCTTTAAAAATACCCAATGACTTGGCCTCCACAATCATCTGTGGTAATGAATTCCACAGATTCACCACTCTCTAGCAAAATTAATTTGACCACATCATTTATTTTAAAGGTATGTCCTTTAATTCAGAGACTGTACCCATTGGTACAAGACTCTCTACTGGAAACATCTTTTCCACATTCACTCTCTATAGGCATTTCATTAATTCCCCTTCCCCAACAGACTTGGCGCGCTTCTGTGTGGCACACAATGGCAATGCTGGCTGTTGAGGAAGTAGGTTTCTGCCTTTCCCGAGGAAGTGCCCCAGTCCTCCAGGGCTTAGCTTATTGTGAAGCTGCAGAAGACCAAATTGGTGCTTTGTATGACATTAATGGTGCTATCACGAAGCAGACAGCCATATTCCAAGGCTTATTTGCTTGCTTGGTCAACATCCGGAACTGTACAATGAAAACACGAGAATCTGTGTTTACAATTCTGGACCAGAGATTCCCATCTTCTTTTAAGATGTACAGATCTCTGCTGCAGCTATTGGCTGACAGACACTGCACTCGCCCTTGCCCCTGGGCCTGCTAGTGCAGACTGCAGCCCCATTAAGGAGTAGCTCATAGTCTAGGGCTGGCCCATCAAGGGAATGCTCACCATGTAAATATAAATAGTGAATAGTGAAAGACCTGGATAGAGTGGATGTGGAGAGGATGTTCCCACTAGTGGGAGAGTCTAGTACCAGAGGTCATTGCCTCAGAATAAAGTACATATCTTTTGAAAGGAGATGAGGAGGAATTTATTTGGTGAGAGGGTAGGTAATCTGCAGAATCCATTGCCACAGACGGCTGTAGAGGCCAAGTTAATGGGTATTTTTAATGCAGAGATTGACAGATTCTTGATTAGTAAGGGAATCAGTTCTGGGGTGAAGGCAGGAGAATTGGTTTGAGAGGGATAGAAGGATCAATCATGATTGAATGGCGGAGTAGATTTGATGGGTCGAATGGCCTAATTCTGCTCTTAGAACTTATGAACTTGGACTGAGTGGCAGCCACAGTGGTTCCACAGCGCAAGGATCAGGATTTCCAACTCACATGGAAATTGACAAAAACTAAGTGACTCCTGTAGTGAATATATTTTTATTCATTGTTACAGCAGCTTGGATCTGCAACCAAAACAAATTGTGTAATTTAATTTGTTGTTGATCCATTGTTTAGCTCATATTGAGAGCAGCCTTGTAATTTAACCAACTGCGGATTTTGCTCATGCCTTTTATAATTCAGTTCCTTGTTTTTAAATATCTAAGGTAAGTCAGCTCAACATATTGGAGTGTTTGTGCAGCTGTCACTGCTAAGTGCGAGATAAATGCCAATGTAAATGGATGCAAGTTGGAGCCTGTCACCATGTTCTGCAGGAGTATGAAGTCCCTTTCTTGTGCAATTTATACTAATTCCTATGATAATCTTCATGCAGACATTCACCGGCGATTACAGCGAGTCTGGTTTTGTGAGAGTAATCTAAGGTGTCAATTCATGAGGAGTTACTCAGACCTGTTTATGGATTCTTCTGTCAGAGGGCAATGAATGGCAGTAGCACCAGCCTAGCATTGTTTGGATCCTTCACAGCATGTTGATAAAATGTGAGCAATAAGAGTATATAAACAATACGGCACAGTGGCATAAAAGGGCGGCACGGTGGCTCAGTGGTGGAGTTGTTACCTTACAGCGCTAGGGACCCGAGTTCGATCCCGACTAGGGGTGCTACCTGTACAGTGTTTATATGTTCTCCCCGTGGCTGCGTGGGTTTTCTCCGAGGTCTTCGGATCCCTCCCACACTTGAAAGACGTACAGATATATAAGTCAATTTGCTTGGTATGTGTAAATTATCCCCAGTATGCATAGGAGGGTATTAATGCGCGGGAATCACTGGTCGGTGCGGACTCGGTGGGCCGAAGGGCCTGTTTACGTGCTATATCTCTAAACTAAACTAAACCAAAAAATACAAAGGCGAGCATTGGTGACTTATGACAAGGGTACAGTGTTCTCAGAAAGCCAGTGGTAGTATAGAGTGAAATAGTAAGATTAAATGAGAACTTACCAGTTTGAAGTCTGATCTTTATTTTATGAGGAGTTACGATGAGCGATTACGTGAGAAGAAGCCACCAGCCCGCATGCGTGTCAATCTTCAAAGCAGCGGTGTGAAATCACAGATAACAGTTGTTGACCTGAATATAGTAAGATTGGAGAGAACTTGAGAACTACCAGACGACCTTTATGATACGAGGGTTGGGAGCAGTGGGCATGTAATCGCTCATCGTAACTCCTCATAAAATAAAGATCAAACTTCAAACTGATAAGTTTTCATTTAATCTTACTATTTCATTTCGGAGTCACGTGAGTGATTCTGTGAAGACTTCAAAGCTCTGTGATTTCATGCCGGATACGAGTCCAGGCGTCACACACTGCATCGATTGACCATGGATGAGTGAAAAAGATTAATGCATTCATCCATGACATAGTCTGTTAAAATGGTGATGCTTTAATCATCAAAGGAGAATAATTGTGACCCCTTCCATCCTGGGGGAAACTATGAAACAAATCATAAATGGAATTTGGCAAATACCCCCGGTCTGGCAATGGGTTATCATAAAATGTTGGAAAGTTCATTCGTTTGACCATCCTGCGGCCGCTAGGGTGTGGTCCAGTGGAACGTACATGACCCTTGCTGCTAATGTAGTAGCAACCCTAGTGGAGTGAAATAGAAGATATAGTATCTATTTTTGCATTAGCCAAAACCCTGTTTTACCACCTAGAGATAGTCTGGATAGATACCTTTTATGAGGTTTTTAGTAACTAACAACCATTGCTAGTGCAGATCCTCTTAAGACACTTGGTGACTTTGAGATGACTACAGACAACCAAAGGTCCATGGGGTATGCCATGAGAAGTAGTTTGGGACCTGACACCCCTGGTCTGCTCTGCTTAACTACATCATAAACATAAAATATTATATTATTAGCAGATGTAACCACCCTGTCCAGTCGCAATAAGTAGTGGCTGGACCAGTTGCACTGAGACTAGCGCCATGAGCATAAACACTTTGTAAGTGAGTTTGACCAGGGATAGTCAATGCTAACATCCCATATCTCCAAGTACCTGAGCCTGGGAGAATGTTGTTAAAGATATCCTTATAAATCTGGATATCAGAGAGTGTGACTCGACAGAGTGGGTCCTGATCGCTGCAGCAACTATGATGAGAAAGCACGTTGGCACAGTTAATGGTACTATAACTTAATTGATTGTCAAACACCCATCTGAAATGAACTCCGACACGTTAGTTATCCGTATTATATGAAACATTGGCATTAAAACCAAAACGCTTCCCATCTCCTGATGAGGAAACAATGTGCTGCTTTCTCGGTTCTATCCCTGCATTCTGCAGTGAGCACGTACATGAATCGGTCTGGCAATCCGTGCCGCCGAATGGTCTTCTCAGAGACTCCAAGCCTATAAATTGATTTTATCATGCAGAGGGTGGTTTCCTCAGTCATGGGGTGAACCACCTGATTTTTGTGTTTAGAACAACCATATAAGGTCCTATAATCATCCCCAACATTTAACAGAAACCATGGCTGCATAGGCCAGTCAGGCAGTACGAAATGCCTGAGGCGAGATCTTGTTGGTTTTTGTGAAAGACCCGACTGATGAGGCAAAATGGAGGAAAGACATAAAGAACATTCCTCCTCAGTGTGGCGAGAATACATCTATTGCCACTGTGCCACATATTTTTGCAATGGTGATAGAGCCTGGATGCAAACATATTGATATTCGGTGTTCCATCGAACTACAATATCATTATCCATACTGTGTTGTCATAGATTTTTACGTGATGATACACCAGCGTCAAATGCCCCCACCATAGTGTATCAATTTGGAGTTGAGCATGAAAAGTCCATCCGCCTCTGTAACTCGAGATGGTATTCGTAATTTTTCATCTTTGAGTATTAAGGGCCTGTCCCACCAGCATGCGACTCATTGCGGTCAGCGCGAGCAAACTGGAAGCGGGGGCCACGTGGAGGTCAGGTGATCCCCGTACAGGGCCGGTCCAACCAGCATGCGCCTGCATGCGGCGAGCGCGATCAAACCGGCAGCGGGGGCCGCGCAGAGGTCGGGTGAGTGGCGTGGCGTGGCGCGGCGCGAAGTTGGAGCGATGTCTGCAGTAAGTTCGCAAGGACAGAGAGGGACACACAGAGAGGGACACGGAGGCACACAGAGAGGGGCACAGAGCCACACAGAGAGAGGGTTACGGAGGTACACACACAGAGGGACACAGAGGTACATATAGAGAGGGTCACGGAGGCACGACGTCAAGGCGGTGCGTAATGCGTCGCGGCGGTTGCGGGCCGACAAGCCGTTGCTGCGCGGAATTTTTGAACACGGTCAGTTTTTCGGAGCCCCGTGTGATGTCGGGACCAGCTCCGCACAACTCCATACGGCTCCGGCGATCGAAGTGGGACCGGCCCCGCGAGGCCGGACGGCTCAAGCAACCACGTTAGGTCGCGCTCACCGCATGGAGTCGCATGCTGGTGGGACAGGCTCTTTAGTATCAGTTTACTGAACAAAGGTACAGGAGCAATGTAGAATACACCATTGTGACTTTGACAGCTTCAGCCGGGAATAGGAATAGGTCTGTTAATAATGACCTACATGGCACTGAAATGCAAGGTCCAAATGCACAGCTGAAGACACAGCCACTATATTGCCAATACACTTGATGAATAGAGGCTGCTTCATAACAACAAGGTTGTTTACAGGTTTTTACAAGTGTTTCCAACTTGTAAATGGTCCACATACCCCATGTTTCAGAAAGAACCAGACACACCTACCTTCATGGTTACCGGTGGTCTTATGGTAAGCCCAAAGGCCCCTCATGCGGGTTCTATTTCCGTCCTTGATTGGAGAGGACTCGTAGGATATGTGGATCCCATATTTTTCCTGAGACCGGCTTGGACCTTGGCCTAAAGCCCTGTGCGCAGCTTACTGGCTGCCACCAGCTTCAGTGAACCGCTTGCTGCCGATGGAGGTGTGGGGTGTATTGTCGCCGAAACGATGAGGCTGTACTAGTAGATCGATAGCTTTAGCTCCCTCATGCAGGTCTCACCTGTTGAATAGGTTTTACCTGAATAGCAGATACGGCGGCTGGTTTCCTGGGGTACCATGCCCCTCCAACGTCACCCCTGATAGCGCTGTTCACTGCCGGTACTTTCAGGAACTCCAGTATGTGCCACGGACATACTTCAATGTTTGGAGTCAGTTACACACTGACCCCGACTGCTCCCCTGCTCAGAGAGAGAGACAGTGTGCAGCCCTGCATACCGGTGCTGTTGCCGCAGGCCCCGCAGAGACCTGCGGTGATATAACTCCCTCCTTGGAGCATACCATTATTTCTGCAGGCTAGGAACTATAGTGCAGCGGCAGCAGGATAACACATGGTTCATCTGGAAGTGGAATGTGTTAAATCAGCTGTGGTTGTAAGTGCCTTGAGACTGAAGGAACATGACTCATACACCAGTTTTACATCTTCACTCCCAGATGTAAGAAATAGGTCATGACAACGATGAACAGAGGACGTGCAATCCATTGAAAGTTGTGTTAGGATCTCTAAGGTTTCTTTTCTGTAGAACCTACGGGAGAGATGCCCACAGGGCAATCCTGTACAACACACCGCAGTGAGGGGTAAGCCTTCCACACTCTCTGCCCCTCTTCCCAACTTCCTTGCCCTTGGCTCCATAGCTCAGCTCCTGATCATTGAGGTCCCATGTACTTCAGAGTCTTCCCTCCCTAAAGGGCAGGCCTGCACCCAAAATTGCTCTCACAATCCATTAACCCACACCCACCCACACATGCTGTTGAAGCTGCCGGAAGGTTTCTGACATGCGAACTTCAAACATAATCAAACAAGATTAAAATTTAATCATTTGATTAAAAAATGAAGGGAAATCATACATTTAAAATTAAAAATGTAATTATTTTTTTCAAATAAACACTTAACACCTAAGAAAATACTTAACAACAATTAAATGCAATTACATTAAAAATTAAATATTTAGATTAACTCAGCTAATTAAAAAAATGCAAATTACCTCAAATTTGGCTGTCTTTGTCAACGTGGCTCCTCTCTACTGAATTGCATTGAGAACCAGGTCTCCATGCGGAGTCTAACGTTGGACCAGTCAAAACAGCGACAAATTTTATGTTGTCCTAAGTGAGCCTGAGAAGTGATTAGGATTTGTAATCTGATCCTCACAATAACAGATTGGACAATATGCATCTACTGGGAAAGGAAAATGCAAGACCAGAATAATTTAAAAAATAAAGATGCATAACTATAGGACATATTTTACATATTTAATACATTTTTACAGCCAATTAAGTATTTCTGGAGAATAGTTATGAAGCAATACAAGAAATATGATACGTTAATTTGTGCGTAATAATGTCCCAATACCAACAAAATGATAAATGATTTAATAATGATTTCGACATTTGGTTGTTTTGCACTGAATGTGCACTGTATGATCAAATTTCTTAAACAAAACACAAGTGGTTCTGACCCAAAAACATTGGCCGTTTTCTCTTCCCACAGATACAGTGTGATCGGCTGAATTCTTTCAGCATTTCTGATTTTGTGTCAGATTCCAGCAGCTACAGTTTTATTGTTTTTCCATGAATAGTAACCAAAATTGGACATTTATCTCATGGAGCACAAAAGTCACCAATATTTCTATCAACCTATCTATGTGACCCACTACTTGGACGTTGGATCCAGGATACCTTGAGTGGCATCTGGAAAGAATTGTCATGCTTTTTTACTTGGTGCACAAGGGACCTATGTATAATGCATGAGTTTTTTTCCCTTCAGTTTGGTAGGATCTGTGCATCTCTGGTCCATTTTAGTGGAGAAACTGACTCTGAGAACATGTTGTGCTTTAAGATCTGCTCATTGGTTTTCAAGTCAGGTTCCCCCAATTACCTTGGTCTAATATCCATCCGCAAGCTCAACTCCCTCCATATAGTTGCCAATCATTAACCCTCACCCAATCACACGCCCAACTGATCATCTACTCCTCCGACCCCCCCCCCTCCATTCCTAAATCATTCCCCAATGCAGCCACAACCTGTGGTGTGGATTACCTATTTTTATAAGGTCATAAGTGATAGGAGCAGGATTAGGCTATTTGGTCCATCAAGTTTACTCTGCCATTCAATCATGACTGATCTATCTCTCCCTCCTGACCCCATTCTCCTGCCTTCTCTCCATATTTTTGCCCAATTTGCAATGTTAGAATGAGTGTTGAAAAGGCCTTCGAGCTCATTAATGTTCTAAATCTGTCCGAGTTCACGTAGCAGCTTGAGCTTCATATGCAATGAAACTGTGTAGCAGCAGGCCTTCAAAGAAACATTTGTTGGCCTAGTGTACACCAGATGTTTAACAAGTGCCAAAGAATTTCCATGCCAATATACCTTATTGATGTTGTATCAGAGATATTCGCTTGCATATCAGGGTGAACGTTTCTCTTCCCCAAATATTGTCGCAAAGTTGCATTTATCTTCCTGACGCATTAACATTCCAACCAAAGATCAGTAGGCTAGGAATCTGTTTCCTGCTTTTTAGCCTAAATAAAAAATATCACATCGCTGCTATTAGAGGTCTTCTAAATGGTGCAAAGCTCAACATCAAGATTCCTGGGATACCCTGTTTAGATGCCATATTGGGTCCCTTTGGTCTATCCAGCTGGTCTCACCTACCTATATTTAGTCTTAGTGGGTTTGCAGCTACTATATTAGGACTATAGGATTTAGGACTACATGTTCTAATCTCCCAACCTACTTAAATACAGACCTGGCACTTTTCTAATCTAAACTTTCTCTGTAATTGTAATTCTGTAACACTGCAATCTGGCATTTTTCTCTTTGCACTCCCTGTTGTACTTCTATATGGATTGACTTTATTCATGTACTGTTTGATTTGATTTGACTGGATAACATGGAAACAAAGTTTTTTCACAGTATCTCAATACCAATACCAATACAATGACATGAGCAGCAGGCTTTCAGAAACAGGGCAGTAATGATTCTTCAAGCATAAATGTTGCAATGATAGGAGGGGAGAGGAAAAGTGTTCCCAAAGTCTCAGAAGGTTCTGGTGGTTGGAAATTAGCACCCAAATGAATCATAATTTTAGAGCTAGGAAAGCTAAGGAGACCTCCAAGGTTATATCCAGCCACCACCAACAGTAGGTACCAAAAAGCTTCCATGATGAGTCAATGAATGCCTGCACTTTGGGGAAGCTTACAATAATAGCAAATTCCCTGGCCTACTCTTGTTGTCCCCCTCAGCTGATGGAAAAGTAGATTTCACTCCTTGAATGTAGAACCGGAGCAACCTCCCCAATGCAACGGTCAGCAGCAAACTGTGAGATGTGTCAGAGATCAGCAGCAACAGTCTTGTCCAATGCCGAGGCCAGGAAGGTGAAAGTTACTGTCATCTTGACATCCGTGGGAAAAGCAATCAATCCACACGTGGTCCCATACTTGAGTTCGCAGACCTGCAAAAAGGGCCAGTTCTCATCAGAGGAGTCTAGTTCTGATCTTGGTCTCTGTAGACTCTAGGCTGGTGAGGTCTCTGAAGATGATCCCCTTCTTTGACTGTTCTTACATGGTCATAGTAATTTCCTGCCCCATTTCTGTCCAATGATCCATCTCCATGTCAACCAACAAAATAAATCTAAAGGGCCTGTCCCCCTGTACGAGGTAATTCAAGAGTTCTCCCGAGTTTTCCCCTGATTCGAACTTGGAGAATGTCCGTAGCGGGTCCGTAGGAGTTCGTGGATGTCTCGTAGCAGCTCGTAATGCTAACGGTAGGTACTCGGGACATCCGGTAAACTCGTGACATTTTTTCAACCCTATGAAAAATGTCCAGGAGTAAAATAATACTCGTGATGAAAAAAACTGTTACTTTTTACTCGTACGAGCCGCTACGAGACATCCACGAACTTCTACGGACCCGCTACGGACATTCTCCGAGTTTGAATCAGGGGAAAACTCGGGAGAACTCTTGAATTACCTCGTACAATGGGACAGGCCATTAACAAAGCCCCCATTCGTCTGAAGTGCAGGCATTGAAGATGCACGAAAGGTGCATTATGAAGTGTGGAATTTACGTAGAGTAAGGTGAGCTCATTGATTGGCAAATAACACAGGTTATTTGACCTTTTTGACCTTTTTAATAGCATGGTTTTAGGGGTTATACTGTCAGCTCATTAAATCAGTGAAAATCATGTTGGAAATGAATATCAGGATTTGTATCACTGTTGATATGTTGTGGGAAATGTTATGGTGGATATATGTTATTGACTGCTGCAACACGAGTTTCCATAACACTAATTGGATATAATGTGAGTGATGAATTTGGAAATGCTATTTGCATTACACCAGCCAAATTAGTTAAAATGCGATTTTGATAGGGAACAAGAAAACAACATGAAAGTTACTTTGGAATTTAAGGAGCAGAAAATAAAACTGTCTTGGATTTAACAGTACATGGGGAAATAAAATTCCTGCTTCCATGTAACCTCCCTACAGGAAGCAGACACAATTGTCTCTTAAGACTACAGTTACTATTTTAACTGTGGATTGGCATTGAAATTGCTTCAATAGAAACAATTGCTTCTATTGAAACTTGTGCCATGTTACTCCATTAATTGTTACAACATACAGGTGAAAGTGTTTTTAGCTGGCGGTAACAAAAATAAACTTATTGCTAATGAAAAGGCCTTTATTTTTGAAAACCCTATGGGGAAAAATAGCTTTGTTATTGTGAGTCTCAAACTCTCTCGTCCATAATCCATGGACACACTTGTCTTTACAGCATGATTTTCTATAACGTAAGGTTTCTTAGGAACAACAACTATTGTGTCGAGGAGGGACTATTTGTGCTAACAAAAATTTGGGTTTAGTTCCCTCAGCTACAGAGCTGAGAGGCTCAAAACTGGACTCTATTTGTTTTTTCTCCCGATCAAGTCTATTTCAAACTGCGCAGAAATGAATGGTTTATCGTTGTCAGAAAGAGTTTCTCGGGCTGCAACTTTTATGATACGTGACTCACTTCTGCATTGAAATGGCAACCGAGACTTCGAGCTGGAGTCTCTGGTTGGTATGAAACCACAATATTCTGATTCGAAGATGCAAAGATTTTCACAAAATCGCAACTGCCACCTTTAGGAAACATAAATGAAGCCAGAAGCAATAGTTCCCCTTAATTACTTTGGAGTTCAGAGCATGCAGTTTAACGAACTTTGTAAAGCAAGTAAATTGAAACTTCAACATATTGTTCTCGCATTATAACGTACAGTACATTATTCATTCCTGCCAAACTATATTCGATACATGTGGCCCCATTTTCAGAAGTGATTTCTCTTCACAGCAGATGCAGTAAGTTAAATCCCAGGTCAATTAGATCCTCGGAGGCCTGGGATTTTTTTTCTTAATAAATCTGTAGAGGTGGACCCGTCACCCAAACTTTATTTATTGCCCAGTCTTTACCAATAGTTTTGCAAGTTAATGATAGTGAGACTGAGCTGGACATGCCTTGGGGAGTTTGCTCATGCTCTCTTCTGCCAAGTTGCACAACTTCATTGATTTGTTTAGTTTCAGTTTAGAGGTCCATCCCCTCCCCCTTCCCAGTTCTCCCGCCAGTCTTACTGCCTCCTACTACATTCTATCTCTGTCCCACCTGCTCCCCTGACATCAGTCTGAAGAAGGGTCTCGACCCGAAACGTCACCCATTCCTTCTCTCGAGAGATGCTGCCTGTCCCGCTGAGTTACTCCAGCATTTTGTGTCCACCTTCGATTTAGACCAGCATCTGCAGTTCTTTCCTACATAAGTTACACTCATTTAGTTCCACAGGGCAATTCATGTTGCTTGCATGTCTGATACACAAGTCCTGTAATAGGCACTCTCTTCCAAATTTTATTAGGGGAACAGATTATAGCAGAGATTAAGGAAGAAATTTTTGGATATACTCAAAGCATCTTTGACAAAATGTTATAGCCCCACATGTTCCTAGGAATCTCTGATCCAGGACCATCAAGATGGAGCAGGGGCTTTCCAAATGGTATTAAGAACATTGAGTCCATGAGTAGAGAGTAAATGGAAACCCAGTGTCAGGGGCATAAGGGGTGCTCCACCTGACAAACTACATCCCTCCTGCCCTTTTAGACATCTCTTGCCCATCTTGGGAAGAATCTATAAATCCTCCAATGATCATATCATTTACTTGAAAATCCATAGAATTGATGTCTGAGAAGTCATCCTCAATCTTAAGAAGAAAAGAAAGGAGAAGAGACATGATCACTTTTTACATATGAGGTCCTGATTCCAATTTACCTTTGAGATGTTGGATGGGTGTCTCCCTTGTCTTCTGGCTATATAGATCCAAAATGCTATATTTTGGACTCACCTCCAGCAAAATAGGCATGGATTCCTGGCACAAAATCATTTGTAATTTGGCCGCTGCTGGTTTGGATTTGTAGTTTCATGTGCTGATTGGAAGTGGAAGATGTGTTATCTTGCGACTGAACAAATGTGCTACAGTGGTTGAGGCTGAGGCATATTGCATCCTGATTTTGCAACCAATTACATAATCAGCATATGCGTGGAAAAAAATCAAAGACTAAAACAAAATCAGATCCATCCTATTGCACTCCTTTGTAAAGCTTCTGTTTCTGAAGTAGATGATGTTTGTTGGGAAGAGAGATGCTGCCTCAATGTCTGTGTGGTTGACTGTTCAGGCCAAAACGAGAAAGCTAAACTCACCCTCATATTTCACAGACCATCTGCGGTTGACAATCTGCTACTCTTTTCAGTTCTGCGTCTGCTGTATCTCTTTACGAAGATCAGCAATTTCTGTGCTTACAGAAAATTTTAAAAAAAGAATTTGCTTCTGTCTGTCCTGTTCTGAAATGCTGTAATGTTGTAAATGGATGATAAGTATGTCCATTTCGCGCTGCTATCCATATATAAGGTGATTCTGGTAATTCGCAAGTCATTTCAGACAGGCAATTATTCAATAAGCATCATACGTTGAAATTAATTACGGATACAGTGGCATTATGTGACATGACTAATGGATGGCCTTTTTGATGTCGTCATCATCATGTTAAGAAATGTCAGAAGCCAACTTCAATGATGTAAACACCAAATCATAGAAAACAATTATTAAAGATAGGAAACGCGCTGCACTTTATGAAGGTTGAAGGAATCATGCCTACTTATATTATTTGAACAGTTTGATATATTACTCAAGTATCATTTTATTACACACGTTTATATGTGGCGAAGATAGACCTAAAATGTTGGAGTAACTCAGCGGGACAGGCAGCATTTCTGGAGAGAAGGAATGGGTGACGTTTCGGGTGGAGGCCCTTCTTCAGACTGATGTCAGGGGAGTGGGAGGTACATAGGTAAGGAAGTGTATAGATAAGGAAGCGTAAGGTGTGAAAACAAGACAAAAGGAAATGTGGATCAAGGAAAATGTAGGATAGATTATTGTTAGTTAGGAGAAGATTACAACTAGGCAAACAGAGATAAAATGTAGTCGGAGGCAGTAAGACTGGTCAGAGAACTAAGGAGGGGAAGGGGGTGGAGAGAGAGAAAGCACGGGTTACTTGAAGTTAGAGAAGTCAATGTTCGTGCCGCTGGGGTGCCCAAGCAAAATATGAGATGCTGTTCCACACTCTAAAGACATACAGGTTTGTAGGTTTGTGGGTTAATTGGTAAAATGGCAAATTCCTCCAATTTGCATGTAAATATATTTTACATTTTGTATATATGCCATTTTAAATATATGGCATTGGAAAGCAGAGATAAGGTTGGCGTCTGGAGTTTAACAGCAGCTTGGAAGATAGGCAGGGATATCTAAATTGAATCAGCACACTGATGCCTTTCTTGAGACGGAGTATTTCTGATGTGACATTTCCATAGGCAATACTGCTGTAGATATTTACACTGGAATCTTTAATGGGAAATTTGATGCCAAGAACCAATCTCTTGTTGACAAGACAGATAGCTTCAAAATGTTCATTGAGATGGTTCTTTGGTGTTTGGAGATGCAGTCTTGTCTCCAATGTTTCCAAGTGCCCACCAGGACTGGGACCACAGTCACATCATTTAGAATATCTTACCTTCCTATTCAGAAGGTTAAGGCCTGAGATATTTACTTAGGGAGGAATATTTTACTGGGCAAGGAATTGTTCGGATGGCTCCCTTATTAAAAACTATACATTTTTTATGAGCAAAGCCCTCTTTTAATCTGTAATTTTTCACTCTGAGGACCAGTGATTAAATAATTTATTGTTCATTCAGCCCACCTCAAGCTCTGAATTAAGTACTAAACAAAAACAATAATCATTTGAAGCCCTCGGATGGTGATAGAATGTCAGGCGGTCGCTAGGCAACAACAGAACAAAGATCCAAATGACGTGAACAATGTTATTCCCTCCGTTGCAAATGTGGACAGGAAGGACTATCTTTGCAAAGTGGGACCTGCTTCTTGCACTAACTGCTACCACTTGTTTGGTCAAGTGCAGTGTTAGAATTAATAATGTTTCAGATATGATAACAATCTCATTAACAAAAGTTCTAATTCCTGGCTGACTAAGCAATAATTGCAACCATAGCAACAGGATGTTTCATCTGGGTGTGCTGGGATGATTTACATATAATTCTTAATCTTTCCACTGGACTCATAATGAAGCAATTATGGGTCCACTTCTCTGTCGCTTCCATGATCCTCACTCTTAATTGTCATGTCTCACAGGTTGTCACTCCTACCAGGCCAAGAGGATATTACAGAATTAATCTTCTGCCATTTAAATTGTTACAGATCTGCCTCTTTGTATCTTCCCCTTATAATTTGCTTCCCTCTCTTCTTTCCTGACGACTCTGACTTGTACATTGCTGCTTCCCCGCTATTATATAAGAAAATCAGGGCACTGTTTTTCCCCATTAATGGGCCTGGAGTTTGAGAACCTGTGGCAAGGTGGCACAGCGATAGTTGGTGTTTTACAACACCAGAGTCCCGGGTTTAATCCTGACCATGGATGCTGTCTGTACGGAGTTTGTACGTTCTCCCCATGACCAGTATAGGCTTCCTCCCACACTCTAAAGACATACAGGGTTGTAGGTTGATTGGCATTTGGACCCTAGTGTGTAGGATAGTGTGAGTGTGCGGGGATCGCTGGTCGGTGAGGACTCTGTGGGGCAAAGAGCCTGTTTCCACACTGTATCTCTAAACTAAGCTAAGCTAAACTAAATTTAAATATAACTTTAAAAAGTAATGGAAATTGAAAGTTGGTGGCATGCCAGCACAGTGGTACAATGCTCCCTCGGAGCTTCAGTGATGCGGGTTCAATTCTAACCTCTGGTACTGTCTGTGCGGAAATTGCATATTCTCCCTTCTGGTTCTTTTGCCTCCCACATCCCAAAAACGCAAGTTGGTTGGTTAAATTGCAATGGGGTACTGTCTCAAGTGTGTGTGTGTGGGTGATAAGAGAATCAGGGTCGGGTGGAGTTGATGGTGGGTCAGGCGAGAGAGAGTAAATTGCAAGGCAATAAATTGGGGAATGGGATTCATGGGGTTGCTATGAGAAGTGGCTTGTAGCCGTGCACCGAATGACCCCCCGATGCTGTGAGTAGAAAGGAACAATGAACATTTACGACACAACACGATATGATAGAATTTTATTTATCCCAGGAGGGAAATTGATCTGCCAACAGTCATAAACACAAAGCACAAGATACATGAAACTGTAAGGATTCCCATGGGTTACAGAGAATTTAGGGACATCACCTGCCATTCCTACCCTCTATGACCTCTATAAATCTTTAAACCTACATTAGGTAGGTTCACTGTTCACTCCATCCTCTGGGATGTTGCGGCAAGTCTCTTTCTGCTGAACTCCCACCACTTCCCAATGCTTGGAGGGATGAACAACACTATCAAACTTGCCATAGGCACTCATCTCCTTGAGGAACTATTTTAAAACATTGTCAGCACCAATTATTTGTGAATAAGAGAGTGCAATGCCTTTGCAGCTAGTGCTGCCCAACATCTCCAGTGACCCAGCTTCAATTCAACTCCAATGCTGTCTGCGTGGAGTTTGGATGTGCTGCCTGTGACCACATGAGTTTCCTCCCGGATACATCGGTTTCCTCCCACCTCACAAGGCAACTGGGTCCATAGGTTAACTGGAGACTGCAAATTGACATTAGGGTGGGTAGGCGAAATGTGGAGGAAGGAACTGCAGATGCTGATGGACACGAGATGCTGGAGTAACTCAGCGGGCCAGGCAGCATCTTTGGGGAGATGGAATGGGTGTCCCAAGAAGGGCCTCCACCCGAAACACTCCAGAGATGCTGTCTGTCCCGCTGAATTACTCCAGCATTTTATGTTTATCTTTAGTGTGGGTAGCTTGGACGATCTGGGGATGGGAGGCCAGGAATATTAATGGATGCATGTGAGAGAATGGGTTACAGGGAATTAGGAGGTTGACTGAAATTAATGAAGTTGCTCTGAGGAATGGCATGGACTCAATGGGTTAAAGATAATATTACATTAAGACAACAGTCAAAACCCTGTCAAATATTGGGACTGATTAGATGATTGACTTTAATATATACTGACCTAGCTCTTGTCAAGGTTTGCTCACTGCTGAACAGCCTTCAGTGAAATGAGCTAAGCCACATTACTCCATAACCTGAGGAATGGTCTTTCAATTGAGTGTCTAAAAAGCTGCTGAATAAGTAGTCTTCTTTTTTTATTAATAGATTAGTCAAGTATCTATACCAATGTCTTTTTACTGTACACATGCTCCCTGGAATAATTTTAGTGATTCATCACTAGCGATTTGTACTTGTCACGTTGTGCCTTTAGATGGGGGCACCATGTCCTATCGGGAGTTTGTATTCTCTAGGAAGAAGAATGAAAGTATCGGATACCCGAGTTCGATCCTGACGACGGGTGCTGTCTGTATGGAGTTTGTAGGTCCTCCCCATGACCTGCGTGGGTTTTCTCCGAGATCTTTGGTTTCCTCCCATACTCCAAAGACGTACAGGTTTGTAGGTTAATTGGCTTGTATAAGTGTAAATTATCCCTAGTGTATGTAGGATAGTGTGAATGTCCGGGGATTGCTGGTCGGTATGGACTCAGTGGGCTGAAGGGCCTGTTTCCGCACTGTATCTCTAAACTAAACTAAACTGAACTAAATATATCCTTACCAAGGATTCAAAATTCAGGCCTGATCTCACAGGCCAATGACAGTGGTCCTAAATACAAATGCTGGTATTTAACCAGTTAAATAACGCTTAGCCTGGAAGGCAGAATCAAACATGAAAGTCCTGGACCTTTAGTTATTAAGTTTTAATTTTAGATTTAGAGATACAGCATGGAAATGTGCCCTGTGGCCCACCAAGTCTATGCCGACTATTGATGACCAATTCACACTAGTTCTATGTTATACCACTTTCTCGTCCATTTCTTACACACTGGGAACAATTCACAAAGGGTAATTGACCTACCAACCCATCTGTCACCAGGAGGAAACTGGAGCACCCGGAGGAAACCCACTTTGTGAATAAGAGAGTGCTTGAGAACTTGCAAACTACACACAGACAGAACACGAGGTCAGGATCAAATCTGGGTCTCTGGAGTTGTGAGGCAGTGGCTCCACCAACTTCACCACAGTGCCGACCTTCTGGTGAATCCCATTAGCTGGCTCTTCCCCTGGACTTGTAAGTACTTCAGTATATAGAGATTAGCCTCCACTCCTGGACCAGGTTTGAAAGTTGTGGCGAAACCTTGTACAATTTTAGATCAGTAATTCAGGATGATCATTATTGTTGATTCAGTTTACCACATTGTTTGAAGAAGTATGATGTTGTGGCGATCAGTGAAACATGGTTGCAGGAGGGCTGTAATTGGAAACTAAATATTCCAGGATTTCGTTGCTTCAGGTGTGATAGAATTGGAGGGGCAAGAGGTGGAGGTGTTGCATTGCTAGTCAGGGAAGATATTACAGCAGTGCTTTGGCAGGATAGATTGGAGGGCTCATCTAGGGAGGCTATTTGGGTGGAACTTAGAAGTGGGAAAGGTGTAGCAACACTTATAGGGGTATATTATAGACCGCCAAATGGGGAACGAGAATTGGAAGAGCAAATATGTAAAGAGATAGCAGATATTAGTAGTAAGCACAAGGTAGTGATTGTGGGAGATTTCAACTTTCCACACATAGACTGGGAAACACATTCTGTAAATGGGCTGGATGGTTTGGAGTTTGTAAAATGTGTGCAGGATAGTTTTTTGCAGCAATACATAGAGGTGCCTACTAGAGGAGGGGCAGTGCTGGACCTCCTGTTAGGAAATGAGACGGGACAGGTGGCGGAGGTATGCGTAGGGGAGCACTTCGGGTCCAGTGATCACAATACCATTAGTTTCAATATAATTATGGAGAAGGACAGAACTGGGCCTAGGGTTGAGATTTTTGATTGGAGAAAGGCTAACTTTGACGAGATGCGAGATGATTTAAAAGGAGTGAACTGGGACATTTTGTTTTATGGGAAAGATGTAGAGGAGAAATGGAGGACATTTAAAGGGGAAATTTTAAGAGTACAAAATCTTTATGTTCCTGTTCGGTTGAAAGGAACCAGTAAAAATTGGAAAGAGCCCTGGTTTTCAAGGGAAATTGGACATCTTGTTCGGAAAAAGAGGGAGATCTACAATAATTATAGGCAGCATGAAGTAAATGATGTGCTTGAGGAGTATAAGGAATGTAAAAAGAATCTAAAGAAAGAAATTAGAAAAGCTAAAAGAAGATATGAGGTTGCTTTGGCAAGTAAGGTGAAAGTAAATCCAAAGGGTTTCTACAGCTATGTTAATAGCAAAAGGATAGCAAGGGATAAAATTGGTCCATTGGAGAGACCGAGTGGACAGCTATCTGCAGAGCCAAAAGAGATGGGGGAGATATTGAACAATTTCTTTTCTTCGGTATTCACCAAGGAGAAGGATATTGAATTATGTGAGGTAAGGGAAACTAGTAGAGTAGCTATGGATACTATGAGTTTCAAAGTAAAAGAAGTACTGGCACTTTTGAAAAATATAAAAGTGGATAAGTCTCCAGGTCCTGACAGGATATTCCCTAGGACACTGAGGGAAGTTAGTGTAGAAATAGCCGGGGCTATGACAGAAATATTTCAAATGTCATTAGAAACTGGAATAGTCCCCGAGGATTGGCGTACTGCGCATGTTGTTCCATTGTTTAAAAAGGGTTCTAAAAGTAAACCTAGCAATTATAGACCGGTTACTTTGACTTCAGTGGTGGGCAAATTAATGGAAAAGATACTTAGAGATAATATATATAAGTATCTGGATAAAGAGGGTCTAATTAGGAACAGTCAACATGGATTTATGCCTGGAAGGTCATGTTTGACTAATCTTCTTGAATTTTTTGAAGAGGTTACTAGGGAAATTGACGAGGGTAAAGCAGTGGATGGTGTCTATATGGACTTCAGTAAGGCCTTTGACAAGGTTCCTCATGGAAGGTTGGTTAAGAAGGTTCAACTGTTGGGTATAAATGCAGGAATAGCAAGATGGATTCAACAGTGGCTGAATGGGAGAAGCCAGAGGGTAATGGTGGATGGCTGTTTGTCGGGTTGGAGGCAGGTGACTAGTGGGGTGCCTCAGGGATCTGTGTTGGGTCCTTTGTTGTTTGTCATGTACATCAATGATCTGGATGAAGGGGTGGTAAATTGGATTAGTAAGTATGCAGATGATACCAAGATAGGGGGTGTTGTGGATAATGAAGAGGATTTCCAAAGTCTACAGAGTGATTTAGGCCAGTTGGAAAAATGGGCTGAAAGATGGCAGATGGAGTTTAATGCTGATAAATGTGAGGTGCTACACCTTGGCAGGACAAATCAAAATAGGACGTACATGGTAAACGGTAGGGAATTGAAGAACACAGTTGAACAGAGGGATCTGGGAATAGCCGTGCATAGTTCCTTGAAGGTAGAATCTCATATAGATAGGGTGGTAAAGAAAGCTTTTGGTATGCTAGCCTTTATAAATCAGAGCATTGAGTATAGAAGCTGGGATGTAATGTTAAAATTGTACAAGGCGTTGGTGAGACCAAATCTGGAGTATGGTGTACAATTTTGGTCGCCCAATTATAGGAAGGATGTCAACAAAATAGAGAGGGTACAGAGGAGATTTACTAGAATGTTGCCTGGGTTTCAACAGCTAAGTTACAGAGATAGGTTGAATAAGTTAGGTCTTTATTCTCTGGAGCGCAGAAGGTTAAGGGGGGACTTGATAGAGGTCTTTAAAATGATGAAGGGATAGACAGAGTTAATGTGGACAAGCTTTTCCCTTTGAGAATAGGGAAGATTCAAACAAGAGGACATGACTTTAGAATTAAGGGACAGAGGTTTAGGGGTAACATGAGGGGGAACTTCTTTACTCAGAGAGTGGTAGCGGTGTGGAATGAGCTTCCAGTGGAAGTGGTGGCGGCAGGTTCGTTGGTATCATTTAAAAATAAATTGGATAGGCATATGGATGAGAAGGGTATGGAGGGTTATGGTATGAGTGCAGGCAGGTGGGACTAAGGGAAAAAAGTTGTTCGGCACGGACTTGAAGGGCCGAGATGGCCTGTTTCCGTGCTGTAATTGTTATATGGTTATATGGTTATTAAGTACCTGGTTGTGAAATGAGTTAAGATGGTATTTTGTGTTGCCGTTATCGTATTATGTTTCAACTATATCCCAAGTGAGCATTTACATTTCTCCCACAATATTGACCTTTTGAGATGAATCTGAATTGTTTAGTTATATAATCCGTTGCCATTTTGGAACTGTCCATCAACAATGGTGTAAGCCAGATATAGAACAGATCATTATTCACTCTAGTCAGTACAGGCCAAAACCTCAGACAATAGATGAAAATCACATCAGTTGCAGTCTACAGTAAACTCGATGCTCACTATGGGAATAACGTCTGAGACTGATTCTCATCCTGCACCAGGTTAAACTCTAATCCTGTCAATTACCAAAGCGATCAATGTCAATACTTTACTTTAAGGAGATGTTATTAGCAGAGTCGATGAGAACGAGAACTGGGCCATGCTTTATGTACATCAGGATATGCATTGAGGTATTTGTCAAAAAGAGACATTTTTTTCAACATAATCTGGCTCACTGATTAAAGTGCACATTCATATAGCTATGTGAATGTCTCCTGTTGAAGATCATGCCAGTTTAAATCTGCAACAAATAATTTACTTGGCTCTTAATGTGAGGAATTATAATGAAATACTGCATTTGCTACTAGCACACATGCAGAAATAAATGATCCACCATATATCAAGCTATGAAATCATGACATAAAGGGTTACAGAAGATTTGAGGATAATCTGACTGATCTATCGTCTTATCAAGAGAGGCCGGACAGTTTGGTGTCCTGCCAAAAAAAGCTAGATAGTTTGGGTTTATATTCCTTGGAGTCAAGAAGACCGAGGGGTAATCTTAATCCAACATATGTGATGCCAAGAGGGCTTGGCAAGGCAGGCACTGAGATGTTTCTACAGCAGAGGAGACACAAACAAGGCAACTCCTCCCTCTTCTGTACACAATAATGGGCTCGTCATTTAAAACTGAGGTATGCAGAAATGTCTTCTCTCAGAGACAAATTACCCCCTGGAATTTCCTGTTCCAGAAGGATATAGAGGCCAGATTATGAGATATATTTTAGGTGGAGGGATAATTATTTGGTAGAGGTTGAAGATTAATAAGGTTTATAAAAGTCAAGGAGTTGACAGGGAGGATCTGGAACAGAAGAGGAGTGGAGAATACACAGAGAATGTGTTTCCCTCGGTAGGGAATTGGAAACACTAAAACTTAATCTTAAGGATAGGGCATTTGGGGAGAAACTCAAACATACTTTTTCACTCAAAGGATTGCACACGTCTGGATCTCTTTGCCCTAGAGTCTAAGGATATTTAAATAATTGGAGTTTTTGTACTGGGATTAGTATTTGTTTTGTTAAAGAAGGATTGGAAGAAGGGCGTTGAGGTATGGAATTGAGGTTTGTAGGAAGATTATTCATGATCTGTGGGAATGATGAAGCAGGCTTGAGGGTTTAAATGACCTTCTCATGTTTTTATTAACCTATGTTAGAATGCATTGAAAATACTTATGAAGGGCTTAGCCACTGAATAAAACACAGCCCCAAAGCTTTAAATTCATAGTAGAGGTTGGAATGATTTCAGAGGACCTTTTGCATCAGCATGATGCAAACAATGGAAGATAATCTAACTGAAAGCTCACACAATACTTGGGTTCCTAATACAGAGAGTGCGAAAGCTGTTGGATGTTGGGCAGTGGTAGGCTGCGAGAAATATGAGATAGTCAAAGAGGTGCAAAAATTAAGTTTTAATAATTAATGGCTGGCATATTCATTATTTTTTTGTGTTATTCAGCTTGGGCAATCTATTTCATAAGTTGACTAATGGGGAATAAGACAGCTTTTTTTTTAAATCAAATAATGTCTAACTTAAGGGTTGACCTGGCATGCCTTCCGAGAGCTGAAGCAAATAAGAACAGAATAAAATATAGAGTACATTGACTTCTATTTTGCTAAAGTCACAGGAATTTAATCAGTTCGTCATAGTGTATTCATAAAACAATACAGCACAAGAACAGGCCCTTCGGCACACAATGTCCATGCAAAATTTGATGCCAAGACCATCACTTATCTACCTGCACATAACCCATAACCGCAACCAACCCCCACCGCCCCCCCCCCCCCCTACAATGTTTTTGAGTGGTGTGGGCTGAATCACTTGAAGTACAACACAGAAAAGACCAAGGAGTTGGTGGTGGACTTTCAGAGGAGAGGAATACGCCTGTCCCCTGTCTCCATCAATGGTGTGGATGTGCAGTTTACCAGGGAGCGCAAATACCTGAGAGCGTACCTGGAAAGTAAACTGGACTGGTCCCGGAAAGCTGAGGCCCTGTACAAGAAGGGACAGAACCGCCTGTACTATTTGAGAAGGCTCCACTCCTTCAACATCTGCAGTGAGTTCTACTATATCGGTGGCAGCCAGTGCCATCGTCTTCGCTGCCATGCGCTGGGTCAGCAGGGCAAAGGCTGCAGGCACCAATAGGATCAACAAACTCATCAGGAAGACTGGCTCCATCGTGGATTTGGATTCTTGGCAGGTGGTCTTGGAGGGGAGGGTGTTCCTCAAACTGCAGAACATCCTGGACAATACAGCTCACCCCCTCCATGACACATTGGTCAACCTGAGGAGTACCTTCAGCAACAGACTGGTTCCACCAAGATGCAGGACAAAGCGCCACAGGAGATCCTTCTTCCCTGTGGCTATCAAACTTTGCAACTCCTCCCCCCCTCCCCCACCCCCACTCAATCTTTGCACATCCCCAAAGCCCTACCATTGGTCACTTTAATTTAATGTTTCACGTTTGATGTACTTTGTGTTTTTTAATGAATGATGGCAAATTAATTTCCCTCCTGGGATAAATAAAGTTCTATCGTAACTTATCGAATCGTATATGCCTATCAAAAAGTCTTTTAAATTTGACTGCCTTAGTCCTGAAAAAACAAAGTGAAGCTACCCATTTTGTCTTGACCTGTTTAAAAGTAAATTGTATGCGCTGTTCCTGAAATTTTTGGATCTAAATTATCCACCTACGAGTGGAGTAAATGTTTCTGTCAGATCCTCCTTTTTCCCCAGAGAGTAACATCTTTGGGTGAACAAGGTTTTCTTTTAACTCCCCCTCACTCCACTTTCAGAAATCCAATTTATAGTTTTCCTCAGTAGACAAAAGTGCTGGAGAAACTCAGTGGGTGCAGCAACATCTATGGAGCGAAGGAAATAGGCAACGTTTCGGGCTGAAACCCTTCTTCAGACATTCACAGACATATAGTTTTCCTCGACACCTTCCAGTTGGTCTATAGATTTCCTCAAAGGTCAAAGTGGCAAAATTAAAGCGTGGCACAAACTCAGCATCACTCGATTGCCTGACGTCACGCCTGTCTACTAGACACTTTGCATTTTATTTGCATTCTTCACCACATGCTGATCTTATGATGACTTATTCATCAAATCCACAGATTGCTCTCTTGCTGCGTTTCCTGAAGCATCGTGCATTTTAATATTTAATTCACAATCTTGCCTGATCTCTTCGATCTCAAGCCTGTTTCCATATTGATGTTTAACTGCAATTGCCATCTATCCTCCCACTGAAGAAGACTTTTGGTTTAACGTACCTTGCTTAAGTCCAGCATTCTTTCGTATTCACAAACCAAAGAAATAGACAGTATTCTGACTCGCATACAAAATCCTAAACATCACCATCTCCAATGGGACTTCATCTGACAACCAGTCTCATCCTTGAGTTCACTCCTACCCCACACCAGCCACTTACTACCATTCTTTATTGATCCAATTTACATTATTGTTCAATATGGCTGAACGCTTACCGTTCAAGGAATATACATATCAGAAATCAATCAGTAATATGGGAAAGCAAAAATATGTCTTCCTGACATTTATTTTGTTTCCATGGTCAAAGGTTCTTTATTATCACATGTACAGATATGCTATAAAATTCATTTTTCTGCATACGGTTCAGTAAAGTATTGACATACCTAAGCACAATCCCCCATGGGTAGAAAATGCATTGAAATAGACCACGGAGACCGCCAGCAAGAGTTGCCAGGTTTTGGCGGTATTTTCAAAGTTCAGCAGCCTCCATTTGTTTCTTAAGGACCTGTCCCACTTCGGCAATTTTCTAGGCGACAACAGGTGACTAGGCTGTTGCCACATGGTCGCTGGGGTGTCGCCTGCATGGTCGTGAGTAGTCTCCTCTGTTGCCCAAAGAGTCGTAGCGTGTTTCTGGTCGCCGCTGGTTTTGAAACATTCAGAAATTTTCAGCAACAGTTGGAGACAGTGGGCTTGACGTCAATGAGCGTAGCCTGACTTCTCCTGACGTGGGTGCTGTCGTAGGTGTCGCCAGGATGACGTAGGTTGTCGCCAGGTGGCGTACATTGTCTCCGGTGCTCACTTCGGTGAATTCCATTGGCGACTACCTACGTCAACCAGCGACAGGTACCGGCGACTGAATTGTCTTTGTTGCCTTCAGTCGTCTCCGGAAGGGTCATAGCTTGCCGCAGCTTGTCGCAGGTCTAGTCACAGGTGCGGTCGTAGGTGTGGACGTAGGTTGTCGTAGGTGTGGTCGTAGGTGGGCATCCTAATGGGTCGCCGGTTGTCGGTAGCTTGCCGTAGCTTGATGTCGACTAGGTGGTAGGTTGTTGTAGCTTGTAGTAGACATTGACGTAAACATTGTCGTAGGGGGGTCCAGTCGCCGGTTTTTCGGAGACTTGCTACGACTATGACAGTCGCCGGCAGTGCCTGAAAAAATCGCCTAAGTGGGACGGGCCCCTTAGTCTCCATGCTGCAAATATTAATTAGTCACTAATACAAATATTAAGGTGTTTGTGATGGTTGGGTGCGCAGTGGCACAGCAGTAGAACTGCCACTTCACAGAGCCAGAGACCTGGGTTCCACCCTGACCTCGGGAGCTGTCTGTGTGGAGTTTGCGCGTTCTCCCTGTGACCACATGGGTTTCCTCTGGGTGCTCTGTTTTTCTCCCACATCCCAAAGATGGTGCGGGTTTGTAGGTTAATTGGCCTCCGTAGAATTGCCATTAGTGTGTAGTGGGATAAATAATGTGAAAGGGTGAGCAATGGTTAGCATGGACTCGGTGGGCCGAAGACCCTGTTTCCATGCTGTATCTCTAAATTAAACTAAAATAACCCAGTTCAAAGTTTATTCTGCCTGTTTATTGATATGAGTGCTAAGGGGCTTTGCATTCCACATGACAGAATGAGAACTGATTTTCCCAAGAAAACAGGAAGCTTTTTTGATCACTGCAAATTTAGAACAGCTGCAGGAGATACCCTGTGACCTGTTGACATTTGTGCCACATCAGTGCATTGCGGAGCAAAATGTGTCAACACGCCAAATGAGATCAAACACAATTTAGTCGTGTATATCCCTTTAAAATTAATTAACTTTTTTATAAGTCATCCAAATACAGCTAATTATTCCAAAATGTGCTGAAAATCTGTGCTTTGCATTAAATCTTCTTAATACACATTAAGTGATGTCTTCTCCATTATGTCTTGATGCCTAAATCAGATTTTTTTCCTTCTCAGTGGAGCAGCGGAGCTGTCTAAATAATTTGCCTGAAAGAATGTGCTCCATCTGTCATTTCATTAGTTTTACTGTGTTTTGCAATAGTTCGCTTCTTAATCTTTTATTCCACACATAATTAAAATCTGCAATGGAATTAACAGATCCATCTTTGCAAGGCATTAACTTTGCAAACTCACATTTGGATGGTGATGTTTCCATGTGGAAGTTGTGCAATAAGTTGTGCTTATTCCTGAAAACTATTTATAGATCAAAATATATGAATTAAGAATTTATATTTATCTGGTGTGTTTTTTTAACGTGGTAAACAAACCAAATTATTTTTCAGAAGCAAGATCTAATAAAAACTGATGAATTCTAAGTTAACTGAGCAGACTTGGGTGGCACGGTGGCGCAGCGATAGAGTTGCTGCCTTACAGCGGCAGATATCCGGGTTCGACCCTGACTACAAGTGCTAACTGTACAGAGTTGGTACGTTCCCCCCGTGACCTGCATGGGTTTTCTCCGAGAGCTCCGGTTTCATCCCACACTCCAAAGACATACAGGTTTGCAGGTAAGCTGGCTTCAGTAAAATTATTAATTGTCCCAAGTGTGTGTAGGATAGTATTAGTGCACGGGGATCATTGGTTGGCGTGGACCTGCTGGGTCGAAAGGCCTGTCCCACGTGCCGATTTTATCGGCGTCATATTAGTGTCGCCAAAAGATTATGAATAATTCAAAATCCAGCAAAAAAACGCCGCGGGTCATCGTCATCACGCTGCGCCACGGCGTGTCACCGACGTGTCACGCTGCAACGTTTCAGTGACCTGATACGTCAGTCAATGATGCCAGCGGACGCCGAAATAAATCATTAAGTGGGACAGGCCCTTTACTTGTCAAATGCATTGGTGGTCTAGAATCATTGCAGCAAACTGGATAACGACAGCAGATTTCCTTACCTGCAGGCCATTAGTGAACCAGATGTTTTTTTCAATAACAATCAGTAGTTTAATTACCATTTGTCATACTGCATTTTTTTTTCAATTTTAGATTTAATTAGTTACATGAATTTAAATTCTTCGGCTCCAACATTCAAAACATTGCCTGTTAACTTTGCAAAATAATCACCCTGCTACTGTTCTTTGTAGCTTATTGTGACCCATGCCAAAGACAATGGAAGAACAATTGTTGCTATGAATTTTTCCCATTGCCAGCCAAGTTTTGAAGGGTCAGGGTCTCTGCTCTATTGTCAGAAGTTACTCTGCTAAAATAAGAATCACGAGACCTGAATAAATTGAAACATAATAGATATAATAATAGATCTAATAAAAAATAATTATAATCTATTTCAGGATGAATTTACATTAATATACCATCTCTCACATCCTGAACATTACACAAAGTTAATTGGGCACAGTTAATTGGACTTCCATTGCAATGGTTCATCATTTCTTGTGCACATGCACAAGCATAGGTAATTTATACAGTGCAAAGTTGCACAAGGAACAAAAGATCTGAATAACTCAATGATGTGTAAATATTGCAGTTGGTTAAGGAAATTAGATCGGCTAAGGCTGCTCTTCTTCAAATGGAGCTATGGAGCCTCACTTTATGTTTGTTCTGCCTGAACAAAGTACAGAGAGGAAGTCGGGTGTTGATTAATGTAACCCACCAGAATTTGTAATGGGATCAAAATAAGTTGCTCTTTAAGGGACCAATGCTGAAGACTCAGACAGTGAAGGGAAACCCTACATCTCTTTAAACTGGATCTCAATCCAACATCTAAAACTTGACGGTAGACAAAAATGCTGGAGAAACTCAGCGGGTGAGGCAGCATCTATGGAGTGAAGGAAATAGGCGACGTTTCGGGTCAAAACCCTTCTTTAGACCTTCTTCGCCATGGATGCTGCCTCACCCGCTGAGTTTCTCCGTCATTTTTGTCTACCTTGGATTCTCCAGCATCTGCAATTCCTTCGTAAACGTCTAAAACTTGACATCAAGTCTGCAATAGTTCTTGAGTCTTGCCTGTCGATGTTAGGCTTGGTCATGTTCTCCAATCTAAAATCGAGTTTGGAAGAAACAATTGCTATCACAGTGAGGTTGTGCCAACAATCAGATGCCAATTACATGGAAAATGAATCAATGTAATGCATGTTACAGTAAAAAAGCCAACCATGAACAATGAACAAAGCAAAATAATGGTGTATAGAATCATGAGAGGAATAGATCGGCTAGATACACAGAGTCTCTTGGCCAGAGTATGGCAATCGAGAACCAGAGGACATAGATTTAAGGTAAGGGGGAAAAATTGAATAGAAATCCAAGGAATAACTTTTTAACGCAAAGGATGGTAGGTGTATGGAACGTGCTGCCTGGGGAGCTGGTTGAGGAAGGCACTATCGCAATGTTTAAGAAACATTTGGACAGGTACATGGAGAGGACAAGTTTAGAGGGGTATGAGCCAAACGCACGCAGGTGGGTCTAGTGTAGATGGGACATGTTGGCTGGTGTGGGCAAGTTGGGCCGAAGGGCCTGTTTCCACACTGTAAGACTCTATGACTCTATGATTCTAAAATGAAAACTTGCCTTATGGACATGGTGCTAACAGTCGTGCATAATGTTCCTTTCATTGAGTGAGGCAGTCAATGCTTTAATTTCCTGGATTGGTGACAAGTCATTCTCTATAACAGTCAAATATTAGAAGCTACCCAACATCCATTGTGCTTAGTTGTAACAAGGAATTGCACATGCTGGTTTACAATAAAATACATAAAGTGCTGGATTAAGTCAGCAGGTCAGGCACCATCTCTGGAGAACAAGGATAGGCGACTTTTCAGATTGGGACACTTCTTCAGACATCGTTGTTGTGGTTTTATTTGTTTCATTCACCACTTCTACTCTTCCAAGATCTCTGATGGGATTTCCGTTCATCTCTCCTGCCTGGCTTGCTTGGTTTGTTCTACGTTCCTATCTGTGATCTTGAATTTTCCAAGATATATTATCTCAGCCATATCATGTTTCCCAATAAGGACCCTCAGCTCCACTTGCGTCATATGGAATCCAACTGATATACTGCCAATTCTTTGGATCTATCTATAATTATGGAGAACTCCAAGTTATGCAGTGTAACTTAATCCCAACTCTTCCTGAGACCTGTGGTTGGCACTGCACACATCACAGGGTAGCATGGTGGCACAGCGGTAGAGTTGTTGCCTTTCAGTGCCAGAGACCCAGGTTCGTTCCTGATTACAGGTGCTGTCTGTATACAATTTGTACAATCATCCCGTGAACTGCGTGGGTTTTCTCCAGGATCTCCAGTTTCCTCCTACGCTCCAAAGACCCACAGGTTTGCAGACTAATTGTTTTGGATAGTGTTAATGCACGGGGATCACTGGTTTGCATGGATTCGGTGGGCCAAAGGGCCTGTTTCCGCATTGTATCTCTAAACTAAACTAAAATAAACAGTTTTGCACCTGACTTCTGCCTTCAGCTGCACCAACTAACTTTCGATCAGAAGTCTCCCATCCCACTGCTTTATTTGGTTCCTTGGCTCACACACCCCTTTAATGTTGAACATTCTTTTTTTTATCTTTCACGAGTCAAGGTTCATTTGACGCTTGGATGGCAGCAGCCCTCTGGATCATGCCACTCCTTCACTTTCTTCCAATTCTTCCAATTCTTTTATCGTATGCCATCTTTTCTAACGTTAGCTCTGAATAATCGCTAGGATATTCTCCAGGAATAGACACTCACTCTCCTAAGTCAATGGCTCCAGAACCAGGGGTCACAGTTTAGGAATAAGGGGGGGGGGGGGTCATTTAGGACTGAGATGAGGAAAACTTTTTCACACAGAAAGTTGTGAGTCTGTGGAATTCTCTTCCACAGCACGCTGTGTAGGTCAATTCACTGGATGTATTAAAGAGAGAGTTGGATAGGGCTAACGGAATTAAGGGATATGGGGAGAAGGCAGAAATGATTTTGGATGATCAACCATGATCATATTGAATGGTGGTGCTGGCTCGAGGGGCCAAATGGCCTGCTCCTGCACCTATTTTAAATGTTTCTATGTTTCTAGATATCTTCCCCTGCATGGTGCACCCGTTCTCCTGCCTTCAGAATTCTTCCTTTTACACAGTTTTTTTACACAGAGAATGGTGGGGGCTTGGAACACATTACCCGGCTTGGTATGGAGGTAGATATGATAGTGGCGTTTAGGAAGCTTTTCAAGGTTTCAAGGTCAGTTTATTGTCACATGCACCAATTAAGGTACAGTGAAATTCAGATTACCATAGAGCCATACTAAAAAAAGCAACAAGACACACAACTACATAAAAGTTAACATAAACATCCACCACAGCAGATCCCCAATGTTTCTCACTGTGATGGAAGGCAATACAATCCAATCTCCTTCATCTCTATTCTCCCGTGGTCGGGGCAGTTGAACTATCCGCAGCCGGTGGTCGAAGACCCCATTGGGGCGATCAAAACTCCTGCGTCGGGGCAGTCGAATCTCCTGCAGTTTGGTGTCCCCGATGTCAGTCTCTAACATCACCGCAGGCTCCATGATGTTAAAGTCCCGCAGGCTCCTACGGTTGGAGCACCAAAGATGACTCCCCGACAGGGAGCACGGGCCACACGATGTTAAGTCCGCGCAGTTCCATGATGGAGCTCCCTGTCGATCTCCACCAAAGACCGCCAACTCCACGATGTTAGTCGCAGTGTGGACAGAGATACGAGACTGAAAAAATCACATCTCCGTCGAGGTAAGAGTTTAGAAAAGGTTTCCCCCAACTCTCCCCCACCCCCCCACCCCCCTCACACAAAACAAGGTAAAGAACACTAAAAAACATACATTTAACACATACAAAACAGACACAAAGGAGGAAGGGACAGGCAGACTCTTGAGGAGGCAGCCATTGCTGGCGCCACCCGGTGATTCTTTTATACAAGCACATGGAAGTGCAGGAAATAGAGGGATATGGATGTGTAGGAAAGAACTGCAGGTGCTGGTTTAAATCGAAGGCAGACACAAAATGCTGGAGCAACTCAGTGGGACAGGCAGCATTTCTGGGTGACGTTTCGTGTCAAAACCCTTCTTCAGACCCAGAGGGATATGGATCAAGTGCAGGCTGATGAGATCACGTTAGCCAGGTAACATGCTTGTCATAAACATTGTGAGCCAAAGGGCCTGCTCCTAAGCTGTACGGTCCCACGTTCTATGTCCAAACTTCGAACAAGTCGCCAACCATTACAATCTTTGTTCTACTCTTATATTTCAGATTTCCAGCATCTGCAGTTTTTTTTTGTTTCTCGGCCTTCTGTTGCATTACATTCTAATGTCATCAATTGGGTACTTCCACCATCACTTTACTTGCTGCATAGGTCTTGCAGCGCTTTCTCCATGTCATTGATACACTCCTTGTTGTGAAATGTTTTGTACTTTAAGGAAACGCCACGGTTGATTTTGCTTCTATGACCAATTGGGCCAATATGTCTCACACTCTCCCAGCATCTTGCGTGACAGATCTGCCAGGTTTACGTAACTCTGTTAGATTGGATTCACTGGCTGCCTCTCCCTGAGGACTAACTTATCATCTACTAAGGCTTTAAATCTGCTGTCAAGCTCCTCCAAAGCAATGCATCCTTCTCTGTCCATGTTCTGGGTACATAAGCAACATTGGCCAGGCCACAGTTATGGTTCACTCTTTAACAAAAAAACTGTTACCAGGCACTTTATTTCTCATTGCCAGAATTACATTGTAGAGGGCATTTAGGTTAACATCGCTGTGGGTTCAGACTCATATATAAGGAGACCAAGTAACTGATGGATTTTCTATGGAAAACAATGAACCAGGCAATCTGGTATTTTATGAAAAAGGTCACAGTGCTGGAGTAACTGAATTAGGTTAGGCTGCATCTCTGGAGAACATGGATACATGAAGTTTCGGGTCGGGAATCTTTCTTATATTGATGGTCGTGTGGGGGGAATGAAAAAGCTGGAAGAGAGGAGGGGCAGGTGAATACAAGTGGGTTTTTTTTTTAATAGGCAGATGGTTGTACAAAGGCCAGAGATGAAAAGACAGAAGCTGTGAGAGAAAGGATTGAAGAGTTATGAATCATGAAGGGGAGTGGAACGAGATTGGGGCAGGAGGGGAGAGACGGGGGCGGGGGGGAGAGACGGGGGGGGGGGGGGGGTTAAGTGGAGGAAGTCTTTGGTATTTATCTAAAATTTGTAGTTGTTAATGTTCATCGTGTTGTAAGCTACACAAACGGAACATGAAGTGCTGTTTCTCCAGTCTGTGCAAGGCCTCACTCTGGCAATGGAGGAGGCCCAGCATAGAAAGGTCACTGTGGAAATGAGAAGAGGAGTTAAAATGGTTAGCAACCGGGAGATCCAGTAGCCCTGGGCGATGTGAGCAGTGTTTCATTGTTGTTAGAGATGAGTTTTTTTTTGTTTTTAATTCCAAATTACTACAGCATGACAAGCATGAACAAGATTAGTGGTCTGGTAAGTTAACCACCACATATTAAAAGGCACTGTATTAAAAGGATATTGGTCTGCGGCAGACTTTGCCCAATTTTCTGGCAATGTGGTGAGTCCCTGGTTGGTATCAAACTTGTTTTATTATGAACAAAATGGGACTTATTTTGCAACACATAGGACGATATAGTCCAATACGAATTACAATGATGGATTACAGCATTGGTTAAGAGCTATTTGAGATCATAGAAAATGTGTGTTTCAATGAAAGTTGATTTTCAGCTCCAACCTGCCTGTTCTGTGGGACTCTATGTAAGAGGTTTTGCAGGCAATAGTCCCTGGTGTAAAAAATGGGCCAGATGCATTGAATTAACGCTAGCTCTCTGAAAAATGGTCACTGTAATTTGCCTTTGGCTTTCCATCTTTCTCACCATCTGTCAGACTCCGGCATCAGCTATGAATTAGTTCCACTTCGTTTTTGAATTAATTTGACAACTTTTGTGACGCTAGTTTCTTACATTTGTCTTCAAGAAGCAATAGGCAAGAAATTGGATTGGAGAGTTCTAGCTTTTCATGTGTAAATCATCTCAAAATATGACAAACCAGAATGGGTCACACTAGCAACCATTACGAGATGAAACAGTGTTGAGGCTCGTGTTGATTATTAGTACGGGTGTCAGGGGTTATGGGGAGAAGGCAGGAGAATGGGGTCAAGAGGGAAAGATAGATCAACCATGATTGAATGGTGGAGTAGACTTGATGAGCCAAATGGCCTAATTCTGCTCCTATCAATTATAAACCTATGAACTTATGGACTGAGAAATGAACCAGGGACTACCATTGCCCAGCCACATTATTCACGTCTGAGGTTTCTCTGTAGTCAGACACTTATCTATCTCATCTCTATATCTGCAAAAACCTGCCTGCATTCTTACCAAGGTAATCTGGCACTTTCAGAGACAATACATGAGCATAATGAAACAGTGTTGGTACGATCAAGAGTGCATGTTCTGGGTTTATTGATTATATCGCTAATTAAAGGTACATTCATATTGATACCAGAAGACTGCAGGCATTTCAAACATTTTTTCAATGGTCCACTAACAAGGGAGCAGTTCCTCCACCATTTAACAGTCATTCAATGGGCTCCTTGGTGTTGACACCCCCAACAACAATCTATTGCTTGAGAAGTCCAACTATTGGGGATGGCGTAATTCACCGTGTGAATTTCACTCAGACAGCACTCTCCCCGCTTGCCCTGTCCCCCGCCTGCATAACGGGGTCTGACAGTAGCCGGAAAAATCGACGAAGTGGGACAGGCCCACAAGGGGTGATCACTGATGGGTGTAGACTCGGTCAGCTGAAAGGCCTGTTTCCACGCTGTATCTCTAAACCAAACTAAGCTACTGAATATGTATGACTTAGCAATCTGGAGGCAGCAGTCAGTGCCAGAGGAAGAGCAGCCAGCACTTGATGCCTTTGGGATTTCATTTTCAGGGACATGGAGAACAACAGAAGCAAGAAGATGGAGAGGACAAAATGGGATGCCCACATGAACCTCTTATCACACCCAGCAGACAAGAGAAGTAAGCCTGAACTCGGGCTACCAGAGATTCTCTGAAAAAAAGCAGCTTTTCATCAGGAATCTGCTATCTCCTGTACACACCAATCATTAGTAATATAGTCAATCATACAAGCTGTCCCTGGGTTATGAATGCCCAACTTAATGATCTGTAATATGAACAAGCTTCCAAAATATTATTCATATTATTCAATATGGCACGCGTACAGACATTCAGTCTTATGATCAGCAGAACCAGTTCCCTCCCTGTCTCCACTTTTAGTTGTTCTTTGTTTTCAGTCTTGTGTGTTTTTGATGCCATTCATTATGATAGTATTGAGGTGTGATTACCACATCGAGAGAGATTTGCGCATTTTCTGATTTATGGACAAAATTAACTATTGAATGTCGTAAAGGCAGAATTTGCTTGTTACACAGTGGAAGGGCTGTGAGCAGGTGAAAGAAGACATACAATAACTTCTCCATCCTCTTTTGCAGGACTACCTCCACTGATTATAACACATCGGTGAATGAAGGCTTGATCCAGTTACTGGAATGGACCGCTGCAGCTTTTACATTGGCTCACCACTCATCCTGACCCATCTTGTGAGGGCGTTACTTTTATTTCTGTATTGCCCAAATGCATGGGTTTAGATTTCTTGGAAACACAGCCGCCTATAACAATTAAGTTATAATAGTAAAGTCATTAAAGTATTACTTTATTAAAGTAAAGTGTAAAACTTAATTAATAGTTTAATTAAAGTAAAAATTAGAGGATTTTGGGCTTCTCGGAGGGTTATGGCTCCAGAGATTACAGAGCAAGCACTTGTGATTTACATTAACATATGATGAGCGTTTGATGGCATTAGGCCTGTACTCACTGGAATTTAGATGGATGTGGGGTGTTCTCATTGAAACTTACTGAATAGTGAAAGTCTTAGATAGGGTGGACGTGGAGAGGATGTTTCCACTAGGGGGAGAGTCTAGGAATAGAGGTCATAGTCTCAGAATTAAAGGACATTCCTTTAGGAAGATGACGAGGAATTTCTTTAGTCAGAGGGTGGTGAACCTGTGGAATTTTATTTCGGAGTCACGTGAGTGACGACGTGAAGAAGGCCGTCCCCACGCATGCGCGTCATTACGTCTGACGCATTGCGCAACGACCGACTGGCAGGCGCGTCGCTCCTTCCAGCCGGTACGTTTAAAAGGTCCAGGTAAGTGTTTTTCAAACAGCTTTTGCTGGAATTATTGCTTCCGGTTTGGAGTACATTTGTTGGAGGAAACATTTCATGTTGGGTTTGTGCAAATACGTCGAAGGTGAAGAGGCGAGCCGCGACCAAAACGGCTGCGGAAGACCACGGGCCTACGGGCAACGTGCGACCGCCGAATTCACCTAAAGAGGTGTTGGTAGAGCAGCCAGCAGCCACAGACTTGGTGCGGCCAGAAGGCACCTTGGCTACTCCACGGGGAAGGAAAGCCACTAGGAAGTCTGTAAGGGTCCTGGACTCTGAGGAGTCGGGCCAGGAGATTGACGAGTTCCCTCCTAAGGGCAGTGTTACCGGCAGCCTGGCCCAGCTGGAGAGCCTTGTGGAGAGGTTACTCCAGCACGATATGCTCCAGAGGAAGGAGCTATCGGAGCCCAGGGTGTTTATTGTACCCGAGGCAGCAGCGCCTGTGACAGGGCTGCGTGATATCTCCCTGTCTGATGAAGGGAGCGTACAAGGTCAGAGCTATGCTGACCCAGAATACGGAGGCACAGTTGGGCTAGAGGGACCATCGGGTGTATTGGCCATAGCATCCAGATTTGTGGTCCCAGCCCTCACCGGCGAGACATTGAACACAGAGCTCGCAGAGAATATTAATTATATGGCTTCCCATCCTCTGCAAGAACAGACGATGGAGGAGACCACTGCCAGGTACAATACTCCACAGAACTGTGCCTCACTGAGTGTCCCCATAGTAAACCAATCTATATGGGGGCACATTGGAGGGGGCGTCAGAGCCTAGGAGGTTAAATTGCAGAAGGTACTCCGGCTACTCGCCTTAGGTATCACGGCCTTTGCATGGTCAGTGGAGGGGGCTCAGCTCTCAGGGACTCAGGAGGACGCGTTGGCATTAATTTGCAATGCACATATAGAAATTAATTGCATCCGTAAAAAAGCCATCCGTCCTACCATCAACCCTAAATTTGCTGGACTTTGTAAATCGGGGACAGTTCAGCCCCCAGACCTATTCGGAGAAAACCTTAGTAAATAGGTGAAAGATTTGGACAAAGTGTCTAAGACTGTGGGGCACATCAAGGTGCTTCCAAAGGGGTCGTCTTTGCGCAGACTGTATCCCTACCCTCAGGGGCCTGCAAAACGGTTCACTGGGTATGGTGGACGAAGTGTGAAGCAAACTACACAGAGGCCCTTTTTAGGGAAGGGCCCGAGCCGGGCCATGTTCAAGATGCGGCGCCCTCCAGCAGTCCTACCCCCCCCAGACCTCGGGGGCAGAAGCAGCGACGTTACTGTCGGTAAATCCTAAGGTAGGTGTGACTGCAATGGATACATTACAAGTTGGGGGGAGATTGCAATTTTTCTTACATGAATGGCAGTGGATAACATCTAACCCGTTTGTACTGCATAGTATTCAAGGTTTTCAAATTGAATTCATTTCTGCCTTTCCTCCACCTACTCAGCACACACCTGGCCGTAGGTTTGTGTTCTCACAACAGGAATGTGTTAGTGCACAAAAAGAGCTAGAGTCTTTGTTTAAAAAAGGTGTAATTGAAAGGGCAAGGCGTGAGTCTTATCAATTTGTGTCGAACATCTTTATGAGGCCAAAAAAGGATGGAGGATGTAGAATTATTTTAGATTTGACAGAGCTTAACACTTTTGTGCAGTATAAACATTTCAAAAAGGAAACGTTTGTTACAGCTAAACAACTGCTTTCCATGGGGATGTTGTACGGCAAGCATTGACCTCAAAGATGCTTACTATTCAGTGGCCATTCATGAGCAGCACAGAACATTTTTGAAGTTTAACTGGATGGGTCAGTTTTGGCAGTTTAAAACTTTGCCTAACGGATTAACTTTGGCTCCCAGACTATTCACAAAATTACTCAAACCAGTCCTGGGGTTACTCGGAGCACAAAATCATGTTGTCATGGGAGGACTTTTGAATTAGCTGAATCATCTGTGGCAGCTACAAAACTTGTTTACGAAAAGATTGGATTCATTATTCATCCAGTTAAGTCTAAATTGGTGCCATCTAAGATAATTGACTATTTGGGGTTCACCATTAACTCAGTACGCATGTCAGTGACTCTGCCTCAGGGCAAACAATTAGACTTAATTGAAGGCTGCAGGAAACTCATTGTTGATAATCACCCGTCTATTAGACATGTGGCTCGGATAATTGGAATATTAGTGGCCGCATTCCCAGCTGCTCAATTCGGGCCTTTGCACTACCAAAATTTACAGCGTGCAAAGGAACAGGCACTTAAACTTCAGAGAGGTCATTTCGATAGACCCATGCAGCTATCAGCTGACGCTCTAACTGAGTTACAATGGTGGATAGCCAATATTCAGTGCTGCTCTGGTACTATCATAGTCAATACACCATCAATTATCCTGTAGACTGATGCCAGTGCACTAGGTTGGGGTGCTACGGATACTGTCTCAAGCTGCGGTGGCAGATGGGACCTGCAGGAAGCATCCATGCTTCAATCACATGGCATTAACTATTTAGAGTTGTTGGAGCACTCTATGGGTTAAAGGTTTTTTGTACCAACAGGCATCATGTGCATGTCCAACTTCAGATTGACAATACTACTGCGGTAGAGGACATTAATCACATGGGTGGCAGTAAGTCTGTATCCTGTGATAGATTCTCCAATCTTCTCTGGCACTGGTGTATTGCAAGAAACATCTGGGTTTCAGCTATCTATTTACCAGGAAGGTATAACACAGTGGCAGACACCAGGTCACGAGAGTTCAATGATAACTAAGAATGGATGTTAAATCACGAAGCTTTCAATGATATTGTCCTTCGTTATGGTGTGTCGGATATTGATCAGTTTGCTTCGCGGCTTAATCATCAGTTGCCAATTTATGTGTCTTGGGAGCCAGACCCAGGGGCAGTAGTGGTGGATGCATTCTCGCTACACTGGGGTGGAAACTTTGTGTATGTTTTTTCCCCATTCTGCCTTATTACCCGATGTGTGGCTAAGATCCAGCAAGATTCCGCCACTGGTATTCTGGTAGTGCCAGACTGGCCTACTCAGCATTGGTTCCCTCTGGTGTTAGCTTTAATCACACAGCCCTTTATGGTAGTGCCCAAGAGAAGAAATCTGCTGGTACACCCAGTTACAGGGGATAGCCCCCCTCTTCATGACTGTATAAATTTGTTGGTTTGCAGATTCTGAGGAGACCGATCCTGGGGCTCGGAATTTCAGAGCACACCGTGGATGTCATCACTGCGGCGTGGAGGAAGAGTACTCAGAAACAGTATATTTCTCACATTAGAAAATGGGAGATGTACTGTTCCCACTCACATTTTATACCACACAGCTACAATCACTGATGTCTTGGAGTTTCTATCATCACTCTATCACGATAGTAAACTGAGTTATAGTGCCATTAACAATGCCCGCAGTGCTCTGTCCAATTACTTACAGCTGGGGTCAGCACATCACACGATAGGGTCCCACCCTCTAATAACTAAATTTATGAAGGGCGTTTTTAATTCTACTCCACCTAGACCCAGGTGCATTCATATTTGGGATGTCAGCGTGGTCCTCATGCTGCTCTGTCAGGGGGCTCCAGTTTCATCTCTGTCCCTACACCATCTGACATTGTAAGTAGTTATGCTCATGGCCCTGGCCTCAGCACAACGGGTCCAAACACTACACAAACGTAGATTGGACAGTATGAGTTTTAAGTTCTGTTTCACAATTTCCCCCTGGGTGAAATGGGTCACTGTTTGTTTTTTCTTTTCTGTTATTAAACCGTTACTATTGGTAAAACATGTCATGTTTGAATGCATTAATTTTCTCACTCGTCCTTGTCAATTGATGCAGCTGTGATGCGTGAACTCGTTCCTCGGCATGAAATCACAGACCTTCAAAGTCTTCACGTAGTCACTCACGTGATTCCGAAGTAAAATAGTAAGATTAAACGAGAACTTACTAGTTTGAAGTTTGATCGTTACTTTATGAGGAGCTACGATGAGGGGTTACGTGCCCTCCACTCCCTACCCTCGTAAATATTCTTTGCCATAGAGGCTGTGGAGGCCAAGTCAATGGACATTTATAATGCCGAGATAGATAGATTCTTGATTAATATGGGTGTTAGGGGTTATGGGAAGAAAGCAGGAGAATGGGGTTAGGAGGCAAAGATCAGCCATGGTAGAGTACAATGGTGGAGTACACTGGATGAGTCGAATGGCCTAAATCTGTTCCTATCAATTAAGACTTTATGACCTAATGTGCACACTGAATTGTCTGCAGGAGTTGTCAGAAGAAAGACAACTGACCTCCTCCCCTTCAGCCTCCCCACTCACTCCACCCCCAGCAAAATGAGCCAGGGCCTTTATCAAATCCAACAGTAATTGAAAAATCTCCAACCATCCCTGAACGAATGCAAGAGCTTTTAATCTACGGCAATCCCCCAATTGCTTGATGCACGGTATGTGACAAATGCAGTAAGTACTGAGGTGGAAAATAAACTGCTGCTACCTCAGATAATATTCAATGTGTATTGAGGGCCATCGATTTTCAGTACTTTATTCTGTTACGGAATATTGTGGGTGTACTTGTGGCTATTCATGTTCAAATTCCATGTTTATTTATTTATACATAGAGCATTTGGTAAGGAGATTGATTCAACGGTGGAACAAAATGGACAATCATGCTGCGGTCTTTTAACTTTTCTTTGGAAGGAAAGCAATTCTAATTCATGGAAATAAATGAATATTGCGTAAACAATCAAGTGAATTGGAATTCAATTAATTGATTGATGAGATGAATATGTGCTGTAGACTTCACAAGGTCTGTCTACTGCTTGTGATACTTGATGGGCTGTTGTGGATGTTAGGGACTAACACACCAGGCTTCTATTAACCTTTAAAAATATATATTTTTGAAGGTTTTTGTAGAAAACGGTTTTCAGTTACAAAAACATGCAGAGGGAGACCTGCAAGCAGAACACTGCCTTAAACTCCAATAAAGTCAACCCTTTCCAACCAACACCAAAAGTGTCCTAAATTCTCCAGGTAAGGTCTGCCTTGGTCTGAGTCGAATGTCTGTGGTGCAAAAATGCACAATTCAAACAGAGGAATTAAAGCAGAAAATGCTTGCAATACTGGACAGATCAGACAACATCGAAGATGGATGCAAAATGCTGGTGTAACGCAGCAGGACAGGCAGCATCTTTGGAGAGAAGGAATGGGTGAAGTTTTGGGTTGAGACCCTTCTTCTGTCAGCATCTATGGAGAGTGGAATAGGGTTACCAATTTAGACTGATCGTCTTTCAATAGAACAAGAGCATTGAACCCGAAATGGAGACACAATGAACTGCAGAGGCTGGAATCCTGAGTAAAACACAAGGTGCTGGAGTGACTCAACAGGTCAGGCAGCATCTCTGGAGGACATGGATTGGTGATGTTTCAGGCTGGAACCCTTCTTCAGTCCGAGTGTAGTAGGAGGGAGAAATCTGGGAAAGAGGTCTGAGTGGGACAAAGCCCAGCAAGTGGTAGGAGGATGCAGTGATGGGGGTAGGGTGAAGTACATGGACCAGAAATGTTAACTCTGTGTCTCTCATCATGGGTGCTGCCTGACCTGCTGCATGTTTCATGCATTTACTGCTTTAATTTCAGATTTACTGCATCTACAGTTTTTTTTTAATTTTGATTCTGGTATATTGGATAATTTGAAACCAGTGTTGGAAACCAGATAATCACCTGAAAAGATGATGCGTTGTTTTCAGTGTGTCATGATACCAAGTTAAAATAATCTCTGCCATCCATTTCCTGCAAATCAAGTTTAATTTAGTTTATTTTAGTTTAGTTTAGAAAGATGCAGCGTGGAAACAGGCCTTTCTGCCCACCGAGTCCCTGACCGACAATCACCCCGTACAGTAGTTGTATCCCAATCACAAGAGACAATTTACTGAAGCAAAATTTGTCACAAACCCGCACAATTTTTGTATGTGAAAGCAAACCGGAGCACCCAACGAAAGCCCACGCGTTCAATGGCAGAATGTGAAAACTCCGTACAGACAGCACCCCCAGACAGGATTGTACCCGGTCTCTGGCACTGTAAGGCCCCTGTCCCACTTTCACGACCTAACTGCCGACCTCTGCCCTATACTCATACTCGCAGTATGGTCGCCACGAGGTCGTAGGAGGTCTTCATAACTCTTCCCCATGCTCGTCAGTGGTCTGCACGTAGTCGTGGCCTCAAGTAGGTTGCACTTTTTTTCCAGCTTGTTACAAAATGTCCACGAGTAAAAAAAAGGTTGGCATGGAAAAATTGGATACTTTTTACTCGTACGTAGGTCGTAGTAGGTCGTGATGGTAGTCGTGGATAGTCGTAGGTCGGTAACTGGCCCGAGAACAAAAATGCAAACATGATATCATTTTATCATGTGATTATTTTCCACTCGTAGTTAGTCGTAGTTGATCTTAAGTGTGGAAGACTGAGGTCGAGGGGGGTCGTAGACATAGTCGTAGGAGGTTGTAGGAGGTCTTTTACTTTGGCGAGTCAACACGAACTAGACATTTATTTCAACTTGTCTAGGGTCTTCTAAACTTGGGGATTAGGTCGTCCAAGTGGAACAGGCCCTTTAGGTAGCAATGTTACAAAATTTTGAGATTTAAAAAAACCAAGTCTGCAATTTATCCCATCAGATAAAGCATAAAAAGAAGTTTAATTTGACACCTAATTCACTTTCATATCTTCAGTATTAAAACATTTATGGCCATTTTCATACTAGGAAATTAGCATTTTGTTCCCCATTGCCTTTCCATTTACAACTTAAAAGCTGTGATCTAGGACAGTCAAAAACCCATAACTTTCTTAAAAATTAAGAGAACTCAATGAAATTTTCAGTTATTATAGATTGAAGCATTCTGAAACAAATATGAAACAATCTTACTTGGATGACCTGAAATTAAAGCATATAATTAGTTAGTTACCTAATTGTAGCTAATTACCAAATTCAATTACTAGGTCTAAACATCTATCCATTTCTTAAGAAAAGATAAACATTTTTTAATTGGCTAAGTGTCCAAATAATATTCACACAATAATTCACAACATAACAAGATTTTTAAATCTAATTTTCATGAATTTATAGGCCGAATGGAAGGAATTTGGTGTTTAATTCCTGTAAATTAATGGCCATTTAAATCAACTTGCAAGTGGGTTTTAGTGGAACGCGGTGGATTGGAAAGTTGCGTTTTGCGGTGAATTTAACCCACAGTCGGCAGGAAAAACACTGTCGGTTCGTTTTTTTTTGTCCCCTTTTCGCAACATGAAAATTTGATTAAAGGCTTCCTAAGAAGCACGTTTTTATGTAAAAATAAACTGTGTACCTTATTTTATCCCCTACGTAAAATCCTTCCCGTTGTCGGCGCTCACGGCTTTAGAAGATGATTTTTAAATTGCTCTAGATAATAAATGATCTAGCATAGTTTAAAAATACTGCCATAAAACAAATGTCGGAACAATTTCTCTTTAGCAACAAAATCCCCTGAGATGGATTGATTTGCCCTGTCTGGAGAAAGATTACACTTTAAACCCGCCCCACTCTGAAAGGTGCCAAAGGCGCGCACACGGGGAGTGGCAGAACTGCAGCGCCGCTCAAGGTAAGTTTTGTAACATACCTACTTTAGGCAACAACTCTAGCGTTGCACCACTGTACCATTCCAAAAGTTTCTTAAATATCACTTCTGCCTCCACCACCACTCCTGGTAGCACATTCCAGGCACCCAACACTCTCTGTGTACCTGGTACCCACGTGGGGCATTACTGGTATTGGGGTGGGAGAGGAGGGGTGGTGGTTGTGGTGAGTGAGGGTATGATCCTTAAGAGGAAGAGGCCCACATGCAAATAACCACATGTGGAATGGAAAAATGGGTACATCGACAAAAGCACACCTTTGGGACAGAAGCTGGACTAAAGCCAAATTAAAGAAAATGAATAGGTTCGTTCCAACACAACAGAAAAGTAAGATGGAAAATATGCCCAAAATAGCCTGAACAGTAAGTGGGAATGTAACAGTCATGACATCAACATGCTTAATATTTATTTTAGAAAGTTGTTATTATATCAATCTGTACATAGGCAAAGCAATTTTTTTCGTCAGATTTATGGTACTTTTCTTTGTGTTAGGTCATTTAAAGAAAATCTCAAAATTATTATTAGCTGTGGATGTAAGCAGTAAGGTGAGTGAGATTGGCATTCTAAAGATGATATAGTTAGTTGGTTCAGGTAAAGAACAGCTAAGGTGCAAAAGAGTTTTTTTGAGAGTGTTCGTTAAATGCAGTGAATGGATTAGAAGTGTTTTGATGACCGGATCAATTAAAGCAGAGTTAGTATCAGACTGAAGCCTCTGCCACATTTTTATATTTCTCTCATTAGTCATCTTTTAATGGCTTCAAACAAGACCGTCAGTGTGACAGTTTCTTGCCGAGTCACCTAGATTAGAAATGACAAACTGTCATTCTTCCAACCACTCCTACAAGCAGATTGAGATTGAGACCACAACCATTCACTCCATAAACAGGTTATTTTACATATATCCTCCCTGTACCTCGTGTCTCTGCTCCTTGTCCTTGCGGTAATGGGAACAACTTCTCTCGGCCTACCTTCTCTCTGTCCATCAACATCTTGCTTAAATCTTTGCTCAAAAATAACTCCCGTTTCACCAATCTAATTATGTAACTGAAATCCATCATCCTTGTAATCATCGTAGACAATCTTTTTTACACCATTTTAAGAGTCTTCAAATCCTTCCTGAAGTGTAGCTTGCCAGAAATAGATTCAATTATCTAGTTGTAGCTGAAGCAGTCTATTATAAAACTTTCCCTCTTCTTTTGGCACTCTATGTCTCTTTGTAGGTGCACAGGATGTAGCATGATTTATTCTCAAAGATAGACACAAAATGCTGGAGTAAATCAACGGTTCAGGCGGCATCTCTGGAGAAAATGGGTAGGTGGCGTTTCAAGTCGGAACCCATCTTCAGACATTGGGGGGGGGGGGGGGGGGAGGGGGAGGGGGAGGCTGGAAGCATGAAAAGACCAGGACAAATCAGAGCCGGAAACTCATGCAGGGAGGTTCTCAGATAGGCCGATTGTTGGCTGGAGTTGGCTGTGATTCCAAGAGGGATACATCATTGTGAACTGTGGATCAGGTATTCTTCTCATAAAAGGAAATAGTCCCAATGTGGCAAAATGGGATTTGTGCAGTTGGGCAATAAGGTTGGCATGATTTGACGGGCCAAAGAGGCCGTTTTGTGCTTTGTGGCAATGTGACGTTGCTGTTCAACAGACCTTTGAAGTATTTGGAATATTTTATTCAAAAAATGAATACTGTGACAAAATTCCTATGGACTCCATGGATGCAAGAGGCAACTGGTGAAAAAGTTAAATATCTTTGGGATATTTTACTCCATTATTCTGTTGAATGATTACGAGGTTAACAATGTTCTCTAAACTCATTCGTTTTACAAATAACTGAGGAATATTCAATTCAACTTGCCTAGTCGGAACAAATCCATATCATACAGAAATACCTCAAATCCACTAAGCATGATGTTATCTCAGTAGCCCACAGTACTACAGTAGGTCCCCTACCCAAACCCTGTACAAAACAGAGTGTACCTTCTGTAGTACTGCGGGCTATTGCGATAACACCATTTTCCATGGCTATTAATATACAATACAAAGCAAATAATTAGGTTAATTAAAAATTAAGCCATAGAAATAGCCGCTTGAAAGAACATTGGGGTCCACCTGCAAAATCAAGGACGTCTCACCCCGGACAACCCCTCTTCTTCCCTCTCCCATCAGGTAAGAGAAGTGGGAAAATGCACACCTTCAGCTTCAGGGACAGTTTCTTCCCAGCTGTTCTCAGACAATTGAACCATCCTATCACCCATTGGTGAGCTGTCCTCAGCTTGATTGTAATCATGTATAGCCTTTCCGCTGACTGGATCGCACAAACAAATAAGCTTTTCACTGTACCTTTGTACACATGACAACTACCTAACTAACTACCTCACTACCTAACTAACTAATTAACTAACTAATTAATTAACAGACTACAACCTCTACTCTCAAAGCTCTCAACTTAACGTACAGAAAATAATTTATATCACAAATCGGTGCTCCAACTTTCTAATGATGTCCTGTCTCTATTGCCACCAAGTAACAGCAAATGCTTCACCCATTGAGTCCATTTCACAATGATCAATCAGGATGTTTCCTGCAGCCAGGTCAATTTTTCAATAGTCCTGATATTTATTGGCTAATAGATCAATTAGCACACTTGCAGGACTGTAGGGTAGTAATTTGGTAGTGTTTACCCTCTTCAGGGTGTGATGGGTCTCTCCAGGTCCCAGGTCCATCCACTAACCCATTAACTCCAAAAGTAGAATTAGCACACCATATATTTAGATTAGTTTAGAGAAACAGGCCCTTCAGCCCACCAAGTCCATGCTGACCATTGACCATATGTTGCTTTTGATTTCTAGGTCCCTTTGTAACTCCAACTGACTATATAGCATTTCTCCACTCTATCTCAGTTACCTTCTGGAGTGATGTGTCTGTGTGTTCACATTGCAACCTTTAACCACTTTGGTCATTGACCTGAACCTTTTTCTCGGTTTCCTTCTCTACAGAATTGAGTGTCTGCGGTTTTATGCAGCTTACTCTGGAAACAATCTTTAGGTCACATGTAGACACTTTATAAGGGCTTCCACAGTCCAGAGATGTTTAAATAATCCTGGTATTTTGAGCTGAAACTCCCAAAGGATGAAAGACATTTGTCCAACTTATCACACTATGATCTGAAAGATCAGATTTAAAGAATAGAACATTCATACTTAGGCTGCCGTGACAGTGTTTAATAACAACTTTTAGCTATTCTATAAAAGACCAACTCTTTGTACCTTCATGTCGCTAATTCTCTGGTTTTAAGATTTAATAAATACTAAGATCGATTGTTTGAATACATTCTACTTTTCACTTCTGGGACAACTCATGTTTGGATCACAGGCCACCAGACTCTCAAATCACAGGTCAGACTCAGTCCCACAACACTATTTCAAATCAGGTTTCAAATTGATAAAAATTCTCTTGAGATCTGGTGTTCTAAGATGAATTTGAAGCAAGATCATATCTGGAAAGTGACCAAGAGCAAAGAAACAAACATTTAAGAGCTGAAATGTCTTTATTTAGTTCCATTAGCCTCAGGGACGGCACAGTGGCGCCGCAGTAGAGTTGCTGCCTTATACCGCCCGAGACACAGGTTCAATCCTGACTGCGGGTGCTGTCTGTATGAAATTTGTATGTTCTCCCTGTGATCCCGTGGGTTTTCTTCGGGTTATCTGGTTTCCTCCCACATTCCAAAGACAAGACAGGTTTGCAGGTAAATTGGCTTTGCAAAAAAATATCCTTAGTGTGAAGGATGGAACAAGTGCATGGGAATTGCTGGACAGTGTGGACTCAATGGGCTGAAGGGCCTGTTTCCACATTGTATCTCTAAACTGAGCTAAATATAAACTAAGTCAATTTAAGGTCCTGCCTCAGTCAGTTTAGTTTATTGTCACGTGTACCGAGGTACAGTGAAAAGCTTTTGTTGCGTGCTACCCTGTCAGCAGAAAGACAAAGCATGATCACAATGGAGCCATTTATCGTTTAGTGCAGGGTAAAGCTAGCCATGTCCGATCAAGGATAGTCCGAGGGTCACCAATGATGTAGATAGTAGTTCAGCACTGCGCTCTGGTTCTGGTTGCCTTATTCAGTTGCCTGATAACAGCTGGGAAGGTGTTTTCATACTTCTATACCTTTTTTCTTGAGAGAGATATACTTATAATCTGATAGTTCCTATGGGCTCGATTGAACATGGATAGAATAGTCAATGGTGAAAAAGTTCAAAACAAAACTTGATTTACAGTGTTAATAGATCAGGAAAGGCTATGGATGGATGGGGTTTATATCTAAGCCCAGTGTGGCTCAAGAAAGACCAGACGGAAGGTCTGGATATCCAGGAATACTATTTCCTTGTCCACTAACAATCCAAATATTTTCAGCAGTTTCTGTTTTATTTCAGTTTCCAGAATCGGTAATATTTTGCGACCAAACAAGAATTAGCATGTCATTAAGATGTAGAACTTCCTAAGCATGAATTTTCAGAACAGACTATCGTAATCAACAGATATTGAACAAATGTCATTTAACTCTGATAAATCTAAAGAAAAGTTGTGATCTGAAAGATGGTCTGTGCATTCCCTCCACAGGTTCTGTCTGAAATGTTGTACCTGCAGTACTTTGTGTTTTACCCAAGATTCCAGCATTCAGGGTGAGGTGGGGAGGAGAATGATGGATCTAGGTAACAATGGGGAAGGTGGACAAAGTTAGAGAGAATTGAGGGACTTGACATGCAGAGTTTCTCCACAGGTTTGTTTTATTGTTCAGATTACAGCATCCGAAGACTCTCGTGCCTCCATATTAATGGAGGAAATGGATGACGAGAGGGGTTTGTATGCAGGCAAGCATAATCTGATATCACAAGAGGAGATAAACTCCCCTGCAGTAATAGTGGACCTTCACACTCCTTTCACACTTTGTCCCCAAATCTCTGTCTGAGAAGGGACCAGAGGAGCTGAGGACCTCACCACTGTTAGATCAGAAAACACACCTCATTATTTAGCTGTTCCTAATTGTCCTTGCCCATCACTGCTCTCAGATTCTCTATGTTCATAAGTGATAGGAGCAAAATTAGTTAATGCGTTCTTGTGATAGGAGCAGAATTAGGTGATTCGGCCCATTGAGCCTATTCCGCTATTCAATCATAGCTGATTTATCGTCCTCACTTAACCCAATTCCCCTGCCTTCTACCCATAACCCCTGACACCCGTACTAATCAATAATCTATCTATCTCTAACCTAAAAATATTCATTGACTTGGCATCCACAGCATTGCACCAAAACAAAATCACATTAAATTTCACCACCAAAGAATGTCAGAACATTTTAATAAGCCCTGTCGCTAATACAATATGAGAACAAAAGATAGAAATTTAAATTCCTGGATGACTTCTTTGCCTCAGAGATTTTAATTCTAGCCTTTCTTAAACTAGGCAAACCAACGAAGAATTAAATGACCGATGCATCGAGGCGCAATATAGTTCCAGGACTCCTTTGCTGAATGTGAGCAAAAATGATGGCCCCTCTAAATACTTGACTGCAATTGACAGGTTAAGACACAGGGTCCTGAGAGTGTGTCAATAACTGCAGTGAGCTAGTCAGTCAGTGTGTGCTAACATGGGAGCATGTCAGACTTTGTAGGGAGTCCTTATGAACCTGTCAGTATTGGAAGAGTTAGCCAAAGAGTGTCAGTGCAGAGGAATCCCAAGGAAAGTGTCAGTAGTTCCAGGGAATCTACTGAAGTGAGCCATTATCGGCATACAAAAGTCCTACATGAAAAAGTCTGGATGGAATAAATGTATCACATCAGACGGTCCAAGACATGTCCTGGGAACAATTGTCTGAACCACTTTCGCTAGTGGCTGGTCAGACCAAGCACTGTTTTGAAAGGTCTTGACCTAAGAGTATATGTGCAGTGTAAAGGGGCAAGTCTGGTTTCAAATCCTCTCTTGTTTCAGCACTAGAGCGAACAAGTGACATTTCCATTCTCTGTCACGGTGCATAAACATGAGGTTAGCAAGTTGAACAAAAGTCAGGCTCACGCTAAGACAAAGCCCCAATGGAAATAAGCAGAATACCAGAGATTGCACTCATAAATTGAGCAGCCAAATGTGGACACTGACCTTTAGGTGACGTGATCTATGATCGCTTGGGATTGTACGTGGTGAGTAAGAACATTGGAAAAACTATTCCGGCTGACAGGAGCTGTTCCAGCACACAATAGAATTGTTATTGGGTGAGGGCTTTGGTAACTATGAGCTGCCACTTGTGGGAAATGAAATAATAAAGGCTTTAACAAAACAATTTTTCTGTAAGTTCCTTTCTAGGCACTTGCTTTTAAAGATGCTTCTGAAGGCTGTACATTTTAAAATATAGCACTCATCCCCTTTATCTTCCTACTATTAAATGATAGGCAATGGAAGTTTATACCAGAATGTGGATTTTTGAAGAAGGGTCTTGGCCCGAAACAGCACCTATTCCTTTTCTCCAGAGATGCTGTCTGACCCTTTGAGTTACTCCAGCTTTTTGCGTCTATCTTTTGCTTTTCTTTTCTGTTGGGAAAATAATTCTTATTTTATAAATGTTTCATTTCTCATCTCGTGGAATATTAACACAACAAATGGAAAGGGGGCCATTCACCCCATTGTGTCTGTACTAGCCCTAGGTATGAGCAATCCAAATGAAACCACTCCCCCACCTTGGCCCCATAGCCCAGAATAAATCTTTCTTCTCAAACAATTATTAATCTCTCAATGAATCACTACAGTCGAATGTACCTCCACACTACCCCTGGCAGAAAGGCTCTTGAATGTAACCACTCACTGTGCAAGTGACAGGCTGCTGAAGAAGATGGGGCTAGAAATTGCTCACACAGCTCTTAAAAAAATAAGTTATGCCATTAAAAACATGGTTAACTCAGGTGAGAAGAATGTACATTTTTCTGTGTGCCTTCCTGCTTGCCAGGAAATTATTTTATATTGTAGGATTTTTGTCATACCTCATTGTTTTTCTGGTGTAGAGGTCTTCGACTGATAGAAACTGGTTTTATGAAGCTAATATTAACAGATAATATTATACTGGTATGAACTGGCCTCATTAACTAATATAAATTTGTATTGTTAAACTGGTATCAACCCGTTTCATTAAGCTAATATCAATGGCTAATATTCTACTGGTATCAGCTGGTAATGTTAAACTGATGTCATCTGGTTTCATTAACTAATATCAACTGGTAATATTAAATTAGTATCAACTGGTTTCAGTGAGCTAATATCAAATTATAATAGATAATTATAATCTGGATTTCATGAACTAATATCTACTGGTAATATTATATTGGTATCAAAATGTTTCATTAAGCTAATATCAATGGGTAATATCATGCTAGTATCAACTGGTTTCATGAATAGCAACTGGTAATATTAAACAGGGATTAAGTGGTTCCATTAACAAATATCAAGCGGTGATATTAAACTGCTATCAAATGGTTTTATTTAGCTAATTTTGTCTGCTGTGAGAAATCCCAAACACCAAATTGTCTGTTTATCCCTTCTTAATTGCCAGTGGTCTATTTTAGGCATTTACTTTCTACCATTATCTCTGAAGCAACTCATTAGTTGTGACTTTGCAAGGTTGGCACGTTGATTATCTTGGCTTGGATCTTTCTTCCATTGAAAGCCACACCAAGGGAAAAATGAACTGATCCATTTTACACATCCTGCCTGCCTAATCGCTCAATCACACTACCACGGCACAATGGCGCAACAGTAGAGTTGCTGTCTTGCAGCATCGGAGACCTGGGTGTTCGATCCCGACTACGGGTGCAGTCTGTACAGAGTTTGTACGTTCTCCCCGTGACCTGTGTGGGTTTTCTCCGAGATCTTCGGTTTCCAAAGTCACACCAAAGGTGTAGGTAAATTGGCTTGGTACATGTAAACATTGTCCCTAGTGTATAGGATAGTGGTAATATGCAGGAATCGCTGGTCTGCACAGACCCGGTAGGCCAAAGGGCCTGTTTCCGCACTGTATTTCTAAACTAAATTAAACTGCTTCTTACGGTCTTGTGACCAGTGCAGCCCATGCATCTGTAGCCCGGACAGTGCATTCCATGCACGTCCATAAGATAACAAAATTCAGAGTCCATGCAAACATTTTCATGAAAGTACAACTGTCAGCTTTGCTGTTATTCCTCTGTGAACTTGACACTGGCCTTTGGAGTCTAAACAGAGAGCATGTGTCAGTGTTACCCTTATCCTCTGCTGGCTGTGCAGATACAAACAACACAGATTCAGACATTTGAACGTCACCATTTTATTTTACAAACCAAGACAATGAGAATGTCAGACTTTGTTAAACGAGGCGAAACTAAACTTTTATTAGACACTGGTCAAATCTGGCAGTGGCAGAATGTAAGAAGGCACATTGACACATTGCTGCCTCACAATATCAGTGACCCGGGTTTAATCCTGACCTCCAGTTTTGTATTTGTGGAGTTTGGAAGTACTCCCAGTGACTACATGGCTTTCCTCCGGGTCCTCTGGTAACCTCCCACATCCCAAAGATGTGCAGGTTGCTGGGTTGATTGCATACTCTAAGTTGACCTCAGTCTATATATGAATGGAAACTGGTGAGAGTGTGGGGAGAATAAAATAGGATTGTTGTAGGACTTATTTTTATAAGAGCTGATGGTCAGCAATGAGACGATAAGTCAAAGGGCCTGTTTTTTGTACTGTCTCTCCCTTTGGCTCCATAAAAATGTACAGAGCCCAGACCATTACGCAAACCAAACTCCCTTCCAATGGACCCCATCTACTCTTCATGATGCCTCGACAAAGCTAACAGCAGACAAGGACGAATCTCACCCCAGACACTCCCTCTTCTCCCATCTCCCATCAGCAAGAGGTACAAAAGTGTGAAATACAATACCTCGAGATTCAGGAACAGTTTCTTCCCAGCTGTTATCAGGCAAATGAACCATTCCCGATCACCAACTAGAGAGTGGTCCTGACTTACCATCATTAGAGGTCCTCCAACTATCTTTAGTCAGACTTTATGAAATTTATCTTGCACTAAACCTTATTCCCTTTCATCCTGTATCTGTACACTGGATAACTTGATTGTAATCATGTACAGTCTTTCCACTGACTGCAACCAAAAAGCATTTCACTGTACCTCAGTACACATGACAACAAATTACATGACAATAAATGAAACTATACTAAACTAACCTAACCTAAATTAAACCAAACTAAACTAAACTATACTTCACTAAACTAATCTAATCTAAACAAAGTTATAACACCTGCTCTGACTTTAATAAATATTGTGTAGTCTTAAATATGGATCTCATCTTAGTAGAGATTAATTATTGTCAGGTATTAACCTTGATAGAGTATTATTGAATAATGGCTGTGATGTTCTCAAGTAGGCTGAGCAGCAAATGACAATGAAAAATTCTGAAAATATAAATTCTTAATCAACTCACTGGTTAAACATTTCATACAGACGGAAATAAATCTTGGGCCAAACGTATATGATTAATGTTGAAATTAAAATGTTGCAAGTAGCACATATATTAGTTTTTAAAATATTTTTAATTAAAAATTTGAATAATTAGTCTGAAGGAATTAGGCTCCACACATTGTCAGGGAGATGTCAACAGATTTTAATGGCATTGTTCACAGTTATAAATGCTGTCACGCCCCACTCAAAGACAGTTACCATTTTCAATACCAAAAATAAGGCATAAAACATTAAAATTCTCGTGTTCAGTGGTTTAAAAAAAAAAAGATTTTTATATGGAGGGAGATTTTATGGCTGGAAAGACTCTCACAGAAAGAGATCCCTGGATATCTACATTTAACTTTATCCTTTGCATAAATTGATGGCAACCTTGCGGTGCTATCATGATGATTTAGCTATTATTACAACTGGAAATACATATTACGATTCAGTTATATACATTTGTGCAGTAAATGTGAATTGTCTTTCCCTCGGAATGTTCATATTTTAAAAATAATTAAAACGTATTATATTTTTAATGGATTTTTTGAATGTCCTACTTAATCCTCAATATTTGTTTTGTTCGTTGAAAATGTTTTAATTATGCATTCAATTATAGCATTTTCACTTTTTCGTATAGTCTCTGAAAATACTTCAACATTATTATTTTTTTGTCCTGTTGGCTTAATGGATGCAACAGATGTCTGATAGGAGGTGTAGACACCAGGAACTGCAGATGCTGGGGTTTTCAAAAAAAGACACAAAGTGCTGGAGCAACTCAGCGGGTTAAGCTGCTTGACGCACTGAATTACTCCAGCACATTGAGCCTGATAGGAGATTGGATACAGCTCTAGACGCTACTGGAGTCAAGGGATATGGGGAGAAGGCAGGCATGGGTTATTGATAGCGGATGATCAGCCATGATCATATTGAATGGCGGTGCTGGCTCGAAGGGCTCCTGCACCTATTTTCTATGGTTCTATGTTTCCATGTTTCTATGTCTATGAGATATTTGTTTGCCACTCATCTTGGAAAGAAATAAGTCAGAGCCTATCTGAAGAAGGGTCTTGGGCTTGGGCAGCTAACACCCCATCGGTATGAATAATGACCTCTAACTTGAAGTAACCCTTGCTTTCCCTCTCTCTCTGTCCCACCCCCTTCCCAGTTCTCCGACCAGTCTGACTGTCCCTGATTACATTTTATCTCCATTTCCTTTGTTGGAGCCTTCTCCAAGCTAACAATTATCTATTCTACATTTGATCTCCACCCCCTTTTGTGTCTCATTTTCAAACCTTACTTCCTTATCTCTGTATCTCTCTCTCTCTCCTGATTCTCGGTCTGAAGAAGGGTCTCGACCCGAATCGTCACCCATTCCTTCCATCCAGAGATGCTGCCTGTCCTGCTGAGTTACTCCAGCATTTTGTGTCTGTTTAACCTTAATGGTTAAATCTCACTGAGGTCAGCAATGAGCTTCATCTTGCTATTTTCCAGAATATCAATGCCAACTGACTAAACGTGGCAGTATGGGTACAATTAAAATGGAAGTGAAGCAACCAGACCGATATCCTACTGGAGGGAACTTCACTCGTGGCTGTGAGATCAGGCTGATAATTCCCTGGCAGAATAATAAGACATTAAATGCTTGATTTCCACATGTTTGATTTATGAATTTTTCACTATTGGATCTTTGTATTATGAATCTTCACTTCATGAAACAATAGTTTATTGTAATGAATATGACTGCACTCTCTGCACCTTACATATGCCAGACCAAAATACCCATGGTACATTTTACCCAAACCTTTGGATTTATAACATTTTGCCTAGATAACATTTTCCAGGGATGCATCCTTTTCATAAATCGTGGGTTAAGTTTATTTTTGTCTGTTTATTAGTTTATAAAAATTGAATCATTTAAAATCCATTTCAAGTAGAAGCATTTTATCTTTCATTATTTGAATTCTGGAAGGAATGTGACTTAGACAAGAAGATTGACACTCATAAAGAGTGAGACTCATTGGTAAGGATCAACATTACCTTGGTGAGGCTCTCCAAAGAATAAGATTTGTTTGTTATGGAATAAACTTTGAAGAATGTCATTAAAATCTGCCAACACCGATTGTAAGTCAAACCTGATTCCATCTAGCCAAATTTAGCATTGCTTTTCCAACAAAGTTATCTAGAATCCTAAGAGAGAACTTTCCTTGAATGAAGGAATCAGCCATATACAATGTGCATCATCCTGCCTCACTCCGCCAACTACAAAATATCTGTTTCATCAGTTGGTGAGAAAGCATGGGGTAGTGAACTATGCCATTAAAGCAGCGATCCCTACCATCGAGGGGATGTATCGCAGTCGCTGCCTCAAAAAGGCTGGCAGCATCATCAAGGACCCACACCATCCTGGACACTCACTCATCTCCCCGCTACCTTCAGGTAGAAGGTACAGGAGCCTGAAATCTGCAACATCCAGGTTCAGGAATAGCTACTTCCCCACAGCCACCAGGCTATTAAACACAACTCAAACAAAACTCTGAACATTAATAGCCCATTGCACTTTTCTGCTTATTTATGTGTGTGTGTGTGTGTGTGTGTGTGTGTATGTGTATATATATATATATAGTGCCGAAGCAAAGCAAGAATGTAATTGTCCTATCTGGGACACATGACAATAAACTTTTGAATCTCTAGGTAGAAACAAGGAACTGCAGAAGCTGAATAATGTACAAAAGGACGCAATGTGCTGGAGTAACCCAGCAGGTCAGGCAGCATCACCAGAGAACAACCCTTCTTCAGACAATGTGGGGTGCTCGGGGGAAGAAAGCTAGAAGAGGGGAGAGGCAGGACAAAGCATGGCAGGTAAAGTGTGGGAGCGGGTAAGGGGGTGGTTTATAAGCAGCGGGTTGGAACAAAGGGCAGAGTTAAAAGCAGGATTAAAGGGTTGTGAATTGCAAAGCTAGAGGGAGGAAAATGGCAGTTAGGGAGGAGGGGGTAAAATAGGTGGGACTCTAGGTGGGGAGGAGAGGGGGAAGGAACAAAAGAAGATCTACAACAACCATGAGACAAAGTACAGAAAAGAGATCCAAAACCTAGTATCATGATATCAGCACAATAACATAACCCTAAAAATCAGCAAGATGCAAGAGTCAGCTGTTGGCCCAAGGTAGTGAGGAGATGAACACAACCCTGTCCTCGACATTAGAGCTGCTGTAGAGATGGTCGTAGTTTCCATGAGGTATCCTGAGAATTCATTTCACCAGCAACTTGACCCGGTCCCTACACACTGATGAGTTGGCAAGAAAATTTATTAGCGTTGTTTAAACTTTCTTAGGTTTATGAGAAGATTTGGCATGTCCATGAGGATTCAGATGCGCTTTAGAATAGAGACTGATAGGACGAATCTCAGCCGGCAATGGCAATTGTACTGCCCTTGACTGCCTGAAACTGCAGAGAGTGGTAAACACAGGCCGGTCCATCACAGGCTCTTCCCTTCTTTCCATCTATTCCATCTTCACAGTGCAATGCATCAGGAAGTCCGCAAGGATGCCTGCCGCCCTGGCCACTCCCTTTTTCTTCATACTTTTTGGGAGTAGATAAAAGAGCTTGAATGTTTGGACATTCTGACTTAAAACCAGCTTCTTAAATAACCAACCTACTGCTATTCAATCATCAAACCAATAATCTCTTTTACACCTGTGCCCAGAGTTCCTGCCATGTCAGCTTACTTTTAACACTACTTCATTTGGTTATTTAGTTTAGTTTAGTTTAGAGATTCAGCACGGAAACAGGCCTTCAGTCCACCGAGTCCGCACCGACCAGCGATCCCTGCACATTAACACTACCCTACACACACTAGGGACGATGTTATATTTATACCAAGCCAGTTAACCAACAAACCTGTACGTCTTTGGGATGTTTGGGAGGAAACCGAAGATCTTGGAGAAACCTCACTTTGGTCACAGGGAGAACGTACAAACTGCGTACAGACAAGCACTTGTAGTCAGGATCGAACCCGGATCTCTGGCACTTATTAATGTAAAGCAGCAAAACTACCGCTGTGCCACCGTGCTGCCCTGGCTATTCTGTTATTGTACTTTCACATTATACTTTTACGTTATTATTCTTTTGGATTTGTAATATTAACTTTCATTAATTTTCTTTTGCACTACTTGGATTTTGCACTTCTATCTTGTGCCATTATGTTGCTTGGAATTCAGTGTATCGATTGTTGTGTTGTGATATGTGTTCTGTTCATGTGAATAACAAATGTCATTACACCCAAGTGTGCATGAGAATCTAATCTGCTCTAACCTATAGCTATGCTTTATAAGTAAGACAGTTATGGTGTTCAGTTAGCTTTGGTTAAAGTGAATCTTCCAAATTCAGGACCTTTGACATCTGAAAAATATCAAACAGGTAAAATACGCCACAATAAAGTAGTGAGTTTCTTGCAGCTCGAATAACGAACTTTTCGAAGCAGGAAGGAATTATGTGATGTTTCGCAGACCAAGTGGGTTGCAATTGGCACCTGCTGAGAGCAAAGTGCTGATTACATGCAATGGTACTGTCATGTTGGAGTCAAAAATAAAGTGGGCTTTTGAATTCTGATTTAATTCAATGTAACACTGTAACCAACCTCTAAAAAGCAACATTATTCATAAGCACTTCTGTCCATTTATGTATTCCTCCGCTACAGTTATGGATTATGTGGTCTTAATTCTAAACCTCATTAGAGAGTACTGCCTACTTTATGCTAAACTGAATATTATGAGCATCCCATGTTTTTTTCATTTTCAACCTTCTCCCTTTCTCTGAGATTTTTCATCTGTTTGGGGTGCATTATTTCCACAGCCTTCAATAATTACCAGCCATCTCAGTACCATTGGGAAGTACGTTAACTAAAGCTCATCTGACACATCACAGAAACACACAGACACAAACCTTCAACCACCTTGTCTTCTAATGAACTGATTGATTCATTCACTGGGCCCAATACAGACACTTCACTAGTGCAACATTACCCAACATGTTTGTGCAGTGACAATCAATGCAACATCTATTTCCAGTTCATTAAAATAATAAACCTTTCTCTTCTGCCTGCAACAAAACTAGAATTATTTTGTAGACAAAGCTTTAACTAGAGAGCAGATCTGAGCTACAATCTACCTCATTGGAGACCCTTGGACTATCTTTGATAGGACTTTACTGGACTTTATCTTGCACTAAACGTTATTCATGTTATTGTAGCGGTGCCTGCTGGCGCACGCAGATATCTAACCCGGGTTTCGGAAGCCACGGTCACGCGATTCAGGGCTGCTGTTTTTTGCGAGGTTTCGCTTTCGCGCCACAGTTGTTTTTGTTGACCACCGTTGTGATCAGACGTGTATGCAGAGACCTGTTTACTAGGGAGCGAGTGTTCAATAAAGATCGTTCAGAAAATTTAGTCGTTGTTTCTGCATCCACTACCAACCTCTGTTCCATTTACTCCATTTACACTTCAGGCTGCTTTGGCATCGCCAGCAGCATAATCAAGGATGAATCTCACCCTCGTCACTCCCTCTTCTCCCTCTCCCAACAGGCAAGAGCTACCGAAGTGCGAAAATGCACACTTCTAGATGCAGGGACGGTTTCTTCTTAGCTGTTATCGGGCAACTGAATCATTCTATCAACAACTAGAGAGTGGTCGTAAGCTATTATCTGCCTCACTGGACACCCTCAGATTATCTTTAATCAGATCTTATTGTACTTTATCTTGCACTAAACATTATTCCCTTCATTATGTATTTGTACACTCTGGATGGCTTGATTGTAATTGTGTATTGTCTTTATGCTGATTGATTAGCATGTAACAAAAGCTTTTCATTGTACCTTGGTACACGTGACAATAAAGGAAAGTCTCCATAAACCCTCTAAGCACCCAACGAGGCACTGATGTTGAGAGAAAAACTTTCCATAGGAGCACATTCAACTTATAACTAGAGGTTTAATGGAAATAGAAAGGGTCTGTGCTACTGAAAATCACGAGCACTGAGAGCTTCATAAGAATACAACCTCTCCGTGATGCAGAAGGGTACAATACATTGTTACACGGCACTTCATAAATAGTCACTTTACACATCATCTAGCGGGCATTGGGAAAGCCTTTGTGCATTGGTAACATTTTGCATGAGAATTTCAGTCAGTCGTTTAGCCTTTGGCATGAGGAACAACTTGAATTGTGAAGAGTGATTGTGCAGGGGAGACTCCAGGTGCTGGTGTGTTTCCAATAATCACTAACCCAAAAGCAAGCTTTATTTAAAGGTCCATCAGAGAGAAAATAATGATTGTTCCTGCTGATAAAAGTGGGACACAGTGTTGAAGATAAGTACGCTCTGGTAAGACCACAATATCTACCTTGAATTCAGCCTCCATTTCTTTGCATCTTTAGAGTTTTCCTTAAATTTGGCTTCATCATTCATTGCAGAACTTTTTGTTGAATACATCGCAATTGTTGTTATTTTAATGTCAACTAGATACTCCAACTAAGAGTCATTTTGACACTTTGTCATTGCTAACTTTCACTTGCCCGACTGCACGACAAAGGCAATTTTGAGACCCACACACAGCGAAATTGACTAGAGCTGAATTATCCCAGCATGCCTTGGAGAATAAAGTGCTCTGGAATATACTTTGAAAGGACAAGCTGCAAATGGAGGAGGAAAAAAATATATTTGCCAAAAACGTAACCATCTCATTTCTTCCCCACCTATCAAGAGGATTGAACTTCAGGATAATTAACAACAGACTTGGATTCATCCCCTTCAAGTCTTTGGTAATGTTAATACTCAGATTGTTGTGGAGTAAAACCCATTCATCAGCTCTTCAAAATGGCAGAGAAACTCTAAATCATTCCCATCAAAATATAGTTGGTGTGATGGGAATGAATCCCTTGCAGAATGACATTTCTTCAGTGGCAGTGGACTAATTAATTCAGGGAATTACAACAAATAAAGGGAATGAACATTGGTGCCACTAGCAGACAGAGTTAGCAAAGTAGTAAAACTGTACTTTCTTATTTGAAGTGTAGTTTAACTGCAGATTTGTAATGTATTAAGATTGTATCAAGGCAAATACCTGCCATAAGATACCATTCTGATACCACTATTTTTAAAGTGGAGATTGACAGATTTTTGATTAGTAAGGGTGTCAGGAGATATGGGGAGAATGGGGTTGAGGGGGGAAAGATAGATAAGCCATGATTGAATGCTATCGATTAGGTTGAATGGCCTAATTCTGCTCCTATAATGTATGCATTTATAAAGATAGATAAAGATAACCCAATTCAGATTGAATTCCTGCATTCTCAAGATTGAAGGAGTAGGGCTGTGTGAACTTTAGATGAAGATCAGAAGGGAAATAGCTGGAAACACCTACAATGTTTAATCTTAAAGACACAAGGATACTCTTTTTATTTAAAAAATAACCTTTATCCGAATTAAGAATTATATACAAAACAAAAACTATGCAACACATTTATTACATTCTTATGGGCCTGTCCCACTTAGGCGATTTTTCAGCAGGCAACTGAAAATCCAGGAACTGGAATGGCCACTGTCAGAGTGGAACACACACAAACACATCGCTTCCTTCACCAGCCCGTGTGAATTTTTTAGACAGTTCTCCCCCCGCTTGGAGCGCTGTCTAAAAAATGCTCTGTCTAAAAAATTCACACGGTGCAAAGCCAAGGTGATACAGACACACACCGCGATGAGCAGGAAGGTTGGCGCTATAAAAAGACGGCTAAAGCACAGTTTATAATAAGTCCTTTAAAAGAGGCGGGGAGAGGGGGGAGAAGGAGTGGAGACAACTTTTAAGAAGCCAGAGATACACGGCTGTGAAGCTCGGCGGACATTAATATTACCGGTCGGTTATCCTTAATTCAGAAAACTGCTGCACCGTGAACCACTGAGAACCTTCGACCTCCTGGCAACCCACTAGGACCTCCTGCCGACCCACCTATGGCTCGAAAATTCTCGCTAATCTCCATGGTGGCTTCATTCTAGTCTTCGCTAATTTTTCAACATGTTGAAAATTTTGTGGCGACCATAACGAGGCCGCGATTAGTTCCCAGAATGCGAGAACTCCTCACGACCATGAAGGTGACTCCCCGGCAACTACCCGCGAACATGTGACGACTGCAGTCGCCTTAAAAGTCGCCTAAGTGGGACAGGTCCACATTGGTTCATAGATTAAGTACACACATAAATACATACATATAGACCTCCCTCAGAGGACGTCAAGAAAGGCTTGAGAGTAAAGATACGTTTTAAGTCTCGACTTAAAAGAGTCGATGGAGGGGGCAGTTCTGATGGGAAGAGGGATGCTGTTCCACAGTCTAGGAGCTGCAACCGCAAAGGCGCGGTTGCCCCTGAGCTTATGCCTAGACCGCGGGATGTTCAGCAACCCCAAGTCGGCCGATCTGAGGGACCTGGAGGTGGTGTGGTGGGTAAGCAGACTTTTGATTTAGGTGGGGGCAAGCCCGTTAAGGGCTTTGTAAACAGAAAGAATGATCTCAAAATTTATTCGGAACTGCACAGGGAGCCAATGGGGAGAGGCCAGAATCGGGGTGATGTGGTCCCTTTGTCGGGTGCCCGTCAGTGTTAATGTGCGGAAATCGCTGGTCGGCGTAGACTTGGTGCACCGACCGGTCTGTTTCTGCACTGTACCTCTGAACTAAACTAAACATAGCACCATTGCCACTTATGTGACTCCCTGTGGTAATGTCCTGAGTTAACACGAGACTCAGCCGCTCAATGTCCAGCAGCAGGGGAACCCTAGACTGTCGTCCTTCCCCACAGAGACCTCATGATTGCTGCACTAAGCTTCAGTGCATTCCTCAGCACATTCTCCAGCAGTCTGGAATGAACTAGTTGTCAGCATTCCCTTACGGATATCTCGCTGCGCTGAAAGGCAGAATGTTACTGCGAAGAGAATAGTGAACTGATCAGCTTGTCTACAGTTTGACCTCTAAGGTGGCTGTGGGTATGGGGTTAAACCAATATCTTAGCAAGGGTGAAGTTGCATCATGATGTTAGTTTTTTAATTGCTGTATAACCCTCAAACCCAAACAAAAGTAAATGCTGGGCTCTTGTTGTTTGTTCAATTCCTGGAGTGGAATTCCTGTACTACTGATAATAGTACAATCCCAGCCCAATGTAAATGTATGGCATTACACAGGAGAGGTCTGAAGAACGGTCTCGACCCAAAACGTGAGTCTGTAGAAGGGTCTCGACCCGAAAGGTCACCCATTCGTTCTCTCCAGAGATGCTGCCTGTGCCGCTGAGTTATTCCAGCTTTTTTGTGTCTATCTTCAGTTTAAACCAGCATCTGCTGTTCCTTCCTTTCTACACAAAGTCATCCTATGCCTATTTAATCTTGATTTCTTTCCACAAAATATGATTGTGTTGGAAGATTTTTGTGGCGAGGGGATTTGAACCTCAACTCTCAGCGGTTGAAAGTATGAAACTCTGATTGTTTCATAAATCAACAGATCAAACAGACTTCCAATGACATGAGCCTCTCAGCAGCACTAATGGTGATTATGCCACCAATATCAAAGTATTCTGTTTAGGCTTTCGTTCATAGTCAGGATGGGACTGATGTAAAGTTTTTTGATTTTGATTTATCTGCAACAAGCTTTGTTATTGACCCACTGAAAGCAGCCTAGCCAAATATACCAACCAATCCCTCAAAAAAATTAAGTTGGCATGTCCTCAGGCCCTCATGCACAGACAGGTCAATTCAAGTCTGGAATTTTAGAATATATACAGGGATTATATCTGTGTGCATATACTCTGAACAATAACCCTGATAAGATTGCTCATCACATATCAGCAGTCCACCACACTTTCAATGGCACTATAATCCAATCAATAACCGTGTGCTTGGTTTTGTGGTGTCTATGCGTGGCAGTAATATTGTTCACAAATCTTCGTAGAAGAAAAAAAAATGTCACCCGTCCAAACTTAGTGTGTGTGTGCATTCACAATTTCAAAGGCGAGGATCTAAGGTAAAGACTTTTGGGAATGATTTACTGACTATCCTGAGGTTACAAGCCAATGTGAGTTTTATTTTTTTAAATTTTTAATTTTTTAAATTTTTAATTTTTTAAATTTTTTTTATTAGAAGTAATGTACAGTAGTATAAGCCAAAAATAACATAATACACTTCTTGTTTTAAACTTTAAGAAAAGGAAAAGTAGAGAAAGTTAGATACAATAGTAAGTGCGTGCGAGAGTGAAAAGAAAGAACCCGTAGAGGCGTAGAAGACGAAAAAGGGAAAGAGAAAAATGTTAAAGAGAAAATATAAGAAAATAAGAGAAGATAAAAGGGCTGTACCTACTTATCTTTACACACCCCTCGCCAGGCCCTGAAACCGTTTATTTTCAAAGTTATGTTCCACCCTATGCTTGTAATAAGTCGATAAATGGAGACCAAATCTTTTGGAAATGGTCTGATTTGCCTGCTGGGACGAATTTCATATCTTCGAGGTGTAACATTTCGGATATATTTGAAATCCACATTTTTACCGTTGGTGTGGGAGCATTTTTCCAGAATTTAAGTATGAGATTCTTTGCCATTATTAAGCCATAATTAAGGAAACTCTTTTGGAATGGTCAGCTCAGAACCGACTTTCATTGTTCCAAAAATAATCAAATCTGCATTCAGTTTCAATTTTATTTTAAATAATTTTGCAAAATTGTCAAAGATTTAATTCCAAAATGTTTGGATTTTTATGCAAAAAACAAGGGAATGTGCTAAAGTTGCTTCTTGAGATAGACATTTATCACAAATGGGGGTAACATTTGGAAATATTTTACTTATTTTAGTTTTCAAATAATATAATCTGTGTAAGATTTTAAATTGGATTAGAATATGTCTTACATTAATCGAGCATTTATGCACATATAGCAAGTGTTTATCCCAACTCTCTTTCGAGAATTTTATGTCTAGTTCTTGTTTCCAATCTCTTCTAATTCTATCGGACGAAGGTATTTCTATATTTAGGATGATATTATACAAGTATGATATTAAATTAATTGAGTCCGCCTTTCTATTCATAGCTTCGTCTAATAGGTCTGGAGTCAAATTTTGATATTGTTGTGTATATTTTTTCAAATAATCACGAATTTGAAAATATTAAAAATATTGATTACTTCTCAGATTGTATTTAAGTTGCAGCTGTTGGAATGATAAAACATTTCCATTTTCATACATGTCTCCCAACTTTTTATTCTTATTCTTTCCCAATGTGTAAATGATTTATCGATAGTGGATGGTTTAAAATGACGGATTATTAACAATGGGAGAGAGAAGTGATAGATTTCTTCATTTAAGGGTTAATTTTATTTGTTTCTAAATTCTAATAGTACTATGAATAATTGGATTTTTACTGTATATTGTATTATTCAGTTCTATTGGTGAGAGAAGTATCGCTCCTATATTAAAAGGGGAACAATCCTCTCTCTCCATTACTATCCAATCCACCCGTTGGGCTGAGTTGTCCAGCAGGTGAATCACATTTTTGACATTTGCTGCCCAATAGTAATACAAAAAATTAGGGAATTCTTTAGGTTTGCACAAATGTCTCCTTTGAATTATATCGGATTTATAGTCCCATATAAGATTTGTGATATCAGAATCCAGTTTTTTTAAAAAACTTTTTAGGTATGTATATTGGTATTGATTGTATTAAATATAAAATTTGTGGTAGAAAGATCATTTTTATAGCATTTATTCGGCCTATTAAATACATCGGAAAAGTTTTCCAAAATTTAATCCTTTAATGTAGTAAGTAGAGGCATATAAGTTGCATTAAATAAAGATTTATATTTCTGTTGATTTTGATTCACAAGTATTTAATTTTTTCTGCAATTTTAAAAGGGAATTGTAACAGTTGTGTCATGTCTTGCGGTTTAATCATCATAATTTCATTTTTATTCCAAATTATTCTGTATTCTGAAAAATATCCAAATTCTTCTATTAAATTTAATATATTTAGTATACTGATTTGCGATTTTGTAATATACAATAGTACATCATCTGTGTATAATGATATTTTGTTATTTGAGTATTTTGTATTATAACCATGGATATTCGGAAGTGTTCTAATGCTTTCAGCTGGAGGTTCTATTACAAGAGCAAATAGCAGAGGTGATAGTGAGCATCCCTGTCTATTGCCCCTGGATAGTTGAAATTTCAGAGACAACATGTTATTAGTTAATATTCTAGCAGTCAGCATGTCATATAATAACTTTACCCATGAGATAAAATTCTCTCCCATTTGAAATGTTTGCAATACTTTAACGAGGTAATCCCATGCCACTTGATCAAATGCTTGTTCTGTGTCCAATTAAATAATTGATAAATGCCACCCATTGAAACTTAGTGTGTGTGTGCATTCACAATTTCAAAGGCGAGGATCTAAGGTAAAGACCTTTGGGAATGATTTACTGGCTATGCTGAGGTTACAAGCCAATGTGAGTTTTCCATCCCACAATTTAGGGCAACAGAGTGGCACAGTTGCCACCTCACAGTGCAAGAAACCCAGGTGCAATCCTGACCTCAAGTGCTTTCTGTGTAGAGTTTACATGCGCTCCCTGTAAGCATGTGAGTTTACTCTGGCTGCTCCAGCTTCCTCCCACATGTGCCGGTTTGTACATTAATTGGCCTTTGTAAAATTGTCTACAGTGTGTATGCAATAGATGTGAAAGTGAGATAACGTAGAACTAGCGTGAATGGTGATCGATGGTCGGCAAGGGCCTGTTTCCATGCTGTATCTTTAATTTCAATTCAATATGGGGACCTGCTGCGTATTTTTACCCCGCTGAGAGAATGAAACCACAAACGAATGATTACTTCAATATAATACAATAAGAATTGGGCAGAAAATCATAAGAAAACAGAGAGAGAATTTATCAATGGGTTAATCACTCTGGACCTTAGAAATGGATGCTATTGGTGCCTTCAATGCAAGACACTTTGATGATGATCTGTAATGTCACTGTAATACAATTTTCATATTAACCCACCAGAAGATTTGAAGAAATATTTGAGAAAATAATTCCTTCTCTCACATAAAATATTTATCAGCTGTAAATTAATATTATATCATCCAGTATCATAATAGGAGCTCATGGTGGAGATAAAATATATTATTAATAATTTTATTATACAGGCTATGCTGTAATGGCCTCACCAAGTTAATCAACAATCTTCAAGTAGAATTCAAAGCAATGAAAGATTTGTATTGATGGAGTGTTTTATGACATCTCTCAGGAATATCTCAGTGTTTTACATTCAATTACTCAGAAGCAGGGTGACACATACTGTATAATTAAACAAAGCAGGCACCTTGAACACAGCACCGGCCCATAGACAGAATAGAGATAACGAGTCGATACAATAAATAACAGAAGAGGGACACTGGTAAAGTCGGCAAGAGATTCTTGTCTTTGGTGAACGCAATCCTGGAAACTTTAATGTTTACCTGAGGCAGGTTTGCAAGTGTGCAAGGAAGTAATTCTATCCATCATGTCTATGTAGACTAAAAGTATAATGAGGAATTCATCAATGCAATAGAGACTAATCCTTCTGCAACTTTCCCTCTCTACCTTGAAACTTAAGACACATCAAGCATTGCAACTTCACCACCACTTCAGACAACGAGTTTCAGAGGTTGGCCACCTTTCGGTGAAAGACATTTTTCCGGATTAAGGGGTTGGCCATTTAGGACTGAAATTAGGAAAAAGAAATTCACCTTGAGAGTTGTGAATCTGTGGAAATTCGCTGCCACAGAAGGCAGTGGAGGTCTATTCACTGGATGTTTTCAAGAGAGAGTCAGATTTAGCTATTAGGGCTAACAGAATCAAGGGATATAGGGAAAAAACAGGACGAGGGACTGATTTTGGATGATCAGCCATGATCATATTGAATGGTGGTGCTGGCTTGAAGGACCGAATGGCCTACTCCTGAACCCATTTTCTATGTTTCTAAAAACAAGAGAATCAGAGGAGGAGTAGGCATATGACCCCACAAAACTGCCTTGCCATTAAAGGTAATCTTGGCTGATCTACCGAATGGCTCAACCCCTATTCTGTATCTGTACCCCATAAACCTCAATTTCCTGTTCTTTCATAAAATGGGCAGCATGGTGGCACAGTGGTAGAGTTGCTGCCTTTACAGCGCCGGAGACCTGGGTTTGATTCCGACGACAGGTGCTGTCTGTACGTAGTTTGCATGCTCTCCCTGTGACCCCGTGGGTTTTCTCCAAGATCTTCAGCTTCCACCCACACTCCAAAGACATACAGCTTTGTAGGTTAATTGTCATGGTATAAATATGTAAATATTCCCTTGTGTGTGTGTGGGTTAATATTAATGTGCGGAGAGCAGCATTCGATGCGGAATTGGTTGCCTGTTTCTGCGCTTTATTTCTAAACTAGATTAAAAAACAAATCTACTTCTTTAAATAGTCCAATAATCCAGAATCCATGACTCTCCGGTATGGAGAACTCTGGACATTCACCACACCCTGCGAGTTGAAATTGCTCAGTTTTAAATAACTTCCCCCTAATCTTGTTTTTTGTCCCCCTCATTTGAGATTCTCCTTCCAGTCGCAACTTCTACACATTTACTCTTCCCCTCTTCCCCTCTTCCCCTCTTCCCATGCCTCCCCCTCAGAAGTTTCAATAAAATCACTCCCCATTCTTCCAAACTTCAAAGTTATATGGAGTTAAATTCTTCACCTGATTGGTGCTTATTTATGGGTTGCTATCCCACTTGCTTTGTTGGTTGTTATAAATGTCAAATTCCTCTGTGTGTCATTTTAACACAGTTAATGGTTAATGAATGTGTTAAAATGGTGCACCTGGGAACTTAATACACAAATTTTAATGTCACTCAAAGATGGATTAGGGATATTTACAGATTGGAACAGGCATATCTGTTTCAGGCAAAAGATTAGCTACCCAGCATGAGGATATTGTCTTGCATTCATCATAGATTGATGTATGGTGTATGGGATCGTGCGATTCTTATTTATATACATTTAAGATCATTAATAAATAAGCTAGAGAGAAGCTAAGAAGTTACTTTAAACAGTAGTTATCTACCATTTTGTTTAGGAAAGAACTGTAGATGCTGGTTTAACCGAAGATAGACACAAAAAGCTGTAGTAGCAAGTCAAGAGTCAAGAGAGCTTATTGTCATGTGTCCCTGATAGGACAATGAAATTCTTGCTTTGCTTCAGCACAACAGAACATAGTAGGCATGAATACAGAACTGATAAAGTGCATGTAGGCATGCAGTTCTCCACACATTTCTTTATGAAGTCTGTAACGACTGTGGCGTATTCGTTCAGGTCCGATGCCGAGTATCTGAACATTGCCCAGTCTACAGACTCCAAACAGTCCTGGAGTTGTTCCTCTGCCCCCCCCCCCCCCCCCCAACAACCAGCTCTGTACAGTCCTCACCTCGGGGGGGGGTGCGCTCTTCAATTGCTGCCTATAGGCAGGGAGAAGCAGCACCGCGGTATGGTCCGATTTACCAAAGTGAGGGGAGGGATAGAGTGATAGGCATTCTTGATGGTGGTGTAGCAGTGGTCGAGGGTTTTTGGTCCTCTGGTGCAGCAGGAAATATGTTTGTGGAAGTTAGGGAGCAATTTCATAAGGTTCGCTTTATTGACGTCCCCAGCTATGGTAGCAAATGCCTCGGGGTAAGACGTCTGGTGTTTGTTGACCAGCAAGTCTGACAGCATCTCTGGAGAAAAGGAATAGGTGACGTTTCGGGTAGAGACCCTTTTTCAGACCGAGTGTCAGGGGAAATGGAAACGAGAGATATAGACAGTGATATAGAGAGATATAGAACAAGTGAATGAAGGTTATGCAAAATAACGTAATGATGATAAAGGAAACAAGTCATTGTTAGCTGTGAGCTAGGTGAAAACAAATTGCAGACAATGAGACTCAACAAGACAACATTGAAGCTAGTTCGACTTGGGTGAGGAAGGGATAGAGAGAGGGGGAATGCAAGGGTTATTTGAAATTAGAGAAATCAATATTCATACCGCTGGGTTGTAAGTTGCCCAAGCTTGTTATTCAAAATTAGAAGGCAATTCTATTGTAACTTTTGAAAGATAATCAAATATTTATTTGCAATATAAAAATTTACAAGGAACCCATTAAGAAAATTAATAGCAGAAACAAAGAGCAAAAAACAAACTGCTGGGGAACTCAACGGATTAGGCAGCATTTGTGGAGGGTAATGGCACATGACCTTTCTGGTCGGGACCCTCCTTGAGAATGAAATGTCGTGGTCCATTTTCCTCCATAGATGCCGCCTGCTCCACAGATTTTTGCTCAGGTTTCCAGCATCTGCAGTCTCTTGTGTGTAGAGCTGTAATGAATATGTGGCATGGAGATGATACAGTCACCTTCCTGTGCAATATTGTACATGGCATTCTTGCACAGATTTATCTCACATATTCTAAAAGGCATTTCATTTTTTTAGTTTAGTTTAGAGATGCGGCGGGTAAATAGGCATTTTGGCCCACCGAGTCTGTGCCGACCAGCGATCCCCGCACACTTACACCATCCTACACACACTGGGGACAATTTACAATTATACCAAGCCAATTAGCTTAAAAAGCTGTACATTATTGGAGTGTGGGAGGAAACCGGAGCAACCGGAGAAAATCCATACAGGTCACGGGGAGAACGTACAAACTCCATACAGGCAGCCCCGTAGTCAGGAACAAACTTGGGTCTCTTGCACTGTAAGGCAGCAAATCTACCGCTGTGCCACCATGCTGCCCTTCCATTCATTGAGGAGTTACAATTGGGCTGAATGCTACACAGCCAACAGCCAAGGTTAGTTGATAAAGCATTGAAGATGGTTGGGCTCAATACCACCACGAGCAATGCTTGCAGCAGTGACCTGGAGCTGAGATGTTTGGCCTTCAACTGCCACGGCCATCTTTTATATACAAAGTTTGATGACAACTAATGGAGTGTTTCATCATATACTCCTATTGACTTTAATAATACTAGACTACCCTTGATGCCAACAGTCCAACGTTGCCTTAGCTCGAAGTACTGTCACTCACAAGTCATCTCTGTACTTCATCCCCTTAAACTGTGCTTACACCAACAATGGATTGAGGTCTGGAGCCGATTGTTCTTAGCAAAACAGAAACTGGATGTTGTTGATGGCATTTCAATTGTTCAATGGTTCTTTATTGTCGTGTATGCACAGCACAGTGAAATTCTTTTGCGCAACCCACAAAAGCACAATGGTCTCAATGTTGGTGCCGTCTAAAATAAAAAAAAACAGAAATTGTAAACAGTCCAAAGTCTAGTCTACATGTTAGAAGTACTGGAACACCCTAAGATCCATGCCCGAGTTAGATATAGCTCAGGACTAACAGAATCAAGCGATATGGGGAGAGAGCAGGACCGGGATATTGATTTTGCATGATCAGCCATGATCATATTTGTAAATATGCATATTACACAGTCTGGAGTTTAAAGTCATCTTTAATTGATACACATAATATAGCGGTACACCAGGTTGTTAGTTGCTAGTTCATCATCACCGCTTCCAAGACTGCCTCATGTAGGAAGTTGGTGTTAATATAAAGCATACAGTAAGGTGGGGTTAGTGATGCTATTTCTACTATGATTGGTTCACGTGCAATAACCAATCTACAATATTGAATGGTGGTGCTGGCTCAAAGGGCAAAATGCCCTACTCCGGCACCTATTTTCTATTTTTCGGTATTTCTATGATCCAGGTAGCCCGCAGCCATGCGACCTATTGTGCCTGTTTGGACTGTTATGACGATGTTTTAATCATGTTATATTGCTGCATTTCCTTACAAAACAAAACGTGCATAATTCCTCTTTAGTACAATGTAGAGTTCTCAGCATGCCTGGTACTTCAGGTGTGGTGGTAAAGAAAGTGGTCATTGTACTATGTGGTGCAGCAGTGAGTTTTTCTTATTAATCTCACATGTCAAGCACTTGTAGGTCACAATTTACTCCGGCGACCAGAATGGAGGAAGGAAATGGAGTGTAATTTGCTTCTTCTTGAATATTCTGAGTACAGCTCAGGATGCAATTTTCATATTGACATCAATCTGCTGTGGTTTGTTCCATTGCCTGCTGCATCTGAAATCGAGGCAGCTGCCAGTTAACCCTGCAGCTGCTATGGAGACAACAATTTCTAACACCTAATCTAATTAATCAGTCTGTGCCAGCCAACAAACCATAGGAAATAACGTATGAATAAACAGTAATCTCGCTACTATCAGTGCACCAATACTTTATTTGCATGCAGCCAAGACCGTGCTGACCTCAGGCCAATTAATTGGTAGCCAGCAGTGGTGCCACTCCACTGGGAAAAGTGACGTTGCAGGTTTGAAGGAGCAATCACAGGATTTGGAATCACAGATGATTTATGGTAAAAAACACAGTCCTGCCACACCATGGCAATGAGGAATTACAGAGTGACACATTATCACCAATAAACACTAACTGCGCTGATACTAAAACATATTGCACCCCACTTAAACTGTGTTCTGCAGCACAATGCAAAAAACAAATAAACAGCTGATCCACAGTGGCGCCGGTAGCAGAGCCGCTGCCTCACAGCACCAGAGACCTGGGTTCCATCCTGACCTTGGCTGCTGTCTGTGTGGAGTTTACACATTCTCCCTGTGACCGCGTGGGTTTCTAGGGGTTGCTCCGGTTTCCTCCCACATCCTAACGACGTGTGGGTTTGTTTGTAGGTTAATTGTTGTCGGTAAATTGCACCTTGCGTGGATGAGAAAGTGGGATAACATTGAACGACTGTGAACGGGTGATTGATGGTCACTCAATGGGCTGAAGGGCCTGTTTCCATGCTGAATTTCTCTCTCCGTGTCGATCTCACATTGCACGTGCTTGAGACAACTCATTGAAGAATGTGAATTTACTGATATTGAGTAGGAACCAAAATGCAGATTATTGAATGCTGCATGTCCAACCAACTGACAGAAAGCCCTTGGAAAGGATTTCAAATTGCCTGAGTTGCTTGAGTTGGCAAGATCATTGCAGTTTACAGAGCATAGCAGGTTGAGAGAGAATCACCACAAGGAACAACTGCGAATGGGATCAGAAACAAAACAAACAAAGCAGAACTTCTCACCTGAAGCAGTGAATTACTCAGGCCACTGAGGTAGGCAGAACCATCTATTACTTAGGTTGGAAATACAGCACGGAGCAGAATGGGCTGGTGTGGAGAAACCATGTACATCATCCATTTCATGAAGGTTTGTTGTTCAGCAAACCCACTATGACAGAACTCATCGAACCATGTAACAAGTGTTGAAGCAAAGCAGAAGTCAGCAACAATTCTGATGATCCTGACTATACATTAGCTGCTCACTGCTCTCGTCAGAGCATTCAGCCATGGGGTAAAGAGAGTATCCGCAACTTGCAAACCAATGTACTCTATGATACTGGCTCATCTGTCAATGCGATGAGTGAGCAAACCTTCAACAAATTCACTGCCACCCACCCAGTCAGAAAATATTTGCTTGTGGCAGTACTCCACCTTTGGACAGTTTTCATTGGAGATAACATTTATGATTGATAACATGCCTTTCCATGTAACATAGAAACATAGAAAATAGGTACAGGAGTAGGCCATTCGGCCCTGCGAGCCAACACTGCCATTCAATATGATCATGGCTGATCATCCAAAATCAGTACCCCATTCTGGCCTTTTCCCCATATCCCTTGAATTCATTAGCCCAAAGAGCCAAATCTAACTCTCTCTTTAAAACATCCAGTGAATTGGCCTCCACTGCCTTCTGTCGCAGAGAATTACACAGATTCACAACTTTCTGGGTGAAAATGTTTTCCCTCATCTCAGTCCTAAATGGCCTACCCCTTATTCTTAAACTGTGACCTCTGGTTCAGGACTCCCCCAACATCGGGAATAATTTTTCTGCATCTACCCCGTCCAATCCTCTAAGAATTTTACATGTAATCTCAGTTGATTCTGATACTCTGTTAAGTTTTGATAGAGCGTAATTCTTCACATCATATAGGTCACATCCACAGCCTCAGCAGCCGATGCCTCTCGTCATGAAGGTGAAGTTACAAACAGAATATCGGTATATTTTCGCTCACGGTGGCCCAGCGGTAGAGTTGCTGCCTTATAGCACCAGAGACCCGGGTTCAATCCTGACTACGGGCATTGTCTGTACTGGGTTTGTACATTCTCCCTGTGACCGCCTGGATTTTCTCCGGGTGATCTGGTTTCATCCCACTCTCCAAAGATGTACAGATTTGTAGGTTAATTGGCTTCAATAAAACAAATGTAATCTGCCCCTAGTGTGTAGGATATTGCTAGTGTATGGGGATTGCTGGTCGTTGCGGACTCGTGTGGACTGAAGGGCCTCTTTCTATGCTGCGTCTCTAAACTAAATCTAAACGGTCATGTGAGTATGAACACAGAGCCCAAAATAATGAACTGAAATGCGAGCTGTAACAAAGCAACGTTTAGTTTATCCCTGTGTACAACAGCAAATTCCAAAAAATTGAATCAGGCTACAGAAGGTGCTCCCTCTAGTGACAACATACCTACATTGCAAGCTTTGCACTAAGTTCACAATGAACTCATGATCACACTTACCTCATATATTGTGCTGTGAGGTAGTTACATTATCAACCCACAGTCACTCGGAAAACGTGCCGGTTATTGCTCATGAAGGCCGACAAAGAAACATGCGAACTAAGCAATCGTTAAGAGGAATTTACAGGTCTCAGGAACAATGAACAATGAAACATGAAATAGACACAAAAAGCTGGAGTAACTCAGGGGTGCGGGCAGCATCTCTGGAGAGAAGGAATGCGTGACGTTTCGGGAAGAGACCCTTCTTCAGGCATGAAAATTGAGCAATTGTTAAGAGTGAATTTACAGCTCTCAGGAACAAAGCCTTTACATTTAAGGCAAAAACCTAATGTGTTCAGTAGCTAGATGTCAGACTTTCAGGACAGGATAATGTTGGTATTAATTTTTCATATTTCACTCTAGTGGTAATTTACTAGTAATTGAAGATTGCTATAGTTGATGCCCTGAAAGCTTCTATTGCGGAGCGTCATTGTACCTTTGTGCTGTTTCGTTTCTCACAAGAGGATGGTTAGGTAGCAGCCGTTCAATGCTGATAGCTGCGGGAGGTTTGCAAATTTGATTTCACGCAATGCAAGATCACACCCCACCGAGCACCCATCAATGATGCAGTGGAGAGATGAGTGCAAACAGCAGAGAAACGTATTCATTCTCCTCACGCTGAAGGGAAGTCATGGAAGCGTGAGCATTATACCTTATAATGGAGTCACAGAACGGTGCTGCTTTGATGGCAGCAGTAGCATCAGCTATATTTGATTTTGCACAAGCTACGCACATATGTCTCCTCGTGGTACCCTGACTGATACATGAAGACACTCATGAAAGTAAATACAGCAAAAAACATGACATTCAGAACAGCACAAATAGAGCCTAGGGTTGCAGGTCTTATGAAATTCAATGACCATATGGGAAAAAAAGAAACACCTTGTTATACGTAGCCGTTGAAGTTACAGCCAAAGAAATACATTTCCTTTCTAGCCTTCCCAGTCATTGGGTTTTAGAATACCTGTAACCTCAAGCTGTATTCATGTTGACCTGAATTTCATGTGTTTCGTTGTGTTTGCTTTCATGGTGCTCATCTTTGCTTTTCCATTTGATACAGAGCCACTTGAAGTTATCACCACAAAAGATTCCATGATCACAGCATCACATGCTTCTCAAAGCACAAAGGGAAGCAGCCATTCTTCAATGCTGACACAATCCACTGTTATGAATTCGAAAAAAGATCATCTCAACTGATGTAATAGTCAATGACCTCTCATCCAAGAAACGTTATTTATCATCCGATGTGTGATCAGAAACTCCCTCAAATGTGAGAGACTGTGTCAAGTGGTATAAAAAAATGGAAAGGCTGAATTGGTTGTATTAATAAACATGGGATGGAATATAATGAATTTGTAATGTTATGTTTGTGCATTTCCTTGTAGGAATATTGTATGCGTATTTCCTCTACGAGATTGTGTGTAGTTCTGTGCACACGGGTTCAATAATAAAGAGAGCAACCATTATTCAACATCATTTTACGCAGGCAGGTGGGACTAATATAGATGGGGCATGTTAGGCGGCGTGGTCAAGTTGAGCCGAAGGGTCTGCTTTCAAGCTATAGGACTCTATGACTATCATGTAGCTGGGAATTTGTCTAATTCATTCCTGATACCAAGGGGCTATCAATGTTACAACTATTGTAGGGGTTTTCCCATCATATTCCTGATGATTGAGATTAGACAAATTGGTGAACCTATTGGATTGGTGTGTGTAGGAAGGAACTGCAGATGCTGGTTTACACTGAAGATAGATACAAAATGCTGGAATGACTCAGCGGGACGGGCTGCATTCAATATTGGATTGGAGAATTGGTTCTGTTCTTTTTTCTGTTGTTGGGGCATACTAGGGCAAATGTCCACATTGTAGGTATGTTACAAAACCTACCTTTAGCGGTGCTCCAGTTCTGCCGCTGACCGTGTGCGCGACGTTGGCGCCTTTAAGGGGGGGGCGGGGTTAAAATATACGGGTTTCTCCATGCAATCCGGAGCTTTCTGTTGTCGGAGTGCGAGCTATTTTTGGAGATGCGTTCCGACTGCCGGTAAGTCCGTCTTTTTTAATAAATAGCCCGACTACTTAATCACTGCAGTAAAATAAAAATTAGCTCCTAATGCCTTGAACGCTGACAACGGGGACCGATTTTACGTAGGGGACGTGAAAGCTGTTTATTTTTACATATAAACTTGTTTTTTTAGGGGACTTTAATCAATATTTCATGTTGCGAAACGGTGATTTAGCCCCCATATGAACTGGCAAAAAATTTCCTGCCGATATTGGGTTTAAATTCACCGCAACCGCAACGTTCTAATCCATCGTTCCAGAAAATCCCACTCGCAAGCTGTTTAAATTGCTCATTAATTTACAGGCATTAAACACTGAATTCCCTCAATTTGGCCTATAAATTAATGACAATTAGATTTAAAAATCATGTTTTATTGTGAATTATTGTGTGACTGTTAATTGGACACTTAGGCTTTAAATTTTTTTTTTTTCTTCTTAAGAAATGGATAGATGTTTAGATCTAGTAATTGAATTTTGTAATTGGCTACAATTGGGTAACTAACTAATTATGTGCTTTAATTTCAGGTCATCCAAGTAAGATTGTTTCATATTTGTTTCAGAATACTTCAATCTATAATAAGAGAAAATTTCTTTAAGTTCTCTTAATTTTTAAGGAAGTTATGGGCTTTTGACTGTTCTCGATCACAACTTTTGTCACAAGTCAATAGAAAAGCAATAGGAAGCAAGTTGCTAATTTCCGAGTATGAAAACGGCCACCTATTTTTATGCTTTATCTGATGGGATAAATTGCAGACTTGATTTTTTAAATCTCAAAATGTTGTAACATTGCTACACATTGTTGAGGAGATACCAGCAGTAGAGCTGGGCTGTAACAGCCTGGAAAAAGATTCAGCTAGCTCAGGTCCACATCTTCAGCACTGCTAGTGAGATGTTGGTGTGGTCCTTGCGCATTGTTATGTCCTGTGCTCTCAGAGGTTTCCACTGAACAAAGGCTGACACACTTTGGAAAGGTGAAATCATTTTCATGCCCGATAGTGATCGTCTATGTATGTCACTGACCTTTTGTTAGTAGGTGTGTGTGTGTGTGTGTGTGTAAATGTACATCTGTTGTTAGTTTGAAAAACAGAATAAAAACGTAATTGAAAGATTAACAAGTGTAAGTGAGTAAAGCCCTGAAGAGAAACCAACAGAGAGGGCATAGACAATAGACAATAGGTGCAGGAGTAGGCCATTTGGCCCCGAGCCATCACTGTCATTCAATGTGATCGTGGCTGATCATCCACAATCAGTATGAGAAATGGTATGTTGCAGAGTGAGAAAGCGACGATGAGGGAACGAGGGATTATAACGCAAGGATAAAGCGAGAGATAGAATAAATGGGAGAGAAAGGACTATGCACATGTGAATGGAGCTTGAGTATGAGTTTAGTTTATTGTCACGTGTACTGAGGTACGGTAAAAGGCTTTTGTTGCATGCCAACCAGTCAGCAAAAAGAAAATACATTATTACAATCGAGCCAGCCACAGTGTACAGATACATGATAAAAGGAATAACTTGAATAACGTTTAGTGCAAGATAAAGTCCAGTAAAGTCTGATCAAAGATAGTCCGAGGGTCTCCAATGAGGTAGATAGTAGCTCAGGACTGCTCTCTAGTTGGTTACAGGATGGTTCAGTTGCCTGGGAAGACCACAGCTGGGAAGAAACTGTCATAGCATCTGGAGGTGCACATTTTCACACTTCAATACCTCTTGCCTGATGGGAGAGAGGAGAAGAGGGAGTTGCCAAGGTGCAACTTGTCCGTGATTATGCTGCTGGCCTTGCCGAGGCAGCGTGAGGTGTGAATGGAGTCAAGGAGAAAGGATTGAGGTAACGATTCCAATAAGAGCCAAATGAGGAGAAGTGGGAGAATGTTTAGCAGAAGTATAGAGAAACAAGAGGAAGTATAGAGAAGAAAAAATGATGAAAAAAGAAATAAGAGTAAGTGTGAGAAAGGAAAATTAGACAAAAAAAGAATGAAGAGAAATTACTGCAGAATATTCTTATCCCCATTTGAGTAAATCTCTTCCCGATGGGTATTTATTCCTTTGAGATGAGCAATCCCCTGAAGTGAGGATTTTCTATGATCAACAGTAGCATACTGAGAAATATTTGTAAATGAATAGAGACAATCCATCTCTAAAGCAGTGCCTGTGCCTCACACCTACACTTATTTGACAAGCATAACAAAACCAGCTTGCGTTCTCAGAACTGCAAAGTTATGCATTGTAAATGATCTTCCCAAACAGATCATATTTATTGAGAATTACCCGGTTGTAGTTACCAGATATAAAATCAACGAGTGGGAATAACTCTGAGCCAGTGTATTTTTACTGCCTGCCTGTAAACACAGGGATTCCTCTTCCTTTTTAATCTCTAAAAACGTAGACATTTTACACCTTCAGCAAATGACAGTTTCCACTTCAGAATAAGAATATTATGCAAGGGTGGGAAGAATTGCAGAAGCAATAATCAGAATCCTTCAAGCCTTTTTGATTCAGGAAATATTCCATTCGACTGGAAAATTACTAATGTCACTCTATTTAAGAAGGGTGTGAACAAGAAACCAGGTAACTGCTGGCCTGTCATCTTAACACTGTTTGGGAGGAAGGTTCTAATACCTGAGAGGAGGGGGAGGTGTATAGGATGGAACTGCAGAAGCTGGTTCAAACCGAACATACACTGTGTAGAGGCAGTGTAGAGGCACTTTTCACTGGAGCTCGCACAAGTCCCTCAATGGGCCAACCTGCACACAAGAGCTGATGGGTGTAGACAATTACATGCTTTTTGCCATGTTGCAGTAGTCTCTGAGGTCAGGAGCACAAAGAGCGAAGAGGTTACACAAAAGACATGCACTAAAGGCACATTTGAGCTGACATGTACTTGAGCTGATTGGTTTCTAGAATGTGGCAGGTTCTTAAATTTTAGTTTAGTTTAGAGATGCAGCATGGAAATAAGCCCTTCAGCCCATCGAGTCCTCGCCAACCAGTGATCATCCGTTCACACTAGTTCTATGTTATCTCACGTTTGCAACCACTCCTTATGCATGAAGGGCAGTTAACAGGGGCCAACTAGCCTACATACCCACACACCTTTGAAACGGGGGAAGAAACCGGAGCACCCGGAGGAAACCCACAAGCTGCAATTATTACTTTGGATTGTTTATATAAAGGGGCCAGGCAATCATGGTCAGGAGCAAAGGGAAGGTGTAGCAAGGCTGAAAACCATACACACGCTGGAAATCTAAAAGAAAATTTGAGTACTTCCAGGTTTTTTTGTAATTTCTATGTCGAGTAGGTATGTAGTAGCCATTTAGCTTAACTCAGTATGTTATAACTATAACCAGATACCTTTACATTTTATCTGCCTGTAATTATGTGGGTGGGATTTATTATATAGTAAAAACAGTAAGATATTCATCCAAACTTTGTCTTGTTTAAGTACATTTTGGTAAATGGCCGAAGGGCCCGTTTACATCCGATATAATTCTATGATACTATGCATGGCATGCATGTCATTAGTGCTCCTGTTGACAGGTATCTAGTGGCGTTGACTAATGCTAACCTGATATTAAGCCATGGGTGTGTAAGCAGCATGCAGCTCTGCATTCAAAATTACCTCATTGCCATCAAATTTGCTTTCCACACTGATTTGAAGAAATCAGGGACATGTGTGGGACAATATATCTGCGCATTTTTTGAAGGGCTTGCTGATTACGTACATGTTAATGGGCCAGATCTTTCTCTTAAAGACCAACAGATCTGTTTACATCTACCAGGTTTTAAACACTTAGCTGAATCCAAATTCAGAGTTAACTACAGTTTTCTAGCCCTGGGATGCATGGGCTGTTCCGGTAGAATCCTTATTGAATCCAAGGGGAAAGAGCAACATTCCTCACATTTCCTCTGTGTGGGGCTGAGAGATTTGGACCAGGTTAATAGATGGGTGCAAGAGTCAGCATACATGTGATGGGCCGAAGGGTCTATTTCTGGACTATGGCCACACATGGCCCCAATGTCGTCAGTCAATGTGGAAAGTTGATTTGATGCCAACAAGGTCATTTTGAAGCCAGAACTTCATGCTGTATGACTTGAAAGAAAGTCATACCAGGTGAATGGCAAATAGCCATTTTATATTTGATTTAATTTAAGTTTAAATGTGCGCAATCGTGTTTAATCGCTTCAGTCCTACAATAGTAATATTTTTGTTGATTTTTTAAAAATTCTTTCACACTTGGATATTTCTGTACATTTGTGAATGACAAAGATCTGGAACCACAGTTGAGGTTTTTTCTATGTTCCAGTTTTGTGGTGTGAATCTGAGCAAAACTACGCTCAGAAAGGGAGGGAGGAAATGTGCAACAGGTCTTAACAAAGGTGAAATGGGGTCATGTTGAACTCCATACGAGGACGTTATTGAAACACGTGTGAAAGTTACCAGGAGCACAATGGAGACTCAACAGGACATGAGAGTGCCAGCTTGCCATCCCTGCTCGGAGGTCTGTGAGCCTGTAAGTACATCTGCGCATGCCAGCAACTGCTAATTTCTTTCCCTAAAAGCTGAGCCATTCTTGCTGGCCTTCCAGACTTCTGGGTAGTTTAGAGCAAAGAGAATCTGTTAAGCACATAGTGGATCTCTTGTGACTTGAGCCCCCCGCTGCCTTGCTATGCTTTTACTTGTTGTTTCCATCTGTCGTAGAGTGTCTGACATCTGTGCCACCAAAATCGGAAAGAGAGTGATGCAGATACCTCGCACAATCACCAGCTGAAGCCTGAGCTACACATCCCTTGAATGGCATTTTCACTTTCTCTCCCTCTCCTGATCTCTTGTTTTGTATTTCCCCATCCCTTCCCTATTCACTCTCTCAATTTCCATCATTTCCGAATGTTTCATCTGTCTTATCCTTTCACATATGAAATCTCTCCGCTTCCTTTCAATATTTTAACATTGTTCTTTCAGGTTGTCTTTATTATTTCATTTTCATGTCTCCTTTAATTTCCGCTTTTCTCCTTATACTTTTATCAATGTTCTCTGTCTTTCAGGTGCCTTTTCCCAGTTGCTGTTTTTCTCTCTGCCTTTCTCTCTATGGCTCCCTCTCCTCCCTTGTTCGTGCATCATCCTTTTTTTCTCTCCTGCTCTGTTCTAACTATCCTGCCTTCTCTGCGCGATTAATCTACAAAGTTACATTTCCTCGCATCACTGTCGCAATTGTATCACACCGGTAATTGTACATCACCATCGACCGACAAATTCAAACGAGATACGGGCTTGAGGTCTGAGCAGGGGACGGTGCTGTGAAAAATCCTAAGATTTTAAAGTGCCTTTAAACAGGGACTGAGACAGATCTGATCCATTCAAAATGTGTTAAGAAGAAGGTGCCAACCACTCATCTCCATGTTATTAAGAGGATGGTGACAGGATGCTGGTGCTCTTATTCACGACGCAGTTAACAGGTTGCAAGATGACTTCATTGTGAATGTGATAGAAATGTTACCCACAGCCACCTGACATGAGTTAGATAATGCCAAATTTCAAACAGATTTTAACTCTTGTACAGTATCTGTTCGTACATCTTACATGCTATCATATATAAAGGAGACAATCTCTTTTGATCAGTAAGCATTTTCAGATATTCACTGCCACAGGCTTATATAGGATGTCGCTCTGGCTCCTGTTTACAGTGATAAAACATTTTGGCTGATTTAGTTTAGTTTAGTGATACAGTGTAGAAACAAGTCCTTCGGCCCACCGAGTCCGTGCTGACTTGCAATCACCCTGTACACTAGCACTGTCCTACACACTAGGGACAATTTACAATTTTTACCAAAGCCAATTAACCTACAAATCTGAATGTCTTTGGAGTGTGGGAGGATATCAGGGTGCCTGGAGAAATCCAATGTGGTCACAGGGAGAAGGGGCAAACGCCGTACAGACAGCACCCGTAGTCAGGATCAAACCCAGGTCTCTGGAGCTGTGTGGCAGTAACTCTACCACTGCGCCACCCTGCCACCTGCTGATGTCTGTATGGACATTGGACTTTGACTATGGACTTTTTCCAGGTGCTCTGGTTTCCTACCACACCACAAAACCATGCATGCTGGAAGGTTAACGAGCTACATGTATGACCATGATGAGCTGGAAGAACCAGGAACTGATAGGCATGTGCGAGAAACATGTGTGGGAATGGGGATGGGATTGTCATGAGAGATGACAGGGATCGATGGGCTGAATGGTCTCTCTATATGCTTGGTGAAATATAAAACATGGTAAATGGTCACTAGCTTAATCTGAATGGCAGGTGTGGTTGCTAATGATTAGTACTACAATATGTTGTACTACAATCATGCTGTAATTGTATTAGTATTATTAGTATTAGTTGTATTATTAATTGTTGTACTAGTATTAGTACAGCTATTAGTACTACAAAGGCAATAATCATGAATTGGACCTACATCAGAATGGGTTCTTCTTTATCTATTGCTGCCCTTTCTCTATGAATTCTACCTAATGTGTAAAATTAACAAATTATCGAGGCCAGCTCCCATCATATATTTTCATGGCATTATCATGTAGAAGAGGTAAATAAATGGTGTTTTGAGTATAAATGGGATAATATCAAAACTCCTGGTTAAGGGCTTTGCAACTTTTTTCAAATCCTGCTGGGTAGCATTAATTTTCCGAACAAAGGAGCTTTTATTGCAAAATCCCGGCTACAAAATGCCGTGTAAATTAAACCTGCCTGTGTAGTTTGCTAACATCAACCATCAAATTACAACATTTGCATCCAAATCCACGCTGCCCGACTTGGGTTGACTTGGGTAGCATCCTCGACTGTCTGCTGCTTGGTCCCTTAAAAGGCTATCTTGGCCAGGCCCAGGAGCAAACCGAAAGGGAGACCCCCACCCCGCCCACCCCCATACAGGATGACCAAAGTTCAGGAGCGTAGGGCTGAAATGCAGCCAAAACACCTGGGGGGGGGGGGGGTGGTTGCGAGTGGAGTGAATGCTGTAGGATGCCACCTTGTCCTCTATCCCCAGTCATTAATTTCTAGATTATAGCATTATTGGGTCTGTTTTACTGCTTGAGAAATCAAATGCAATAATGCAGGATACACCGAACAAATGGGATCTAATTTATCTGGATAATCCATCTGCGAATACTCATTTAATCCCACTGCCACCATTCAGGTAATCAACTAATCAATAACCTCCCACGTGCAGAATGCTTCCAATGTTCCCTTTCAATTCCTTGCTCTTCCTTCCTTCCTTCCTGAGGTCCAGTTATGCATGAAATGCCAGTCCCCCACTGACCGAATTATGCATTGAACTGATGAGGCAATTGAGAGAGTGAAGCATTTCACGCCATTGGTTTTCTGACCCTCCCAGTCAGAAGGGCTGCCATTTGACAGCACTCTTTATTCCTTTGATAAACCAAACGGTTTACAGGGGAATAAGTTCATGTTCATAAGTGATAGGAGCAGAATTAGGCCATTCGGCCCATCAACATTACTCAATCGTAGCTGATCTATCTCACCCCCCTAACCTCATTCTCCTGCCTTCTCCCCTTAGCGCCTGACACCCATACTAATGTTCATTCCAATGGCACCTGTGTTCAGAGGAGCGACAGAAGGACCATGTCATGGGATTATTGCTCCATGACCTTGCATCCTTGATTTGTTTGAACGTACAATTTGTGAATAGGAGAATCAGCATTCAGCTTCCCAGTGAATGTGCGATCAGATAACACAAAGCAGTCTTGGGTTTGGTATTTTCACTCTTTGAAAAGCAGCGGGATGGATTGAAGGGTGGAGGTAGCACTAGTGGATGAATGAATGCTTATCTGAAATGCTTATTGAGTAAAATGGAGTATGAGCTCTCTACTATTTCTCATTTATTTCCCTGTAAGAAAAATGACCAATTGCTGTCAAATCGCTGCCTTATCGCTAAATCCTGCCTTATGCTTCTGCAATTGGGACTCTAAGTGGTTGAGGAGCCATGGAATAGAGGAAAGTACTTTTATCCCAGTCTCATTCATGGATACTTTCCCTGTCATGGCCATGGCTGTTGTGCACTGTTTTCTACCAATGGCAACAAAATACATTTTGTTTCAAAATAGCCGAGTGTTAGAGCGTTATAGTTACAGAGAAAGTGTAGATTAAAAAGCGTAAGGTCTGCAATGAGGTAGGTTGGAAGATCAGGACTGTACCCAAGCTTATGAGAGGACCGTTCAGTAGTCTGATCAAAGCAGGGAAGACACACTGCTTATTCTTGAATATGTGTTCAAGCATTGGATCTTCTGCCCAAGAGGAGAGGGGAGAAGAGGGAATAACTGTGGTGAAAATGGTCCTTGATTAGGTTGGCTGCTTTCCCAAGGCAGCGTGATGTATAATTGCAATCTATGAAGTTTGTGTGGTAGACTGGGCTACATCTACAGCTCTCTGCAATTTCGTGTGGTCTTGGGCAGAACTGTTGCCAAACCAAATTGTAATGTATCCCAATAGGATGCTTTCTATGTTGCATCTGTAGCAGTTGGTATTAGTTTCTAGAGACATGCTGAACTTCCTTAGTCTTCTGAGAAAGTAAAGGTGTTGGTGAACTTTCTTGGCCATAGCTTCAACGTGGTTGATCCAGGACAAATTGTTGACAATACTTACACCATGAACTTGTAGTTCTCGACCATTTCCACTTTGTTATCAATTCACGCCTTTAGATGATGAATTGAATCAAAGTGTTAGAATGGAAAATTTATTTCTGTGTAAAAAGGATCTGTGGGCTTGTACAGAGGACATTGATTTATTTTTAAATTCTATGTGAAAAATGTATCCCTTTGTGAATGGGCAAGATGTTACCTCACGCAAGTACCTATTGAATTAATCATGGTGTAGATATAGGTCTTACAGAAGACAGTGGGGAGGAGTGCAGTTAATGGTGCAAGGGTCTGCAAATGCATATTTTCCAACATACGGCACAAGACATATACTGAATGCTGGGGAGGGTGAGAGGGCTCAGAGCCACTGGGGCAAAATCAGGCTCTCAAACTGAGACATCAGTGCTCGCATACTTTAATATTGGCTGGAATGTGTCTCCAAACAAGGGATCTGCCCAGCTCCATGAGCCGTGAGTTTTTTTGGCATATTGAAATGATGAGGGAGACTTTGCTGCAGTATAGATACTGTCTTACATTACTAAACACCCGGTTTGATCCTGACTATGGGTGCTGTCTGTGCAGAATTTGTGCGTTCTCCCTGTGACCTGTGGGTGCTCCGGTTTCCTCACACATTCCAAAGACGTGCAGGTTTGTAGGTTAATTGGCTTCTCTAAAAATTGTTCCGAGTGCATAGGATAGAACTGGCATATGGGTGATCGCTGTTCGGCGCAGGCTCCGAGAGCTAAAGGGTCTGTTTCACGCTGTTTCACCTCTTCGTCTTCTTTCATGCGGCATGCACAGCCTAAAGTTGTTGGACAACTTGTTCTACTTGATCTTCCGTTTGTGCACGTCGAGTTGATTGCATTAGTCGAAACATGGCAGACCACGCTGTATCTCTGAATTAAACTAAACAAAAGATTTGAGAACGGCTCTTTAAATATGCATGATTTGCAAGATGCACTGTGATGGCCTCCTTGTTGAACTATGAATTAACATGAAAGCTTGTAAATCACAATCTTTTGACCTAATTGCTGTTGTTATGTGTAAGGAGGCAATGTGAATATTATATATACTGTATATTGTGTGTGGAAATACAATGGGGTAATGCTATTGACTCTGAGACAAATCACCAAACATGTCCAGTCCATTTTCTGGAGAAGTAGGACTACAAAGGGAAATTATAGCAAATACTTCAGTACAATCACAGAATCTCATTTTACCGTCGACGAAAAAAAGGCTGTGTCTGGATTAGTGTTGAATTTTCTCAAGTGGGATTTGTACCAACAAACATCTGAATCTTGGCTGGTGGTATTGCAGTATGCAGAAAGCCTTCTGCAGCCTTCAATCTTTCTGAATCTTTTTGCACTCTCACTCTGGAAGTGATCACAGTGCTGCAATCGAACTGCTAATGATTTGCAATCTTCAAAGAATGCCTGTCAAGATAGATATTAGCTGGAATGTGTCTCCAGACAAGAGATGCCTGATCCTAATTGTTGTGGTTTCCTTCCAAACGCATTCATATCTCACCCTGCTAGCTGGTATTAAAGAGCCGGTGATTAAATGTTATCTACAATCAAGCCTCCATTCAGTCAGACAAGGATGGAGGATGTAGCGATTTAAGGGAAAAGTGTCAGGAACTAAAGAAAACACAAGAGACTGCAGATGCAGGAATATTGAGCAAAACATAAACTGCTGGACGAACTCAGCTGGTCAGGCAACATCTGGAGAGGGAAGGGACATGGGGACGTTTTGGGTCGAGCCCCTTCTTCAGACCGAAGAAGGATGCCAACCTGAATCATCGCCTGTCCATTCCCCCCCCTGATGCTGCCTGATTCATTGTGTTCCTCCAGAGATTTGTGTTTCGCTCATGAACTAAAGAGCTGACACTCAGTTAAGATCTTGAGACAGAGTGGATCAAGGAAAACATGGAAAGAATATCCCAGGAGATAGTAACATACCGTGGAACAATCTTAATATCTAAATATAATATATTCCCAAATCTTGCTCTACCCACAACTTTTTATATTGCTGTTTGTATTACAGATGGTACCATGGAGCATGCTTCTTTAATGTTGCTTCCAGTACGTTTCAAATTGTTCTCTATTCACACCATGTTGCAATCGTTATTTTTGACCCAGACTTACCCAACAATTTACACAGCTCACCTTTCTCCCTCCTTTTCATACCACCAAATGCTCAAAAATGCCATTATCAAGCCAGTATACTTTAAAGGTTCTTGTTATTTTATGAATGTTTAACATGGTTGAACCAGATTCTTCTCTTCATAACTCAATAATTTTAATTTAATAACTTCAAATTTACCACCGTGTATCATTTCTCATATATTTTAGACAGCGTAGATCTTGTTCCATTATCATGGTGCTCATTAGTGAAATAAAAATGTGCTTTGGTGCCTAATGAATTCGACCACACACACACATACACACGTACATGCCTATGAGCCTAAGTGTGTTACCTTTTAAATACAGCCAGATACAAAGTTAATTGCAAATCCCAATTTCAATGTTGTACAATTAAATTTCAATACCTTTGACTTTCTCGACATTTCATCTGGGATTAGTTTTCCAGCTTTTTCTGGCAGCCCGTGCTTTGTCAGTACAATGTGACTCAAGAAAATATATCTCAATCGAGTCAGTGAAGAAAGAAAAATCAATTTGTCATTTATTTCCTTTAAAAACATTATTGCAGTGTATTTATCCTGAAGAGGATTTGAAGCAAGACAAGTACCAGGAATTACAATCCATTGGTAAGTGGCAGTTGATTAGTTGTCTATTAGGTGACTTTTTAAGACTAATTTCTTCTGGGAGAAATGGTCCAAACATGTGTGTTTTGGAGTCAGCAAAAGGACAATTGCTCCCCTGGTGTGTAACCTTAGGGCCAAATTACAAATAAGTAAAAGGAATGGTACAAAATGAATCACTCTCCTCTTTTAAAATATTTTATTTTTGTCATTTTAAACTGTCCAACTATTGAAAACCATTGATATTTACAGTGCATTTTCTGATATGTGTCAGTGAATATGTGAGGTTCCTTGTGTTAGTCTTTACAATGGAACATTTAAACTTGGGTAGTTTTCTTGATGAAACAATTCCAGTTCGTAGACCATCCCCGGCACTCGTTTCACGGAAAGGGTGCAGGTCAAAAGCCGAAGCTAATTCAATTATAACTTTCCAAAGTACAATGCGTAAATCCTTGGAGGAAGAAAATATTACCAGGCAATTTGGGAAAAGGGCAGGGAGGTAGGATTAAATAAAGAGCTCTATCAAAACATCAGGACAGGACAGTATACAAAATCGCGAGAGGAATAGATGGGGTAGACGCACAGATTCTCCTGCCCAGAGTAGGGTAAACAAGAAGCAGTGGGCACAAGTTTAAGATGAGGGGGGAATAGAGAGATTTAATAGGATCCTAAGGGGTAACTTTATCACACAGAGGGGGTGGGTGTATGGAACGAGGTGCCAGATGAGGTAGTTGAGGCAGGTACTATCGTGGCGGTTTATAGAAATATTTAGACAGGTACATGGATATGACAGGTTTAGAGGGATAGGGGCAAATGCAGACAGGTGGGACTAGTGTAGATGGGACATGTTGGACAATATGGGCAAGTTGAGCCGAAGGGCCTGACTCCATGACTCTATGACTGCAACTTTGTACAATTCCCTGATATAATGATACAGGAAAACTGGCAGCAGATGCAATAAAGAAGAACCTTAGTCATTACATGTATGTGAGAGTAGCAGCTATCGCTTGTATTCTATCCACATATTTGCTTCCGTTAACTCCACCAAACGTGGGTGTGCAGATGTCACTTGGTGCCCTCCCATGCATCAAGCAGTAGTGACCAAAGACAGGTTTCTCTCACTCTCTTTCAACATATGCTGTTGATGGGTGAGTCTGCAGCCTGAAAATAAACACCTTTCAGTAAAACTTCAAACTTTGCACTATAAAATGTCACCTCTATTTGTAACTGGGAAACAAACTTGGTTGAATTGCGCTGCGTTTTCTGACCTGTAACATTTTTCTAACTGCAGGTAGAGGAGTCAATGATCCTCATTGACCTCAACATGTTTTCCTGAGCTATATATTTTTGATTAAGTAGCTGCAACAGATTTGGGTTTAAATTGGATCCATCATTGCTGTTTCTCAACCATGAATCATGCATGGCATCAGTGGAGATTGCCCAGGTGATTGTTTCCATTTGCTGTATCCATTGGTTGAGACACATGCAAACTCAATTCACTTCAGTGCATTTTTCTGGTGTCATTCTGGTATCATTCATGCATCTAATAACATGATGAGCTGCAAAAAGAACAGCTCCCTGCTCCTTGCTTTCCAACAGACATTGGAGCAGGAGCAGAGTGCACCACTTGGATGCTTTAGTCTGAATTTGAAGAGACACCAAGAAAAGGGTGGTGGAGGGTTGCTTTTCCGATTGAAAGTCTGTGATAAGTGCAATGGTTTACGTGGATATGGTGGGCTAAAGGTTGTTTGACCATGAATCTATTTGCTTAAAGACGGCACCTCTGTGAACAGGCAAGTGAGACATGCGGTATCTCTGTGAGGTGGTGAACTGTGTGATATTCACGTGCAGCACACTTTCACTTCTGGAGAACCAGGCGGTGCATGTGTGCAGTATTGAGAATAGCAGTCAACTCATGAATGGCACCTCTGCTTCCTGAGGGAATCAGAGCTGTACCACAGTGTCACAGAATACAAAAAGAACACATAAAAATAGGAGCAGGAGTAGACCACTTGATTCCTCAAGCTAGCCCAACTATTCCGCATGATCATGGCTGATCTGCCCCAGACCTAAGCTGCTCTTCCATCCCAGTTCTCCATAGATCTGAATTCTTCAACCTTTCAAATATTTATGTATCTCCTCTAAATATCTCCATTGATCTGACCTCCACTCCTCTTGAGGGCAGAGAAATCCAAAGGTCCACCACCCTCTGAGAGCAGACATTTCTACGCACCTCAGTTTTAGTTGATCAGGCCTTTATCTTGTAACTAGGTTTATGTCTCTCCCACCAGTGGAAACATTTCAACATCTACCATGTCGATCCCTGACAGAGACCAGACCCCCAGGAGGATTATGATACCACATAAATGCCCCATTGAAGCAACAAGCCCTGTGCGTCTCTTTCAGTGCCACTGCAGCCTCCTGCTCCCAGTGGACATGGTGTGATGGGATCCATAGCAAAGATGGGATCACAGATCCCCAGCAAAAAAATGCACGATCGCCACAGTGAAGATCCTGGTCAGTAACAGTATAGAGATGGGCTCCTCCATTCTCCTTGTAATCACGTGTACTCGGTGAGTCAGGCTCAATAACGCATTCTCTATCGGACTGTGAAGTCGCCCTTCTCTAGAGGCTTCACTAGATTTGTCACGATCCCCAATGGAACTACATAACCTCCATTTCATGTCACGATTCTGGGTGCAAACCTCTGCTTCTAATGTATTTTCTGTCCGCTTAGATGATTCTTTGCAGAAGATACAAGAGGGAGTTAATGTGAAAAACAACAGATGTCCTGCGCACCAGAAAAATTGAGATTCGATTTCTCGGCAATTGTTTTCTTGTAATAAATCGGCAGTCATCCTGCAGAGATTAAAGCACATCAAAATTGCCCCGTGCCTGGGCTGTTTTATAGGACAACAAAGTTTCCCCTTGCTCCCTATAAATGAGAAAGGAACAGATTGGAAATGCACAGCACATCAATGAGTGGCTGTGGAGGGAGGAGGGAGATTATATAACATTTCATGGTTTAAAAGCCAATGGATCGATGAACTCAGTGGGTCAGGCAGCATCAACGAAGGGAATGGACAAACAACTTTTAGAGTCAGGATCCTTCCCAAAGATGAAAGGTCGTATCCCAAATCATAATCTGCATATTCCCCTCCATAGATGCTGACTGACCCATTGACATCCTCCAGCGGTTTGGTTTTTTGCTCAAGATTAGGGCGGCGTGGTGGCACAGCAGTAGAGTTGCTGCCTTGCAGCGCCAGAAACCTGGGGTCAATCCTGACCACTGGTGCTGTCTGTGCGGAGTTTGTACCTTCTTCCCGTGACCAGCATGAGTTTTCTCCGGGTGCTCCGGTTTTCTCCCACATTCCAAAGATGTGCAGGCCTGTAGAATAATTGGCTTGGTAAAATTGTAAATTGTCACCCGTGTGTAGGATACTGTTAGTGTGCAGGGACTGTTGGTTGGGGCGGACTCGGTGACAATTAAGTGACATTTGATATCATCCAGCAGTTTGGTATTTTTGGTCAGGATTTCAGAATCTGCAGTCTCCTGTGTTTCAGATTAACATTTCACTGTGTAGCCCATTCATCTGAACCTGATTCAATTCAATTCAACTTTAATGACATTGCACAAATACAACTATAGGTACAATGAAATGCAGTTTAGCGTCAGTTCGTAGTGATAGCAATATGGAAAAATAAATACAGAATACAGACAATGTGGACGTAGAGACTGGAGAAATCTATTGGCTGGACTCCGAGTTCAGCAGTGTGATAGTGTTATTGTAGAAGCTGTTCCTCATCCTACTAGTGCGGGACCTGAGGTTCCTGTACCGCCTCCCTGATGGTAGGAGGGCAAACAGTCCATGGTTAGGGTGTGAGGGGTCCTTGATAATCTTCCCGGCCCGTTTCGGACACTATTTTCGGTGGAGGGCATCCATGGCAGACAGCGGGGCAGCGATGACGTACTGGGCGGTTTTCACCACCCGTTGTAGTGCCTTCCTATCTGCCACGGTGCAACTGCTGTACCATACCGTAAAGCAGGTGGTCAGGATGCTTTCGATGGTACAGCGGTAAAAGTTCATCAGGATCTGGGGGGACAGGTGGGCTTCTTTGAGCCTCCTCAGAAAGTGAAGGTGCTGCTGCGCCCTTTTGATCAGCTTTGAGGTGTTGAGGGACCAGGACAGATCCTCCAAGATGTGTACCCCGAGGAATTTGTAGTTGGAGACCCGCTCCACCTCAGTCCCGTTTATATGGATGGGGGTGTGTCTGCCCCCTCTGTTCTTCCTAAAGTCAACAATGATTTCCTTCGTCTTCTGGGAGTTGAGGACGAGGTTATTGTTGGCACACCAGGTAGTCAGGTGCTGGACCTCCTCCCTGTAGGCTGACTCGACGTTGTCGCTAATCAGTCCTACCACCGTGGTGGCGTCGGCAAATTTTATGATGGTGTTGGAGCCATACTTAGGGATGCAGTCATGGGTGAAGAGGGAGTAGAGGAGAGGGCTGAGCACACAGCCCTGTGGCACGTCGGTGTTCAGTGTTATAGTGGAGGAGGTGAGGTTGTTGACCCTAACAGACTGTGGTCTGTTAGTGAGGAAATCCAGTGTCCAATTGCAGAGGGAGGTGGAGATGCCAAGACCGCTGAGTTTGGTGATCAAGCTAGCGGGTATGACAGTGTTAAAGGCGGAGCTGAAGTCAATAAACAGCAGCCTGATGTAGGTGTTGTTGCTGTCCAGGTGGGTCAGGGCAGAGTGTAGGGCCACCGATATGGCGTCCTCTGTAGACCTGTTTGGCCGGTAGGCAAATTGGTGGGGGTCCAGTGTGGGGGGGAGGCTGGCTTTGAGGTGAGCCAAGATCAGCCGCTCAAAGCACTTGACGATGACAGGGGTGAGTGCCACTGGTCGGTAGTCGTTGAGACTCCCTGTCGCTGATTGTTTTGGCACTGGCACAATGGTGGATGTCTTGAGGCAAGTGGGGACGACACCCTGGGCCAGAGACAGATTGAAAATGTCAGTGAGGACCAGGGATAGTTGTCCAGCACATGCCCTGAGCACCCGCCCGGGGATGCCATCGGGGCCGGCAGCTTTGTGCTCATTCACCTTGCTCAGTGCGTCTTGTACAGCAGAGGTGGAGAGACTGAGGGGTTGTTCATTCGGGGGTGGAGCAACTTTGATGGCTGGAGTTTTGTTGTCCCGGTCAAAGCGAGCATAGAAATGGTTTAGCTCATCAGGAAGGGAGGCGTTGTCTGGGGGGGAGGGGAGGGTGTTGACTTTATGGTAGTCGGCAATGGATTTGATTCCTTGCCACATGTGCCTGGGGTCAGAGTTGTTTCGGACATGCTCCTCAATCCGCTGTTTGTGATTGAGTTTAGCATTCCTAATTCCCTTTTTCAGATTGGCCCTGGATGAGCTGTATCCCTCAGCGTCACCAGATTTAAAAGCGGCGTCTCGAGCCTTCAGCAGGAGTCTGACTTCCCTGCTCATCCTCGGCTTCTGGTTTAGGGAAGGTCTTTATCTCTTTATGGGTAGTGACGTTATCAGTGCAGAATTTTATATAGTCCAGAACGGTTTAGGTGTATGAGTTTATGTCCACATGGGAGTTAAAGGTGGCCTGGGTGGCAAACAGACTCCAGTCTGTTTGCTGAAACTGTTAAAGAAGGAACTGCAGATGCTGGAGAATCGAGGGTTACACAAAAAGCTGGAGAAACTCAGCGGGTGCAGCAGCATCTAAGGAGCGAAGGAGATAGGCGACGTTTCGGGTCGAGACCCTTCTTCAGACGTCTGAAGAAGGGTCTCGACCCGAAACGTCGCCTATCTCCTTCGCTCCTTAGATGCTGCTGCACCCGCTGAGTTTCTCCAGCTTTTTGTGTAACCCCCCCTGTTTGCTGAAACTGTTCCTGTAAAACAGAGACAGCCCCCTCAGGCCAGACCTTCACTGTCCTCACGGTAGGTTTCACACGTCTGATCAGAGGTGTGTATTTGGGGAGCAGGAACAGAGAGAGGTGGTCAGACTGTCCCAGGTGGGGGAGGGGGAGGGTTTTGTATGCTTCAGTAATATTGGTATATACTAGGTCCAGAATATTGTTACCTCTGGTTGGGCAGGAGACACGTTGGTGGAATTTGGGGAGCACAGTTTTGAGGTTGGAGTGGTTAAAATCGCCAGCAACAATAAAAGCCCCCTCTGGGTGGGCAGTTAGTTATTTTGATGTAATAAAAACATGTTGTTAAACAGGAAAAAAATAGAATGAATAAAGGAACAGGTAATTAACTCTCTGACCTAACGAGCGGCAGGTAGTGCTGCTGCCTGACATCTCCAGTGAATCAGATTCAAACCTGATTTCTGATGCTGTCGGTGTGGACTGTGGGTTACCCTCAGTACTTGAGCTTCCTGCCACAGATGTGCCTGTTGGTAGGGTAAATGACCACTGTGGTTGCCCCTAATCTAGGTTGATGGCTGGACAATCAAGAGGCATTAACTATGTGTATGTGACAGAAAATAAGGAATTTGTTTAGTTCAGAGAAACATCACGAAAAAAAGGCCCTTCGACCCATCCAGTTTACGCTAACCAACGAAATCAGTACACTAGCACTATCCAAGCACACTAGGGACAATGTCATTTATTTACCAAAGCTAAATTAACCTACAAACATGTACGTCTTTGGACTGTGGAAGGAAACCTTGGCACCCAGGGAAAACCTACGCGGTCACTGGGATAACGTACAAACCCCATACAAACAGCACCCGTAGTCAGGATTGAACCCGGGACTCTGGCGCTGTAAGGCAGCAACTCTACATGTCAGCTTGGACTCAGTGGGACAAATGGTCTCTATCTATGTCAAACGTTAAATGACATGCAGGATCTGCAAACTGCTTGCCTGCACTGCATGGGGGTAGGAAATTGTATGAAGCGTCATGATGCGATGTTAGATGAATTAAATAATGTGCATGGTCTGAAGAGAATGGAAGTGAAGGAAGGCTCTGGATAACATCAAGAAATGTGAAAATGAGAAGGAGAATGAAACCAAAAATGCCTGAAGTTTCAGAAGGTCCAAAAATGCAAACGGCAACTAGTGAGGTGCGGGAAGTGTGCAAAAGCATAAACAACAAAGAGAACTGTGCTCTGCAAAATAATTCACAGCAGCTGACCTGACCAACAGATGATTCTCCATCTGCAACAGTTCTTCTCCACTGCTGATTGCTCTCCATACATATGGTGGTTCATGGTGCATGTAAGTTCTATCTCAATGCAAATTACAGTAGCTAGAGGAGGGGTGTGTGAGTGAGTGTGGATCAAATGCATTGAGAGTCCTTGCTCATCCAATGCATTTGATCCACACTCACCCGCACACCCCTCATCCTGTGCTCGGTGTGAAGGACGTGATCTGACTTATTTTAACAAGAGCAAGGAAGATGGCTGCCGGTGACAGGGCTGCTGAAGCTTGCTTGCTGCTGATGCTGGCAATCTTTCATCTACATGATCTTCATGAATAATAAATAGTTATACCATTGTAACTCTGAAGGAAGATTAAAGAACAGACTGTGGCACTGCAGACTATGGCTAAGATGCCCAACTCATAGAGGATTGCATTGCAGGAATTTGAATTATTCCACATACATGTACATACATATGTGTTTATACATACATACACTTGCACATACTCACACATGCATGTGCACTGCATGACTAACACATGTGCACACATCTGTGCATGCATACATCTGTACACACACACACGTGCATGCATGCAAGTGTATATTCGCATGTGCATACATATTCACGTACAGACATACACACTTGTGCACACATTTGTGTAGATACACACGATGTCTGCGTGCATTCTGATGTCAAGCCTCTGGTCTCCAGCAGTAAGCACCACGCTTCAAGGTTATCTGAGCGATAAAGTATATTATGTGCTGAGCTGCTGAGGCAATAACACCCACGAGTGGGTTGCTATGGCTGTGCATTTCATTTTCACCCACATCTTCTCCCGAGCTCCAAAGCAGGCAGACCGTGGCTGACACCGAAGGTGCCACCTCCTGTAACACTGTGGTACTGTTGCTCGGGGGTAGGTGGGAGGTGGGTGTTGTTCTGCCAACTATATTCAGGCAGACTGAATGATCGAGTATGGGAATATTTGTTGCCTGTGGCTTCCAGCTCAGTCCATGACTGTGGGGGAAGGGAGCTCTCCTATTCACAAAGTAAAGGCTAACACAGGGTGTAGCTTGCAGGGAGACATACTGAAGGTTCGCTACATATCATAAATTGATCTCAAGGATCTGCACTACAATTAACATGAGGTAGTAACTATGAAAATCCTTTGGAAATGACTGTCATAGATAAATACTTTTATTAGTACTGGCACATCACTATTCTGAAATGTTAAGAAGAAGCTCTTAACATGTCGCCTCCACCATTCAATCATGGCTGATCGATCCCTCCCTCCTAACCCTAATCTACTGACTTCTCCCCATAACCCCTCACATCTGTAAATCAATCTGCTAACAGTCATAAAAAACACAAAATACATGAAATATGATGAGTGGAAAGGATTGGAGGATGTGCAATGATTGGGGGGAGGGGGGGCGGGGGGGAGGAGGGGAGTCAGTCTCAGTCTACCTCACAAGAAGGGGGAGGAGTTGTAAAGTTTGATAGCCACAGGGAAGAAGGATCTCAATAGACAATAGACAATAGGTGCAGGAGTAGGCCATTCGGCCCTTCAAGCCAGCACCGCCATTCAACGTGATCATGGCTGATCATCCCCAATGAGTACCCCGTTCCTGCCTTCTCCCCATATCCCCTGACTCTATTTTTAAGAGCCCTATCTAGCTCTCTCTTGAAAGCATCCAGAGAACCTGCCTCCACCACCCTCTGAGGCAGAGAATTTCACAGATATGGCGTTCTGTTCTGCATCTTGGTTGAGCCAGTCTGTTGCTGAAGGTACTCCTCAGGTTGACCAGTGTGTCATGGAAGGGGTGAGCTGTATTGTCCAGGATGCTCTGCAGTTTGAGGAGCATCCTCCCCACCTAGACCATCTCCCATGAATCTAACTCTGCCCCCGACCATACCAGCCTTCCTGTTGAGTTTGTTGATCCTATTGGCATCCACAGCCTTCGTCCTATCTATCTCTGCTTTAAAAATAGCCATTGACTTGGCCTCCACAGCCTTCCGTGGCAAAGATTTCCACAGACTCACCACCCTCTGATTCCTTCTCATTTCCTTCCTAAAGAAATGTCCTTTAATACTGTACCTATGACCTCTAGTCCTAGTCTCTCCCACTAGTGGAAAGGGTGATATGATGCATTTCAACTTTCCCATGGAAAACACCCAAATCTCAAAACAACCAACACCCAAATCTGTAAGCATTTTAGTTTAGTTTATTGTCACGTGTACCGGGGTGCAATGAAACGGTTTTGCTGCATGCTAACCAGCCAAAGGAAAGACAACACATGATTACATTCGGGGCATTGACAGTGTACAGATACATGATAAGTGATTCATGTTTAGTGAAAGGTAAAGCCAGTAAAGTCTGATCAAAGATGGTCCTCGATGAAGTAGATAGTAGATTGTCCACAGTAACTTGTACAAACACAGAGCACGGTAGTTCGGTAGATAAGGCCGCTGTCATGTAATTCCTGCAGCATCTTTAATCCCAACCTCCTCTGCTGTGAGTGTGCGGTTTACATGTCCTCCCTGTGACCGTTGGCCCTGGCTGCTCCAGTTTCTTCCCACATGCCAAAGTCCTGCAGGTTTTTTAGGTTAATTGGCTACTATACAGACAACCTGTTCAGGCCCTCCAAGGTACAGTGTACAGATCCTAGCACAATCCCAGGCACCCTGTACCAGCAGAAACACACTCCCATGTACCTTGCTCCAACAGAAGCGCACTCCAATGCACCTTGCTCCAACAGAAGCACACTCCAATGCACCTTGTACCCAAGAGGAACACTCTCCCAGTCTCCCTGTACTGTTGCAGCACACTCCTAGCTCCCAGTACAATGGGAGCAGACTCCTAGGGACCGTTGACAAGCATGTCCATCCTCCCATGGACCTTATGCAAATGTCAGCAACTCTTGGGAAACTGCAAATGTGGGCTAAAGAGTGTTGCAGCTGGGAGAGCTGCTGTCTCACAGAACTAGAGATCCAGGTTCAATCATGACCTCGGGTGTTGTTTGTGCGGAGTCTGCATGTTCTGCCCTGTGATTGCGTGGGTTTCCTCCGGGTGCTCAGGTTTCCTCCCACACCCCAAAGATGCGCATGTTTGCAGGTTAATTGGCCTCTGAAAATTGCCACTAATGTTTAGGGAGTGGATGAGAAAGCGGGCTAACATAGAACTAATATAAACAGGTGCTCGATGGTCAGTGTGGACTCAGTGGGCCAAACAGCCTGTTTCCATGAATCTAAAGATATGTCAAATTAAAACACATAGCCAAGGACCACCTGATAACATTGGACTTGTCCAGTTACCCCACAAGATTATACACTCATTCTCATGGCTGTTTGCGGATGACACTTTGCTGGTTGTATCACACACTCACAGAACCTTCCACTCATGTACCCTTATCCTCACACACTCCAATGTTACCCATGCCAACTAGGTCCTCCCACTCATAGTACCTTTGCTCTTATTCTCTGATGTGCACCAACTACCATCTCTGCTCACACTCCCATAATCAGTCCCCAAACTCACCGTCTAATATCTTTCCACACTTTGGGCTTAATAGAATTGGGGATTTAGAACATAGAACATAGAGAGATACAGCACAGGAACAAGCTCTTTGGCCCACAATGTTATGATGCCAGGATAAACTAATCTCATCTGCCTGCACATGACCCATACCTCTACATTCCCCACAGATCCATGTGCCTATCAAATAAACCTTTTAAATACCAGAAAACAATAGACACAAAATGCTGGAGTAACTCAGCGGGTCAGGCAGGATCTCTGGAAAAAAACAATAGGTGACATTTCGGGTGGAAGCTGATGATGGGTCTCAACCCCAAACATCAACTATTCCTTTTCTCCCGAGATTCAGCCTGACCTGCTGAGTGACTCTGGCATTTTGTGTCTATCTTCAGTGTAAACCAGTATCTACAGTTCCTTCTATCACTCAAACACCACTAACATTTCTGCCTCCACCACCACCCCTGTTCATTGCAATCTACACCATTCAATAAGGTGCTGAAGTCATAGTTTTGTGGTTAAGCCTCCTCCTGTGTTTTTTTTTTAACATTATTCATAAGGAGCAGATATTGATCTCTTTAACAGTGAGCTGCGACCATCAGTGCAGGAGCCAAGAACATTCCCTGTAGATGTTGACCTTTCATTATGTCATTTGGAGGCTGTCATGCCTGCCCTCTGTTTCCTTCATTCACCCTGAACTCCAAATGCAGTTCCCAACTGGCTCTCACTGAGCTATTATTAATTTTTCATTATTTTCTTTACAGCCTACTCTTTGTCTCTCAGCAATGTTAATATTTCTTCCATCCAAGGAAAATATCAGCAACTTGAAGCGTTGACATTCTTTTGCTGTGACCTCTGTAGGTTGTATAATTGAAAAGGAGAGAGGAAACAATAATACATGGACATCAGCCAAGGATGGCAGCCAGTCTGGCCACTGACTGCAATTTGGAGCATGGATTTTAGTGTTTAGTTTAGTCTAGAGATACAGTGCGGAAACAGACCCACCGCGTCCTCAACGACCAGCAATCCCCCGTACACTTACACTATCCTATGCACACTAGGGACAATTTACACATACACCAAGCCAATTAACCTACAAACCTGTACGTCTTTGGAGTGTGGGAGGAAACCGAAGATCTCGGAGAAAACCCATGCAGGTCACGGGGAGAACGTACAAACTCTGTACAGATAGCATCCGTAGTCAAGATTGAACCTGGGTTTCTTTTGACGTATGGCAGCAATTCTACCACTACACCTCAGGCATTTAAATACTTTAAAAAGTATCTAAATGCTTTCAGACCCACCCAAACAATGCTGCCCTCATACATGATACTTTGTGTGAGTGCACTCTGGGTGAACAACAAAGCCATTTTTCATTGGGGTGTTCATTAGTAGGAGCTCCCTGTACATAATCACAGACTCAAGAGTCAAGAGTGTTTTATTGTCATATGTCCCAGATAGAACGATGAAATTCTTGCTTACTGCAGCACAACAGAATATGTAAACATAGTACACTGTAAACAATATGATATACGAGAGAGAAAAAAAATCAGTGTGTATATAAACACATACTCACAAGTACACACACATACTGACACATACTGTATGTGTGTGTATATATATATATATATATATATGTGTGTATATGTGGGTAGATATATATATATATATATATATATATATATATATATATATATACACACACATACATATATATATATATATATACACACATATACACACACATATATATATATATATATATATATATATATATATATATATATATATATATATATATATATATATATATATATATATATATATATATATACACATACGACTCCAATTGATTGATAACATTATATTGACTGATCATTAGCTCAGGCTAAAAATGACATCTTAGTTATCTAAGAAAAATAAGAGTATACAGAAGAAGGGACAACGAAACCATTGATGATAATCATAGGAAAAATTAGCACTACATTACATTGAACTACTTTCTGAGATCATCATATCATTTTAGGAGTCATAGCCATTTGTATTATGAATCAAATTGATTGTGGCTGGGGCAAAATTATCCCTTCGCGCTGCTGTGACTAAGTGGTAATATGCAATGCAACTGAAGAGTTATCTGACTGCCGTACAGATACAACTGCTCTGCTCTTATTAAAGAGCCAGGTCTTTTCTTGATAAGTGGGATGAAAGTGGCACAGCAGTTAGTGCGGCCAGTTCACAACTTCAGAAACTAGGTTTGATTCTGACCTTGAATTACATCTCGTAGACTTTCCATTTTATTTTATGGATTTCATTGTCAAATAGCACAGAAATGAACATTTCAGCCCATCATGTACATACTGACCTTTTTGTCCGTCTACATGGATCACATTTTCGTGTATTAGGACTGAATCTGTCCATATCTTGCCTGTTTAGGTGCCTTTTAAATGTAGTAATTGTATATAATTCCACTACCTCCTTGGGCAGTGTATTCCAGAGATCAACTATTCTATGTAACATATTTACTCCTCTGATCTGTTATAAAACTCTATTCTTTCATCTTATTTTCACATCTTTCCCAAAGGAAAACAATTTTGACAATTATGTATGGCTTTCATAATCTCTATCAGGTCACCACTCTACCTCCTACGCTCCAGGGTAAACAAGGACAACCTATCCTGGGATGTCCTGGGAAGTCCTGGGATGTCAGGACTTTCATATGAGGAAAGATTGGATAGACTCGGTTTGTACTCGATGGAATTTAGAAGATTGAGGGGGGATCTTATAGAAACCTACAAAATTCTTAAGGGGTTGGACAAGCTAGATGCTGGAAGATTGTTCCCGATGTTGGGGGAGTCCAGAACAAGGGGTCACAGTCTAAGGATAAGGGGGAATTCCTTTAGGACCGAAATGAGGAAAACATTCTTTACACAGAGAGTGGTGAGTCTCTGGAATTCTCTGCCACAGAAGGTAGTTGAGGCCAGTTCATTGGCTATATTTAAGAGGGCGTTAGATGTGGCACTTGTGGCTAAAGGGATCAGGGGGTATGGAGAGAAGGCAGGTACGGGATACTGAGTTGGATGATCAGCCATGATCACATTGAATGGCGGTGCAGGCTCGAAGGGCCGAATGGCCTACTCCTGCACCTATTTTCTATGTTTCTATGTTTCTATGTTTCTATCGAATCTTTCCCCATAACAAAAGTCCTCCTATACAAACAATATCTATCCGTGAGTGCTTGGATTTCCTCCAGGTGCTTCAATATTTTGCCACATCCAAAAGATAGGCTGCCAAGTTAACTGGTTAATGTAAATTAGTACTTAGCATAGTTTAGTTTATCTTAGTTCAGAGATACAGCGCGGAAACAGGTGCATCGGCCTGCCGTGCAACGATTCCCATACACTGGCACCATCCTACACACTAGGGATATTTTCAATATTTACCGAAGCTAATGAACCGGCAAACCTGTACATCTTTGGAATGTGGGAGGAAACTGAAGCACCCATAGAAAATTGATGCAGTCACGGGCACAAACTTCATACAGATGGTACCCATAGTCGGGGTCGAACCTGGGTCTCTGACTCTGGAAGGCAGCAACTCTACCACTGCGCCACCATACCAGTTAATGGAAAAATGAAACAAAAATGAATTGATGGCAGGTATGAAAGAGAATAGTCTATCAGGGTAGCAGGAAAAAAGAAGGTGGGGATGAGAATGGAGACACAAGAATCTGCAGATGCTGGAATCTTGAGCAAAATACAAAGTGCTGAGGAACTTAATGGGTCAGGGATCATCTGGAGAAGGGATGGACAAAGGATGTTTTGGGTTCACTTCAGATCTGAAGAACCACTTCAGATTCTGTTCATTATTCCAGCGCTTTGTGTTTTGAATAGGATCAATGGGATTGTTTCCATTGGAGCTAGCATGGACCTGGTAGGCTGAATGGTCAACTTCTATGGCATGATTTGCTCTTGGGGAAATAAACTTGTGTGAGTGGCTAATTTTTTTAAACTAAACAATTTAAGCCAATTAAGACCAGGACTAAGCATTTCCTCAAATATGAGATGTATTCCCACATCTTCAGTAAAGCTCACAAAATCTCTCAGCAAGCGATGAGTTTGTATTTTCCCTGATGAAACACTGAATAAAAAATTAGAAAAAAGGAAAGGAAGGAACTTGATTTTCTCCCTTTCCTTGCAAGTTATTGAAGTGGCCCAAAACACTTCACTGACAATAATGATTCATAAAGATTTTTGAGTATGCAAATTTGATCAAAGTAAATTTCAGTTAAGTTTAGTCGAGGCAGCACAGACTTGCTGGACCAAAGGACCTGTTTCCAATCTAAATATCTCCTTGTAGAAGGATCTCGACCTGAAATGTCATCCATCCAGAGATGTTGCCTGACCTGAGTTCCTCCAGCACTTTGTGTCTTTTTTTTTCTCTATTCTCTATAGCATATGTCCTTCAGGAAGAAATGTATGGGGAGATGTTAAGTTTTAATCTGATAAATTTCAATCTACAATTTGTGAGGGAGTAGGGAAAATCGGAAGTGAGAATTAAAATTGAACAAAGGGGAGCCATGAGGGAGGAGCTGGCCAAAGTTGACTGGAAAGATACCCTTGCAGGGATGACAGTGGAACAACAATGGCAGGTATTCCGAAGCGGCCGATTCGGAAACTCCAAACCACGAGTGTGTTCCGATCCATTCCGATGCTGGAGTTCCAATCAACCTAGCGAGAGGGCCTGTACATCGGGCCGTCCGTAGCAGCGACTGCGGAGGGTTCTAGGCCCCGACCATGGGTGAACAATGAGGAAGATGACTAAACTTTATTGCCTTCCATCACAGTGGGAAACGTTATTGTGTTATTTTTATTTGTATGGCTGTATGGTAACTCAAATATCAATGTACCAATTGGTGCATGTGACAATAAATGTGAACTTTTGAACTTGAACTTGAATAATTCAGAAGATGCAGGATCAGTTTATTCCAAAGAGGAAGAAAGATTCCAAGGGCAGTAAGGGATGGCCGTGGCTGATAAGGGAAGTCAGGTACAGTTTAAAAATAAAAGAGAAGTATAACATAGCAAAGGTGAGCAGGAAGCCAGAGGATTGGGAAACGTTTAAAGCACAACAGAAGATAACTAAAAAGGCAATACGGGGTGAAAAGATGAGGTACGAAGGTAAGTTCGCCAAGAATATAAAGGAGGATTGTAAAGGCTTCTTTAGGTATGTGAAGAGGAAAAAAATAGTTATGACCAAAGTTGGACCCTTGAAGACAGAAACAGGTGAATTTATTATGGGGAACAAGGAAATGGCAGACGAGTTGAGCAGGTACTTTGGATCCGTCTTCACTAAGGAAGACATAAATAATCTCCCTGATGTACTAGTGGCCAGAGGATCTAGGATGATGGAGGAATTGAAGGAAATTCACATTAGGCAGGAAATGGTGTTGGGTAGACTGATGGAACTGAAGGCTGATAAATCCCCAGGCCTGATGGTCTGCATCCCAGGGTATTTAAGGAACTGTCTCTAGAAATCGTGGTCGCATTGGTGATCATTTTTCAATGTTCTTTAGATTCAGGATCAGTTCCTGTGGATTGGAGGGTAGCTAATGTTATCCCACTTTTTAAGAAAGGCGGGAGAGGGAAAACAGGGAATTATAGACCAGTTAGCCTGACATCGGTGGTGGGGAAGATGCTGGAGTCAATTATAAAAGATGAAATAGCAGCATTTGGATAGCAATAACGGGATCATTCCATATCAGCTTGGATTTACGAAGAGGAAATCATGCTTGAATAATCTTCTGGAATTTTTTGAGGATGTAACTAGGAAAATGGGCAAGGGAGAGCTAGTGGATGCAGTGTACCTGTACTTCCAGAAATCATTTGATAAGGCCCCAAATAGGAGATCAGTGGGCAAAATTAGAGCACATGATATTGGGGGTGGGGTACTGACATGGATAAAAAATTGGTTGGCAGACAGGAAATAAAGAGCAGGGATTAATAGGTCCCTTTTAGAATGGCAGGCAGTGACTCGTGGGGTACCGCAAGGCGCGGTGCTGAGACCGCAGTTATTTACAATATACATTAATGACTTAGATGAAGGGATTAAAAGTAACATTAGCAAATTTGCAGATGACACAAAGCTGGGTGGCAGTGTGAACTGTGAGGAGGATACTATGAGGATGCAGGGCAACTTGGACAGGTTGGGTGAGTGTGCAGATGCAGTTTAATGTGGATAGAATTGAAGTTATCCTCTTCGGTGGCAAAAACAGGAAGGCCGATTATTTTCTGAATGGTATCAAGGTGGGAAAAGGGAAAGTACAACGAGATCTGGTGATCCTTGTTTATCAGTCAGTGAAAGTAAGCATGCCGGTACAGCAGACAGTGAAGAAAGCCATTGGCATGTCGGCCTTCATAACAAGAGGGGTTGAGTATAGGAGCAAAGAGGTCCTTCTGCAGTTATACAGGGCCCTAGTGAGACCACATCTGGAGTATTGTGTGCAGTTTGGGTCCTCAAATTTGAGGAAGGACATTCTTGCTATTGAGGGAGTGCAACGTAGGTTCACAAGGTTAATTCTCGGGATGGTGGGACTGTCATATGTTGATAGAATGGAGTGGTTGGGCTTTAGTTACTCTGGAATTTAGAAGGACGAGAGGGGATCTTATTGAAACATCAGATTATTAAGGGTTTGGACACACTAGAGGCAGAAAATATGTTCCCGATGTTGGGGGAGTCCAGAACCAGTTTAAGAATAAGGGGTAAGCCATTTAGAACGGAGATGAGGAAAAACATTTCAACACAGAGGGTTGTGAATCTGTATAATTCTCTGCCGCAGAAGGCAGTGGAGGCCAATTCTCTGGATGCTTTCAAGAGAATTAGATAGAGCTCTTAAAGATAGCGAAGTCAGGAGATATGGGGAAAAGGCAGGAACGGGGTACTGATTGTGGATGATCAGCCATGATCACAGCTGGCTCGAAGGGCCGAATGGCCTTCTCCTGTCTATTGTCTATTGAGAAGGCAGGAGAATAGGGTTGAGAGGAAAAATAGATCAGCTATGATTGAATGGTGGAGGAGACTCAATGAGCTTAATGGCCTAATTCTGTTCCTACCTCTAAATGGTATTATAAATTTGTTATCTTCACTTGGGTAGATTACCTGTAACCCCAGATCTACCCCATATGGCTAGATTCCAAAAAAGGCCAGTTAGTTTTCACCAACCAGACCCTGAAAATTGATTATTATTTTGGTTTGAAAAGCCATGCAAAATGTGCAAAAGCCGATGTGTTGAAGGTTTACTTTTGAATGGCGTCGCTATTAAACGTTTCATTCAGTATTGAACCTCCGCTGTACCTTTCCCTTGAGTGTCTGTGGGACAATTCAGAAGCAGCTTTAACATGTACCTTTGTTGTACGTGACTTGGGAGTGTATGATCTTGGATGCTTAGAATAAAAGCGCATTTCATTCTCATTCAGTAACCTCAGTAATGTGAGGATAATGTTCACGACAGAAAAATTAAAAAGAAACCTACACAGCGTTACGAAGATTCTTTTTGGAGATAAATGAATAAAAATGATTTGAAATAAATCTCTCCGCCTCCTGATTCCAACGCCTCCTCCCGACATGTAAGTTTAGCTCTGACCTTGTTGTCATATTAAGTCTGTTAAGAGAAAATGGCAGGCAGCCAAGGAGAGAAAGGGAAGACCAATTACATTTAACTGTGGCGTTAATGCAGCAGGCAACACAACGGTCTGCAGTTAAATGCTGCCTTGCTATGCAAATTGGAAAGATTCTGGCTGTCAGCCTTTCAGCAAACACCATTAATTTAGACCTCAGACGGCCTCAGGTTGTCGATCTTTTGTAAAGTGTTTGCATTCAAGCATCAGTATGGATATATAATGCATTTTGCTGGCTGTCAGCGTTGTGCGTAAAAAAAAATTCTCTCTCTCTGTTCATTTCTGTAAACAAGATGCAGAATATTTATAGATCCCAAGCCTAAAGTTTATCTCAGCCTCTGAACTTCAAAAGCCACGTTGGAGAATGCCAGTTTTTGGAAACTATTAAAAATGCAACAGTTGTGGGGAGGAGTTATATATCCCGTGAAAGAGGTAATTTTGAGTCAACTAACACCTGAGTCGTAACAAAGAAGTGACACATGGCTGGCAAATGTCGATTGGATTGGACTAACACTGGAGGAACTGACAACATCTGCACTCAATTCAAAACAGAAAATGTTGGAAACATTCGGCAGGTTAGGCAACATCAATACAAACAGAGACATAGTCTGCGTTTCATGTCAAAGATCCTTTGTCACTTCCGTATTTGTTGGGTCCAAGTGTGCTTCAGACCTTACTTGAGACCAGAGATACAGAGCAGAAACAGGGCCTATGGCCCACCGAGTCCTCGCTGACCAGCGATCACCTTGTACACAGCACTACCACGCACACGAGCGACAAATTACATTTAACAGAAGCCAATTAACCTACAAATCGGTACATCTTTGGAGTGTCGGAGAAAACCGGAGCACCTGGAGAAATCCCACCTAGTCTCAAGGAGGATGTACAGATTCCATACAGACTGCCCCTGTAGTCAGGGTGGAACCCGGGTCACTGGCACTGTAAGGCAGCAACTCTACTGCTGCACCACCCTGCCACTGATTAATAGTTGGTGGTATCACTGGTGAGCCTCAGCAGATCCCAGACATCTACACAGGTGCAATCAAGCACAAGCAGTGGAAGCATGTTGAAGCTCGGGTACTGGCACATCTGCCCTGCCTCTGGACCCACTAGTGAAGATCACTGCTCACAGAAAGAAAGGCCAGATGCATTCTGCTACAGAGAAAGGATGGGCAAGCAGCAACTGTTAAAATGAATGGGATTAGAGACACTGGAACAAGGTAAATAGAGTTCATTGCTGAGAAAGGAATTGCAGATGCTGGTTTACATCGAAGATAGACTCAAAAAGCTGGAGTAACTCAGCGGGACAGGTAGCATCTCTGGGGAGAATGATTGGGTGACGTTTTTACTGCAGTAAGTGAGAAACAGTTGTTTTCACTGGTGGCTGGGTGAGAAGCCTTCTTTTTCTTTTCGTGTCCATCTTGTTACAAATGTTGACCTCGCTGTCATTGTCCGTCCTGAAAAGGACGCAAGCTTCCGGCGACAATCAGTGGAAGCCATCACTTATCTCAATAGATGATGGTGGTAGCAGAATTAGCTCAGGATACTTCCAGTTTCCAGCCTAAAACACTGAGTTAAGCTAGCTGGTAAAAATGCAAACACAGTGTTGGTGAATCAAGAGGTTGAGGGCGTAGGTTTAAGGCGACAGTGAAAAGATTTAAAAGACGACTTTTTCATACAGAGGGGAATGGGTGTATGGAACGAGCTACCAGTGGAAGCAGTAACAAATCAGAGTTTAATTGTTCCGTAACAAACGTCACTTGTGGTAAGTCTGGACCTGATAGAATTTCAGCCTCAGAAGCTCTTCCTCCCCTATTTCCTAAACTTGGACCAGTCTCATACATGGAGACACAAAATTCTACCAACTTCAATAATGAACTCATAAAGGTTGACTTAACAAACCAAGCACAGTTCAACACAGAATCGACACTGGAAACGCTCAGTGTGTAACCAGGATAGATAGTGCCTGTGCAATAAATTACTTTTGATGTCAAAGCATGCCTATTTTTTAATAAAACACAGACACACCACACTCCGATCTTTTCACCAGGGACTGATCCTCACAAGGTCAGAGTCTGTGGACTGATTGTAAGCCACTGAGTGATGCTGTCCATGGAACTGCACGCTGCAGATTAACTCCTGCAAATACACCACATCCGTAATTAACCCCTTCCAGTGAAGCACCCTTTGGTTTGCTTGTGACCAGTTGGTTACCCAGGCTCAGTTTTATTCTCTTTCTGGAGGGAGGTGAATGGAAAGCTGGGGCAATTCAGGAACACGACACACATTTTCTGGGTGCTTGAGTAGCAGTGAGCATTGGACACAGGTGAGGACAATCTGCGGGAGGAAGGAGGGAGGGAGAAGTGGTGCTGGGGATGGGTTAGGAATAGGACCCCTTGGCAGGAGGTCACATCTCACTCCATGTCTCAGTGGCAGTTCTCTACATGATTAAACATATCTGTGCAAACACACTGTTCGCCATCCATTGTCTGATAAAGGAGGTCACGGGCATTGGTTTTAATACCATAGAGTTATACTGTATGGTCACAGGCCTTTTAGGCCCAATGCATCCATGCCGACCAATATGTCTAACTAAGCAAGCCGATTTGACTGCATTTGGATCATATCCCTCTAAATCTTTAATATCCATGTATCTGTTCAATCTTTTAAACTTGTAATTGTGTTCAATAGACAATAGGTGCAGGAGTAGGCCATTCGGCCCTTCGAACCAGCACCACCATTCACTGTGATCATGGCTGATCATCCACACTCAGAACCACATTCCTGCCTTTTCCCCATATCACTTGACTCTGCTATCTTTAAGAGCTTTATCCAACTCTCTCTTGAAAGCATACAGAGAATTGGCCTCCACTGCCTTCTGAGGCAGAGAATTCCACAGATTCACAACCCAGTGTGTGAATATTTTTTTCCTCATCTCCGTTCAAATTGGCTTCTCCCTTATTCTTACAATGATTTCCTTTGATGTTAACATCACTATGAGTTCCTTTGACAACTCAATCCACCACCCTCTGAGTGAAAAAGTTGCCCCTCAGGTCCCTTTAAAATTTTTATCACTCTTGCTTTAAATCTATGCCTCTTAGTTTTAGATATCACTTCCCTGGGAGACCAGGAGAGCAAGGCCCTTGCTGTCACTTGCACGGTGAGAAGCTGAGGAAGGGAAAAAAGAGGTAATCGAGATGGTCACTATCACGCAGGTCTGCCCACGAAGAACTCATTTATCTACTGCTTGTAATCCCATTTCTGCTTTAAACCAGCTCTACACTGCAACTTCTGACAGTTACATGCATCACAATGCTCGCAGGGCCACCAAACTAAATGAAAAACTTGCATTTTGATACGAGGAACTGCAGATGCTGGAACCTTGAATAAAGCACAAAGTGCTGGATGAACTCAGCAGGTCAGGCAGCATCTGCAGAGGGAATATGTGTAAGAAGGAACTGCAGATGCTGGTTTACACCGAAGAAAGACACAAAATGCTGGAGTAACTCAGCGGGTCAGGCAGCAACTCTGGAGAGAAGGAATTGGTGATGATTCGGGTCGAGAGGGTCTGGTTGATGAAGGGTCTCAACCCGTTTTTTGTGTCTATCTGTGGAGAGAATAGACTTGCCAAGTTTTGGGCCAGGACCTCTCTTCTGAATAATTTTCGAGGCAAGTTACAAAGTAAATAATGCTAGAATTCCTTTGCATTCCTTCTGTTCCTGCTTCCTACATTTCTTGCATTCTTGCTCGGCTGCACAGCTACCACGGAGGTTGCTGCAGATTTGGATGAAGCTTGCTGACTGCATCTTTGCTTCAACGCACTTCTTCAGATTATATCCTATCATCATGGCACGGTGGTGTAGCGGTAGAGCTACTGCCTTACAGCGCCATAGAATTGGGTTCAATCCAGACCACGGGTGCTTGTCTGTACGAAGTTTGTACGTTCTCCCCGTGATCTGTGTCAGTTGTCGCTGAGATCTTCGGTTGCCTCCCACATTCCAAAGGCGTACAGGTTTGTAGTTTAATTGGCTTGGTTAAAGTCTAAATTGTCCCAAGTGTATGTAGGATAATGTTAATGTATGGGGATCGCTGGTCGGTTCTCCAGCCTACCATCCGGTCCTATTATCAACCATTAAACCTACACTAATCCCATTCACCCTCCATGCTATGTACTCCTCCCAGGGTCTACCACTCAACTGCACACCAGGGGCAATTTACAGTGGCTAATTATTCCGCCAAACTGCACGTCATTGGGTGTCGGAAGAGTTCAAGAGGAAGCTCATAGGGAGAATGTGCAAGCTCCACAGAGACAGCACTGGAGGGAAGGATTGAACTCAGGTCCCTGGCACTGAGTTCAATCCTCAGCACTACTTGCTGCACACTGTACTGTTATGGAGCCAAACAGCCCTTTAGCCCAACAAATTAATGCAGACCGTCGACTAATTGTCAAATCCCCATGTGTGTAGGGGAGTTTGCTAGCATCTTGCACAACTGTAAAGCCACCTCGAGCCCTGCATTAATAGTGAATAGCTGGGAGCGTGCATGGCAGCAAGTTTACTTTGCTTGTCAAAAGGCTGAACCTTCACTGTAATGCCCGGCATCTCGAGAAGTGCGTTGTTTCTCCTGTGCTGGACCCCAACTTCTGTCGAATAACTTTGGGTTCAAAGTTTGTACTAACTTGACATTGCACGCAGCCATTTCATTGTGACCACCCATTAGTCTTCCACTGCAGGCTGCCACAATCCTGTTCCATCTGAACCTTCAGCAGCAGAACTCTTGTGTGATCTTCCCCTCTGCACGGTTTGCCCTCCCTTCCCCCTACTCTGTCCGCAGGCAACTCATGCATCATCTCTGGCTCCAAGTGTGTCCCACAGTTAGTGGGCTGCCTGAATAAGAATCAACTGGGACATATTATCGCTTTTCCACTCATATATATATTATATACATACTGAATATAAAAGCTTGCATTTTATGCAGTGCCTTTTATAACTTCATGGTGTCCGGAAGAACTCCTTTGAATTATAGTCAGTGTTTTAACATGGGTATTTTGGCAGGCAGATTTTGCACAGCAAGGTTGCTCAGACGTAAATTCTATATTAACCACATAGCCTATTTTAGGTAGTGTTGTGGCATAAGTTGACAAGCATAGTGGGCAGAACTGTCCCTGGATTTTGTACAAAATATTCTTTGACTTTCACTTGAAAGGGCAAACAAAGCAGTTGCTTACGGACATCGAACATTAATGTGCCTCTAACACAACTGCACTTCCCTGGGACTGCTTTCAATACGCGGTTTTGATTCTGGGTTCACTTATCTGCAAACGGTATTGGGACCAATCTATGTGCCTTTCTAACTGCCTCTTAAACGCTCATCATATCTGCCTCCTCCACCATCCGTAACAATGCGTTCCAAGCCCACACTACTCTCTGTGTAAAGAAACCTGCCCTGCATATCGCAACTAAACGATCCCCCTCACCACATAGCTGTGCTCTTCGGTATTGGAGGCTTCCATCCTGGCGAAATAGGTTCTGAATATCTAGACTATCTATGCCTCTCATTATGTCATTTACTTCTATCAGTTCTCCCCTCACCAAGTGGACAGGGGATAAATGGCTGGTCTTCTTTTAAATAGTGTCACCAGGTGCTGTCGGTGTGGAGTTTGCATGTCCGCGCCAAGTGAGTTTCCTAGTACATCCCAAAGACGAGTCGGTAGGTTAATTACCGTTTAGTATGTGTGGGTGCCAGTAGAATAAGGAGTTGTTGATCAGCATAGGAGCAGGACTGTCATATGGGGAATGTGGAACTAATGGTGTGGCTCTGGACAGAGAGACTCAACTGGCTAAATAGCCTCTTTTCGACATGTGAAATCTGAAATTAATGACTACCAGGAGGCAGGAGGGTTCTTGGTTGAACAGCTTCTCTAGAAAACAGCACAGGACCTGCAGGGTCACACTGCAGTGTTGGCCTTAAGCTCACAATGTGCTAACAAAACCTGTAAAAATACCCACTGCAGCACACTGGGTGGCCATTTTGAGTAGCTGAAACAGCTTCAAAACCAGCCTACTCCAGTGGTGCACAAACCAGGAGATCTCACCATCTGTATCCCTTCATTGTCACATTTTGCACAGCCAACAATGGACCATTGTTGGCTCCACCTTTCTTGAGTCATCGGTGCCAGGTGTGATTTGTTTTGTACCTTTTCATATCTCTAGTTTCCCTCTCCCCTGACTCTCAGTCTGACGAAGGGTTTTGACTGAAAACGTCACCTATTCCTTTTTCTCCCAAAATGCTACCTGACCCGCTGAGTTACTCCAGCTTTTTGTGTCTATGTTTGGTGTAGATCAGCATCTGCAGTTCCTTTCTACACAAGAGATTTATTACATGGGCTCTTGGCTCAGATCTAACGATCCATTAATCAGACCTTATCACGGCCCTCAGCCAATGGAAGGCTAACAGTAATTATTTATTCCACTACAGGAATAAATGGATCTACTCCAATATATTAATGATAAATAGTAAGATTAAAGGAGAACTTACCAGTTCGAAGGTTGATCTTTATTTTATGAGGAGTTGCGATGAGGGATTTTGTGAAGAACCCGCCAGCACGCATGCGCGACATTCTTCAAAGTAGCGGTGTGGAATCACAGAAACAACAACAGAAAAATGACTTGGTATAGTAAGATTGAAGAGACTCTAATTACCAGTTGATTATGATCGAGGGTTGGGAGCGGAGGGCACGAAATCCCTCATCGCAACTCCTCATAAAATAAAGATCAACCTTCGAACTGGTAAGTTCTCGTTTAATCTTACTATTTCATTTCGGAGTCACGTGAGTGACTTCATGAAGACTTCAAAGCTCTGTGATTCCATGCCCTGGACCACGTCCATGCTGTCACACACCACTATTAAGGATGGATGGGAGTAAACAACTTTCCAGACTGCTTGTACTGTAAAACAAGAATAATATTTATTAACAATCAAAGCAAAAACCCTTCATTCGGGGACGTCTCCACGTTCTTGACCTGCATTCAGCACGGCCTCCGCGAACTGTAGAGGAGCGGCAACAGGCTTGTTATAGAACCGCTGGAAGATGGCTTCATTCGCCCATCGTGCTGTGGCAAGAATATGGTCCATGGGCACCTCCATGACCCTTGCCGCCGACATTGATGCAGCCCTGGTGGAATGGGATTTGAAGACATTAGTGTCGATACCTGACTTACCCAAGACGATCCTGAGCCACCTGGATATCGTCTGGACCGTCACTCGATGGTGAGGTTTCTTGTGAATGATAAGCAGGTATTTCTCCAGATAAGAATGCCCTTGGCAGCATCCATCTGGATTTTCCGCAATACCTGACTGATGAGGCAAAATGGAGGAAATGCATAGAAGAACCATTTCCCCCAGTCCAGCGAGAACGCATCCATCGCCATTGCCCCAGGATCTGGTTCCCACAAAACGTATGTTGGTACCTGATCGTTCAACCGCGACGCAAAGAGGTCGATATCCGGTTTACCAAATTTGGCTGTAACTTTAGTGAAGATTTGAGGATTCAACATCCACTCGATGTTGTCATTAAATTTGCGTGACCTGGTGTCCGCCACAGTATTGAGCTCACCTGGTAAATAGGTAGCTGAAATCCAAATATTCCGTTGAATACACCAGAGCCAAATTGTATTTGCCAATTCATCACATGAAATTGACCTGGTACCGCCCATATGGTTTAAATATGCCACCGCAGTGGTATTGTCTATTTGGAGACGGACATGAGCGTCAGTAAGATTAGAACAATAAGCTCGAAGTCCGTGAAATGCTCCAAGCATCTCCAAATAGTTTAACCCTTGTGACAATAACAGAGTAGATTGAAGGGTGTCCCATCTGCCCCCGCAACTAGAGTAGTTGTCCGTAGATCCCCAGCCATGGGAGCTTGCGTCTGTTTGTAAGTATACCATCGGATTGGGCAAAATGATGGGTTTAAATGAGTCACAAATATTGTCCACCCACCATTGTAACTCAATCTTAGCTTTAAGAGGCAGCTGCATTGGTCTGTCGAAATGTCCAGCGTTTTGTTTTAATGCTGAGATCTTGGCTTTCTGCAAATTTTGATAATGCAAAGGTCCGTATTGAGCAGCTGGAAAAAGTGCTACGATCTTGCCAATCACCTTAGCAGTTTGTCTAATTGATGGTATACTGGTCCAGACTAAATCTTCACATACTTGGGTGACATCCCCAACTTTGTTAGCTGGTATGGTGGCCCTCATGCGATTGGAATCCACCGTGAACCTCAGATAATCCGTGACCTGTGAAGGGCAGAACTTTGACTTATCTGGATGGATAATGAACCCCATTTCCTGAAAAATTGCCACGGTGGCTGAAACTGCCAGTTCAGCTGATTCCAGGGTGTTTCCAACAATCAAGATATCATACAGATAGGCCATCACTATATGATGTTGTCTCCGTAGCGTGGCCAGAATAGGTTTGAGTAATTTATTAAATAATCTACGGGCTGTGGTAAGCCCATTTGGCAAAGCCCTGTATTGCCAGAGCTGATCCATCCAGGTAAATTTTAAGAACTTCCTGTGGTGTTTCCGAATGGATACAGAATAGTATGCATCTTTTAAATCAATGCATGCCATAAAGCAGCCAAGAGAAATCAATGACTTGGCTGTTTCGAACGTGTCCATTTTGAAATGGGTATATGTTACAAAGGTATTCAAATGGGTCAGATCAATAATAACCCGACATCCTCCATCCTTCTTGGCCTAGTGAATATGTTGGATACAAATTCAATTGGTTCGTGTATAGTTTTTTCTATCACGCCTTTTTCTTGTAACCTTAAGATTTCAGCATAGCCTGCTGCCATTTCATTGCTAGACAGCGTAAATTTCCGATCTGGCATATGCTGGGATGGAGGGATGTTGCCATTGATGAATTCAATCTCATGGCCTTGAATACTTTGTAAGATAAACTCATCCGAAATGATAGTTTCCCATGTCCCCGTGAAGAACCGTAGTCGCCCACCAACATGTGAAGTTAAGCACGCAGGTGCATGAAAACCAGACCGCCTTACCTCCATGGTTACCGGCGGTCCTTGACATGTTTGGCGGGACGTGGAGGTGCTGGGTTGGGCTGATGATGCGGCGTCCGCATCTTCCATGGTGGCCGCTGGGGGCCTAGCCCTAAAAAAGGCCGCGGTTGCTGAGGCTGTTGAAATTGAGGCGGAGCTGGAGTATAGGTTCTTGCCGGTCTGGTGGCAGGGCCTCGTGGCCTGAAAAATGGCCCTTTCTTGGCCGCCTGCCTGGGCGAGATTTGAGACCGCATCAGTCCCACCCTTTTGGCGTGGTCGTCCAGCTCCTTGACCCTCTTCGGGAGGTCTTCCCCGAACAACTGTCTGGGTGGCGGCGTAGGAGGTGCTTTACACAACCCCGCAAATTTCGGGTTCAGCGTAGGTCGGATGACGCTCTTCCGGAAGGCATTGATCTCATGCTGTGTGGCACACAGTAGAGCGAGAGCATCCTCCTGCTCCGTGCTTAGATCCTCCCCGTCCACCGACCGCGCAAATGCAGTAATCCCAGCAGTAAGCAGCTTCAGGATGCGCTGGAGCTTCATCTCCTGGGTCCTGATAGCTGTGCCGATGTTGCCCCAGATTGGCGTATTGATTATGGGCATGTTGAGGGAGTTGCAGTTGGCTGGGTCCTTGTGCCTGTTTATGGCCTCCGATAGGACCTCCTCCTGGAGCTGATGGTTGATCAGGAAGTCCACGGTGGCAGCCAGTTTGGGGTTGAGGGGTAGTCCCGATGTCTCTGAAGATGCGAATTTTGCCGCTACATCGAGGAGTTCTTCCTGCGGGACCTCCGATGTAGCTGGTGTAGGGTCCAAAATATCCTCATCCTCTGGCTGCCTCAGGCTGCCTGCTGACGATGGTGAAACCTCCCTGTGCCCTCTGGAGCTGGATGCTTCCTGCCGTTGATTCTGTTGCAGGAGGAGCTCCAACATCCGCTCCATCCGGTCAATACGCCCCTCGCCCTTAGAACTCGGGCGGTCGGAGTCCTCATGTTCTGCTGAACTGCTGAGGCTCCATTCATCGGCCCGCACCTCGTCGAGGTGAACCCGGTGCCGGAAGTTGTCGCTACCAGCCGCCGCAGCAAAGCTGAGCGATTCCCGCGCGGGTGGTACGCTCAAACGCCTCCTTTTGGCGGAGCCCGATCCCGCTGCCTCGGAGGGCAAACGTGGTGGAGAGTCGGCACCCAACGCCTCGGCGCGGTGACCCGACGCCCGCGCGGGCTTGCCGGCTGCCCACATCCTGGGCCTAGCCGACGTACGGTCCCGTCCTCCCATCCACGGGGGACTCGGTGACTGTGGCGGGACTCCACCCGTGTGACTCTTCCCGGTCTTGGTGGTTGGGGAGTCAACACTGGTTCTAGTAAGTCTCCCAGTGGACTTGAGTCCCGCCATAACACCAGTCCGCATTTCAGCGGCAGGTGATGCCTTCGCCCCTAAAGGGTTAGGCTTACGGGCTCCATCCCTCCCTCTCCTCCTAGGGCTCAGGGAGAAGGGCCGTGCAGCCGCACGCGAGCCCTTGCCCAGGTCGACCAACGAGCCTGTTGGCAACCTCGATACGGAGACAGGGTCTACCTGCTCTGGTGGTACACCGAAATCCTGCTCCTCGAAATCATCACTGGAGCTCCGGTGTATCGGCGGGTTGGGCCCTGTAGCGACAGGGCTCCCCGACTTCCTCGCCTTTTTCCCGGCCTGACTCGCAGGTGCAGCCGTTGATGAGGGCTCCGGGACGGGTGGCCGGCGACTCCGAACGGACGTCCTACGGCCTTTGTTTCTCCCTTCCATGTCCCTGCTGAAAGAACACACTCGCCCAACAGGAACCAACCAACTTAAGGTTAGTTTCACTTACCTTAGTGGCTCCTTATGAAGGGCTGGTGGGGAGCCGCGCTCCACCGCCAGCCGTCGGCAGCAATGCGTTGCGACGATATGTCGCGCATGCGTGCTGGCGGGTTCTTCACGAAGTCACTCACGTGACTCCGAAATGAAATATAAATCAAACTCATCTTTGTTAAGGTTTCAATTATACATTTTTCCTGAAGACTCTAAGAGGGATAGCACACTGGTGCAGCGGTAGAATTGCTGCCTTACAATGAGAGGGACCTGGGTTCAATGGGTGCTGTCTGTATGGAGTACACCCGTTCTCCCTGGGTCCACCTGGGCTTTCTCAGCTTGTTGTGGTTTCTTCCCACATTCCAAAGACGTGCAGGTTTGTAGGTTGATTGGTTTCTGTAAACTGTCCCTGGTGTATAGGATAGAACTGGTGTCTGGGTGATTGCTGATTGGCGTGGACTCGGAGGGCCAAAGGACATTGGATTTCTAAACCAAACTAAATTAATATTCTGGGAGAAAGGTAGCTGGCAAAGCTAAATCTGTTAAATCTGCTAAAGGCCAATAAAATCTCAGGCACAAAGGTCTGGTCCCACTTGCCAGGAGGGAACTTTGTCCTTTCTTGCTCAGCCCATCGGGTACCGAGTTGGTCATAGACTGAGATCCTGGCCTGACACCTCTGCTTAAAGGGCCTGTCCCACCAGCATGCAACTCTATGTGATGAGCGCGACCTAACGTGGTCGCTTGAGCCGTCCGGCGTCGTGGGGCCGGTCCCACTTCGATCGCCGGAGCCGTGCGGAATTGTGCGGACTTCGTCCCGACATCGCGTGGGGCTCCGAAAAACTGACTATGTTCAAAACGTCCGCGCGGCAACAACTTGTCGGCTCGCAGTCGCCTCGACGCATTACACACCGTCTCGATGTCGTGCCTCTGTGACCCTCTCTGTAGTTGCCTCCGTGACTCTCTCTCTGTGTGGCTCCATGGCCCTCTGTGTGTGTGCCTCGGTGCCCCTCTCTGTGTGCCCCTCTCTGTCCTGGCGAACTTACCTTTAAGACTTCGCTCCAAGTTTGCCTCACTTTGCGCCACGTTGCGCCACTCACCCGACCTCCGCGTGGCCCCTGCTGCCGGTTTGGTCGCGCTTGCCGCATGCAGGCACATGCTGGTGGGAACGGCCCTGTACAGGGATCACCCGACCTCCGCGCGGCCCCCGCTTCTAGTTTGATCGCGCTCATCGCATGGAGTCGGATGCTGGTAGGACCGGCCCTTAACACTCCGCAACTAGTCCCAGGGGCTCCATTCTTCCTGTGGATGCTCTGGTTAGAGGCAGGCAGAGATTCCACTCAAACAAAGCACTGCAAATGTGTAGTAAAGGCAGGAGCCTGCTGAGCCTTGGTGTGTGGGAGTGTTGTGCAGTCATTCTGGAACATACAAAGAGCTTGAGAAACACAAGTTGCTTCATTAAATTATGCCAATGCGATACATGCTCCCCTCAAAGAAGCAAAAGCATTTCATATGTTTCCTACTTCTTTCTTATAATGTGCTGCTTGCACTCAGTGGCACAGCGGTAGAGCTTGTGCCTTACAGCACCAGAGATCCGGGTTCGATCCTGACTACGGGTGCTGTCGGTATGGAGTTTGTACGTGCTCCCCATGAACCTGTGTGGGTTTTCTCCAGGAGCTCAGCTTTCCTCCCACACTTCAAAGAGGTACAGGTTTGTATGTTAATAGGGTTAGTGTGTAGGGATCACTGGTTGGCATGGACTCAGTGGGTCAAAAGGCCTGTTTCCAATTAGAGAAATAGAGAAATTCATAAAAGAAAGTCCTTTGAGTAAGGTCTGTTTACAAACATCTTCACAATAAGCAACAATGGACACATGCTCTTTCATAGCAGACTATACATTTAAGTGTATATGTAGGTGTTGGATAGCATTCAATATTGTTTGCTTTGGCTGTGATGTTCAAGAACAACAGTTTAAAAAATGCAGGACAAAGGATAGGACAATTTACACTGAGATGGGGAGAAATTTCATTATTCAGAAGCAATGAACCTGTAGAATTTAGAAACAAGGATCTGCAGATGCTGGTTGACAAAAAAAAAACACACAAAGCACTGGAGTAACTCAGCAGGTCAGGCAGCATCTCTGGAGAACATGAATAGATGATGTTTTGGATCGGTACGCTTCTTCAGAATCTGAAACAACATTACAACGGAGTCGGAAGAAACGTCCTGACTGGACAAGTCACCTATCTATGTTCTCCAGAGAAGCTGTCTGGCCTGCTGAGTTACTCCAGCCCCTTGTGCCTTTTAACCTGTAGAATTCTCTACCACAGCAAGCAGTGGAAGCCAAGTCATTGAATATATTTTCTTGTTAAAGAAGGAACTGCAGATGCTGGAGAATCGAGGGTACACAAAAGGCTGGAGAAACTCAGCGGGTGCAGCAGCATCTAAGGAGTGAAGGAGATAGGCAACATTTCGGGTCGAGACCGTTCTTCAGACTGGTTAGGGATCAGGGAAACGAGAGAAACGAAAGAATATATTTTCTTGATTAGTACGGGTGTCAAGAGGCTATGGCGAAAAGGCAGGTGAATGGGGTTAGGAGGGAGAGATAGATCAGCCATGATTGAATTGTGGAGTAGACTTGATGGGCCGAATGGCCTAATTCTACTATCTGTTATGATCTCATGAATAATGAGAGATTCAAGATTCAAAATGAATCAAGATATATGGGAAGGGAGCAAGGATAAGCTATTCAGATCAATTTATAAACATGGTTAGACTGAGTAGCCAACATATTGGAAGGGCCAAAAGGCTTCTCCTGCTATTATTTTCCATATGTCGATGCTTCGACCGTGGGCCTTGTTAATGGTCCAGCAAACTGTTGGCCTGAATTAGGCAACTTCAAAGATTTGCAGGAAAGGATTGGTGAATCATGCTACCGTCGTGCCTGCAATGGGCATCAGGTAAGTGTCCAACATGAGGTGGGTTGTCAAACAGACAGACCATTTAAAACAGGTGCATGATCGGTGAAGCGAGCAAGAGCAGTACATTGGAAATGGGGTGGTGTGGTTTATGAGGACTGCAGCCCAAATGTTGCGAACAAGTGCAACAACCATGCTAATTCAGTTCACTCCACATGAGCAAATATTAATACTGCGCAATGTTGATTGAGTGGGGCTGCCTTTAATTGCGACCAGTTGGTATAGCGTGAGTTTGGAGGCAAAACATGTCCATCAGATTCTGAAGAAGACTCTCGACATGAAACATCACCTATTCCTTTTCTCCAGAGATGCTGCCTGACCCGCTGAGTTACTCCAGCTTTTAGGGTCCATCAGATTAAGGCTGGATTGATCATTGCAGTGATGTTAGGCAGACTAGAAACCCAGGGAGCATCTGAAACCATAGAATGCTTGGGAGAATGGGAAATGTGGAACTGTTGGAATAGGAATGAAGTTGAAGAATAGGAGGATTTGCATGAGGGGATGGGGAAAGAGAGAGTAGATAGAGGAATGGGGAGCGAGAATCAGAGGAAATGGAGTGCGAGGATGGATCGGGCGAACGGGGGGTGAGGGGAGTGAGGGAAGTTAGAGGAATTGGGAGGGAGAATTGGGGGATGGGAAGAGTGAGGGAAGGTAGAGGAATGGCGATCATGAGGCAGAGGGTGGGAAGATTAGTTTAGTTTAGTTTAGTTTATTGTCACGTATACCGAGGTCCAGTGAAAAGCATTTGTTGTGCGCTAACCAGCCAGCGGGAAGACAACACGTGATTACAATCTAGCCATCCACAGTGTACAGATGCATGATAAGGGAATAATGTTTAGTGCAAGATGAAGCCAGTAAAGTCCGATTAAAGATTGTCCGAATGTCACCAATGAGGTAGATAGTAGTTCAGAACTGCTCTCTAGTTGCGGTAGGATGGTTCAGTTGCTGATAACAGCTGAGTGTGAGGGAGGAGAGTGGAATGGGGGGCATGGGGAGTGCGAGGACGTGGGATATGAGAATGTGGGCTGTCAGGGAGGAGGGGAGACTAGTTGAAGGTAAGAATAACTGAAGAATAAAATCCTGGTTCACAAAGCTGAGACGACAGAGGGTTAAATGCCAAAACATTGCTTTATCATTCTGCCTCTCTGTACAACTAAAAGAGCATTAATCTTCATCACAGGCATCATCCTATTTAGGCGAAATGAGCCTTGAATTCTGTTGATGTGTTCCCACTACATTCTAAAAACACCAACATGATGTATCTGCAGCCACGGACACAATAATGATTCTTCTTTCCTGATGTTAAGCATGTCATGTTCCTCCTTATATTCCAGTAATATACCAGTGCAACCTTGAGTACAGTTATGCAGCTGAAATATGAATGAGGCAGCATTGATGGTATTACAAAAGTGGAGGAAGTGCTATTGGTTTGTTTTGCTCCCTTTTCAACCTCTTGCAGCAAGCAAGGCAGGTGGTTAGTATTTCAGCTTGTGCCTCTGTACAGTGCTGGCAGGATTGCGGAGGTCATTGATCCTTTCACCTGACCACAGTGCCCGTCTATTGCAGCCGGGTGCATTGGATGCAGAACTGTATGGGGAGCACCCTGCTTTTTTAAATTTTTTAAAAATTTATTGAAAGTACTGTAAACTACATCAATGCACATCCTGTATATATTATTACATTTATTGTACCCCATCGTTTTTTAAAGCTATTGAAAAGGATAGAAATGGAGAAAATAGAGAAAGTGAGAGAGAATTGTGAAAGTGAAGAAACGTGACAAAAGGAAAGAAGACCCCTTAGACGAGGAATAGTAAGATTGAACGAGAACTTACCAGTTCGAAGGTTGATCTTTATTTCATGAGGAGTCGAAGTGAGGGATTTCGTGAAGAGCCCGCCGGCGCGCATGCTCGACATACTTCAAAGTAGCGGCGTGGAATCACAGAACCAACAATAGAAATGACTTCGCATAGTATGATTGAATTGACTAAGATTACCAGATGAAGGTGATTGAGGGTTGGGCGAGGAGGGCACGAAATCCCTCACTTCGACTCCTCATGAAATAAAGATCAACCTTCGAACTGGTAAGTTCTTGTTCAATCTTACTATTTCATTTTGGAGTCACGTGAGTCTTCGTGAAGACTTCAAAGCTTCTGTGATTACACGCCCTGGACCACGTCCATGCTGACACACCACTACCAGGGATGGATGGGAGGAACAAACTGGCTCAATAGTTCATACTGCAAAACAAGAGCATATTTATTAATAACAAATCAAAAACCCCTCATGCGGGGACATCGCCACGTTCTTGACCTGCATTCAGCACGGCTTCTGCGAACTGTAGAGGAGCAGCAACAGGCTTGTTATAAAAACGCTGGAACACAGCTTCATTCGCCCATCCTGCTGTGGCGAGAATTTGGTCCATGGGCACCTCCATGACCCTCGCCGCTGACGTCGATGCAGCCCTGGTGGAATGAGACTTGAACACATTAGTGTCGATACCTGACTTACCCAAGACGACTCGAAGCCACCTGGATATCGTCTGGACTGTCACTCGATGATGAGGTCTCTTATGAGTGACAAGCAGGTATCTCTCCATTCCTCTGATGCGTGCCGTCACCTTGACATAGTGGCGGATATGTGAGGCTAAACATAGCCTAGCATCTGTGGGGTATGCCGGGAACTTCAGCTGCAGCCCTGTGCACCCAGGTCTATGCTGCTTTAGTAGCTCGTCAATGAAAAAGACTACTTCTGTAGGGGTAGATGTCATTCTGTCGACACGAAGTTTGTGTAGTGTCTGTACCCTCTGAGCTGAAGTCAGCGCTAGTAACATCACCAGCTTCATGGTGAGTTGGTCCAGTTGGAGCCCTTCCATGGGAGACCACGTCCTGAGCAGGGTTAATACGTCCCTGACATCCCAGGTGATATTATAGCGTGGTGTAGGCGGATTCATATTGAATATACCCCGCATGAGTCTGGACACTAGCCTGTTGGATCCTACCCCAATCTTGAGGTAGAATGATAGCGCACTTCTGGCGCTGTTGATGGCACTGTAACTGAAGTGTTCATCATGGTGCAACCCCGCGAGGAATTCCAGGACGTCGGTTATTGTCACGTCATCGTACGTGATACGAGAGCGGCTGCAGTAGGCTTCCCACTTCTTAATATGCGAGCGGTATCTTTGCCTTGTGGACTCTCGACACGACGCCCCGATGGTATCCATGGTCCGAGCCGAGAGGCCGTATCGGACTAACGGCCTGTTCAGAACCTGCAAGCCAACAAATTTAAGTAGCCATGGCAGGGATGTGGCTCCCCTGAGACAGGGTGAGTAACCAATTGTGGGCAACCCCTCAAAAGGACCCAAGGTTCGTTGAGCATGTCAAAGACCACCGGATACCAAGGCTGTGTGGGCCAGTCGGGTATAATAAGGATGCCCTTGGCAGCATCTGCCTGAATCTTTCGCAATACCCAACTGATGAGGCAAAACGGAGGGAAGGCATAGAAAAACCAATTCCCCCAGTCCAGCGAGAATGCATCTAGCGCTATTGCCCCAGGATCTGGTTCCCATGAAACGTAGGCTGGTACCTGATGGTTTAACCGTGACGCAAAAAGGTCAATGTCCGGTTTACCAAATTTGGCTGTGACTTTAGAAAAAATCTCAGGATGCAATATCCATTCAATGTTGTCATTAAATTTGCGTGACCTGGTGTCCGCCACAGTATTAAGCTCACCTGGCAAATAGGTAGCTGAAATCCAAATGTCTCTTTGAACACACCAGAGCCAAATTGAGTTAGCCAATTTGTCACACGAAACTGACCTGGTACCACCCATATGGTTTAAATATGCCACAGCTGTGGTGTTGTCTATTTGGAGATGGACGTGTGCTCCAACAAGCTTGGAACAATATGCACGAAGTCCGTGGAATGCTGCCAGCAACTCCAAATAGTTAATCCCTTGAGTCAACAACATCGATGCCTCAAGGATGTCCCATCTGCCCCCACAACTAGAGCAATTATCAGTAGCTCCCCAGCCATTGGAGCTTGCATCAGTCTGTAAATATACCACCGGATTAGCCTCCCTAACAGGCTTAAATGAGTTGCTAATGTGACACACCCACCATTGCAACTCAGTTATCGCTTCGGACGGCAGCTGCATTGATCGATCGTAATGACCAGCGTTCCGTTTTAACGCAATAATTTTAGCTCTTTGCAAATTCTGATAATGCAAAGGCCCATATCGTGCTGCCGGAAACAAAGCCACTAGCTTGCCAATTACTGTGGCTGTATGCCGAATCGATGGTATATTGGTGCCAATTAAATCTCTGCACACCTGAGTGACTTCCTCAATTTTGTTAATTGGTATAGTTATCCTCATACTCATTGAGTTCACCGTGAACCCTAGGTAATTAATTACCTGGGCAGGGCAGAACTTCGATTTCTCTGGATGGACAATGAATCCTAATTGTTGAAATATATTGACAGCAGCTGCAACACCCTGTTCAGCCAAATGCAGGGTGTGGCCCACAATCAAGACATCATCTATATGATGTCGTTGTCTCAAATAAGCCATGATTGGCTTCACCAATTTAGTGAACAATCTAGGGGCTGTAGTGAGCCCATTAGGCAAAGCCTTATACTGCCAAAGTTGCCCCATCCAGATACATTTCAAAACCCTTCTATCATATTTCTGGATGGATACTGAATAATATGCATCCCTTAAATCAATGCATTCCATAAAGCAGCCATGAGAAATCAATGATTTGGCTGTTTCAAACGTATCCATTTTAAAATGAGTATATGTTACAAACGTATTCAAACGGGTTAGATCAATAATGACACGACAGCCTCCATCCTTCTTAGGTCTAGTAAATATGTTCGAAACAAATTCAATTGGCTCATGCACCGTTTTCTCAATCACACCCTTCTGTTCCAGACTTAAAATTTCCTTATAACCTGCTGCCTGTTCTGCAGCAGACAATTTGAACGTATGACCAGGCATGTGCTGGGATGGAGGAATGTCGCCATTAATAAACTCAATTTTATGCCCCTGAATATTCCGCAACACATACTCATCACCAGTAAAATTACCCCATGCATCCAAAAACAACCGTAAACGACCACCAACATGGGAAGTTAAACAGAGAGAAAAGAGAGAACCAGACCCCCTCACCTCCGTGGTTACCGGCGGTCCTTGACACGTGTGGGTGGCCGTGGAGGTGCTGGGTTGGCTTGAGGGCGCGGCATCTTCGATTTCCACAAAGGTCTCTGCCGACCCTGTCCTAAAAAAGACCCTTGGTGCTGGTTCTGGTGCTGTTGTCGTTGTGGAGCTAGAGGGTGAGTCCTCATCGAGGCACTGGCCGACCCTCGTGAGCGAATGTATGGAGCTTTTGAGCCGGACGGTGTGGGGGCACTCTTAGAGCGCATGATCCCCACCGTTTTGGCTTGTTCGTCAAGCTCTTTGACTCTCTTCGAGAGGTCCTCACCAAAGAGCTGACGGGGCGGCGGCGGCGGCGGTGGTTTGCACAATCCTGCAAACTTCGGGTTGAGTGCTGGGCGGATGCTGTTTTTGCGAAACCCGTTGATTTCGTGCTGGGTCGCGCACAATAAGGCCAGAGCATCTTCCTGGTCCAAATTCAGCTCGGCCCCGTCCACCGACCGCGCAAAGGCGGTAATACCGGCCGTGAGGAGTTTCAGGATCCGCTGCAATTGTAGCTCTTGTTGACGGATAGCCGCACTGATGTTGCCCCATATTGGCGTATTGACCACAGGCACGTTGAGGGAGTTGCAGTTTGATGGAGCCTTGTGACGACTCATAGCCTGGATGAGGACTTCTTCCTGCAGCACCTGATTATTAAGAAAGTCCACTGTGGCTGCCAGCTTTGTATTTAGAGGAAGACCAGCCGTATGTGGGGCCGCGAATTTGGTCGCCACATCCAAGAGTTCCTCCGCTGGCACCTCCACCGGAGGTGGTACGGGATCCACCAGAACCTCCTCCTCCTGCTGCTCCAGGCTGATAGTAGATGTTGGTGAAGACGCCCTGTGCCTGTTGCTGCCCTGCTGTTGTTGACGTTGAAGCAGGAGCTCCAGCAGCCGCTCCATACGGTCAATACGCCCTTCACCCTGAACACTCAGGTGGTCGGAGTCCTCCGGCTCTGAAAAGAAAACCGGGCTCCTGTCATCGGCCCGCACCTCGTCGAGGCCCTGCCGGTGCCGGTAGTTGTCGCTAACAGCCGCCGAGGCGAAACTGCACGATTCCTGCGCGGGCATGTTCAATCGCCTCCGTTTAGCGAGAGCTGAAGCCGCTGCCACTAAGGGCACTCGCGGCGAGGTGTCGGCACCAGCCGAAGCATGGCTGCCTGGGGCCCGCGCAGTCTTGCCGGCTGCCCACATCGTGGACGTTGCCGACGCATGGTCTCGCCCACCCATCCATGGGGGGCTCGGCGACCGTGACGAGACCCGACTCGACCGACCCGTCCCGGCGTCGAGAGTCGGGGTGTGCCGGCTGGACCTCACAGCCGCCCCGGGTCTCGCCCTGGAACCTGACCGCTCCTCCGCGACAGGCAATGCCTTAGCCCTAACCGGGTTAGGCTTCTGGGCTCCTCCCCTCCCCCTTCTCGGAGGGTTGAGTGGAACAGGCCGTGCAACGGCACGTGCCCTGCTCGAGGTCGCCAGCGAGCCCGCTGACAACCTGACTGCCATGGCAGGGTCCCCCTGCTCTGGCGGCACACCACACTCCTCCTCATCGAACTCCTCCGAGCTGTGGTGTGCTGGCGGATCTGGACCTGTGAACACAGGGCTTACCCACATCTCCGCCTGAGTCCCGGCCTGCGCTGCAGGTACTGCCGATGGTAAAGGCCCGGGAACTGTTGACCGGCGAACTCATCCTGACGTCCTCCGGCCCTTCGAACTCCCATCCATGTCCTTGCTGCAAGACATAATCAGACAACAAGGACCACCAACTAAAGGTGGAATACTCACCTCCGTGGCCCCTTATGAAGGGCTGGCGAGGAGCGCGCTCCACCGCCAGCCGTCGCAGCAACGCGTTACGACGATATGTCGAGCATGCGCGCCGGCGGGCTCTTCACGAAGTCACTCACGTGACTCCGAAATGAAATTAGAAAAAGGAAATTAAGAACAAGACACTAGAAAAGAAAAAAGGAAAAGACAGTTGCTTTATTATAAACATTATGCAAAAGGAATATACCAACTTGACAATTTTTGATCCCCCTTTACCAAGACCTGCCGCTGGTGCCTTTTTAAAGTACTATTGCACCCTATCCTTGTAGTAAGTCTATAAATGCAGACACGTCCTATAAAAGCAATCTGATTTTCCTGCCAGGCGGAGTCTCATATCTTCCAGGTGAAGTGTTTCAAACATCGTTGAAATCCACATATTTATTGTTGGTATAGGAGCGTTTTTCACTCCTATACAAACTTTATGTCTTTAAAATAAGCTTTTTTCCAGTTATTAACCCGTATTCAAATAGATTCTTTTGAAATACATTTAATTCAGGGCTGCCTTCCGTTGTTCCAAAGATAATCCATTCTGCTTTTGGTATCAGTTTTATTTTAAATTATTTTGTGAAGGTTTCAAAGATTTCAGTCCAAAATTCATACAAAAAACAAACGAATGCGCTATAGTAGCTTCTTGAGACTGGCATTTATCACAGCTAGGTGATACGTTGGAAAAACATTTACTTACTTTGGCTTTTGAATAGTATAATCTATGTAAAATTTTAAATTGGATTAGAGTGTGCCTTACATTAATTGAACATTTGTGCACATTTAATAAATGTTCATCCCACCTCTCTTTTGAAATTTTAATAGCTAATTCTTGTTCCCAGTCTCTTCTAATTCCTTCAGTTGTTGGTATTTTTACATTTAAGATAATATTATATAAATATGATATTAAATTTGCTGATTCAGCTTTTGTCTTCATTGCTTCATCCAGTAGATCTAATGGCATATTATAATAATCTTGTGCATATTTTTTCAGATAGTCACATATTTGAAAATATTTAAAATATTTATTGTTTCCCAGATTATATTTTAGTTGTAATTGTTTGAATGATAGTTATTTTCCAGTTTCATACAAGTCTCCAAGAGTTTTAATTCCTACTCTTTCCCATTGTATAAATGATTTGTCTATAATTGAGGGTTTAAATGCAGGGTTATCAACTATTAGAGATAATTGAGATAGATATCTCAATTTTAAATTATACTTTATTTGTTTCCAAGTTCTAATTGTACTATGTATAATTGGGTTTTTGTTATACTTTGTATTATTCAACTTCATTGGTGAGAGGAGGATCACTCCAATATTACAAGGGGAGCAGTCCTCTCTCTCCATAATAATCCAATCCAGCTGCTAGGCAGCTAGCAGCTAGCAGAATTGTCCAGCAGTTGAATCTTATTTTTAATATTTACAGACCAATAATAGTACATAAAGTTAGGGAGTGCTAATCCCCCTACTGCTTTGGGTTTATTCAAGTGTGTTCTTTGTATTCTTTGGGATTTATAATCCCATATAAAATTTGTAATGTCTGAATCCAATTTAAAAAAAAATAAATTTGGTAGGTATATTGGAATTGATTATAACATTTGTGGTAGAAAAATCATTTTTATAGCATTTATTCGGCCTATTAAAGGCATCGGAAGCGTTCTCCAGAATGACGGGGAGAGCACCCTGCTAACGTGCCCAAGCTTCTTAAGGGCCTGTCCCACTTACGTGTCCTTGGCACGCAAATTACGCGACCTCGTGGTCGCGTTGAGCTGCGATGGTCCTGCGAAAGTCGCTCATGACTTCATTCGAACGCACAGCCATCTGGAGCGCGTGACGTCATTTGAAGATGGACACAAAGCTGGAGTAACTCAGCGGCACCGGCAGCATCTCTGGAGAGAAGCATTGGGTGACGTTTTGTGTTGAGAGTCTTCTTCAGTCTGAAAAGAAGGGTCTTGACCTGAAACGTCACCCATTCTTTCTCTCCAGAGATGCTGCCGGTCTCGCTGAGTTACTCCAGCATTTTGTGTCTATCTTCAATTTTCTTGGCCCCGCTCTGGGAGTAGAAGTGGGGGCGGATCCGGACCCAGGCCGAGTTTGGCGATCATTTACCTGCTTCTGTGCTGTTGCAGGTGAGACGTTGCATTGCGCCAGGGTCTTGGGCCTGTCCCACTTTGGCCGTCAGTTCTGCGACAGGCCATTGGCGTGCGAAGATTTTGTTCGCTACAAAAATTTTGGAGTCCTGCTCGATGTCACGCACAACTACATACCCCTCCGCATTTCTCAGTGGGACTGGTCCCGCGCGGCCATACGATGCCCGTGCGCCTCAACGTGACCACGAGGTCGCGTAATTTGCGTGCCAAGGACATGTAGGTGGGACAGGCCCTTTACTCTCTGCCCATCTCTGACTGGTTGGTGAATTAACACAGTGATGTGATTGCTGTGAGCGTGGAGAAAATGTCTGCTGCATTCCAGAGAAGTGTGGTGCTCAGTGAAACCATGTCTAAGTACTTGTGTAGTTAGGAACTGCAGATGCTGCTACATTCCAAAGATAGACACAAAGTTCTGGGATAACTCAGTGGGTCAGGCAGCAACTCGGGGTGACGTTTCTGGTCGGGACCCTTCATCTGACCTGGATGGGTGGCGTTTACGATGTGGACCCAGTTTTGAAGAAAGGTCCCGACCCGCATCGTTACCCATCCACTTCTGAAGAAGGGTCCCGACCCGAAATGTCAACCATCATTTTTCTTCAGAGATGCTGCCTGACCTGCTGAGTTACGCCAGTAATTTGTGTCAAAATACTTGTACCACACAGAATCTCAGCTCGCAGGAAGGAGAACATCCTAACAAAAGAGAGGAATAGATCAGATAGATGCATAGGGTCTCTTGTCCACACAAAGTGAATCAAGGACCAGAGGACATAGGCTTAAGGTGAAGGAGAAAAGATTTCATAGGAATCTGAGGGGTAACTAAAGGGTAGTGGGTGCATGGAACTAGCACCTACTGTGGAGGTAGTTGAGGCTGGGACTATCCCAATATTTAAGAAACCGTTAGACAGGTACATGGATAGGACGGGTTTGGAGAGATATGGGCCAAATGCGGACAGGTGTGACTAGAGTAGCTGGGACATGTTGGCGGGTGTGGGCAAGTTGGGCTGAAGGGCCTGTTTTCATGCTGTATCACTCTATGACTCTAAAAGGCCTCCTGCTTGAAAGATATGGTTGGAGGACATGACTATTTTACTATCCATTCTTCAGTGATTGATGTAGGCAGCAACATGCGGTCACTGGATCAAAGTAATCGTGGTAAAGATGCAGCAAGGTGCAACCGGTATAATGTGATCCCACAGTCACCAGCAGGTTGTGAAGACTCCTCCTGCTTCTCAATTCCTTAAAAAAGGACCTGTTGACTTGTAAATAGATTGAGAATGTAGTAGATATTTCAAACCCATGTTAAGAAGGCATATGATAAGCTTGCTTTCTTAGGTTGCAGCATTGAGTATAAGAGTCAGGAAGTCACGGTGCACCTTTACAGGTCTCTGTTTTGGCTGCATTTGTAAAATTTGGCAGAAAAGGAAAAATAAACTTAATTCAACTTGGGATGATGCGGTTCACACATGATTTAGCTGTAACCTAATACATAAAATTTCACAGAGTACCATTATTAATGCACATGGGTTTGTTCTTCTATCGGTTCTATCAGGGGGTATGGAGGGAAGGCAGGTACGGGATACTGAGTTGGATGATCAGCCATGATCACATTGAATGGCGGTGCAGGCTCGAAGGGCCGAATGGCCTACTCCTGCACCTATTTTTCTATGTTTCTATGTTTCAATAAATACTAATTTAGTTTAGAAATACAGCAAGGTAAAACAGCCCTTCAGCCCACCGAGTTTACATCGACCAGCAATCCCCGCACATTAACAGTATTCTACACGCACTCGGGACAATTTATATTTATACCAAGCCAATTAACTGACAAACCTGTATATCTTTAGAGTTACAGACAGCCATAGTCGGGATCGAACCTGGGACTCTGACACTGTCTGCACTGTAAGACAGCAACTCTACCGCTGTGCTACCATGCCGCCATAATCTATTTAAAATAAATTGGTTTGTCTCAAAGAAACTCCCCACATATATCGATGTGTTCATTATTAACTAAATTATTTGATACCAACAAGTGCACAAGTTTCAGCAAACTTTACACTGCAAATAGCCCGGTATAACAGTCTGAATCAAGGAAGAATGCCTCATTGTTTCATGCACGTCGTAAAGAAAGTCATAAATAATGGGAGAGTGCTTAGGTTGCAATATTCTATAACGCGAGGTTTCATAGGAATGCAACCACCGTGCTATAGCAGAACGACCAATACATTAAATGTATTGAATATTAAATATAAACGAGGCCATGTTAACCATTTACATCATGGTACACTACTAAAATCTGCAAATTCACATGGCCTCGGTTTTCTATTCACTGAACTCTTCATGGAATGATGCACTTGGCATCTCTGTGGTATCCACTGAAGCTACTAACAATTTCAGCAGAGCGCTTATCCTGGTAGGCCTCAGAAGTGTATCTTGTCTTCCGTACAGCTCCACAGTTGTTGCTTTGACATAGTTAGTCTTCATGACTTTGAATCCATTTAACTACATGTTCTACCTCACTGTCTTTTTGCAGTCAGATCAATGCACTCAGCTATCAATGCAGAGTGCAATAACTCCTATTGATAACTAGAATAGTTATAAAAGTACAATACATTGTTTTAAATAATATTTATAATTATATGAGGTAAATACATCAGTGTACATCACATATTTATTGTTACAATCATTGTACCCCATAATTTTATGGCTTTTAAAGAAAAAGAATAGAGAGAAAGAGAGTGAAGTAGGTGAAAAGAGCTGTGAAAGTGAAAGAGTGTGCCAAAGGGGAGAAGGAAAAAAAACACAAACCCTTGGTCAAAGAATTAGAGAAAGGGGGTTAAGAGATAGACCCTAGAACAAAGAGAGAGAGAGGAAAAAAAAGCCAGTTACTATATTATATATATCACGCAAAAGGAACCCACCAACTCGATTGTTTTTCATCCCCCCCCCCCTACCAAGGCCCGAGGTGCACCCTATCTTTGTAGCAATTCTATAAATGCAGACCACAGTCTGATAGAAACAATCTGATTTTACTGCCAGGCGGAGCCTCATATCTTCCAGATGTAACGTTTCAAACATAGTTGAAAACCACATATTTAATGTTGATATAGGAGCATTTTTCCAGAATTTTAAGATTAGCTTTTTTTCCTATTATTAAGCCATAATCAAATAGATTATTTTGATACACATTTAATTCCAAACTACCTTCTGTCATTCCGAAAATAATCCATTCTGCCTTTGGTGTCATTTTTATTTTAAACAGTTTTGTGAAAATTTCAAAAATTTCAATCCAAAACCTTTGGATTTTTGTACAAAAGATGAATAAGTGCGCTATAGTAGCTCTTGACACTGGCATTTATCACAAATTGGTGAAACGTTAGGGAAAAATTTATTTAATTTAGTTTTTGAGTAGTATAATCTGTGTAAAATTTTAAATTGTATTAAAGTGTGTCTTACGTTAATTGAGCATTTGTGCACATTTAATAAGTACTCTTTCCACCTTTCATTGGAAATTGTTATGCTTAGTTCGTTTTCCCACTCACATCTGATACCTTCCATTGTTGGTATTACTGCATTTAGTATAATATTATATATATATGAAATTAAATTTGCTGATTCCGCCTTTGTATTCATTACTTCATCTAGTAAGTCTAATGGCATTTTGTGAAATTCTTGTGCATGTTTTTTCAGATAATCACATATTTGGAAGTATTTAAAATACTGATTGTTACCCAGATTATATTTTAGTTGTAATTGTTTAAATGATAATAGTTTTCCCGTATCATACAAATCTCCCAAAGTTTTAATTCCTGCTCTTTCCCATTGTATAAATGCTTTATCTATAATTGAGGGTTTAAACAGAGGGTTTTTAGCAATAGGAGATAGGAGAGATGTTTCTTAATTTTAAGTTGTATTTTATTTGTTTCCAAATTCTGATTGTGCTATGTATAATTGGGTTTTTGTTGTAGTTTGTATTATTCACCGTCATTGGTGAAAGAAAGATCGCACCAATATTAAAAGGGGAGTAGTCCTCTTTCGCCATAATGATCCATTCTGGTTGATGAAGAGAATTATCCAACAATTGAATCATATTTCTAATATTTACCGACCAATAATAATACATAAAATTAGGGAGTGCTAGTCCCCCTACTACTTAGGATTTATTCAGGTGTGGTCTTTGTATTCTATGGGACTACGTACAGTATTAACTCAGTTGAATAACTTGTATAATGAGTTCCATAACCAGCCTTCCAGAATAAGTTCCATAAACTTAACACAACTATCCTACCAACAATAGACTAGTCTGACTATCTACCTCATTTGAAACCCTTGGACTATCTTTAATTGGACTTTGCTTTACTGGCTTTATCTTGCACTAAACGTTATTCCCTTATCGTGTACCTGTACACTGTGAATGGCTCGATTGTAATCATGTATTGTCTTTCCGCTGACTGATTGGCACGCAACAAACGTTTTCAGTGTACCCTGGTACATGTGAGAATCAACTAAACTAAAACTAAACACACTCAAGATAGACATAAAATGTTGGAGTAACTCAGCAGGACAGGCAGCATTTCTGGAGAAAAAGGACGGGCGACGTTTTGGGTTGAGACCCTTCTTTTTCAGCAGGGTCTCAACCTGACACGTCACCCATTCCTTCTCTCTAGAGATGATGCCCGTCTGCTGAGTTACTCCAGCATTTTGTGTCTGTCTTCGTTAAATCAGCATCTGCCGTTACTTCCTCCACATAAACTCAAACTCAGTTGCAGCTAATTCTACTTTGGCGACTTATCTGTTCATCTCTGTGCCTTTGCTATCATTCCATCTTGCATTCCGACTCCAATTCCTAATCACCATGGTCTCTGGAATTTCCCCCCTTCCTGTAGTCTGTCAATTGTGAAGTTACAAGGTCACCCTTTTGGATCGTCTCCAAGTTTTTCATTTTTGACGTGAATGTTTTCAATTTGCCTCCACTTTGGAATGCAGTCCTCTCTCAAAGCATCTGATCCCGCTGCACTCCAATCAACAATCCTACAAATAGCAACAACCTTATACATATTAAGTTCTCCCCCTCAACTTGCAAAGTCTTATCTCCATTTGTATTGTCAGACGCAATCGATTTTAATTTGTGCTGAGCCCATCGCTTCTCACCTTGTTTGTGGACTCCTGTTATACTACAGCTGTTGCCCTGAAAGGTTCATGAGCTGGCTCCCTAATACTGATCAGATTGCTCCTCCACTGGGATGCCTGATTTATGAATACATGGTTTAATTGTACAGGATTTACTAAGTCATAGAGTCATATACAGTGTGGAAACAGGCCCTTCAGCCCAACTTGCACACACTGGCCAACAAGTCCCAGCTACACTAGTCCCATCTGTCTGTGTTTGACTCATATCCCTCCAAACCTATCCTATCCATGTACCTGTCTAACTCTTTCTTAAATGTTGGGATAGTCCCTCCCTCAACCACCTCCTCTGACAGCTCGTTCAATAAACCCACTACTCTTTGGGTAAAAAAGTTACCCTCCAGATTCCTATGAAATATTTTCACTTAAACCAATGTCACTGTCAAGATAGTGCGTTTTCTCTCCACCTTCTCATGCCGGCCTGATTTCCACCAGTCCCAGACTTAGAGCCTCTTTCCTCCACCCTGGTGCAAATCTCTGACCAGTTGGTTACTTTGCAAACACAAGGAACTGCAGATGCTGAAATCATGAGCTAAACACGAGACAAGCTTGTCCATTCCTTCCATAGCTGCTGCCTGACCAGCTGAGGTCCTCCAGCATCTTGTGTTTTGGTTCTTTGCAATGCAGCTCCATTTCACAACCTCCTGGTTGTTTCTGCAGATTTTCTCTCCAAGAATCACGTTGCCTTCATGATGCACTACCTGCCATACTTGCAATGGACACTTATCCAGTCTTTACTCTCTGCTACTAAAACAGTCAGCACCACAAAATCACGAGTCTCAAAGAATGCCTTCAATTTGCTCGTTCTGCTTCAGTAGTTATATCTTTTGTTGAATTCCATCCATTGTCATTGCAGACCAACATTTAGTGATATCACATTCCCTTTCACTGTCACGTTGCTTCACAAAAGCCTTTGATTGTACATCACTTGGCTCTGTTTCCGTTTTCTTAGCTCCTGTTCACGCCGGCACCACTGACCATATCATTGTCCCCAGGAACATTTCTATTCAGACCACATACCGTGAAAATGTTCAGGTTTCCTCATACCTCTTGAGCTTCCTGATGCGTCTGACATGTCCACTACCTTCAACAGTCACTGATAAAGCTGAAGAAATATGCCTTGTCCTTTCTGCACCCTGGGTCACCATCCTGTTGCGTAGTGAATGCCAAATTTAACACCAAGGTAGTGTCTGTGTATTCCTTTATGTTGCTGATTGAATAAGCAACTAAACAGGGAAAAGGTTTTAAACGGAATATCTTTTATTGACTGCCAACTAAATAGCGGCGATAGACACAAATAGCTGGAGTAACTCAGAGGGTCAGACAGCATCTCTGGAGAAAAGGAATGGGTAACGAAGGGTCTCGACCCGAAATGTCACCTATTCCTTTTCTCCAGATATGCTGTCTGATCCGCTGAGTGACGACAGCTTTTTGTGCCAATCTTTGGTTTAAACCAACACCTGCAGTTCCTTCCTACATAACTAAATAGTGGTGTTCAGTTCAACAACATATCAATGCATCAAAGTATCACGTTACATGAAATTGGTCATGATCTCGTTACAATTAGTTGTTACACCACAAGAAGGGTAAATATGTGTAAATCTAATCCGGGTGTTTAAAATATATGTATGCAGCACAGTGGCATAGCTAAGGTGGCACAATGCACACTAGAAGTGCCGCTGTTTCACAGTGCCTGAGATCTGGGTGTAATCTTGACCACGGGTGTCACTGTATCTGTGTGAGATTTGCACTTTCTCCCTGTGACCATGTTCTATCTCTCCAGTTGCCTCATTTTCTTCCCATATCACAATGACAGATTGATAGATGAAGTGCCCAATGAAACCACCATAAATATTTACTAGAAGCAGACAAAAATGCTGGAGAAACTCAACGGGTGAGGCAGCATCTATGGAGTGAAGGAAAGCATGTCTTTTCCTTCGCTCCATAGATGCTGCCTCACCCGCTGAGTTTCTCCAGCATTTTTGTCTACCTTCGATTTTCCAGCATCTGCAGTTCCTCCTTAAACGTCAATATTTACTACACCAGGCAACGTCCAGCTGTAGCGATAAAGACTTGCTCACTGGATTAAGAATCCATTGCCAAATTGTCAATAGTTAATATGAATGTCTTTGAAAGAAGTAGGGGAGAAGAAGGGCGGTACAAGGGCTGTCTGTAGAGAGTTTGTACGTTCTCCCCATGACCGCATGGGTTTTCTCCGAGATCTTCGGTTTCCTGCCACACTCCAAAGACGTACAGGCGCGTAGGTTAATTGGATAGGTGTCAGCATTAAAAAAATGTGTCCAAAGTGTGTGTCGGATGGCATTAATGTGCGTGGATCGCTGGTCGGTGTGGATTTGGTGGGCGGATGGGCCTGGTTCTGTGCCGCATCTCTAAAACTAAACTTAAAACTGGAGATGAAATAAATGAAGAAGCATTGTGATATAGTAGAGATTTGTTACCCTGCAAATTGTAGAAAGAAGGGAACAAAATGAGTAGTATACAGCTCTTCAAATTCTGCTGCACGTGCCCATCACTGGCAAAGTACGACTCCATTGTGTATTGTTAAAGAAAACTTTGGAACACAACACAAAGGTCTGGCAAGCCAATCAAGACTTTATTCAAGAGCGCCAAATACAGTGATCACTGCGACCAATCTTAGGAGATTGCTCAACTAACAAAGATTCATGTGCTCCTTATGTACAGACTTTCCTTTTGAGGTTCTGTTTATCATAGCAAGCACTTTAGAGGTTTTCCTTCTTCCGAAATGGTCTTATAACAAATATACATCGAGCACCTCTGAAAGACACAGCAGATTAAACACAGCCCAATTCCACACCATTCCAGATAAGCAAATGTCCTGTTACCCTTTCAACCTTATTTTATTGTTTTACGATTGCCATTTGTCCTTTGACAACAGGGAACAGAATCTGATTAAAGTAAACTGCAGTGAGTGTCAGCTAGGCATGTTCCTGTGCAATCTTCTTTGAAGCACAGCATTATTATAATGCATGAAGAGGACTTTAAACACTTTAAGCACTCTACCTATCCCTATCCCATTCTGTCTTCTTGAAACGTTGCAATTTATCTTTGTCACTATGAAGGAACTGCAGATGCTGGTTTAAAACAAAGATAGACACAAAATGCTGGAGTAACTCAGCAGGCCAGGCAGCATCTCTGGAGAGAAGGAACGAGTGACGTTTGTCTGAAGGTGGGTCTCAACCCGAAACATCACCCATTCCTTCTCTCCAGAAGTGTTGCCTTTCCCACTGAGTCACTCCAGCATTTTGTGTCTATTATTACTACTTCATTGTGCTCTGTATCTGTAGTGTGAGATCGGGGAACCAGCCCACAACGATCTCCCGCCCAGTCTGCATTAAGAAGTTGTCATCCAGCACTGACAGACTGGACTAATGCATTATTGACATGGTACTGCTTTATTTATCAATTTCTGCTCTGGCAAATGACAAATGCCATTTGTCTTCTTTCTTAGAAACCTGTGAAGGAAGGAGGCTAAGTATATTTTCCATTGTTTAAACAGGGAGTTTAACCATCAGTGATTTCTATTTGTCTACTTGGCAGCTGGGTTTAAAACTCTGCTCTGCACTTTGGTCTCTGTGTCCGCATTTATTGTCCATTCCCGATTGTCCTTGTAAATTGATAGTGAACCACCTCCTTGAACTATTGCAAGGTTCTGGTGGTCCATTCCAGGTTTTTACAACAATCCAGTTTCGCAGTCACTGTGACTAATATTAGCCATTTTTAAATTTAATTTTCAGTTATTTAATTAATCGTATTTAAATTCCCCATCTGCTGTGATGGGTCTAAAGCCGATGGTTCCAGATTGTTTGTGCAGGCCTTTGGATTACTCATCCAACCAATTAACTACCATGCCACTGTCCCCTTGAATGAATATATCTGTCCAAGGTACTGTGCTGAAATATCAGAGTGCCTCACGTATATCAGATCTTGCATGGAGGATATGAAGCAATAGTACAAGGTATGTACAATAGTACATAAACACTTTAACTCCCCTTCCCATTCCCACACTGACCTTTATGTACTGTGCCTCCTCCATTGTCAGAGTGAGGCTAAGCGCAAATTGGAGGAACAGCACCTCATATTCGCATGGGCAGCTGACAACCCAGCAATATGAACATTTTCCAACTTCTCAAACTTCAAGTAACCCTTGCTTGCCCTTTCTCTCCATTCCTCCCTCTTCCCAGTTCTCCGACCAGTCTTCCTGCCTGACTAAATGTTATCTCTGTTTGCTTTGCTGTTACCTTCTCCCAACTAACAATGATCTATTTTACATTTTCCTTAATCTCCATTTATCCTATATTCATACCTTACACTTCCTCATCTATGTATCTCCCTCTCCCGGCATCAGTCTGAAGAGGGTCACAATTCGCGAAGAAACGTCACCCTTTCCTTCTCTCCAGAGATGCTGCCTGTCCTGCTCAGTTACTCCAGCATTTTGTGTCTATCTATAAGCCATAGTACAAAATGCATAAGGGCTCTTGGCAGTGAGGCTGAGAAACTGACTGCACTATTTGCCAAGGCCAACCTTAATATGTATATGGGTACTAAACCATACCCTATCCAGCCTATAATCAGATTATTTGCTTTGGCAGAATACCGAATCATTCATTTCTGACAGGTGCTATCACAGGCTCTATTCATGCTGACAGACACGATTGAAGGTGACGAGTTCAGTCAATTCATCAAATCCTGTTCATATTGTGATTGTCGAACAATACCAGCAGCAAACAGCAACAGCCCGAGCAAAAACAAACAGCCCAGCCTCCTTACAAGGGAGAGCAGGCACTATTGAGAAGAGAGGAGCCGACACTATCTGTGTCTTGGATAACAAATGTTATTTACTAATCAAGTACTTTTTGGATCCTTGCCCGGAAACAGTTCTATCATCTCATGTGTTCTGACATGCTCTTTGCTTACCAGGTGCAGAGCAATATAATGCATAATCTTATGACACAAGCTTGGGTTTTGATTGGCTTTGTCCACCGTTGTGGGGATGCAGCCAATATCTCCAGGCTGCGAAAGAACTCGTTCAACTTATTCAGCACATCACTGGCCGAGCTGCCAAATGTGGTAATGACATCACTCGCCAGCTTGCTGGCTCTGTGGAGTTCAGTAACGGCGTTGGCAGATGGCGTGTTTAATGGTGAATCAGTTGAAAATGTCAGGGCATGTCAAGAGTCCTACTGGTGATCACTTACTGTAAAGGAGGGCCTGCCGTCACCTCAGGTGACACTCGCGTTTGTTCCCCTTCATGCTTCCAGGGAAGCCCTAAGCCTGCCACTGGGTTTCCATGAATAAAATCAATGAACAGCCCAAGTGACATACACAACTGAAAGAGAGAGAGTGAACCTAGAGTTTGGTTTAGTTTAGTTTAGTTTGGAGATACAACACGGAAACAAGCCCTTCGGCCCACCGAGATCCGTTCCGACCAGCAATCCCCGCACGCGAACACTATCCTACATATACTAGGGAGAATTTACAATTTTAAAGAAGCCAATTTGTCTACAAACCTGTACATCTTTGTGGAAGGAAACTGGGAGCACCCCGGGAAAACCCATGCAGGTCAGGGGGTGAACGTACAAAGTCTGTACAGACAGCGCCCATAGTCAGGTTCGACCGCGGTGCTGTCAGGCAACAACTCTACTGCTGTGCCACTGTTACAAATTAAGAAGATGAGGGAAGCAGATGATTAAAAGGGTAAAATGAATTCTGTGCGCTGACAGACCAGCCAGTTATGGCAGAATTCCACTCCTCAGGTTACAGCAGGATTCCTCTCTCATGTACTGTTCGTAACCCCTAGTTGTAAATAGGGCTGTAATGAGTTCCCATGTGACTACAATCCTGCAGCACCCTGGTAAATCCATCTCACCTGTCTCCCAAACACTGTGTTCATATGTACGGGCTGTACATAAGCTGCGAGTTTGTAACCTGGGGTGGAGCTGCAGAGAGAGCTGGGGCAGTGTTGCTAAGGAAGATGTGAAATATGGGCGAGAGGTTGGGTTAATTTAAGGCATTTAGTGGAGTATCTCATTAGGTGTAGCCCTCGGATCTTGTTTGCCTTCACGAAAATGTGTGGAATTTGCCAGAGTTCACCTTAAAGTTATCCTAGGCTGCAGAAGTAGCCTTGGTGGTGGCCTGTGGGGTCCCATTGTTTATCCACTTGGACTTTAGTGGTTTAGATCAATACGTTTGTTAACTGTAAGAACTCACAATCACCACAAGAAATGAAACCAAACACCGTTTGCTTCCCCTCCACTTAGAGGGCCAGATCGAATACTCAAACAAGCCGGGTTTCATTGAGTGAGATTGGCAGCGGAAGGGCAAACGTCACAACTGACTGGTGCGGGAGATTAAGACCAACATGATTCAAGCATAGAGTCTTCTGATAGGAGCAGATTACGAAGAAATATCTGAAATAGAAATAGAGGGCTCTCAAAAAAGAGACTGCAGATCTGTCAATATAAAAAAATAGTTCAATGATTCGGGTTAAGACCTCTCATCAGTCAGGCTTGTATTTAGTTGTGTTTGTCAAGCCTTTGCTGTTTCCAGTTTCATTTGTAACAAATCATCTGCTCCTATCAGATATTTTTCTTAACAACTGAACTACCTTTCTTTGATAGCTCAGGCAGTTCATTTGCCCATGAGGCGTTGTTCTGCATTAGCAATCACAAGGGTGAGAGTGTAAAGTGTAGGACGCAGGATAGGAATGGGGTTGGCGTGGTGGCTGAAGAAAATCAGCCAAAGTTGCCATTCTAATGACAATCTCTACTTCGGGTGAAAGGGAATCCTAAAGGGCTTGTCCCGCTGCGGCGACCTAATTGGCGAGTTTAGAAGAGTTTGCCCTCGACTCATACTCGCAGCATGGTCGACACGTGGTCCTAAGAGGTCTATTTAACTCTCCTTCATTCTCGAGAGTAGTCCCCACACACTCGAAGCCTTAGTTTGGTCGAGGCGTTATTTTTGACATGCTGAAAATTGTCCGTGAGTAAAAAAAGGTCGGCATGGAAAAGAAATCGATAAATTTTTTACTCGTAGGTTTAGTCGAAGTAGGTCATAGTAGGTAGGCATGATATTCTGCGCCAAAACGGGCAATAGGGCTGAAAAGATGAAATACGAGGGGAAGCTGGCCATGAATGTAAAGAAGGACAGTGAAGGCTTCTTTAGATATGTTAAGGGAAAAAGAGTAGCAAAGTCAAATGTGGGTCCCTTGAAGGCAGACACGGGTTAAATTATTATGGGGAACAAGGAAATGACAGAAGAGTTGAACAGGTACTTCGGATCTGTCTTCACTAAGGAAGACACAAACAATTACCCAGAAGTGCTGGAGGACAGAGGATCTAAGGATGTAGAGGAACTGAGATAAATTTTCATTCGGCGAGAAATAGTAGGCTAATGGGACTGAAGGATGATAAATCCCCTGGGCCTGATGGTCTGCATCCCAGGGTCCTCAGGGAGGTAGCTCTAGAAATAGTGGATGCATTGGTGATCATTTTCCAATGTTCAATAGATTCAGGATCAGTTCCTGTGGATTGGAGGATAGCTAATGTTATCCCACTTTTCAAGAAAGGAGCGAGAGATAAAATGGGGAATTACAGACCAGTTAGCCTGACTTTGGTGGTGGGAAAGATGCTGGAGTCAATTATTAAAGAGGTAATAATGAGGCATTTCGATAGCAGTAAAAGGATTAGTCCAAGTCAGCATGGATTTATGAAAGGAACATCATGCTTAACTAATCTTCTGGAGTTTTTTGAGGATGTGACGAGTAAAATTGATGAAGGGAAGCCAGTGGATGTAGTGTATCTAGACTTTCAGATAGCCTTTGATAAGGTCCCGTACGGGAGACTGGTGACTAAAATTAGAGCACGTGGTGTTAGGGGTAGGGTGTTGACATGGATGGAAAATTGGTCGGCAGACAAGAAGCAAAGAGTAGGAGTGAACAGGTCCTTTTCAGAATGGCAGGCAGTGGCGAGTGGAGTGCCGCAAGGCTCGGTGTTGGGGCCGCAACTGTTTACCATATATATTAATGATTTGGAAGAGGGAATTAGGATCAACACAAGCAAGTTTGTGGATGACACAAAGCTGGGTGGCAGTGTGAACTGTGAAGAGGATGTTAGGAGGTTGCAGGGTGACCTGGACAGGTTGAGTGAGTGGGCAGATGTGTGGCAGATGCAGTATAATAGAGATAAATGTGAGGTTATCCACTTTGGCGGCAAAAACAAGGGGGCAGATTATTATTTTAATGGGGTTAAGTTAGGTAAGGGGGAGGTACAGCGAGACCTGGGTGTCCTTGTACACCGGTCACTGAAAGTTGGCGTGCAGGTACAGCAGGCAGTGAAGAAAGCTAATGGAATGTTGGCCTTCATAACAAGAGGATTTCAGTATAGGAGTAGAGAGGTTCTTCTGCAGTTGTATAGGGCTCTGGTAAGACCACATCTGGAGTATTGTGTACAGTTTTGGTCTCCTAATTTGAGAAAGGACATCCTTGTGATTTTCCAGAAGCTAGTCGAAGCTAGTCTTCAACATAGTCGAAGGAGGTCGAAGGAGATCAAAGGAGGTCTTCTACATATTCGTAGGAGGTTCTCTACATAGCTGAAGGAGGTTGTAGGAGGTGTTCTACTGGCCCTTGCAGATTCAAGGTGGGCGGTGGCACCCAAGGGTGACTTGTCCCACAACAAATGAAGGTGAGGTAGGGTGCCTGGCTGAAAAACCCAGGAGAGGATCTGAACACCCTGCAGAAGCTGGCGTTGTCAGCAGGGATGATTTACGAGAAAGTTGCCAGGACCAGAGGAGCTGAGCCAGAGAATGTGAGGAGCATGAGCCAGTAGGAGGGGGAACTGGGGTAATGCCTCCAAGGCCTTAAAGGTAGGCTGCAGGAGGCACCCCCGGGAAATAAAATTGGCTGGACAAGGAGAGGAAAGGAGAGGGATGTCGGTTCACGGGAACTGCTCCTGTACATCGCGTGCCCGGGCAAACCGGACTTTGGACTTTTAATACTGCCACCAAAAATCGTGGCGCCCGCATGTGTCATATATGCAAAAAGAATTTCACTGTCCAGTTGTATATGTGACAAATAAAGCACTATTGAACTATTGACGTTGAGCAGGCTCGGGCTCTATTCCTTGGAGCACAGAAAGGTGATCTTGTAGATGCACAGAGTCACTTGCACAGTGGTGGAAGTGAGATAGGTTTATGAGGACATAGGTTTAAGGTGCGGGAGGAAAGATGGGTAACGTTTTCACACAAAGGGTAGTGGCTGTATGGAATTAGCTGCAGGAGGAAATAGTTGTGGCAGATACTATCCTAATGTTTAAGAAACAATTAAACAGGTACATGAATGGGACAGGTTTGGAGGGATATAGGCCAGATGCAGGCAGGTTGGACTAATGTAGATGGGACATGTTGGTCAATGTGGGCAGGTTGGGCCGAAGGGCCTGTTTCCATGCTGTATGACTCCATGACTCTATGATCCGCATAGGAAGGTCAGGGGGTGAGGGAAAGACAAGGTGTGACGAACAAGGCCTGCTGACGGGTAAATGTCAAGCCGATTGTTCTACCCACAGGAACCTCTGCAGCAACATGCCATAGTTGTCATTGACATCAACAATTAGCACTGCAGTCCCTGCTATCTGCAAGGACAAGGTCAGCAAATGTTAAAGTCTGAGGTCCGAAGAAGGGTCCCGACCCGAAACATCACCCATCCTTTTTCACCAGAGATGCTACCTGACCTGCTGAGACAGTCTAGCACTTTGCATTTATCAAATGTAAGGGAACATCCACTCCTACGTTCCCCAAAATCACACAACACTCGGACTTGGTTATACCTGGTAGGTACCATGATACATTTTATGTTGCATCAATACTGTGTTCTTTTATTTCCCATCTGATGTCAATGAAATGAATTTCAGAAACACTGCACAAACAATGATACTGCAATATAGTATGGATTATTCGTCAAGCTTGAATTTCTTATCAGGTTTGTTGTTCCTTTGTGGAACTCCTGAGCTAACTGTTCAAGAGAACGGTCTGCCACGATCTTTACAAGGGCAGCTAAGGAATGGCAATAAATGATGGCCCTACTAGTAATAACCCCTTTCTTAGAAGGACATTTTTAACTGTGGAGGCACGATTTCGCATTGATTGAGGTGAGGCTATGAAGTCGGATTAATTTTAAAAGATGAGTAACAAATTTGTGAGTTTTTAAGTAAAGTGGAATGCAAGTCAACTTGTGTGGTGTTCTGGGCAGCCTGGTATAACACTATATGTTAACCTCCATCCATACACTCTCTAACACGGCAGCTTAAGTATGCAGTGGAGAACACCTCCCAAGCCCTTAGCAAGTATGTCTTTGAACAGTTACCCCAATGGGATTGGTAACACAAATATAGATGCAAAATCCAGTTTTGATCAACACCTTTAATGATTATGAAGATGACAGTTTGCGCGATTGGTAATTTTTTTGTCAACATCGATATACAGTAACCTCAAGCAGAATTCAAACCCGCAAACCCATGCTCAGCAATATTACAAAGCTGCATTCTCACACAGCTCCTCATTCTGCTCTGATGCCACTTATGTTCAATGCGTTCTGATTGCTATAAAGCCAAAGTAATTAGAAGCTCGATGCTCTGGGTGCCTGGACATGTTACGTGGAATATTAAAGCTTGCAGACTGGAAATTGTACATTTTATTCTTTTGAACAGGGAGGGTAGCTGTCAGCACAGATCAAAGAACTGCGAAGAATTATTATTTGTTTTAAAGAGCAGATTTCACTATCAACGCCTCTTAGCTGCTGGCAGGTTCAGAAATGCTGCTCCCTTTTAGCCATCTTTCTTCATAAGTTCAATAAGATCTGAATTGGGCTATTCTGCCCAACAATTCTACTCTGCCATTTGATCATCGCTGATCTATCTTTCCCTCCTAACCACATTCTCCTGCCTTCTCCCTATTACCCCGGACACCCTTACTAATTGTCTGTCTGTCTGTCTGTCTGTCTGTCTGTCTGTCTGTCTGTCTGTCTGTCTGTCTGTCTGTCTGTCTGTCTGTCTGTCTGTCTGTCTGTCTGTCTGTCTGTCTGTCTGTCTGTCCCTCCCTTAAAAACATCCATTGATTTGGCCTCCACAGTCTTCAGTGGCAATGAGTTCCACAGATTCACCACCTGTGAATAAAGAATTCTCCTTCCTAAAGGAACGTCCAAATATAAATCATCTGCATTTATATGGAGCCTTTCATGGCAGGGGATTCTTCAACAGCCAAGGAAATACTTTTTAAATGGAGACACAAGGAACTGCTGATGTTGATTTACAAAAAAAGACATAAGGTGCCGGAGTAACTCAACAGGTCAGGCAGCATCTCAGAAGAAGTTTTGGGTCGGGACCTTTCTTCAGTAGTCAGTACCCAGCCAACAATGGGCCAATTGACCCCAGCCTTCCTGATGTCATCTGTTCCTGGCGCTGTTATGTTCTGGCCTTTTCTCGCTTCCAGTTCCCCCACTACCTTTTTCTTTCAGTCTGAAGAAGGATTCTGACCCAAAACATCACTTATCCCTTTTTCTCCAAAGATGCTGCCTGACCCATTGAGTTACTCCAGCATTTTGTGTCCATATTTAGGAGTCAGTGTTATATTGCAGAAAATCCACAGCCTGCTTGTGAATTTGAGCATTCTGATTCCCTCGGATCCCAAGAGGAGGGAACAAATGGATCGGGATGTTACTCTTGGACGTTTAGACATTAGAAAAGTGGTCTCATAGAAACATGTAAGATTCTTACATGCCTCAGAAGGGAGGTGCAAGAATGATGTTTCGTTTGGATGGGGAGTTTAGAATCAGCAGTCGCATTCTCCAGTCTCTGAGGAACGTATCTTCACTGGAGGATGGTGAATCTTTGACATTCTCCTTTTCACAGGACACTGGGGCTCACCCACTGAGTGTATTCAAGAGAATTTCTTCAGTTATTTACGGGCAGCACAGTGGCGCAGTGAGAGAGTTGCTGCTTTACAACGCCACAGACCCGGGTTCGATTCTGTCTATGGGGTGCTGCCTGTACGGAGTTTGTACATTTTCCCTGTGACTGCATGAGAATTCTCCCGGTGCTCCGGTTCTTTCCACTCTCCAAAGATATGCAGGTTTGTAGGTGAATTAGTCTCTGTAAAATACTCCCTAGTTTGGAAGATAGAACTAGTGTACAGGTGATTGCTGGTAAACATGGACTCGGTGGGCCAAAGGGCCTGTTTCTACGCTGTATCTCTAAACTCTTAAACTAAAAATTAATCTAAGAAAGGAATGTGTGGCGTTAATGTAGGCAAGTTATGCTGAGTAAAAGATCAGCCATGAATTATTGAACGTTGGAGCAGCTGAGACTGTCTAAAAGTCTTCTCCCGCTTCTACTTTTAATGTTCTGCCAGTAGGTTTGCACCCAACCTATGGTGAATGACCAGATGTTGCAGTCTTTAATCTTCATTCTGGGGTTTCTGCACTGTATTTCGCAGAGGATTTAAACATGTACAGGAACTTCCAGGAATCCACAATGCATACCTGAACACCACTTCCCTGATTTCTAACGTGCAACCTGAGGCACTCTTGCATAAGCCGTCTTTTACAATGCTGGTAGATCTACTTCAACTAATCTGAACCTCTGGCTGGAGTGACCAGCGACCTCTGACCTTTGTCTGGTTTGACCCTCATCCAAATGGCTATCATCACCCTGCAGCCATTCCACTCAAGACATTTCTTGCCTCCTCACCACCTCATGTGCAGCATGTGAGAAACCGGGGTTTCTTCCCACCCAGAGCCCACCATCTCCGACTGTAGCCTCCTCCCACCTAGGGAATTACATTCGGCATTATTTGGAGGTACCAAGCAACTCGACTTTGTGGCTTAGATACCGAAGAAATGATTGTGGGCTTTGCCAGAATTGATGAACACATTTCCATTTCCTTCATCAGCGTTAGTGAATTCACAACAGACAATTCTGCCAAAATGCCATCTTTTCATGTGGCTTAAATGCACATTGGAAATCCTATGCTGACCATTTTCAGTATTGAGTTTGAGCGGGAGGACAATGAATCTTGATTTTATGACTGTCACCGCACTGTGAAGTGTCACAAACAGTGGTATCATTTCATCCTGTTACTGGCATTCTTTTTATTCCACCTATTGTGTTCCCCCACCCTCTCTGACATATTGACTATCTTGCTTTCTCTCTCTCGGTTCTGACCTGAAACGTCGATCTCTTCTCTTTCCACAGATGCTGCCTGACCCACCCAATTTTCCAAGCATTTTCTGTTTTTTGTTTCAGATTTCCAGCATCTGCATTTTTTTGTTTTGATGTTCACGTACTGGAAAGAGAGAGGTTGTGTTTGCAAGTTACATGTAGAGCGAAGTTCAGACAACCAGTGAGCATTGTAGTGGCTGGTAATATGGAGACAAAAATGGCTGTGATATTAGAGAGGCTGGAAGTTAGAGCAGAGGGAAAATCATCTAGCAAACTAACTAATCTCATTAGTCCTGTATTGATGATGTGGAATACCAACAAGCTCCACTTCATTATAAAACTACATGCAAATGCTCATGTACAATGTTTTTAACATTGATTGGATTGCCTTCTGTTGGAACTAAGTTGCCTCCTGATACGTCAACTCAAATTACTTGGATAAATCCCATTGCCTGATTTATGATGAACTGCAGTACCTTATTGCCTTTGCATTATGAAAATGCACAAAATTACTCAACAAAATGTGACAACATTACAATAACGGAGCCTCTGAAAAAAAACCCCACATTATCTGGCACCGCTATGTAAATAAGGCCAATATATCACCATGCCAACAGACATGGCTCGATGCTCGATAATGAGTCATTTGAAATTGCATGTAATTTAGTTACATTTTAACATCCCATAATTAACATTCATGGAGGTCTTCCAGGTTAAAATAAAATTATGGAGAAGTATAAAAGGAAAGGGAAAAGATCTGAAAGGAGAATGGAAACTATCTATTGAAAATCATTGAAATAAAACACTATGTTTGTTAAATACAAATTTTACAATTACAGTTTCGTATTAAAAAAATAATAATTTGAACTGTGGATGAAAATAGTTTGAACTGTGGATGAAAATTATTGTGTCGAATTTCTTCAGGGAACCATTCACTTGTCTGGTATCATTTTGGCAGCAGATGTACAGCTACCAAAGAGAGAAGATAGACACAAAAAGCTGGGGTAACTCAGCGGGACAGGCAGCATCTCTGGAGAGAAGGAATGGGTTATGTTTCGGGTTCAGACCAGTCTGGAGAAGGGACTCGACCCGAAACGTCACCCATTCCTTCTCTCCAAAGATGCTGCCTGTTCAGCTGAGTTACTCCAGCTTTTTGTGTCTTCGGTTTAAATCTGCATCTGCAGTTCCTTCCTACCAAAGAGAGAAAGCAGGTCAAGAATCCGTAATCTCTCTTCAGATCGGACGATGGTTTCTTACCAAAAATATAATGGAGACTTAGTAGGTTCCCCTAGAAATGTAATGGCACTGATTCTTTGAAGTAAATGGAAAGGCACACATCCTGTTGTACTACTTGATCTGTCATTGCTCATCTAAAGGCAAATCAAACCTATAGTTAATAACTAGATAACCATCGACAAAGAAGTCCTTTGGTTTGGTGATAATATTTCTCCTCCATCTGATCACAAATGCTAGATCATTTATTTGAGAAGACACCATCGGAGTAGTCACAATCCAGTAGATGAAGAGCTTCTTAGCCCTATACTACATAGAAACATAGAAACATAGAAAATAGGTGCAGGAGGAGGCCATTCGGCCCTTCGAGCCAGCACCGCCATTCATTGTGATCAAGGCTGATCGTCCCCCATCAATAACCCGTGCCTGCCTTCTCCCCATATCCAATGACTCCACTAGCCCCTAGAGCTCTATCTAACTCTCTCTTAAATCCATCCAGTGACTTAGCCTCCACTGCCCTTTGTGTCAGGGAATTCCATAAATTCACAACTCTCTGGGTGAAAACGTTTTTTCTCACCTCAGTCTTAAATGACCTCCCCTTTATTCTAAGACTGTGGCCCCTGGTTCTGTACTCTCTGCTCATTGGCATAAATGCCAATAGGGAAACACATTATTAGGATTAGGATTATCACATTATTTTCATTATCTGGAAAATGCTGACCAATATGTCTTTTAATCATCCTTAATTGTTCCAAGAAGATGAAGTATAGCTTGTTGTTATGACTGAGTGGCTTGCAAGAGCACTTCAGACAGTCCTCGTAATGTTGTCATTTGGTATGAGATTCAATCCCCTTGTAAGATGGACAATTGAGAGTGGGCTTCTTTCTCTGAACGACAGATGAAAATCTTTCAAGGCCACTGTTTTTCCCAGCGTAAAAATGATCAGATTTGTGATTAGAGGGATTTGAATTTGAAATCAGTCTCACCTCTACATAAACAACCCTTAGCAAGAAGTTAAAGGAAAATGCCTTCTATGTTTTTAGGTACAATTATATCTCAGTATCAACCCATGGCATTTACAGGTGCAATGTCTTAGTCTCCTTTATATTGATGAATGGCAGTGTCGCTGCATGTCACAGAAAGAAGTAAGAGAGATTTACATTTATAATGCGCTTTTCTTGACTTCAGAATATCTCTAAATGTTTTTTACAGTCGTAGAGTCATATAGCATGGAAACGGGCCCCTTTAACCCAACTCGTCCATACCAACCATGATGCCCCATCTGAGCTAGTTGCATTTAGCTCTGTTTGGCCCATATCCCTATTAACCTTTCCTATCTATGTACCTGTCCAAGTGTATTTTAAGTTCTATTATATCAATCTGCCTCAACTATCTCCTCTAGCAGCTTGCTTGTCCATATACCCACTACCCAATGTCAAAGTAATATTTTTGAAATGCAGTGATGATGATTATGAGCAGAACACACAACAGCCACTCAGTGCATAGGGAAGTCCCCAAACCATAATGGGATAATGACCAGAGAATCCGTCTTGATACCGGTAGAAGGGTAAATATTGGCTAAATCACCAGAGAGAAATTGCCCATTCTTACTTGAAACGGTGCCTTGGGAACCCGCCAAGTGACAGTGCAGATGGGTCCATCGTCTTAACGGCAGTATTTCCTCAGTACCGCTCCGAAGTATCTGTAGAGACAACGTGATAAAGTGTGCCCGTCATTTGGAATGAAATGTGAAGCCATAACCTATTAACTCAGGGCAAATGTGTTGCACAACTGAGCTGAGGTTGGCAAGCGTGCCTGCTTCTGTGGGAGAATCTTAGTGTAAAACCATCTTGAAAACTGACAGTTACTAATATACAAGAAGTGGACACCGAGGAGACCAAATCTGTTGCTCATTAGAGCAGGCAAGTGAAAATAAAACCATTGACGGCTTATTCGATCAAACATGTGCCTTTCACTTTGCTCCGTGCCTCGGAGGTTCACTGGGTCAGTCTGACACCAGCTAATATGAAAGCCTAATTCTTTAAGGACCATTGCAATCACAAATTAACACCACGTGCAATTAGATGCCGCAAATCTCTCCAATTGTTTGTTCATTAGTTCATAAGTTCAGAGGTTCTAGGAGCAGGATAAGGCCATTCAGCCCATCAAATCACCTCCATCCTTCAATCATGGCTGATCTGTCTAGCCCTCTCAACCCCATTCTCCTGCCTTCGCCCCATAACTCCTGACTAATCAAAAATCTCAACAGTAAGTGACTGTCAACTAATAGGTTTGAGCAGTAAATGTTCCCGTAAATTAACAGATTGAAGATTTTATAATTATGATATTGCAACTCATCTATACAAAAGTATAAGCTATAGTTGTAGTTTGTTTGTGTTACATTACATGTTATACATAATAGCTACTTTTCTTTGTTTAAAACAAAACTCTTTATATGGGTTTTTTTCTGAAAGGTGGAAGAATTTATTTGATTGCTTGATTGAAAAATACAGCATGGAACAGGACCCTTGGCCCACCATGTCAACCATCGATTACCAATACATTTGTTATTCCACTTTTGCTCACATTCCCTACACACAGGGGTCAATTTAAAGAAGCTAAAAAACCTACAAACCTGCATGTCTTTGGGATGTGAGAGGAAACTGGAGCATCCCGAGGAAACTCATGCAGTCACAGGGAGATTGTGCAAATTTCACACAGACAGCACCCGAGGTCGGATTAGAACCAAGATCTCTGGCACTATGAGATAACAGCTCTACCAGTTGTGCCACACATTTATAAAGGAATTCTTACATTTAACAGTTCAACAAATGTGGATTAGGATCCCGACCCAAAACGTCACTCATCCTTTTTCTCAAGTAACCCATTGAGTTACTCCAGCACTTTGTGTCTATCTTTGGATTTGTTAAGTGTTCTTTCAAACTCCAAATGATAGTGACCAGATTTTATTGTATTTATGTTTTGTTTACATAAGTGCATTTATAATACAACTATACTGGTGCTTTAAAGAGATGTCCATTTTACATTTGATGCAATTGCAGAAAATCCCAGCTGTTCTATCCTGGTCTAACTCCACAAAGAAGAATTGTAGTCCCTGTCATATAAGCGGACCGAAATGCCAATAAACTAAAGCTTGTGTCCTTCTCTCGCTGTTTGTGATGCATTGTAGATGACATCCATCAAGTTCAGAGCACAAATGGATGGTAGCAAGTCACAGATTTTGATATCACCTGCAGTGAACTCATGCTCAAATGTCTTCACATTCCCAATCATCACCTCCTCTTTCTCCTCCCTCCATATAATTACACATGCACGCATATATGCACGGTATATAGACACACACACGCGCACACACGCACACACACACACACACACACACACACACACACACACACACACACACACACACACACACACACACACACACACACACACACACACACACACACACACACACACACACACACACACACACACACACTTCTAATTACAACAAGAGTTCAGTTGAGATCCCTGCCCTCCTCTCTAGGTTAATTGAGAATTTAGAAAATGTGTAAGAATACCATCAACAACATAATCAATTAACAGATAGAATAACACACAGCAGCAACAAAGGGCCGAAAGAAAGTTGGAGATCATTTGTGACTCTATGTTAATGTCGCAGTCGATGTGATCACATCTCAGTTGGATGCACAAATGGAATGATAGTGTCAGGAATGGTGGGCCCCTGGTGGTTAACTATGCAAAACATACAATAGTAAAATCTCACACACAGACTTTACTGTCTATGAATTCTTAATGCTGGGATCCATTAAATTGTGCAACTCTACACCATATTTGTCCCTGAGTGGCAGGTTTTGCAAAGTGGTACAGGACAGAGGGCAGGATGTGGTGGGATGGGTGGGGAGAGGGAGACAGAGCAAGATGGGGTAGGTTGACTTGGATTGAGTAAGATTGGATAGGGTGGGATGGAGTGAATGGGCCAGGGTGAAGCAGAGCAGGTTAGACCAGTGTGTAGGAAGAAACTGCAAATGCTGGTTTAAACCGAAAAATAGGCACAAAAAGCTGGAGTAACTCAGCGGGACAGGTAGCATCTCTGGAGGGAAGGAATGGGTGACATTTTGGGTTGAGACTCTTCTTCAGACTAGTTACAGAGGTACCCTAAGAGAACAGTTCTTCCGCACTTGTGAAAACTTGCTCAAACCAGTCAATCTTTACAACAATTGGAGGGAAATCTTTCATCTCACTGGAAAAGGCATGAGCAGTCAATTCACATTGCCTGAGTGGGTTCAAGAGGTTATCTGTATATCAGAAACATAACAAAGCTTTGTAGAAGACTGTAAATGGATTTGGAATATAACCAAGATAAATATAGTCTATGTATTTTATTTTTGAGCAATGGGCCAGATTGTCTGGGGTCAACGATTGTTGCCCACCTGCCCCTTGGGCTTGCAGTTCCTTCCAGCATGGCCCTGGAAGAGCCCAACACTCAGTACTTCAGGGTGGGACTGCAAACTGCACTAATTGGGAGGATTGTGTTGATGTACGGGGATAGTCTTGTGGATCTGTATGTAAAAAAATGTATTTCACTGTATCTGGTACACGTGACAATTTTAAAAATTACATTGAACTGTAGGAGCACTGCACTGATGGTGCACTGCAGGAGTTGTCTCAGAGTCGACAATTGGCTACACTCACAGAACAGCTTTGGCTGCCAGCAAGATACCTCCCTCATTGACTGTCGGAGCTGCTGCTGTTAACGAATGTTTGTAAATGTTTAAGAAGATAGTGTTTTTAAAAGTAACACTTTCAAAGGTAAAAGCAATAGAAGTACTTTGTTCAGATCAAAGCACTAATAAGACAAACACACACTTAAAAACAATTAATGGCATTTAAATTAACTTAATTAAGTAAAAATAGCTTCTCTTATCTTTCCTCAGACAGTTGATTTCTCCAAAGCTTTTGAACGGGCTATTGTACCAGCTCCGGTTTTAATCCAGCTCAGACTCAACAAACAGATTTCCCAGTCTGAGAAGCCTATAGACTGGATTCTAGTGCAGAATACAGGAAGCAAGTTGGATGATTCCACAACCACCTTAGACCCAAGTCAAAGCCAGAAACATGGGCTTCCATGGAGAAGTTCAGGGATGGTTCAGCATTAGTGCAGGCATGATTTCGGAGCAACCAGCCCAATATTTTATGCACAACACCACCACTACCATGCAGGGAGATGGCCAGATAATCTGACCAAGTGTTAATTAATTCTTATTCATGAAGGTGATAGAAACATAGAAACATACAAATTAGGTGCAGGAATAGGTCATTCGGCCATTCGAGTCTGCACCGTCATTCAATATGATCATGGCTGATCATCCAACTCAGTATCCCGTACCTGCCTTCTCTCCATACCCTCAGATCCCCTTAGCCACAAGGGCCACATCTAACTCTTGTCTTGCACTAGTCTTGTACAGCGGTAGAGTTTTTGCCTTACAGCGCCAGTGACCCGGGTTCGATCCTGACTACGGGTGCTGTCTGTATGGAGTTTGTACGTTCTCCCCGTGACCAGCGTGGGGTTTTTTCCGGGTACTCCGGTTTCCTCCTATACTCGAAAGATGTACAGGGTAATTGGCTTGGTATAATTGCAAAAATTGTCCCTTAGGATAGTGTTAGTGTGCGGGGTTTGCTGGTTGGCGAATACTTGGTGGGCCGAAGGGTCTGTTTCCACGCTATATCTCTAAACTCAACTAAAGTAATTCCCCGGATTTTGAAGGGCGGTGTAGAGTTAACAACAGCATTTGTCTCATGCCCTGCTAGCAAGGACAACCAAAAGACACAAAGCATGCCAGCCACACCAGACATCTCCTCATGTAGAACAAAGAGAAAACAGCAAGCATTTGAAATCTAAAGAGTGACACAAAACCTTTGAGGCTCAGATTAACGTGGTCACCATCTTCAAACTGGAACCAAAAGTGTTTTACCGCAATTGGATTAAAAGAAACAGTGAGAAGGGAGGGAGATAATCTTTGAGCAGAGAATTAACGGAGCAAGCAACCTGCAATCTGCTCGGGAGACAGACTGAAGATTGTTCGGCGCACGTCTCAGCCAGGCAAAGGGGTATAAAGAGATGAAAGATGTTACAAGAGCACAAGGATATATTTAACAGCTGGGACCTGCAAAAAGGCAAAGCACCAGGGAAACTACATAACAAAAGTCAGATGTCAAATGAGGACGCGAAACATTGATAATCACAAGGTCTATTCCTTGTTGCTTCTTACAGGCATCTCTATTTCAGTTGTGGGCATTATTACCCTTCACTATACAGTGGTAGATCCTTCCCACATCAGCAGTATGGCCAGCTAGAATTCAATTGGGCCACATGTTTACCTCATCTTTTTATTCCTTGGATGAATTTTCATTAGTTTAGTTTATGAAAATACCCAATTGCTTAATTAACATACAGTGCAGAAACAAGCCCCTCGGCACCCTGAGTCTACACTGACCATCAAGTACGCTGCATCTACTATTGCAACATTTAAGAAACGATTAGACAGGGTACATGGATAGGACAGGTTTAGAGAGATATGGGCCAAACACAGGCAGGTGGGACTAGTGTAGATGGGGCATGTTGGTCGACGTGGACATGTTGTACCACACTAATTTAGATTAATCTCATATTATTTTTCCCACATTCCCAGCAACTCATTCCTGGATGTTTCCCCTCATCTGCACAATTTACTCTGGCCAATTAACCTATCGACCCTCATGTCTTTGGGATGTGGAAGGAAATCTTGTGAATCCACAGGGTTACGGGGAAAATGTACAAACTGCACCCAGGTGGTATTGGAGGTCAAGATTGGATCCAGGCTGCAGCACTGCATTACCCTACTGTGCTATGTCCTTCTTGGTGTCGTGAAATAACCTTTCAACTCATCAAACCATGTTAGGATATAGGGGAGTGTTGGCCATTTGGAATGATGGCTATTATGCTAGGTCCCTCCAATAGTCCGAGAGAGACAACTTTAGGCTTATAGCCCTGCAAGAGGCCCAAATCCCAGCCAAACATGACATTGCAAGCAGGACAAAAAGGTTTTGCCAATAACAATTCTAATAAAGTGGCAGTGGTGACACATGGCAACAAATTATTGTTGTTTCCTTGGACACAGTTAGGAAATTGTAAGTAGCCCCAGAATAATTCAGCTACTTGCATTAAGACTCTTGGGAAATGAACATGTCGAAGTTACATTGTAAACAAACACACACATACAGTGCACATGCACATTTTGTGGGTAAGCATATGCACATGGAGCTCAGACTAAGTGTATGTAGACATCACATTGGGAGAGCACTGTTTTTAATCCATCCACGGAATGAGATTGTCCATGTCAAGGCCACAATTTATTGCACAGCTCTAATTACCATTAATAATGGGTTGAAATTCTGCCAGAGAACGTACTTACAGACTGTTCTTCAGGAGAGGGTTCCAGGGTTCAAACCCAGTGACGGTGCAGATATGGAGTGATATCTCCAAAGGAGAAATGTGTACAACTTGGAGAAGTTGGAAGTTAGAAGTGATGGTAGCTCATGTATCTGCAGCCTTTATTAGAGACACGGATATACAAGATAGTCAGAATCCATTTCCCATGGTAGGGATATCAAACATACAGGGCATAGGATTAAGGTGAGAGGAAGGAATTTTACAGGGAAGTTGAAGGGAGAGATGTTTTGTTAATACATTGAGTGATTGACATCTGGGACTTGCTGCCAAAGAAGGTGATGGAATCAGATATAAGCACCATGTTAAGAGGCATTTACACAGGCACATACATGGGCTGGGCATGGAAGGACACAACTTAATGCAGCAAATGAGATTAGTATAGATGGGTAAAATTTAGATGAGTTAGGCTGACGGCCCTGTTTCTTTGGTGTATGACTATTAATCTGAACCTCTTCATAGTGTGAGAACTATTTTGGCTCCAAACTATCTGGATTCATCCCCAAATATGGAAAGGTCAACACATTAGATTGTTGTCAGAATTAAAACCATTAATGTACTCCAAAAATGGAAACAATACCAGAGATTAAAGGACTAATGTGTGATAATGATTGATTAGATAATAGAACACAATTTATTGGAGATGTTGGCTGGCTAACTCATGTTAATGTAACAAACAAACAGAATACAGCTGGTCCATTCAGAAGAGGAAGAGGGATGTGTGGTAGTGAGAACCTATATTCCTAAATGAACTGCAAGTAATTTGTATAATGTGTTGAAATGTGGACAGCACAGTGGCACAGCGGTAGAGCTGCTGCCGAACAGCAACAGACATGCAGGTTCGATCCTGACTCCGGGTGCTGTATGTACGGAGTTTGCATGTTTTCCTCGTGACTGCTTGGGTTTTCCCTTTGTGCTCCGGTCTCCTCCCACACTCCAAAGACATACAAGGTTTGTAGGTTAATTGACTTCGGTAAAAATTGTAAATTGTGTTAGTGTAGGGGGTGATCGCTGGCCAGCGTGGACTCGGTAGGCAGAAGGGTAAACCAAACTAAACTAAACTAAAAAAATGGTGTCAGATAAAGGCTAAATTCCTGCATGCTCAAGAACAAGATAGCAGGTTGTTTAAACCTTAGTTGGAGATCAAAGGCGGATGTGAGAAAATGGCTGGTAACAGCCAGCAGAGATTGGCTTTAAAGTGCAGCCCCAGTATCAGGGAGAGGCAGTCAGCAACACCTGGGGTGATACAACCATTCATTGTTTGAGGGGCTTCCCTGCCACACTGCCCCTCATTGTCCAGCTGTTGAAGGATCCTAGTCTGTGGCCTTCTTTATCAATTATTTGCATTGGCTGCACCAAGCATCAGTGCATCCCGCAACAAATATGGGTGCTCTCTGTATGGAGTTTGTACATTCTCCCTGTGACCATGTGTGTTTTCTCTGGGAGCTCCAGTTTCCTCCCACACTCCAAAGATTTGTAGGTTAATTGGTTTCAGTGAAAATTGTAAATTGTCCCTAATGTGAAGGATAGTGTTAGTATATGATGTGATCACTGATCGGCTTGGAAACAGAGGGCCGACGGGCCTGTTTCCATGCTGTATCTTGAAAGTCTAAAGTCTAAAGCCTTTAAATCAGGATGTCCCCTGTTACGGAGCTGTTTGGGGTGAACTGTGACAAGGGTCCCTGCATCCTTCTCCAGACCCTCTTTGCCCATGAACACTCTGCTGCGGAAGAACTACTAAGTTCCCAGAAGTCTTGCCTCATTTAATAGTTGGAAAATGTAATTGGAGCATACAGGCCTTAAGTGCACGGCACTAACCTTTAAATTAGGGTGAGTAGAAAAGACATTGTAATGTCAGGCATTATTATAATCGTTCACATTTTCAAAAAGGTAGACCACTACGGAATAAGAAATTCCAGTCTGACGTAATTTATTAAGTCAGACTACTGCACAGCCAGTCAGTTTAATCCCAACCCACTGTAAAAAATAGGTGGACATGGAGACACTTATCCTACATGTGTGTGTTACTTCGAAGAATGCTAAATCTCGTCAATTGAACAACTTCTCCCAAACACACGGCAAATTTCATCTCAAACTAAAATTTTAGACTCAAATTTACCATGCCTCATGTCTTAACATAGAGGGAATAATGATGCAAAGTTAGTAATATTATTATAAGTATGTTTCATGACACGTTTTTAGAATTAGAAATGCTCTTTTAACAATCTGACCATCACCACGAGATGTATTTGAATTGTGCTTGCTTATCAATAATCCATTTTGTTTATTACCATCTTGTTCTGAGCGAAAGCACACTGTAGCTGTCTTCAACTGATTTCTAAGCAGTTCGAGGTTCTGATCACTCTTGATTTGTTTGTGTCCTCTGCGGTTCAATCAGAATGAACAATGCCTGCGCCTATCACTTTTATCCATTCCAAGAGCCTAATTCAAGCTCGTGACAGGTGTGCCCATTGATCCCTGCAATATATGGTTATAGATGTTGGCATTAAAATATGCCCAGCAGTCATACAATCTGCTCTGCATTCCATCTCCTTTGCCCTTTGGCGATTCAGCTATATCACTTGTAATGCTGATATGTATCATGAATAAAGCAGATAACAATATTTCACTGGCATTCTTTGTGCTTTATTATATCCGACTGTTTGTTAACACGCTTACTCTCCCTCCATCGCTTTATTTGTAACTGTAAGTCTCCTGATGATTTGGCTGCTCTGGGGGCATTCTTGGCAGGTCTCATGTTATCCTGGAGGCTTCCCGACGGGCCACGGCTGTGGACTGGGAACGCTGCCGGAGACTTTTACCGTGGCGCCGCGATCTCGTGACCGTGACGATCTCGATGCCTCCCAGATCACTGCGTGGAAGCAGGGCCAGATTTACGTATAAGCTAGACAAGCTTAAGCTTAGGGCCTCGAGATCTAGGGGGGCCTACTCACCTCGGTGCCTCACCGGACCCATCCAACCTCGCCGCCCCACCGATCATCCGCTCACCAGGACATCCTACTCTTTGCCCGCTGACCCTGGCCACTCCACCGCCCTCCAGCAGCCCGCAGTCGTCGCCGTCGCCGTACCTGCAGCCTGGACAGCACCGGGCCTGAAGCTTCCACGCTGCAGACTCCCACTCCCCCAGGTTTGACAGCGCTGGGTCCTAGTGCTAGTCACCCAACCCTGGTAATCTCAGTGGCTGTTCCACTGGGTCTTCCCCATTCCCCTGAAACCATGTGACCCCAGCTGTTCCCCACACAAAGTAATTTAAGTAATGTAATTAAATAGATACTGGAAAACCAATAACCATTAGTGAAAAACCAGTCCAGGCATTGAATTTTGGGCTTCAGCCCCATCCTACCCTTTGGGCTTCTACCCCATCCTAACTGTGTGTTAATTAGCAGTGCGTGATGTATGTGTGGGAGGGAGAGAGAGAAGAGAGTGGGGGAGGGAGAGAAGGGAGGGAGGGAGGGAGGGATGGAGAGAAGGGAGGAAGGACAGAAGGGAGGGAGGGAGGGAAGTAGAGAAAGGATGGAAGGAGAGAAAGAAGGGATGGAGTGAATGAGAGACGGGAAAAGAGAGAGGAAGGCGGGAGACAAGGAAGGAGAGAAGGGAGGGAGGGAAGAAGGGATGGAGAGAAGGGAGGGAGAGGGCCGGCGGCAGGAGCAGATGCCGGGGTCCGGGCGGACGTGTGTGAGCTGAGGCCGAGGTTTGTAAACGTTGCTCCAACCCACGGCCCAGCCCAAGTTGTTCACCTCGTCACCCCTGGGAGAGAGAGGTGTGGAGCCGGGGCTGTGTACGTGAAGCACGGTGACTTGATGGGCGTGAGCGCTGCCCCAGGACTGTGAGGGAACGACCCACCTCCCCCTCTCCCCCTCTCCCCCTCTCCCCCTCTCCCCCTCTCCCCCTCTCCCCCTTCCCCATTCCCCCTCACACCCCCCTCCCCATCTACCCCTTTCTTCCCCCTCTACCCCCCTACTGTCTCTCCGACCCTCCCTCCCCCCTCAACCCGAGGTACATCTACCCGAGCCGAGAGTAGATTACTCTGGCGTGGGGCCCCCTTAATCGCCGGGCCCAATTGGGAGCAATCGGTCCAATCGGCTTAAGGCGGGCCCTGGCCTCACCTTTGTCCCTCTCCATCCCCACTCACACCGTTCCTCCATGGGAATGAGTCCTCGCCCCCATTGATGATCCCTTTTCCCGTCTCCAATGGACCCGCTCCTTTTGCACCCCCCCCCCCCCCCCATGGCCATTGGTACATCGAAATTTGGGGGTCACCATCCAACGACGGAATGGGGGAACATTCTCAGCGGCTTGGACTTCCGAATCGGCCACTTCTTACCAGAGACCGCGGCTCCCGAAGTCCACAGGCTGAGCTGGGTGGAGATTCACGCTGGCGGCTCTCGGCAAAGGGATCCCAGGGCTCCGCGATGTTGAAATCAGCGTCACCCGAGGCTGGGAGATCTGCAAACCACAGCTCCATGATGTTGAGGCAGCAGGCCCAACACTCCAGAGCTTCAAACGGTGATGCAGGTATAGCATGTTTAATGACAACATACAGTAGGATCTAAAAGTGTCACATTGTCACTGTCGGGTAGTCATGGTACTCTAGTCGTGGGGGGGGGGGGCTTACAAGTGAAATAGCTTAGGGCCTCTCTTCATCTAAATCCGGCCCTGTGTGGAAGGCCAGGCCAGGTCAGGGCCCGGCCGGGTCATCTCGGGTCGGACGGAGGAGCTGGGCCTCGCGGGGCTGAGTCTGGGTCGGCGGAGCGTCTGATGGAGCCCGCGGCCGGAACCCAGGTCGACACCACGGAGGCGTGAAGTGAGGCATTGACAGCGGTGACGCCATGGTAGTGGTGAAGTCTCGACAGGCAATGAGAACATGGGGGAACCGCTGTAAGGGAGTAGGGGGAGGGGGAGAACAAAAGGAGGATCTGGCGTGCTTTGTAACTTTTTCAGCACCGTAGGTAGCTGCTATTGTATACATTGGGTGCACAAGCAAAGAATCCCACTGTGCCTAGTCACATTAGACAATAAAATATTCCATTCCATCCTATTTATATCAGAGGGAATATTTTGGGGAAAAGACTGGGGCTACTACAATGGAATTGAGATTTTGCACTTGGCTTTGAAAGGTGGGAAGAGTAGCTCCCCAAGCCTGTGACATGAACACAGTTGTGGCTTTGACACACAAAACTGACCAAGCTTTCTATTTAAGTTGATCATGTGAAACTAAGCAACCTTACATTTAAAAACAATGTTTAAAATTGACTGTGAGCTAAGGAATACGTAAATGGAGCTGTTTCTATAGAAGCACAACTGTGATCAGTTGAAGAAAACAATTAGTTTTCTCTACTGACTTATTATTCTCTACTGACCTGTTATTATTAAGGGTGCTTTCGGGCTAACTTTAGCAACTTTCACTGGATTTGCAGGTAGGACTGATTATCTGCGGTTCTGATCATCTCCCTAAATATTCACTGGGGTGGGTGGTCCAAATGACTGGAGTTAGCAGAGAATTATGCATATATTTAAAGTTAATAATGAATTTGTGAGTGTAACATTTGTAGTGTTCCATAATTTTACTTTGTATTTTATCGTCTTTTGTATGATATTTGTAATGTTTGTTTTGTACCCGTGGCCTTTTATATAACAACTGCAGTGTTTGTTTTAGAGTGTTTGGTTTGTAATAAGTATGTAGCACTTGTACGTACTGTATAAAAAAACTATGAACATGGAACATCAAGTTGTGATGTTCCCTGAGCCTTGTCCAGTCTTATGCCAAGTTAAGGTGGATGGTCGGTTTGACAGTGCTCTACTCTGCCCACAGTAATGTTTAGGAACCAGGGTCAGGAATTCTCACACTATAAGTAACCCACTCCTCCGACTTGGAATTTACTCAGCTTCAACCAGTCCAATGAACCAAATGTGTAGCAAGTAATCGACGATGCTTGCTACACCGAAGATAAACACAAAATGCCGGAGTAACTCAGCGGGTCAGGCAACATCCCTGCAGAAAAGGAATGGGTGATGTTTTGGATCGAGACTGAAGAACGGTCTTGACGCAAAACGTCACCTATTCCTTATCTCCAGAGATGCTGCCTGATCTGCTGAGTTACTCCAATGAACCAGATGGATGTTTTGAGAGGTGGTTTGGTGACAAGGGTAAGTGTGCTGTGGTGTTCAGAAACTGCAGGGAGCCTGGGCACCCGAAGATCATGAACTATGAAGTCATTTATTTGTGAAGATTTCCTTGGAGAGAAAATTGTACAAGATGCTCAACTGGGAGTTGGTGGGTGGGGTTTGGACATGAGCACTTATGTAACACAGTCCCAATGCTCTTCAAATGCTAATTTTTCCAACCGAGCAAACAATAATGCAAAGAAGATGCAACTATTGAAACCACGTTCCCTCCATGTAAATTAGATCTCTTCTCATTTTGCCTTCTTTGCTGCAAAGATGTTGGAGTTTACAAATAGGCACACATTGTTTCATTGTAATGACAATGAATTGCAGATGCTGGTTTAGTTTATTGGTCACATACACCAATTGGTGTAGTGAAATGTTTCTTGCCAATGCACCACATAAAAAAAGAAGAATACAGACATTACACTAATAAAGAAATTTAAACATAAAAAACATCCCCCCACAATGGTTCCCATTATGAGGGAAGGCACAATGTCCATTCCCCAACCCGTGTCCCCCCATAGCCAGGCCTATTGAGGCCTCCGCAGTCACCTTCACGGAGGCCCGATGTTTCAGGCCGTTCTCGCCGGGTGGTGGTGCTCCGGCGTCGGGAGAATCCTCTCAGCGGCTTGGGACACCTGGAATGGCCACTTCCTTACCGGAGTCCATTAATATAATATCTTTATATTAAAGATAGATACAACATACTGGAGTAACTCAGCAGGTTAGGCAATGTCCGCTGACTGGTTAGCACGCAACAAAAGCTTTTCACTGTACCTCGGTACACGTGACAATAAACTAAACTGAACTGAATGTCCCTGGAGGACACAGATAGATGATGTTTCGATTTGGAACCTTTCTTCAGTCAGAATCCTTCAGTCTGAGGAAGGGTTCCAACACAAAATATCTTCAATCCATGTTCTCCAGGCATTGAGTGATTCCAACATTTTATGTCTTTCCAAGAAGTGTTTATTTTGGTGAAGCCTCACTTGGAGTGCCATGTACAGTTTTGCTACCCTTGTTAAGAAAAGATATATTAACATAAAAGATGCTCTAGAAGAGATTCTTGGGCTAATTACTCAGTTGAGTATGACTTGTTCTAACTATTTAAACTGTAGAGTCTGCTAAAAAAAATAGTTCTGTTGGAGCTAAGAATGAGGTGCAGGAAAGAACTGCAGATGCTGGTTTAAATCGAAGATAGACACAAAATGCTGGAGTAACTCAGCGGGACAGGCAACCTCTCTGGAGCGAAGGGCCAGATTGAAGAAGGGTCTCAATCCGAAATGTCACCCATTCCTTCTCTCCAGAGATGCTGCCGACCCCACTGAGTTACTCCAGCATTTTGTGTCTAAGAATGAGGTGGAATTTTATTGACACATATTACATCCTTAGGGACATAAACTGGGTTGATGTTGATATGAAAGATCGGGTTGTAGCCTGGGCAGATGGGCCATGATCATATTGAATAGCAGAGGAGACTCGAGTGGTTGTGGCCCCCTCCAGCTCCTGTTTTTCTGGTATCTTGCGTTCTTTTGACCCGAAAGCTAGATCAAAGATGCAAGTTATGAATAGTTTTGTGAATTGCTTTTTGCGAAGCATCTGGGGCCGAAGTTACAGGAGCCTGAGAACCTTTACCTCCAGATAAAGGTTCCTCCCAGCACGGAGCCAAAAGAAGAAAGAACCATCTCTAACTGGATAGAGTACGTAAGACCATCCTATCTCTGGTGCACTAAACACTAACACACATTTTCAAATCAATAGACATTTAAAAGTCATTGCTTGACATATTTCTCAAAGCCTCAGTGATAAAATATGGATGTAGTTAACATTTTGCTGCTACGTTATTCAATAGGATTATCTGCAGTCATGGCCTCACTTAAATTGTTTCCAAATAGTAGTACATTTGCAATTTAAATAGGTACAAGGATAGGTACGTTTTGGAGGGATATGTGCTGGGCACAGGCAAGTGGGCCCAGCTAGGTTGTGACTTGGTTGGTATGGATGAGTTGGGCCAAAGGGCCTATTTCCTTGCTGTGTAGTTCTATGGCTCTATGGAGTGGCTCTGCTGATTTGATCTCTCAAACTCAATATGGTCAATGGTACATTTTTGTGGTCACATGTACCGAGGTACAGAGAATTTTTATTTTTGCGTACAGATCTGGAAAGGTATTACTATTCATAGGCACATCTTAGATTCAGTACAGGTGAATAGGAATAGTAAACTGATACAATATACAAAATTCACCAGGTTTTGGTGCCATTTTCAAGTCCCAGTTGGTCTTAACCTGGCCAAGAAGGCCTGCTGCCCTGGCGGCATTACAGGGTGGGCCTGGCAACCTATCTTCCCCCCATTTTTGCCCATCTGAGTCCAAGGGAAGATAATATCTTCACTACATCATGGTTACAGTCCACAATGGCATGAATTGCTTTAATCTTCATTATTATCGCTTCTAGTCACTGTGAATACTGCTGCCACTTTGCACGTGGCATTCCACAAACTGAAGACAGATTGATCACATCTCTTACCTCAGTGTCTAGCCTCACCACCTCAGAGTATAACAGAGATGGGAATGGAGACAAGGAGAGAAGAGGCATGAAATGTGAAGCCAGAGGAAGTCATTTAGGTGTAAGGAATGGATGGAGGGGGAGGGCATGAGATTGTAGGAGAAATGGGTGTGCAATGGATGTGGGAACAGAGAAATGACAGATGGAATTTAATTCAGGCAAGTAAGTGTTCGTTGCACTTTGAGAGATCAAATGCAAGCGGAAAATATGCAATTTTTCAATTCTGTTAAGGGAATGACCCTTAACAGCATTAATGTACAGAGGAATCTGGGGTCCAGGTCCATAACTCTCTAAAAGTGGCAACACAAGTATGTAGAGTGGTAAAGAAGGTATGTGGTATGCTTGCTTTCACTGGTTGGGGCATTGAAATGGACTTGATGATGGTGTGCGAACTCCATCATCAAGTTCACTGATGACACCACTGTTGTGGGACATAGAAACATAGAAACATAGAAATTAGGTGCAGGAATAGGCCATTCGGCCCTTCGAGCCTGCACCGCCATTCAATATGATCATGGCTGATCATCCAACTCAGTATCCCGTACCTGCCTTCTCTCCATACCCTCTAATCCCCTTAGCCACAAGGGCCACATCTAACTCCCTCTTAAATATATCCAATGAACTGGCCTCAACTACCCTCTGTGGCAGAGAGTTCCAGAGACCCACCACTCTCTGTGTGAACAAATTCCTTCTCATCTCGGTCCTAAAGGATTTCCCCCTTATCCTTAAGCTGTGACCCCTTGTCCTGGACCTCCCCAACATCGGGAACAATCACTGATGGGGACGAGTCAGAGTATAGAAGAGAGATCGAGCAACTGTCCATATGGTGGCAGCACAACAACCTGGCCCTCAACACCAGCAAAACCAAGGAACTGATTGTAGACTTTGGAAGGAGTAGGATGGGGACCCACAGTCCTGTTTATATCAACGGGTTGATGGTTGAAAGGGTCAAGAGCTTCAAATTCCTGGGCGTGCACATCTGTGAAGATCGTTCCTGGTCCGAGAACACAGATGCAATTATTAAGAAAGCTCATCAGCGCATCTACTTCCTGAGAAGATTACGGAGAGTTGGTCTGTCAAGGAGGACTCTCTCTAACTTCTACAGGTGCACAGTAGAGAGCTTGCTGACCGGTTGCATCGTGGCTTGGTTCGGCAACTTGAGTGCCCTGGAGAGGAAAAGACTACAAAAAGTAGTAAACACTGCCCAGTCCATCATCGGCTCTGACCTTCATTCCATCGAGGGGATCTACCACAGTCGCTGCCTCAAAAAGACTGGCAGCATCATCAAGGACCCACACCACCCTGGCCACACACTCATCTCCCTGCTACCTTCGGGTAGAAGGTACAGAAGCCTGAGGACTGCAACGACCCGGTTCAGGAATAGCTACTTCCCCACAGCCATCAGGCTATTAAACTTGGCTCGGACAAAACTCTGAACATTAATATCCCTCCATCTGTTATTTACACTTTATTAATTTATTAATTCATGTGTGTATTTACGTATATAATTGTAGTCAATGCCTACTATGTTCTGTTGTACTATGCAAAGAAATAATTTCATTGTCCTGTCAGGGACACATGACAATAAACTCTTTTGACCTTTTGACCTTTCCGTATCAGAGTCAGGAAGTCATGACGGAGCTTTGTAGGACTTTAGTTAAGCCGCATTTGGATTATAGTGTGCAGTTCTGGTTCAGTCTCCCCATTACAGGAAGGATGTGAAGGCTTTAGAAAGGGTTCAGAGAAAATTTACCAGAATGATGGCTGGATTCAGGGGGTATTAGCTACAGGGAGAGTTTAGACATGTGTGGATTGTCTTCTCTGGAACTGCCGGAGGCTGCGAAAAGACCTGATTGAAGTATATAAAACGAGGAGAGGCATAGATAGGGTAGACAGTGAGTTACATTACATAGAACAATTATAAGCTGTTACATTATCCAATAGATGGTGTTGAGTGCCTGGAACGTGCTGCAGGGGGTTGTGGTTGAAGCAGATTTGTTAGTGGCATTTAAGAGATTTTTGAATATGAATGAGCAGGGAATGAGGTTCGTTGTGCGCATGTAGATAAGTGATAGTCTTGGTATCATGTTTGCGCATAGACATGGTAGGCCGAAGGGTCTGTTCTTGTACTGTTCTATGTTCTATGTTCATTATTCTATACATCCAGATGGGGCACAGCCATCTCCCTCAATGTACAGACATATCTGGAACATCTAGACAACAAGGCCACATACTTCAGCTTCCTATATATTGATGCTATCTTTGTCTTGAGTAAAACTGCTGGATCTAGTAATCAGCACCTCACATGCCACTGGATCCTTGGCTTTCCAATTCATAGCCCACTGTCAATGAGGATAGGTGTCAAAACATCCTCCACAATATAATTCTCAACGCGATACTCCCTCACTATACTCCCTGTATAATTCCAGTTCTTTTCAGGTTCCTTCTGGCAGTTAACTCAATTTAACTCAAGTGACTCTCCATCATAATGTAAAGCCTTACTCCTGAGTCCTGATGCACAGTCTGGCCCTGCAATGTCGACTATTCCTACCCTCACAGCAATTTGTTTTATTGCTCCAGTATTATTTTAAATTGAAGCGACACTCCCAGTGTTTGCACCCTTGGAACTGAGCGATGGAGTTTCACTTAGAACCCTCAGGCTTATGTAATTGCAGTCTCCTGAACTCTACCAGTTGACGCCCCCGCTCTCTCATTGTATTTTATATTAAATAACCCGCCCCCCTTCACCCCCCTTTGGCCTGTGGTAATTCTTCCATCCACATCACATTTCGCCGTTCCCTCTTGGAGAATCATTGATGTCTAATTAGGCCATATCAAATACAAACATAAAAGCTTGAAAGGATCACATCAGTAACTATCTTGCAGACAGCTAACCCATGCTAAAATGGAGAGATAGAAGTGGGATTGCATTACTCAGCAGTGTTCTCAGTCCCCTTAACAGCTGAAGGCATGGCAGGGAATATCAAAATAATTAAGAACATGCAAGGGGCCAGAGTTGAAGGAACTTGAAGATCTTGAAGTGTTGTGGGATCAGAGACATTTTGAGAGCCAGGGAATGATGAGGCAGTGGTGGGATATGAAATGTAAGAAGCTGCTTCTTTCAGGGAGCTGGGTTTTTGGGATAAGTCAAGTCAAGTCAAGTCAAGTCAAGAGAGTTTATTGGCATGTGTCCCAGATAGGACAATGAAATTCTTGCTTGCTGCAGCACAACAGAATATTTGAGGCATAAATACAGATCAGATCAGTGTGTCCATATACCATATAATATATATATTCACACATAAATAAGCAGATAAAGTGCAATAGGCTGTTACAGTTCAGAGTTTGTTTGAAGTTATGTTTAATAGTCTGATGGCTGTGGGGAAGCAGCTGTTACTGAACCTGGATTTTGCAGATTTCAGGATCTTGTACCTTCTATCTGATGGCAGCGGAGAGATGAGTGTGTGGCCAGGATGGTGTGGATCCTTGATGATGCTGGCAGCCTTTTTGAGGCAACGACTGCGATAGATCCCCTCGATGGTAGGGAGGTCAGAGCCGATGATGGACTGGGCAGTGTTTACAACTTTTTGCAACCTTTTCCGCTCCTGGACGCTCAGGTTCCTGTACCAAACCATGATGCAACCAGTCAGCATGCTCTCTACTGTGCACCTGTAGAAGTTTGAGAGAGCCCTCCTTGACATACCGACTCTCCGTAATCTTCTCAGGAAGTAGAGGCGCTGATGTGCTTTCTTTATGATTGCATCAGTATTCTGGGACCAGGAGAGATCTTCGGAAATATGCACTCCCAGGAATTTGAAGTTCTTGACCCTTTCCACCATTGACCCATTGATATAAACAGAACTGTGGGTCCACATCCTACCCCTTCCGTGGTCCACAATCCGTTCCTTGGTTTTTCTGGTGTTGAGATCCAGGTTATTGTGCTGGCACCATTTGGTCAATCAGTCGATCTCACTTCTATACTCTGACTCGTTCCCATCAGTGATACGTCCCACAACAGTGGTGTCATCGGCGAACTTGATGATGGAGTTCGCACTATGTCTGGCTACGCAGTCATGAGAGCAAGTTATGAGTGAGTAAAGCAGGGGCTGAGCATGCAGCCTTGAGGTGCTCCCGTGCTGATTGTTATCGAGGGTGATGCATTTCCACCAAAACGGACAGACTGTGGTCTGTGAATGAGGAAGTCGACGATCCAATTGCAGAGGGATGCGCAGAGACCCAAATCTGAGAGCTTGGTAACCAGCTTGGAGGGGATGATGGTATTAAATGCCGAGCTGTAGTCAATGAATAACAGCCTGACATATGAGTTTTTGTTGTCCAAGTGGTCCAGAGCAGAGTGGAGAGCCTGTGAGCACAATCTTAAAGTAGTCTAACTAAAGACTAACTGAGTAGAGGTAAATAGGATGTGACATGAGAAATCTAGATTTTCCACTTCAAATAAGCATTGAGAGGCAATTTCAAATGAGTTAAGAAACTAATTAAGAACTGGTACCAATAATTTAATAAAACATGAAGACTGATAAACATGACTCAGAGCAGGAATGACATTGGCTTACTTGAGGCTCTTTTCAGTGATTTAGTTTGGTATCCCTACATTGTATTTCCTTTTTAATTTTAGTTTAAAAAATACAGCGTGTAAACAGGCCCTTCAGCCCACCAAGTCCATGCTGACCAGCAATCCCCATGTACTAGCACTATACTACACACTAGGGACAATTTACAATCTTTACCAAACGTCAATTAACCTACAAGCCTGCACGTCTTTGGAGAGTGGGAGGAAACTGGAGCACCCGGGGAAAACCCACGCAGTCAGGGGGAGAACGTACAAACTCCATACAACCAACACCCTTAGTCAGATTTGAACCCGGGTCTCGTAAAGCAGTAACTCCACCGCTGTGCCACCGTGCCGTCCTTACATTGAAGTGTTCATAAGATCATAAGACATAGGAGCAGATTTAGGCGATTCAGCTCAATGAGTCTGCTTCCCCATTTCTGATCTATTTTTCCCTCTCAATCCCATTCTCCTGAATTCTACCCTTAACCTTTGCACAAACTCTCAAACAGTGGGCCACATCCTTGCATACGTGTTGAGGGAGAAGTCTCTGTTGGATGGCAGTGGATGATCTCTCCCTTTTGAGGCAGAGTGGATTTTAGTTACAGATTTAGACTTTAGGCCTTAGAGATACAGCATGGAAACAGGCCCTTTGGCCCACCAAGTCTGCACCGACCAGCGATCACCCAGTACTATCCTACACACAAGGTGACAATTTATAACTTTACTGCAGCCCATTAACCTACAACCCTACAAGTCTTTGGAGCGTGGGAGGAAACCAGAGCACCAAGGGAAAATCCACGCGGTCGCAGGGAGAACGTACAAACTCCATACAGACAGCACCCACAGTCAGGATCGAAACTCTGTCTCTGGCAGCAACTCTATTGCTGTCCACCATGCCACCCTTTGTGGCAAGATTGATGTTGTCCATCTTTGACTCTTGCCTGAATGGAGACCTCATGCCATTGTGTGGGTCACGCAATTGTAACCACTCCACTTTCTTTGTATCCTTTGTTGCATGGGGATCCCAGGAGCATTTTGAAAACCAGTGGGATTTAACAATGCTGGTGGAGAAGGGGTCTGCAGGTTCTTTCTGGCGGGTGGAGCTACGATGGGCCAAACCATCTTCTTCATCCATATCTATCTTGTAATCCCGACCGCTGTTCTCTTTGCATCATCTGTCTCTCAACCATGGGGCGCAGAAGAAAGAGCAAAGCAATTTAACTCAAGTGGACAGATGTAAATGACTCTCTATTATCCGAGTCATTTATTGCCTGTTGTTGGGACTTCATGGTGAATATTTTATGCACCATATCCTGACAAGATCTTCATTATGCATTTTGAGTGTTTGTTGAGTGCATTTTACAAAGATTTGTCATTGGACTTTTTAAAGGCCTAATATTTCTACTTGAAAGGCAATTCGGCTGTTTGAAAGTATTATCATAAATATTTGAACAGAGGAAACCTAAGTTGCCACTGTTAAGATCATGGTACCATTAACATTCAGAGGGAGGATTTGTGAGCAACTTACCTCGTCATTCTAAGGAGATGACTCAGGCAATTGGACATGCCTTTATCATGAACACTTACAAACATAAAGTGAGCAACCTCTTCTCCGGAGGAGGAGTCATCCTTCTGCTGGCTGAGGGAGTTCAAAGGCATAAAATGGACCTTTCAAATGAGGACAATTGAAGGTTTTCACTATGGTCGATGACTTTCCGCTCACTGCTGATGTTCCTCCCAGGTCAGTGTTTGGATGAAAATGAAAACATTGCATACGCTGGAAATATGAAGTAAAACAGAAAATAATGGAAACACTCAGCAAGCTTTGCTGTGTGAACGAGAAATAGTGGTACCGTTTTAGGTCGAAGACCCTTATTAGAACGGAAGGAGGGAGACAAGTTGGTATTAAGTTGGTTGCAGAGAAGATGAATGGGGTGTGGATAGTATAAAGGGAATATCTCTGATAGGGTGAGGCTAGAGTTGTCATGAGGAGAGTTTGTGAAGCACGCCCTGTCGATGTGTTCTTGGGGATGTAAGAGTGAGAAAAAACAGGACAGAAGCTAGAGAGTTAGGAGTCGAGAGAGTCAAGAGTGTTTTATTGTCATATGTAACAGATAGAACAATTAAATATGGACAATAGACAATAGACAATAGGTGCAGGAGGAGGCCATTCGGCCCTTCGAGCCAGCACCACCATTCAATGTGATCATGGCTGATCATCCCCAATCAGTACCCCATTTCTCGCTTCTCCCCATATCCCCTGATTCCACTATTTTTAGAGCCCTATCTAGATCTCTCTTGAAAGCATCCAGAGAACCCGCCTCCACCGCCCTCTGAGGCAGAGACTCCACAGACTCACCACTCTCTGTGAGAAAAAGTGTTTTCTTGTCTCCGTTCTAAATGGCTTACTCCTTATTCTTAAACTGTGGCCCCTGGTTCTGGACTCCCCCAACATCGGGAACATGTTTCCTGTCTCTCGCGTGTCCAAACCCTTAACAATCTTATATGTTTCAATGAGATCCCTCTCATCCTTCTATACTTCAGAGTGTACAAGCCCAGCTGCTCCATTCTCTCAGCATATGACAGTCCCGCCATCCCGGGAATTAACCTTGTAAACCTACACTGCTCTCCCTCAATAGCAGGAATGTCCTTCCTCAAATTAGGGGACCAAAATTGTACACAATACTCCAGGTGTGGTCTCACCAGGTCTCTGTACAGCTGCAGAAGGACCTCTTTGCTCCTATATTCGATTCCTCTTGTTATAAAGGCCAACATGCCATTCGCTTTCTTCACTGCCTGCTGTACCTGCATGCTTACTTTCATAGACTGATGAACAAGGACCCCCAGATCCCGTTGTACTTCCCCTTTTCCCAACTTGACGCCATTTAGATAGTAATCTGCCTTCCTGTTTTTGCTACCAAAGTGGATAACCTCACATTTATCCGCATTAAACTTCATCTGCCATGCATCTGCCCACTCCCCCAACCTGTCCAAGTCACCCTGCATTCTCATAGCATCCTCCTCACAGTTCACACTGCCACCCAGCTTTGTGTCATCTGCAAATTTGCTAATGTTACTTTGAATCCCTTCATCCAAATCATTGATGTATATTATAAATAGCTGTGGTCCCAGCACCGAGCCTTGCGGTACCCCACTAGTCACTGCCTGCCATTCTGAAAGGGACCCGTTAATTCCTACTCTTTGTTTCATGTCTGCCAACCACTTCTAGAAACGTAGAAACATAGAAATTAGGTGCAGGAGTAGGCCATTCGGCCCTTCGATCCTGCACCGCCATTCAATATGATCATGGCTGATCATCCAACTCAATATCCCGTACCTTATATGTGATAAAAGTCTTTCTCATCTCGGTCTTAAAGGAATTCCCCCTTATCCTTAAGCTGTGACCCCTTGTCCTGGACTTCCCCAACATCGGGAACAATCTTCCTGCATCTAGCCTGTCCAACCCCTTCAGAATTTTGTAAATTTCTATAAGATCCCCTCTCAATCTCCTAAATTCTAGAGAATATAAACCGAGTCTATCCAGTCTTTCTTCATAAGACAGTCCTGACATCCCAGGAATCAGTCTGGTGAACCTTCTCTGCACTCCCTCTATGGCAATAATGTCCTTCCTCAGATTTAGAGACCAAAACTGTACGCAATACTCCAGGTGTGGTGTCACCAAGACCCTGTACAACTGAAGTAGATCCTCCCTGCTCCTATACTCGAATCCTTTTGCTATGAAGCATTCTCTATCCATGTCAGCACTTTACCCCCAATACCATGTGCCCTAATTTTGCCCACTAATCTCCTATGTGGGACCTTATCAAATGCATTCTGAAAGTCCAGGTACACCATATCCACTGGCTCTCCCTTGTCCATTTGCCTAGTTACATCTTCAAAAAATTCCAGAAGATTAGTCAAGCATGATTTCCTCTTCGTAAATCCACGCTGAGTCGGACCGATCCTGTTACTGCTATCCAAATGTGCGGCTATCTCATTTTTATAATTGACTCCAGCAACTTCTCCACCACCGATGTCAGGCTAACTGGTCCATAATTCCCTTTTTTTTCTTTCCCGCCTTTCTTAAGGGATAGAGAAAATACTTACTTGCAGCAGCACAACAGAATATGTAAACATCGTACAGTGTAAACAATGTAACAAACGAGAAAAAAAGTTCAGTGTGTGTGTATATACACATACTCACATATACAGATTTGTACAATGGCAGCACAATAATAACACTGATAGTCTATGGAGTTTGGTGCTTATTTGAGGTTGGAGTGTATTTAATAGCCTAATGGCTATTAGGTTTGGGCAGAGAATGAGATTGTAGACAAAGGGGACATTGCAAGTCAAATCGGTAGTAAAGAAAGCAAACTCAATGCTAGCATTTATTTCAAAAGGGCTTGTATACAACAACAGGGATATAATGCTGAGGCTCTATGAGGTGCTGGTAAGGCCACACTGGGAATATTGTGAACAATTTTGGGCACCATATCTGACGAAGAATGTGCTGCCTCTGGAGAAGGTCCAGACGAGGTTTGCAAGAATGATTCCAGGAATTAATAGGTTAACCTAGGATGAGCATTTGTCGGCACTGGGCCTGTACTCACTGGAATTTTTAAAGAATGACGGGGAACCTCATAGATTGAATCCTAAATTGTTAATTTCAATGACTCTTCATTCAATATCTTGTTAACATCCATATCTGGTTCCCTGCATATTAATCTGCATCTACGTCATCTGAAACATTTTAAATGATAGTTGCGACTCAAGTTTGGACCATTCACATAAATGGCATGGAACAAAGTGGTCCTTAGGGAATAAAACCATTCCTCACCATTTCCCTTTCTAAGTAACAACTATCATCCATCATTTGTATTCATATTTCTAGGCATATCTGTCCATGTGTTTTGATCTTATGGGCCAAATTATCAAATAATTTATTTTAGAAATGCAAATACATTACACTGACTTCATTTGCAATGTCCACCTTTTAAATTTCATCAAAGCAATGGGCAAATGTCATCTTTATTTTGGAATTTATGCTGATTGTACTGTTTACGATATTTTCAGTTTATGAGGATTTTACTATCATGCTTTGAATAGAAGTTCCATTATGTTTCCTGTGGGCCATTGTAAGGAAATTGCCTGAGATTCCATGGTCTTGTTCCATTTCCATTTCATGACATAAGAATTACATAGCAGTCCATCAGCCCTCTGCCACTATTTTCTTTTATAATGATTTGTTAATATACCATGTATTTTCTTAAAATATTTCCATTATGCAACCCATTATGCAGAGTCTCGACTCAAAATGTTGACTTCCATTGGTCTCCACAGATGCGGCCAGATTGGTTGAGTTCTTCCAGCAGTTTGTTCGTTGCTCCGGATTCCAGCATCTCCAGTCTCTCTTTTCCAGAGCGCAATCAATTTTTAATCTCTCTTTTAAATACAAGCTCCATCTAACATCAAGCCCACCATATCAATCTTTCTGCAAATGCTGAGACAAAATAATGAATGCTGTGCCTCACAGCTCCACGGACCCAGGATCGGTCCTGACCTCGGGTGCTGTCTGTGCAAAGGTTGCAAAAGCATACCATGATTGCACGGGTTTTTCCTGGGTTCTCTACTTTACTTTCACATCCTACAAATGTACTGGTAGTTTAACTGGCCACTGTAAATTCCCCTTCAATGTAGGCTCGCAGCAAAATGAATCAAAGAGTGGATGATATATGAAAGAGAATAAGTTGCTATGCTACAGAGAAATAAGTGCAAGGGGAATAGAACTGATAGGATTGCTCCCTTAGGAGCTGACATAGACTCAATGGGATACATGGCCTTCTACTGCATTGCCAGCAGTTTAATATGGGACATTTTGTGGTCATGATTAGTGAATCGAGCAGAATATCTGCCTTGTTGACCCTATCCTGATTTTTCATTTGCTGTCCATCTCTTAGAAAACCGAGATCCAGTATCAGACAGCACAGCAATCCAGGTTTGCTCCTGGCCTTGGGTGCTGTCTGTACAAAGTTGCATGGCCTTACCATAATTGTGTGGGTTTCTTCTTGATTCCCCACTTTCCCTCAAATCCTAAAAACAGGCCATTTGGCCCACCAGCCACCAATTACCTATCTATACTAACCCCATTAACCAGTACTTGGTCTGTAGCCAACTATGTCTTGGCAACCTCCAACAGGATCCTGCCACTAGCCACATCTTCCCCCCTCCACCTCTTTCTGCATTCTGCAGAGACCGTTCCCTCCAAAACTTCCTACTTAACTCATCTTTCCCACCCAAACTACCTCCTCCCCAGGTACATTCCCCTGCAGCCACAGGAAATGCAACACCTGTCATTATACCTCCCCACACGACTCCATCCAAGGACCCCGACAGCCTTTTCAGGTGAGGCAGAGGTTCACGTACCTCCTCCAACCTCATCTACTGTATCCGCTGTTCCAGGTATGGACTCCTATATATCGGTGAGACCAAGTGCAGTTTCGCTGAACATCTCCGCTCAGTCCGCCTAAACCTACCTGATCTCCCGGTTGATAAACACTTTAACTCCCCCTCCCATTCCCACACTGGCATTCTTTCAAATTAGAGGATCGACACCTCATATTTTGCTTGCGCAGCTTGTTGATGCCTTCTCCTAGCTAGCGATGATCTATTCCACATTTTCATTGATCTGCATCAGCTTTGTCTCATTTTCACACCTTACACTTCCTTATCTCTGTATTTCCCTCTCCCCTGGCAGTCTGAACAAGGGTCTTGACCCGAAACATTCCTTCTATCCAGAGATGCTGCCTGTCCCGCTGAGTTAGAGCATTTTGTGTCTATCTTTGGCTTAAGCCATCATCTGGAATTTCATTTCGGAGTCACGTGAGTGACTTAGTGAAGAGCCCGCCGGCGCGCATGCTCGACATATCGTCGTACCGCGTTGCTGCGACGGCTGGCGGTGGAGCGCGCTCCTCGCCAGCCCTTCATAAGGGGCCACAGAGGTGAGTATTCTACCTTTAGTTGGTGGTCCTTGTTGTTGGTTATGTCTTGCAGCAAGGACATGGATGGGAGTTCCAAGGGCCGGAGGACGTCAGGACGAGTTCGCCGGTCAACAGTTCCGGGGCCTTCACCATCGGCAGTACCTGCAATGCAGGCCGGGACTCAGGCGGAGATGTGGGTAAGCACTGTGGTTACAGGTCCAGATCCGCCAGCACACCACAGCTCGGAGGAGTTCGACGAGGAGGAGTGTGGTGTGCCGCCAGAGCAGGAGGACCCTGCCATGGCAGTCAGGTCGTCAGCGGGCTCGCTGGCGACCTCGAGCAGGGTGCGTGCGGCTGCACGGCCTGTTCCACTCAACCCTCCGAGTAGGGGAAGGGCAGGAGCCCAGAAGCCTAACCCTACCAGGGCTAAGGCATTGCCTGACACGGAGGTGCGGTCAGGTTCCAGGGCGAGACCCGGGGCGGCTGTGAGGTCCAGCTGGCACACCCCGACTCTCGACGCCGGGACGGGTCGGTTGAGTCGGGTCTCGTCACGGTCGCCGAGCCCCCCATGGATGGGTGGGCGAGACCATGCGTCGGCAAAGTCCACGATGTGGGCAGCCGGCAAGCCTGCGCGGGCTTCAGGCAGTCATGCTTCGGCTGGTGCCGACACCACGCCGCAAGTGCCCTTAGTGGCAGCGGCTTCAGCTCCCGCTAAACGGAGGCGGTTGAACACGCCCGCGCGGGAATCGCGCAGTTTCGCCTCGGCGGCTGTTAGCGACAACTACCGGCACCGGCAGGGCCTCGATGAGGTGCGGGCCGATGATAGGAGCCCGGTTTTCTTTTCAGAGCCGGAGGACTCCGACCACCTGAGTGTTCAGGGTGAAGGGCGTATTGACCGTATGGAGAGGCTACTGGAGCTCCTGCTTCAAAGTCAACAACAGCAGGGCAGCAACAGGCACAGGGCGTCGTCACCAGCCTCTACCATCAGCCTGGAGCAGCAGGAGGAGGAGGTTTTGGTGGATCCCATACCATCTCCGTTGGAGGTGCCAGCGGAGGATCTTCTGGATGTGGCGACCAAATTTGCGGCCCCACATTCATCTGGACTTCCTTTAAACGAAAAGCTGGCAGCCACTGTGGACTTTCTTAACAACCAGCAACTACAGGAAGAAGTCCTCATTCAGGCAATAAGCCGTCACAAGGCTCCATCCAATTGCAACTCCCTCAACGTGCCTGTGGTCAATACGCCGATATGGGGCAACATCAGTGCGGCTATCCGTCAACAAGAGGTAAAATTGCAGCGGATCCTGAAGCTCCTCACGGCCGGTATTACCGCCTTTGCGCGGTCGGTGGAGGGGGACGAACTGAATTTGGACCAGGAAGATGCTCTGGCCCTCCTGTGCGCGACCCAGCACGAAATCAACGGGTTTCGCAAAACCAGCATCCGCCCAGCGCTCAATCCGAAGTTTGCAGGATTGTGCAAGCCACCGCCGCCGCCCCCGCCCCGTCAGCTCTTTGGGGAGGACCTCTCGAAGAGAGTCAAAGAGCTTGACGAACAAGCCAAAACGGTGGGGATCATGCGCTCTCAGAGTGCCCCCGCACCGTCAGGCTCAAAGTCTCCATACATTCGATCACGAGGGTCTGCTAGTACCTCGACGAGGACCCACCCTCAAGCTCCACAACGACAGCAACATCAGACCCAGCACCAGGGGTCTTTTTTAGGACAGGGTCGGCAGAGACCCTGGTGGTGGAAAACGAAGACGCCGCGCCCTCAAGCCAACCCAGCACCTCCACGTCCACCCATGCGTGTCAAGGACCGCCGGTAACCACGGAGGTGAGGGGGTCTGGTTCTCTCTTTTCTCTTTGTTTAACTTCACATGTTGGTGGTCGCCTTTGGTTGTTTTTGGGTGCATGGGGTAATTTTACTGGTGACGAGTATGTGTTGCAGAATATTCAGGGGCATAAAATTGAGTTTATTAATGGCGACATTCCTCCATCCCAGCACATGCCCGCTCGAACGTTTAAATTATCTGCTGCAGAACAGGCAGCAGGCTACAAGGAACTTTTAAGTCTTGAGCAGAAGGGAGTGATTGAGAGAGCGGTGCATGAGCCAGTTGAATTTGTTTCGAATATATTCACCAGACCTAAGAAGGATGGAGGTTGTCGTGTCATTATTGATCTAACCCGTTTGAATACTTTTGTAACATATACTCATTTTAAAATGGATACGTTTGAAACAGCCAAATCATTGATTTCTCATGGTTGCTTTATGGCATGCATCGATTTGAAAGACGCATATTATTCAGTATCCATCCAGAAATACGACAGAAGGTTTTTGAAATTCATCTGGATGGGCAACTCTGGCAGTACCAGGCTTTGCCTAATGGGCTCACCACAGCACCTAGATTGTTCACTAAATTAGTGAAACCAATTATGGCTTATTTGAGACAACGACACCATATAGTTATGGCCTACTTAGATGATATCTTAATTGTGGGCCACACCCTGGAATTGGCTGAACAGGGTGTTGCAGCTGCTGTCAATATATTTCAACAATTGGGGTTTATTGTCCATCCAGAGAAATCAAAGTTCTGCCCTGCCCAGGTGATTAATTACCTAGGGTTCACGGTGAACTCTATGAGCATGAGGGTTACCATTCCAATTAACAAGATTGAGGAGGTTACCCAGGTGTGTCTAGATTTAATCCGCACCAATATACCATCGATTCGGCATTCAGCTACAATAATTGGGAAGCTTGTAGCTTTGTTTCCGGCAGCGCGATATGGACCTTTGCATTATCAAAATTTGCAAAGAGCTAAAATTGCTGCGTTAAAACAGAACGCTGGTCATTATGATCGGTCCATGCAGCTGCCGCCCGAAGCGATAAGTGAGTTGCAATGGTGGGTGTGTCACATTAGCAGCTCATTCAAGCCTATCAGGGAGGCTAATCCGGTGGTATATTTGCAGACTGATGAAAGCTCCAATGGCTGGCGAGCCACGGATAATTGCTCTAGTTGTGGGGGCAGATGGGACACCCTTGAATCGACGATGTTGTTGACTCAAGGGATTAACTATTTGGAGTTGCTGGCAGCATTCCACGGACTTCGTGCGTGTTGTTCCAAGCTTGTTGGAGCACATGTCCGTCTCCAAATAGACAACACCACAGCAGTGGCATACTTAAACCATATGGGTGGTACCAGGTCAGTTTCGTGTGACAAATTGGCTAACTCAATTTGGCTCTGGTGTGTTCAAAGAGACATTTGGATTTCAGCTACCTATTTGCCAGGTGAGCTTAATACTGTGGCGGACACCAGGTCACGCAAATTTTATGACAATATTGAATGGATGTTGCATCCTGAGACTTTTTCTAAAGTCACAGCCAAATTTGGTAAACCGGACATTGACCTTTTTGCGTCACGGTTGAACCATCAGGTACCAACCTACGTTTCATGGGAACCAGATCCTGGGGCAATAGCGCTAGATGCATTCTCGCTGGACTGGGGGAATTGGTTTTTCTATGCCTTCCCCCCGTTTTGCCTCATCAGTCGGGTATTGCGAAAGATTCAGGCAGATGCTGCCAAGGGCATTCCTATTATACCCGACTGGCCCACACAGCCTTGGTATCCGGTGGTCTTTGACATGCTCAATGAACCTTGGGTCCTTTTGAAGGGTTGCCCACAATTGGTTACTCACCCTGTCTCAGGGGAGCCACATCCCTGCCACGGCTATTTAAATCTGTTGGCTTGCAGGTTCTGAACAGGCCGTTAGTCCAATACGGCCTCTCGGCTCGGACCATGGATACCATCGGGGCGTCGTGTCGACAAGGCGAAGATACCGCTCGCATATTAAGAAGTGGGAAGCCTACTGCAGCCGCTCTCGCATCACGTACGATGACGTGACAATAACCGACGTCCTGGAATTCCTCACGGGGTTGCACCATGATGAACACTTAAGTTACAGTGCCATCAACAGCGCCAGAAGTGCGCTATCATTCTACCTCAATATTGGGGTAGGATCCAACAGGCTAGTGTCCAGACTCATGCGGGGTATATTCAATATGAATCCGCCTACACCACGCTATAATATCACCTGGGATGTCAGGGACGTATTAACCCTGCTCAGGACGTGGTCTCCCATGGAAGGGCTCCAACTGGACCAACTCACCATGAAGCTGGTGATGTTACTAGCGCTGACTTCAGCTCAGAGGGTACAGACACTACACAAACTTCGTGTCGACAGAATGACGTCTACCCCTACAGAAGTAGTCTTTTTCATTGACGAGCTACTAAAGCAGCATAGACCTGGGTGCACAGGGCTGCAGCTGAAGTTCCCGGCATACCCCGCAGATGCTAGGCTATGTTTAGCCTCACATATCCGCCACTATGTCAAGGTGACGGCACGCATCAGAGGAATGGAGAGATACCTGCTTGTCACTCATAAGAGACCTCATCATCGAGTGACAGTCCAGACGATATCCAGGTGGCTTCGAGTCGTCTTGGGTAAGTCAGGTATTGACACTAATGTGTTCAAATCTCATTCCACCAGGGCTGCATCGACGTCAGCGGCGAGGGTCATGGAGGTGCCCATGGACCAAATTCTCGCCACAGCAGGATGGGCTAATGAAGCTGTGTTCCAGCGTTTTTATAACAAGCCTGTTGCTGCTCCTCTACAGTTCGCAGAAGCCGTGCTGAATGCAGGTTCAGAACGTGGAGATGTCCCCGCATGAGGGGTTTTGATTTGTTATTAATAAATATGCTCTTGTTTTGCAGTATGAACTATTGAGCAAGTTTGTTCCTCCCATCCATCCCTGGTAGTGGTGTGTCAGCATGGACGTGGTCCAGGGCGTGTAATCACAGAAGCTTTGAAGTCTTCACGAAGTCACTCACGTGACTCCGAAATGAAATAGTAAGATTGAACGAGAACTTACCAGTTCGAAGGTTGATCTTTATTTTATGCCCTCCTCGCCCAACCCTCAGTCACCTTCATCTGGTAATCTTAGTCACTTCAATCTTACTATGCAAAGTCATTTCTATTGTTGGTTTCTGTGATTCCACGCCGCTACTTTGAAGTATGTCGAGCATGCACGCCGGCGGGCTCTTCACGAAATCCCTCACTTCGACTCCTCATAAAATAAAGATCAACCTTCGAACTGGTAAGTCCTCGTTCAATCTTACTATTCCTTCCAACAACGTCTGTCTAATATTCATCCAGATACTTACTAAATGTGGTGAGTGTACAATCTCCATTACCTCCATTCAGGCTGTGCATTCAATTAATCAACCACTCTCCAGGTAAAAAACAATTTATTTATATTTAAGTTATATTAAATAAATTATATAATTGTTAAATTATAATCTATTTTCTCCTTGTTTTCCAAGTTATCTAATTTACCTTATTTTTTCCTGCTAAGCTGTCTTTCAAGACGCACATTTCTCTTTAGTTTCAATCTCAAGTTCATGTTATGATATTACTGGCTAATTGATTCTCTTGGACCCCTGTTAATCACCATCTTAAGTATTTCCCTCTACTGCCTTCAGACATTAATGGAACTAAAGGTGAAAGCAACACATGGCTGATACTCTCATATGCAACTGGAAATAAATTACCCCTGCACTGCTCCCTGCTGTGTGTGGAATATTTATATATTTTCTTATATTCAGCCCATCGAGTCCATACTGACTCTCAGAAAAAGCCCACAAACATTCGCTGTAACTTAATCTCCCCAGATTCTGTTACCGTTGACTGATTGAAAGATACAGCAATTGAAACAAGTCCATCCCACTGGGTCCATGCTGACCATTGACCACCCATTCACACATGTTTGATGTTATCCCACTTTCTCATCCACTCCCTGCACACTAGGGGCAATTTACAGAAGCTAATTAAGCTGCACACATGCATGTCTTTAGGATGTGGGAGGAAAATGGAGCATCCAGAGGAAACCCACGCGGTTACGCGCTAACAGACAGCGCCCAGGGGCAGGATCGAACCCGGATCTCTGGCAATGTGAGGCAGCAGCTCTACCAGCTGCTGGTAGAACACTGTGCCACTATGCCAGCCCTTTGGAGGCAGTTTAGTGACCAATTCACTAATCGACCTCCACACCTTTGGGATGTGGCTGGAAACCAGAGCAGCTGGAAGAAGCCCGTATAGTAACAGGGAGAACATGAAAGTTCAATGCAAGCAGCAGCATTGATCAGGATTGATCTCAGGTCAATGTTGTAAAGGGAACAGCTCTATTAGCTGTGTCACTGAGCCATCTAATCTTGCTGTGTCTAATTTGGCAACCGTGGTCTGCACATTACAGTAGTGATTGCCCTTTTGGAGTTGGAAAGGTGCTAGATAAATGCAAAATGTCCTTTTTGAGTGATGTAATCATTGTCAGTTATCAGCGGTAATGCCTCCGAGTCAGAAATTGTGACAGATGCACGGAAGGTGCACGAGATATGATCGTTGGATGCATATCATCCATCAACCTTGCAAGCTAATTTTGCATTGAAGCAGTCCTTTTCATAGCAGTCAAACAGCATTCCCACTGCATCAGCACAACCTTTCACATAAAATGACTGATCAGCATTTTAAACCCATTTTATCATGGGTGTTATTAACTACTGATTGGACCGGTCAAAACTGAGAGATTTTTTACCATGGCAAGTAACAAATCCACTGGTTTTAATTAGAAAAGGGGAAAAATATCAAAACATAAATATGTGAGTGTTTTACATAGAAATCAGAGATTTTGGATTACATATTATAAAACCATAGTATCCAGCTTTGTTTAATTATTACCATTCTGCATTTTCTGAAGATAGACACAAAATGCTGGAACAACTCAACGGGTCGGGTAGCATCTCTGGAGAAAAGGAATAGGTGGTGTTTCGGGTCGAGACCCTTCTTCAGGCTGAGAGTCAGTGGAGAGGGGAAACTAGAAGTATGAAAAGGCACAGAACAAATCAGAACCGGCACCAACGGCCAAGGAGGCCATGACGGTCCATTGTTGGCTGTGGACGAGGTGATAACAAAGGGATGCGAACAGTGAAACTAGCAGGTTGACAAGGGTGGAGGAGGGAAGGAGAAAGAGAGGGAATGCAAAGGTGTCATGAAATTAGAGAAATAAAAAATCCCACTGCTGGGTTGTAAGCTGCCCAAGCGTAATATGAGGTGTTCTTGATGGTTGCTGATTTTCTGAGTGCCATTGTGAATTTCATTTGGGTAGAGAGACGGCTTTAGCTTGGAAAAGACACAGAATAAGGCTTAGAGTTGAGCAGGCCTCCTGCTCGTCTACACCATTGGATTATATTTTTAATTATTGCCCTCTGTTCCCTTTCCTGAACAATCTGTTGTGGTTTTGTGGCCTGCCTTTGGAAAACCTGTTTGTTGTGGATATGAGGATCATACTGAGGACATAATTAGCTTTGGGATGAACCGTGCTTTCATTGCATCTGCATGGGCCCGTAAAGACATCAGGATTTCCATACCATCTGTCACCTTTTTTTTCAGTTTACTTCGATGGTAAGTTAATATTTGCTCAACACATCGATTCGGTGCTGGATAACTTAGAAAATCAGAGTCTTGAAGGATTTCAGTGTGGCTCGGGATCGCTGCTGTCCCTTTAACAGTTGTGCCCAAACAGGCCTCTAGAGGGGGGTACACATGGTTTCCCACTGCAACTCATCTTAATTCCCATTTATTCATTTTTGTTAACATGGTAAAACATCGCAAGGCACTTTGCTTGAGGGTTACCAGTTGAAAATTGGCATCGAAGATTAGGATGGACAACCAAAAATCCAGTGATTGAAGAGAGAGAGAGGGCAAGGCAGAGAGAGTGAGAGAGAGAGAGAGAGAGAGAGAGAGAGAGAGAGAGGGGGGGGGGGGGTGGAGGAGAGAGTGTGTGTGTGAGAGAGAGAGAGAGAGAGAGAGCTAGAGAGAGAGAGAGAGAGAGAGAGAATGGAAGAGGGTTTGAAGAAGCGAATTCTAGAGGCTCAGGCAGCTTACAACCCATGTGGTATGAATATTGATTTCCCTAACTCCAAGTAACACTTGTTTTCCCTCTCTCTCTGTCCATCCCCCACCCTAGTTCTCCCACTAGTTTCACTGTCTTTCTGATTAATTTTACTGTTTGTATGCCCCTGACTCTCAGTCCAAAGAAGGGTCTCGACCCGAAATGTCACCCATTCCTTCTCTCCAGAGATGCTGCATGTCCCGCTGAGCTACTCCAGCATTTTGTGTCTACCTTCGTTGTAGGATTGATGGCACAACATTGTAAGTGAGGTTCCATTACCTCCATTCCTCCTGAAAACCTCAATGCATCCTTCAAAAGAAAGCGCTCAACCTTAAACTCTTCAACGATGGTCATGAAGCACAGGTTCACAGGCAAAAGGCCCTTTAAATTCACTCTTGAGAAACCATAGGATACTTGAGCAATGTCATGGTAATATTTTGATCAGAATTATGTTCATTTTCCATATTATGCTTTGGACTTATTTTTGTAAGAGCAATGCAAGGGAGAATTTTCAGTATGATATTTTTCTAAATGATAGATTGTTCCACTTTCAATAATAAGTATAGCAATCCAAATGTACATTCATAATCATTTTTAGACTATCTGTATCTAGTCGAGAGCCATAATTTCCTACTACTTCTATCCATTGAATGCAGGAATAGAAAGCATTTCTTATTATGTTCATCTAGTGTCTCAGTGTTATATGGGGCATAGATGTTGCATCTAATATGAAAACAAGCAGATGTAGGCCACTCAGCCCTTCAAGCCTATTCTATCCTTTAATGACATCGCAGCTGATCTGTTTGTGACCTCAACTCTGCATTCCCATCCACGTTTGATAATTATAGCGCTCGCTTTCCTGTCAAAATTCTATCCATACATGCAAATAGGTGGGCACCTTGGTTGGCATTGATGAGCCATAGAGTCATACAGTGTGGAAACAGGTCCTACGGGCCAACTTGCCCACGACGACCAACATATCCCAACTACACTAGTCCCACCTGCCTGTGTTTGGCCCATATCCCTCTAAACCTATCCTGGCCATGTACCTGTCTAAATGTTTCTTAAACTTTGCGAGAGTACCTGCCTCAACTATCCCCTCCAACAGCGTGTTCCATTCGCCCACCACCCTTTGCATTAAAAGATTCCTTTTTTTCCTTCTTTTTTTTGTTAGAAGTAAGTACAATAGTGTGGTACTTGAGTACCTAAGACATACATACATATTGCCATTCTTGTACAACTTTGTATTTTTAATTTAATAATGAAAGAAAAAAGAAATAACCTGTGTCGGAATAGATAGACAAGCAAGTAGAAACAGATAGCGAAAGAAATAAAGAACAGAGATGAGAAGCTAAAAAGATTGAAAGAAAAAGCGAAAGTAAAGAAAAGAGAAATTAGGAGAGATTTACCTATTTCGTATTTTTGCCCATCCGTCACCCGGTTCTGAACCATTTAATTTCTAAGGTTGTGTTATGTTGCACCATATGCTTGTAAAAAGTTGATAAAAGGAGACCAAGTAAAAGGAGCATTAAAAGATTCCTATTAAATCATTCCCCCCTCCCATAACCCTATGTTCTCTGGTTCTAGATTCCCCCTACTCTGGGAAAAATACATATAGGCATTTACTAATCTGCATTTACCCAAATTGTGCATTTACACAATCTATTCCTCTCATTATTTTGTACACCACTTGAGCTCGGCCAAATGGCCTGTTTCTGTGCTGTATGCCTGTATGACTCTACATCTACCTTAAAAAATATTCACCCACTCTGATCACTACTCTTTGTGGAAGAGAATTCCAAAGGCTCGCAGTCCTTGGAGAGAACTAACTTTGCTTCACTTAAGCCTTTAATTTTTAACAATGGCCCCTTGTTCTAGAGAACTTTCTGCCAAGAAAGTCCTGTCCATATCTGCCATGTCAAAGAACTTGTACGTTTCAATCAAGTTGCCTAGCATTTATCAATCCTGCAGTCCAGCCTGACTTATGTACCTTTCGTCATTAGTCAAATGAGTATGTCCGGGAAGATTTCTTTGAACTGCTTCCATTCCAGTAACATCTTACTTTTAAGTAGAAACCCAATGCTGCGTGCAGTCTTGATCCATCTATATGGGAAATATATTGTTACTTGAAGAACCTCACTTCAGCTTTTAGTGCAGCATCTATTGTTTCCTAGCAACAGTTGAATGAGTGTTTCTGCACCCAGACAGTTATGATATTTAACCTCTTTGAAAATCAATGGACAAGTTGATGATTACCTCCAGTACACCATTAACATGTTGAGAAGCCCCATTGACTCTATGGCCTGTGATGCACTGGCATGTTGCACAAACTACCTTTATCCTAAGTACTGTTTTGAGGCACAGGTCTAGTTGCTACCAATAAACCTTAAGTATTGCAAGAAAAGCAGGAATGAGTTATAGGACACTTTGAGCATGCCCGACCAATCAATATCAGGGATTTACCTTTGTTCTTGCCTAATCCCCATAACTGTTCAGTCTCTGCTCCTTTTCAATGATTTTGCTTCTGTGAAACTTTACTTAGAATTCACATTTTGTATAATTGAATGGGATCGTGCTGTATTTGATCCGCAGCATTGACTTGCCCCAGCAGTGTACAATTGTGCACATTTACCTTTTCTGAATATGGAGGGCAGAGTTAGAATGCACTGCAGACCTTAAAGATGCGGCAGGAGACCTCTGTATAATTGGTTAAATTGGCCGTGTTAACAATTAAAATGTTGCTTTCATTCCTTGCAGTGGGCCAAACAAGCTGAATCTTTGGGTAATAACTGTAGGATGTTTCTTTGTATTGCTGCTTGCATAAGCAGATAGACAGAGATATTGGTAGAGTAATAAGCAAAACATCCTTCATTGAAAGCAGGAACTTACAATTAAACTGCAGAGTCTGGTTGTGACCATGTATTAAGAGACATACTATGTAAAGCAAATTGGGTTTTAAAGGCACCCTGCATACCTATACCATGTGCGGACAGGACGTCGAAGGATGAGAAGCCGAAGCCAAGAAGTGGAAGTCAAGATACCGAACGAACATCTTCAAAGCCAAGATACAGAACAGACACCACGCCAAAGTGATACGCAGCTGAACGGACACCACGCTGAAAGGATACAAATCCGAATTGACACCACGCCGAAAGGACAAGACGCAGAGCGGACATGACGTCGAAATGCCTCCGAACGGACATGATGTCTCCAGGAATGGGTTTTGTGTCCGTTTGTTAACATGGCTTCGGCTTCTCGTCCTCGTCCAGGTACCTACCTATACACTATATTTCACAGCAAGGACATGTCACACTGGACAGAGCACGCATTCAAGAGATGCACAGTTCCCAGGTACCACACCACCTAGTTCCCACTCCCCAAAATGCCTTTGGATACAAGGAACTGCAGATGCTGGTTTACCAAACAAGACAATAGTGCAGGATTAACTCAGTAGGTCAGACAGCATCTCTGGAGAACATGAATAGGTGATGTTTAATGTTAGGACCCTTCTTCAGGGCAAAATACCTTGACAGCTTTTGATATCTTTCTGCTGTTGGAGGCTTTCACCTGTGTTGAAGTGCTTTAGTCATGGACATGAAAATCTATTCATATGTATTGTATATATAAAATATTTAAAAAAAGGATTGCATTTATGACAGATAAAAAATGCTAACCAAAGATCAGAAGTATTACACTAAACTAACATAACTCCAAACTATTCAATTGGTGTCACCCTATCAGAGATAATACTTCGTCCTATCCATCCCTCCCTCCCTCCCTCCCAGTAACTTGTGTTTATCGCTTTCCATGCTCTGATGAACGGTCTCAGACCTACAATATTGACACTGTTTCTCTTTGGCCTGCTGGGTGTTTCCTACATTTTCTGGTTTTATCACAACATCCAGCATCTAGAGTTTTTCATCATTTCAAAGACCTACAGTATCTGCACTTACCGCATTGCGCACACGCAGTCCAATATTCAATCTGTATGCACATTGCCACAATAATTTCTGAGTTGCTGCCTATAATTAGAGCCATATAGCAGGGAAACAGGCCCTTGGGAGCAACCCTTCCCATCTAAGCCAGTCCAATTTGCCTGCGTTTGGCCAAAGTCCTACCAAGTCTTTCCAATCCATGTACCTACTAAGGTGTTGTTTAAATGTATCTGTACACTGCGGATGGCTCGATTACAATCATGTATCGACTTTCCATTGGCTGATTAGCACGCAACAAAAGCTTTTCACTGTACCTCGATACATGTGACAATAAACTAAACTAAACCAAATGCTGTTATGATACCTGGCTCAAGTAGAAACTCTAGGAGTCATACATTTTTCTATTAATGAAAAATTGTTCTTAAAATAAAATCACTGCAATAAGCTTAATCATATCATGTCATCTGTTTTGTATTCTGTTCATGTAGTTATCATCCTCATCACGATCCAGCAATGAATCTGTTTATTGTGCGCTTGGTTCAGGATTATTAACTAGATCTTAAAAGGTGCCCTGGAAGCTCTTACATCAGCGACGTTTGCAGTCAAGAATTTAATTTAATGGCTAAGACTTGGCATCTTTCCCTCAGTACCTCACTGCAGAGTCTATCTGGATAATTTCCAGTAATCATAGACCAAGGCACTAGTTTGGGACTTTTTGTCAGGGGCAAGCGCTCTTTCGATGAGCCCAACAAATATCTACAAGGGAGGGTTTGGGATTTTGGACCATCACACCCATTAATAAACTAACTGGATCAGATGGATTAATTCCCCATTGGACAAATTATTGTGGGTGCTGTTAAACCTTACAACCCACACAGTTTCATCAGTTATTTGCTCAGCACTCATTCTGGTCCTATTAGATGTTGCAGTGAGAAAAGACCATTAAGAGAAAAAATGGGTGACGTTTCAGGTAAGACCCCTCTTCAGACCCTTCCTACTCAGATAGATTGAAGGTGTCTTTTCATTCTGTGCTGTACAAATTAATGTTCATTATCACTTTCATTCGAATAAATAATAATAATTTCAACAATGTAAATGGAGTGAGCTCACAAAAGGACATTATTGATCTCCAAACTAACCCCAAAATGAAAGCATCAAATGAACAGAATGGCAGGGAGACATAAAAAGGCATCCAGGAAGACTGAAAGAGATTCACAGAGGGAAATGAGAGAGTTAATAAGAGCAATAGCTGTGTAGGTACAAACGGTGAAGGCAGGATATGAAGATATCAATAACAAAAGAGGAACGGGGTGACAAACCAAAAGAAGTGAAGGAACAGAGCAGAGAGGAGAACTCCACAGGGAAGGGTCCTTGAGTATCAATGAGGAAGGGTGTCTTGCTTATATTTCCAATAAATTGTAAACTATTTCAGAGGGTCCTTAAGAGTCAAGCACATTGATGTGAGACAAGTTCCAGTATATAGATTTCCTTCCCTTGACCCAGATTCAACAATCCTGGGGCTTACCTGGGTTAACCTGGATCGGGGGCGCTCCAGTAGATCCACAAGTGGACCTTGGACTTTGGACTTTTTCTTTGCATAAATGACGCTAAACTACGGCGACTTCTGCATGTGTAAGCTATGCAAAAATAATTTCATTGTGCAGTGTGTACGCGCCAATAAAGTATCATTGAACCGTTGTTTTCCGATGGTCTCCACTGTCAAGGTGAAAAGTTAAAATCGAGGCATTCTGAGATGAGGCAGAATCCTTTAAATCTACTGGCAGCAGATTGTACCAGTTGTCAGGGTCACTGCAGGGAACCTGCTAGAGAGGAAACAATGTAATTGAAATGCCTGCTCAGGAATAGAAGCCGGATAATGTTTGAATAATCGCTAATCCATTTTGGAAGGATGCCTTTATAGCCTTTATTGCAGAAATGCAGCAGTATAGATTTATGAGAAAGCTATTGAAATGGCTAGAACAACCTTGAAATCTATCTTACGGCTTAATGAATGATTTTCATAGGTAGCTGCAAAAGTTGGGGCCATTGGCGGAATGCAAGAATTAACACACGGAAAACTGCAGACCTAAATGTGAGGGAATTTTCCCTCCTCCACCTGACTTATGCTGAAGGAGCAGGTGACTGGCAGACCGAGTGATGGCCAAGGTTTCCTTTAGAGAGATTTTTATCATTGCACCTTGGAAATATGATACGTGAGACTAATGCAGAATCATAGAACATCGAACATTGCAGCATAGGAACAGTATCTTCAGCCCAAAATTATATTGCCAAATATGATGCCAAGTTTAACAATTCGCCTCTACCCGCAGGTGATCTGAATCCTTCCTTCCTCTGCATATACATCTTCCTAACTAAAAGCCTCTTAAACACCATTATTGTATCTGCTTCCACAACCAGGCATGGTGGCACAGTGGTAGAGTTGCTGCCTTCCAGCAACAGAGATATCCAGGTTCAATCCTGACTCCAGGTGCTGTCTGTATGGAGATTGTATGTTCTCCCCTGCATGGGCTTTCTAGAATTGTGGTAACTTGTCCATGAGTTGTGAGGGAATGTACCTTTTGAATGAGGTTTTACCTTTTAGACTATAGACAATAGACAATAGGTGCAGGAGTAGGCCATTCGGCATCGAGCCAGCACTGTCATTCAATGTGATCATGGCTGATCATCCACAATCAGGACCCCGTTCCTGCCTGCTCACAATAATCCTTGATTCCGCTATCTTTAAGAGCTTTGTCTAGCTCTCTCTTGAAAGCATCCAGAGAACCAGCCTCCACCACCCTCTGAGGCAGAGAATTCCACATACTCACAACTCTTTGTGTGCAAAAGTGTTTCGTCATCTCCGTTCTAAATGGCTTATCCCTTATTTTAAACTGTGGCCCTTGGTTCTGGACTCCCCCAACATCGGGAACATTTGTCCTGCCTCTAGCGTGTCCAAACCCTTAATAATCTTATATGTTTCAGTAAGATCCCTTTTCATCCTTCTAAATTCCAGAGTATACAAGCCCAGCCGCTCCATTCTATCAACATATGACAGTCCCGCCATCCCGGGAATTAACCTGGTGAACCTACGCTGCACTCCCTCAATAGCAAGAACGTTGAATGTGAGATTGCTGCCCACCCTACTCAGAATCAAATAATTCAAGTCACCAGCAAAGAAACGTAAAAAATCATGAGCGTGATTCGTATTGACATGATGAGCATTGCCACTGCAAACATCATGACACTGCAAAGTCTGGTATTTAGATTGGGAGACTCAAGGAACTGCAATGCTGGAATATTGAGCAAAACACAAAGCTGTGGAGCAAGTGTGGAGCAAATGGATAGGTGGTATTTTGGGTCGCCCTTTTCAGCTTTAGATTGGGAGAATTGCTCCACAGGATTATCCCATAATAGCCTTACTCCATTATACTTGTGATTAGCCAGAATCCTAAAGACTTCATTGCCACATTTGGTTACATGCTGCCCTATCTGAAGACAGAACACCATGGTGTTTCAGTCAACATTAGAATTTTGTGGCATGCAAGGTGGGATTTCAACTGTATCATTAAGCAATGATGCATCAGATCAAAGCAGTGTCCTGTCATTTGCCATTCACTGCACCATGCCCTTTCACCTAGCATCGCAAAGGACTCTTTGTTTTGCAATAGTACTGTGGAAATTAATTTATTGACTATTTATTGTACATGTATATTGTGTTTTACAGGCCCGATATACTGCTGCAAGTAATCATTGTTCATTTAGCAATTCAGATGACAATTGAACATTCTTGACTCTTGATCCTCCTGATTCCAACTTCACCGAATGAAATGAGAAACTGTACAGAACTCTGTTAACCTGCTCTGACACATTGTGCTGAAAATGTACCCCATTTTAGTGGAATGAATTCCTGACAGGATAGAAGCAAATGTATTAATGAACACATTACGATTCCTCATATTTCTCATATTCCCAATGATAGCTATTCACATGATATAGGAGGCTATTTGGCCCATTGATCCCATGCCGGTCTCAGCACCATACTATCAATCACACACTCTTATCTGCCTCCAACCCATTCTCATGTGACAAATCTACACCAACCACCGATATTAGGGTTGCTTTAGAGTAGCTACTGAAACTACCAACTGGCAGGTACTTGAGATGTTGGAAGGAACGAAAACACAGAGCCTATGCAGACTCGATATACACAACTGCACAACTGGAGTTGAACAACTTTAACTCAATAACAGATTGAATCTGGGCCTTTGGAGCTGAGATGCAGCGGCTGTACTAGTTGCGGCATTATGCTGTCTGTTAATACTCACCTCATTTCCGTTCCATCCATTAGTCATGCAGAAAGATGTAGCAAACATTCAGGACAATATGAAATCCTCCCACAGGAACAAAATCAATGACAAATGATTTTCTGTTTGATGATGTATGATTGATCTCGGTATCTGGAATATTGGCCAATCATACTCTCTATTCTGCAGGCATGTTTATTAAAATAATGCCGTCTATTGTATAGAAAATAAAATTACGCAGAAGAGTTAATTTAAAGAGTGAATGGAACAAGCACAACAGCAGCTTTCAGTAAATGCAGGGCAATTTCTTCAGAAAAAAATGCAATCAGTGAAAGAAAGTCCACTGATTTCTTCCAGGAAAGGTCCATGAAATCATTCAGTTATCCACTTTGCAATGCAAAAACAAAACGCGGATGTCAAAAATCTCCAATAAAAGCTGAAGATGTCAGGCAGGATTGCTGCCAATTGATGACTTTGGATACAATTAGGAAAGATTAGCAATCAGATTTGTTTTAAGTTACTTAAAAAGAGGAGGGGTGGAGAGAACAAGGAAATGTTTCAGATAGAGGAGGTCAGTAAAGATTAACTGACACAAGTGGTGGTGATGGCAGCTGAGAAAGAATGTGAAAGGTTGTGAATCATGATTGAAAGGAAATTTCTCAATCATTTCTGCTCTGAAAAACACCATTGTCGTTATAGCAGCCTTCAACAATAACCTGATCTCGGTGCCTATGTTTTATCACCTTCCGATTCAAAGTGAGGGACTGGGAATGACACAACCTGCTGGTGAAGTGAAGGCCCCTCATGCCGGATTCCTTCACATCCTTATCAGCTCCTAAAGGACCAGGGTCCTTCACCATGCAGTTATCAAGAGTTTCATCCCCGGTAGGTTTCAGTGCCCTTTCATCTTGGACCGCTCGGTGAACTTTTGTAACTTTGTCAGCACCAGAAACGTGGCGATACTTTAATTTAATTTAGTTTAGAAATATGGCGCAGAAACAGGCCCTTCAGCCCCTCGAGCCCGTGCTGACCAGCGATCCCTGCACACTTACACCATCCTACACACACTAGGTACAATTTACAATTATACCAAGCCAAGTAACCTGCAAACATGTACATCTTTGGAATGTGGGAGGAAACTGGAGATCCCGGAGAAAAACCGACGCAGGTCACGGGGAGAATGTACAAACTCCGTACAGACAGCACCCATAATCAGGATTGAACCCGGGACTCTGGCGCTGTAATGCACCAACTCTACCGCTGCACCACCGAACATTAGTGTACTGCCTAGGTGAGGTCTGCTATATGATTTTACTGGGTTTAATGCAAAACAAAGCATTTCATAGTACGTAGGTACCTGTGACAATAAAGTTTCATTGAATAATTGAATTGAATTGTTTGTTATGATAAAACATTTACAGTGTGCTATAAGCATCAGCTGAATTACAATTGCAGTGATTGCAGCAATTTTTATAGAGCGTTCCTAATACCTGGCTTGCCCCGTGTGTTGCACTACTCTCCAGCCTGAACCTAATTCTTAAAACAAGTTCCAGTTGCAGCTTGAAAGTTAAAAAAATACTGCAAATGTTAGAAATCTAAAATTAAATTAGAAAACACTGGAAATGTCAGGTCAAAGACTCTTCATATGAATGATAAGTAAGTTGTAGTTTAATCATGTGCTTTTTACATTTAATGTTGGGGCTGATGTTTTAATGTTACCCTTTTTATGTCTTCGTTAATCTTGCCTATGTTGGTGTCTTTGAGTCATTTCAAAGGCTTTTGTGCATTGTGCTAGAAGCAGCTTTGTAGTATCTTTGAATTCATTGCTACATAGGCTCTGGACCAGGCCACATCTATTACCTCGCAGATGCACAGGTTTGTGGGCAGCTCAGTGGCTCAGCGGTAGACTTGCTGCCTGACAGCTCCAGACATCCGAGCTCGATCCTGATTATGAATGCTGTCTATACGGCGTTTGCACGCTCCCCCTGTGACCGCGTGGGTTTTCTCCGGGTGTTCCGGTTTCCTCAGACATTCCAAAGACGTACGGATTTGTAGGTTAACTGGCTTCTGTACATTGTCCCTAGAGTGTAGGATAGAGCTAGTGTACCGGGTGATTGTTGGTCGGCATGGATCTGGTGGGCCGAAAGGCCTGTTTCCACACTGTATCTCTAAACCAAACTAAACAGAGGAATACCAGGACTTACTGTACAGTTGTATTGGGTTGTGGAAGGAAAGGAACTTGTACCTCCATGTTTCTTGTGTGCCAAATATGTCTCAGCCTTGTTTACCAAGGCAGTGGCAACACCAAATGCACAGGCAAATCAAATAGATGTTTGGATATTGTTAAAAATGGATATGCAGGAGTAAAAACTCAGGTGTAGGAAGGAACTGCAGATGCTGGTTTAAACTGAAGGTAGTATCAAAAAGCTGGGTCAGACAGCATCTCTGGAGAAAAGGAATAGGTGACGTTTCAGGTCAAGACCCTTTTTCAGTTAGGGTCTGAAGAATGGTCTCAAGTAAAAATTCAGGGACTGACTGACTGGCTGTTAAACGAAAGTCCTATAATTGAGAAAAGCAGAGATCAATGAGATAGGGTGCTGCAGGGATTTGAAGATGAAGGTCAAGTTCTTCAAACTAAAGGGCCTGTCTCACTTGGCCTTTTGATGGTGTGCAAAGATTTTGTACATCACAAAATCCTGGGACGCCGCGCGCGACCACGTGTCACTGTCTATGTCATCATGCACCATGCGCACATAATGCGCACCATGTGCGCATCACCTGCGTGTCACGACGCACGCACCATGCATCGTGACGCGTAAATTATGTTGCGTAAATTATGCACAAATGACGGCCAAGTGGGACAGGCCCTTAACATGCTGTTAAAGTGGGCCCCAATAGATGCCTGCGTAAAGAGAACTCAAACAGCTGTGTAATATGCACCAAAAGCTGGAGTAACTTAGCGGTGCTTCTTCTTCTTCTTACATATGGACTCAGCGGGTCAGGCAGCATCTCTGGGGAAAATGAATAGGAAATGTTAGAGGGGAATGAGATATATGAAAAGGTACAGAGAACAAATGAATTAAGTTATGCGAGTCTGTGTTAAAATGTGTCGTAGAGCTGGAGAGGAATTACAGTGTGGGATCAGTGAGAGAGGGTGTTGCAGAACTCTCGTTGGAGAGAGGAGGAGAACTTCTTCGAAGTAAGAATACCTAGACGAGATTCTGCAGACGAGCAAACAAAATGTGACTTCCTACACACGCTGTGTAATAGGCAGTGTTAAGCTGCAGTTTCTAATTTCCTCTGAACACAGTCAGTATGATGAATATTCAGTGTTGTTCCTATCACACGGAGGTGATTCACATCACAGCCATTGTTTTCAGTGTTTGAAACATTCTGTTCTTGTCAATGTTACTCTTACAAAATTCAATGAACCGTAAAGCATTAAACGAGGCATTGATGAAACAAAGTGGGGAGAAGGGTGCGGAGGGGAATTCACATTTTGGAGCGTGACACTTACAACAAAATGGTGTTGATAGTCCGACAGGTCAAGGACCACCTCTGCTTTTTCTGTCTTTCCAAATAGCGACTGCTCAATGACTCTGCTTGTTAGAGATAATAATGGTGTTGAGAGAGAAGCCAGAGCTACTGAGAGGACAATGAAGGCAGCGGACTGACTGACTAACTGCACAAGCACTCTGGGGAGCATTGAATCATTTCTTCTGTGGGAACATACGTCGGGGTCTGCGGCACATTAAATAATATTCTGTCAATATAGAAACATAGAAAATATGTGCGGGAGTAGGCCATTCGGCCCTTCGAGCCAGCACCGCCTTTCAATATGATCATGGCTGATCATCCAAAATCCGTACCTCGTTCCTGCATTCTCCCCATATCCCTTGATTCCATTTACCCTAAGATCTATATCTAACTCTCTCTTGAAAACATCCAATGAATTGGCCTCCACTGCCTTCTGTGGCAGAGAATTCCGCAGATTCATAACTCACTGGGTGAAAAAAAAATTCTCATCTCAGTCCTAAATGGCCTGCCTCTTATTCTCAAACTGTGACCTCTAGTTCTGGGCTCCCCCAACATCAAGAATATTTTTCCTGCATCTAGCCTGTCCAATCCATTTAAATGTTATATGATTCTGTAAAATCCCCTCTCATCCTAAATTTCAGTGATACATTCTTTCATTAGTCAGCCCCACCATCCCAGGAATTAACCTGGTGAATTTACGCAACACTCCCTCTGTGTATTATGTAGCAATGTTACAAAATTTTGAGATTTAAAAAATCAAGTCTGCAATTTATCCCATCAGATAAAGCATAAAAAGAAGTTTAATTTGACACCTAATTTACTTTAATATCTTCAGTATTAAGAAAGTTAATGCCATTTTCATACTCGGAAATTAGCATCTTGCTCCCCATTGCCTTTCAATTGACTTAACTCAAAAGCTGTGATCTGGAACAGTTAAAAGCCCATAACTTTCTTAAAAATTAGGAGAACTCAATGAAATTTTCAGTTATTATAGATTGAAGCATTCTGAGACAAATATTAAACAATCTTACTTGGATTACCTGAAATTAAAGCATATAATTAGTTAGTTATCTAATTGTAGCTAATTACAAAATTCAATGAGTAGATCTAAACATCTATCCATTTCTTAAGAAAAGATAAACTTTTTTTAAATTGCCTAAGTGTCCAAATAACATTCACACAATAATCCACAATATAACATATTTTTTAAATCTAATTTTCATGAATTTCTGGGCCAAATGGAAGGAATTGAGTGTTTGATTCCTGTAAATTAATGGCCATTTAAATCAACTAGCGAGTGGGTTTTAGTGGAATGCGGTGGATTGGAACGTTGCGGTTAGCGGTGAAGTCGGGAGGAAAAATACTGTTAGTTCATACATTTTTTGGGACCCCATTTCGCAACATAAAAATATTATTAAAGCCTCCCGAAAAACCAACTTTTAATATAAAAATAAACTATTTACCTTTTCTTCTCCCCTACGGAAAATCCTTCCGGTTGTCGGCGCTCACGGCTTTTGAAGGTGATTTTTAAATTACTCTAGTTAATAAATAATTTAGAGTAATTTAAAAATACCTTCATTGATGAAATGTCGGAGCGATTTTTCTTCCGCAACGAAATCGCCCGACATTCATCGATTATCCCAGTCTGTCGAAAAACGGCACTTTAAGCCCGCCCCCCTCTGAAAGGCGCCAAAGTCGCGCACACGGGGAGCGGCAGAACTGCAGCACTGCTCAAGGTAAGTTTTGCAACATACCTATATTATGCAGCATATCACTGAGTATAATGTGTTCCCAGTTCCGAAGAAAGACTTCTTAATTTAAAATGTTAAATCTGTTCCTCTCAACATAGATGCTGCCTGACCAGGTAAGTATTTTCAACATTTTTTGTTTTCAGTTAACCAATACTAGCAGATTGTTACAAAAAGATGGAGTAAATCAACGCGTAAAGCAGCATCTATGTAGAAAAGGAATAGGTGTCATTTCGGGTTGAAAGATGGGTCAGTCTGAAGTCTTTCAGTCTGAAGAAGGGTCTCAACCCAAAACATCACCTATTCCTTTTCTCAAGAGATGTTGCCTGGCCCATTTGGGACTCCAGCTGAGAGATACCAAATACTTACCGAATAGCGAAAGGCCTGGATAGAATGGATATGAGAGGATGTTTCCAATAGTGGGATAGTCTAGGGCCAGCGGTCATAGCCTCAGAATTAAAGGGCATTCCTTTAGGAAAGGGATGAGGAGGAATTTCTTTAGTCAGAGGCTTATGAATCTGCACAGAAGATGCACTTAAGCCCATCCCCTTTCTCTCTTCACCATCCCTGTAGTCAAATTTGTAATGCAATATAGTTTTTATTCAAATTGAGGCCCACCAGTAATGTCTTTTATAACTAAAACATATTTAGCCTGCCAGTTTAAGAGCTTATAGTTCTGCTCAGGTAGCTGATATTTATCTTTAATTAGTAATTTAAGATGGTATTGAATATTGGCAATTGTAATGACGGATGTCAGTTATTGCTGTCTTTGTTTAATAATTCTTCGTTGTCCACCAATGTGTTCAGTTGTAGTCAATCACTTTTAATTACACACTGCACTTCAGTGTACTGAATCAAATGATTTGTGGCAATAGCAGTAAAATAACCTGCTTGTATAAACGCAATACTTCCTGATTCAGGGACAGTTTCTTCCCATCTGCTATCAGGCAACGGAACCATCCTCTCACAAACTAGAGAGCGGTCCTGACCTCCCATCCACCTCATTAGAGACCTTTGAACCACCTTTAGTAGTAAGATTAAATAAGAACTTACTAGTTTGAAGTTTGATCCTTATTTTATGAGGAGTTACGATGAGGGATTTCGTGAAGACCCCACCAGCACGCATGCGCGACATTCTTCAAAGCAGTGGTGTGAAATCACAGATAATAGAGTTGACTAAAGATAGTAAGATAAGAGAACTAACATAACAGTTATAATAGAGGGTTGGGAGCGGAGGGCACAAAATCCCTCATCGTAACACCTCATAAAATAAGGATCAAACTTTGAACTGGTAAGTTCTTGTTTAATCTTACTATTTTACTTCGGAGTCACGTGAGTGACTTCGTGAAGACTTCAAAGCTCTGTGATTTCATGCCCTGAAAACGAGTCCATGCTCACACACTGCCATAATAACCAATGGAGGAAGTATGTTAACATATTTCAGACTTGTACAGTGCTGTAAAACAACAATGTATTATTTAACAATAATAATAATAACCCCTAATTTCGGGGAAAATTATAATACAGAACTTAAAATAGTGTCTGCAAATATCTCAGGCGTGGCCACAGGTTTGTTATAACCGCTGGAAGTTGTTTCATTAGATCAACCCGCCGTTGCAAGGGCGTGGCCCATCTGGACTTCCATCATCCTTGCTGCACGATGTAGCTGCAGCCCTGGTGGAATGAAATTTAAAATATCAGTGTCCACCCCTGCTGCACCTAACAACACCCTGAGCTATCTTGCATGGTACTCTGTGATGAGGACGTTTGAACTTATCAAATAGAGCCATTTCCATTCCCCTGAGACTTTTGGTGACTCCAGTTAATGTAGAAGGTGGGTCACTATGCATAGGCGTCTATCTACGGGATAAGCCAGGAACTCCAATTTGAGGCCAGATGACCCAGGCCTGTTTTGTTTAGGTAACTCATAAATGTGAAAGGTTACCTTATTTTGGGATGATAGCATGCCGTCCAGTGTAGTTTGTGCAGAGACTGGACCCGCTGCGCTGTTACAAGTGTCATCAGCATCACTATTTTATACGTGTTAGTGAGAGGGATGTGGCTGGTGCCCAATCTCTGAATAGGTCACAATGCCAATATCCCAGGTCTGGGAATATTGAGGCCTGGGGATATTTGTGTTAAAATCCCCTCATGAGTTTTGACACCAGAGGGTGAGATACTCCTCCATGGTGTTCTAGCTCCTGTCCCAGGTATGAGGATACGGCACTTTTTGCGCAATTAATGGCACTTTAACTCAAGCCTTCATCGAAGTGTAGATTTGCCAGGAACTCCAGCACAACGTGATGGTGGCCGTTGTAAGTTGTGTCTGTCCTGGTACAAAATGCCTCCCATTTTATATTGATATAGATGAGGTACTGTTTCCTGGTGGACTCTCTGCATGATGCCGCGATGATATTCATGGTTCGATCCGACAGCCCAAATTCCAGGAGAGGCCTTTTCCAAATCTTGCACCCAATGGGTTCATTCGGTCATGGCACGGATGACTCTCCCTTGTCACAGGGTGTACCAGCAAACTTGGGCATTTGTAGATCGGAATCCATGGCTCTGACCATGTCAAGTCCCACAGGGTACCATGGCTGAGTAGGCCAATCGGGTACTCCCAAAATACCTGATGCGGAGTCTTGTTGAATTTTTCGCAAGACCCGACTAATGAGGCAGAAAGGGGGGGAAAATGCATAGAAAAACAATCCCCCCCCCCCCCCCCAGTGTAGCAAGATGCATCCATCGCTACTGCCCCAGGGTCTGATTCCCATGTAACATACGTTGGTATCTGGTGATTAAGCCTTGAGGCAAAACAATCGATATCTGGCATTCCATACTGAGCTATAATGTCAGTAAATAACTTGTGGTCCAACATCCATTCGGTGTTGTCATTGAATTTGCGTGACCAGGTGTCCACCACTGTATTGAGCTTACCCGGAAGGTAAGTAGTTGATATCCAAATGTTTCTTTCTATGCACCAGTGCCAGATTGTATTGATCAATTCAACAAGATATCGACTTAATTCCACCCGTATGATTAATGTATGTCACCACGGTGGTATTATCAATTTGTACGCGAACATGCAGATGATGCTTGTCTGAAACAGTAAGCCCGAAGTCCATGAATGCTCCCAACATCTTTAAATGATTGATACCCAGTGCCTGAAGTAAGGTTAACTCATGTGTATTCCATCTACCACCGCAACTGGAGGTGGTATTGTTTGCTCACAGCCGTGAGCGCTGGCGTCAGTTTGTAACACAACCGAAGGGTTTGTGACTGTGATGGGATTTAGAGCAATGTCAAACATTGCTAATCCACCATCGTAATCCCAATTTGCTTTGGCTAGTCTGTCAAAATGGCCAGCATGGTGCTTTGAGTGCTGCAGTTTTGGCCCTTTGTAGATTTTGGTAATGTATGGGTCCAAATTGTGGCTGGGAAAGGCAGCCATGAGCTTCCCAATAACCCTGGCTATTTGCCGAATAGATGGTTTACTGATGCAAACAAGGCTGTTAAATGCCTCTATCAAGTCTTTTGCAATGTCCTTTGGCAAGGTGACAGACATATGAACAGAGTCAATCGTGAATCCCAAATAATCCATAGTCACAGAAGACATTTAACTTGGATTTGTCTGGATGGATAATAAACCCCAATTTTTGAAATAGGAGCTTGGTGGCTGAGACAGCCAATTTAGCCAATTCCAAGGTTATCTCCACAATAAGATGTCAGTTAGATACGCCATGACAATATGTTTTTGTTTCCGAAGAATCACCAAAGCTGCTTTTAATATTTTTGTAAAAAGTCTGGGGCTGATGTTAATCCATTAGCCTGCGCTTTATACTGCCAGAGCTATCCCATCCAGATAAATTTCAAATATCTGCGGTGATCTTTGTCTATTGGTTCTGAGTAGTATGCATCTTTTAGATCGATGCAAGCCATGAAGTTCCCCTTGGAAACTAGTTGTTTGAGCAGTAACAAAAATGTTCCAATTTGAAGTGGGTGTACTGCACAAAAGTATTCAGTTGTGTCAAATCAAATGATGCGGCATCCGTCATCTTTTTCGTTTTTAGGTGAAGATGTTTGATACAAACTCAAGAGATTCATGTTTGGGTTCCTCTATTACTCCTTTTGTATATAGTCTTAACAGTTCCGCATGACCTTCCACTTTCTCTTTTTTGTGAAAGCACAAATTTCGGCTAGGTGTACGTTGAACCGGAAAGGAGGAGTTTGTCAACAAATTCAATTTTGTATCGCTGAATACTGTGCAGTATGAAAAGATCAGAAGTTATTCCCTGAACAAGTGTAACCTTCCCCCAACCTGTGAAGAAGTTACACATGCTATGTTCCAAAGGCAACCAGACCCACTACCTCCATGGTTACTGGTGGTGCTGTGTTGGTTTTCTCCTTCCTTGGTTCCTGGGAGGTGGAGGCATTGTGGTGTGGGGTTGGCGCATCTTCCAGGGAGGCCGTTCTGGGACATGGCCTGAAAAAGACCTTTGTGTACATTGTACGGCCTTCGAGCTTTCACCAGCTTTTCTTTCGGTGTGGTAACGCAGCCGGCTGGTGGATGCGTAGGGGTGCTGCCGCCAAATATATGAGGGCCTGGTAGCGGCCGGCACCTTAATCATGCCGACGGCTTTTGTCTCTTTGTAGAGGTCTTTTACCTGTTTGGGCAGGTTGTCCCCAAATAACAGAGTAGGCGGCTGTGCACTGCTGGTTCTACACAACCCCGCGAACCTGGGGTTTAGTGTAGGTCGGATGGCATTCTTCCTGAAACAGTTGATCACAATTGACCATACAGGAGAGTGCCAGAGCTTCCTGTTGCTCCTCTGACATATCTTCCATCTACTGACCTGGCAAAGCTGTAATACCCGAGGCCAGTAGTTTGAGGATTTACCGCAGGCACGTTGAGGAAAATACAGATTCCTGGAGCTAGATGAGTTGTTAAGTAATTTATACTGGCTGCCTGCTGACAATGGTAGCCCCTTTTGTGAGGGCATCACAACTTGGATGCCATCCCAAGTAGCTCCTCTTCTTGCACCCCTAGCATATTGTATTCTTCTGCCAACACCCCCTCTTCAGAGTCAGCCCAGACCTGACGCCTTACGCTCCCCTGCGAAGAGGGTGAGCAATTGGCAGCCCTGTAAAGGGTACTGCCGTGGGTCTGCTAGGAGACCCACGGTGATCAGACTCCTGCTGGAGTGGGTCACGTTGGAGCTAGTGCTCCCCATCCGCTCCATGTGGGATTATCGACTGCCGTTGCAACCCGTGAATGGCGAGTCTCTGAGCCCGGACCCAGCCGAGTCAACGGGCTTGCCCGACTTCTGGGTAGTTTTGCCACCAGTCCGACGTGTTCCTGCGGGCTGTTGTGGCTTTAAGTCGGGGCTGCCGCTCTGCTGTTGTTACCCACGAATGGCTAGTCTCCGAGCCTGGACCCTGCCAGGTCAACGTGCTTGCCTGACTTCCCGGTAGCTTTGCTGCCTTTCCGCGGTGCTCCTGCAGGCTGTGGCGTTAAGTTGGGGCTGCCACTCTGCCGTCGCTACCCGCGAACAACGAGTCTCCGAGCCCGGACCCTGCCGGGTCAACGGGCTTGCCCGACTTCCGGGACTGTGGAGAAGTCTGCCGCCGCTGACTGCCCACGTTCCCGCGGTCCGCAGTCAGTCTCGGACCCGGCCCGTTGGTGGGGTACTCTGTGCCACAGAGTGCCTGAAAAGAAAAAATCAACCTTAGGTTAGTTGTAGGTATCCACCGGTCCGTTCCAGTGGAGGAGCGACCCTCCTCCCTGCCTGTCGCTTCGCAATGCGTTCGACGATATGTCGCGCACGCATGCTGGCGGGGTCTTCACAAAATCACTCACGTGACTCCGAAGTAAAATAGTAAGATTAAATGAGAACTTACCAGTTTGAAGTTTGATCCTTATTTTATGAGGAGTTACGATGAGGGATTTCGTGAAGACCCTGCCAGCACGCATGCGTAACCTTCTTCAAAGCAGTGGTGTGAAATCACAGATAGCTGAACTGACTGGAGATAGTAAGATTAAGAGAAACCATATACCAGTTGACCTTATGATAGAGGGTTGGGAGCAGAAGGTACGAAATCCCTCATCGTAACTCCTCGTAAAACTCGTAACTCCTACAGGGCTACACAACTCCCGCACGGATTTGCCGCTTGTCTGCGGTCTTCCGGACCGAAGTGGTGGAGAGCTGGTGCCAGCCGCTCCTGCGGGGCTACACAACCTCCTGTTGGTTTTTCCCACCTGTCTGTTGTGACTGCGACGGTGAGGAGTCGGTGCCAGCCGCTCCAGCGATGGCTACACGACATCCGCGTGGGCTTGCCGCCAGTGCCGGGTCTTCAGGACTGATGCGACGCAAAGTCGGTGCCAGCCGATCCTGCGGGGCTACTCGACTTGTGTTTAGTTTTGCCACTGGTCCGCAATCTAGCGAACTGAAGCGGTGGAGAGTCGGAGCCAGCCGCTCCAACGGGGCTACACGATTTTTGTGCGGTTTTGCCACTGGTCCGCCCTCTTGCAAACTGATGTGGTGGTGAGTCAGGGTGTGCCCTTAACCGAGCCCCGTCTTCCGCACTTTTTTGCCGCTGGTCTGTTTTCGTACAGACTGAAGCGGTGGGGAATCTGCGCTGTCTTCCCGGCCCGAATCCCGCCAGGATCCCGCGCGGTCCTACCTCCAGTATGCAGTCCCTGGACTGGCTGCGGTGGAGAGTCGGGTCCCGACTGAGCAGGTTTCCCCGACTGTCGTCCCGGCCCGAGGAACGGGTGCAGCCGGAAATCAACGGTCAGCTCCGGGAATGTTGGCTGCCGATCTCGCTCTGAAGTCCCGCGGTCTTCAATGGCATGCTTGAAGCAGCCTTCCTTTTGCTCCTTCTCTGCATTATGACGTTTCTGTAAGGGATTTAAACAATACAGAAACCCAACCAACTCAAGGTTAGTACAACTTACTTGTTGGTCATATTTTCGTCAGGTTTGGCCCCTGGTGGAGCAGCGGTGCCCCCAGCCAGACGTTGCGTAATGCGATTCCCTCCTTCAGAGTCAGCCTAGGCCTGACTCCTTATGCTCCATTGTGAAGAGGCATTTGGCTGCCCTGTAAAGGGTACTGCCATGGGTCTGCTCGGAGACCCATGGTGACCAGACTCCTGCTGGAGTGTGTCACGTTGGAGGTAGTGCTCCCCACCTGCTCATGTGGGAATATAGACTGCCCCAAACGGCAAGTCTGTGAGCCCGAACCCCGCCGGGTCAACGGTTGCCCACTTCCAGGCGTTGTGCCGCCTGTGTTTGAGTCGGGGCCCCGGCTCTTGTCTCGGAGCTCCCGACTTCCAGGTAGCGTTGCCGTCAGTCCGCGGTGATCCTGCGGGCTGCAGTGTTTAAGTCGGGGCTGCCACTCTGCCGTCACTACCCACGAACGGCGAGTCTGTGAGCCCGGACCCTGCTGGGTCAACGGGCTGCCCGACTTCCCGGTATGTATTGAAGCCGCCAGTCCGCAGTGTTCCTGCGGGCTGCGGTGTTAAGTCGGGGCTGCCGCTCTGCCATCGCTACCTGTGAATGGCGAGTCTGTGAGCCCGGGCCCTGCCGGGTCAACAGGCTGCCCGACTTCTGTGGAGAGTTCTGCCGCCGTTGACTGCCCGCGGTCCACGGTCCGCTGTCAGCCTTTCAAGGCGGCCTGTTGGTGGGGTACTCTGTCCCACAGAGTCCCTGAAAGAAAAAACCTTACCTGCTGGTCCGTTCCGGTGGAGGAGCGACCCTCCTCCCTGCCTGTCGCTTCGCATGCGGTCGATGATATGTCACGCATGCGTGCTGGCGGGGTCTTCACAAAGTCACTCATGTGACTCTGAAGTAAAATTGGACACTACCTTGCACTAAATGTCACACCCTTTGTCCTGTATCTGTACAATGTGGATTGTAATCATGTATAGTCTTTACACTGTATCTCGGTGCATGTGGAATAATAAAGTAAGCCAACTAAACTATTTTGTGGAATGCAATGTTGTATCATTCTACAATGAACACCCGTTTCCTTTTCCTAATTTCCACATAAGGACAGTCATGCTACCTGATATTGGATGCAAACATGTATCAAAGACTCTGGAGGAGAAATTCCTCTTTAATAGCTTGCGCTAAGCAAGCTAAAGGGTATTGGCCGCTACTTGTGCCCATCTCCTAACATTTGGTTCCATCAAATGTTCCATTGACGTCTATGTTAATGCTGGAGCCATTAAAACAATTGCATGCCCATTAGGACTCTAATGATCGTTACGTAAGTGCACTTTTCTGCAATAACATAGTTGAGTGAATGGAAACTTTATTGACTCGTGCTTTGTTTTTGTCTGTGATGTGATCCTACTTTCATGAAATATTAAATAATTTGACAATTAGGAACCTACCAGGGAGGACAAGGCACATGCACAGTGGTGTCCAATGACATGAAACCGAATTCTGGGAGCCAGTGCCCTAGTTTTTACTGATGACAGTCGAAAATAAATCTGCAACAAAAACAGAACATTCTGAGAAAACTCAGCAAGTCAGGCAGCATCTGTGGAAAGAGAAACAGTTAACATTTATAATGTCTGTGATACCCCATCAATGCTTTTGATATCTCCTCCATCACCCAAAGTCAGCTGCTGTTGGGAATTTCACTTAGGAAAGATCAATTGAAAATACATATTTATCCAGCTATCCTAAAACTCGCTCGCCTTTAGCTCGAAAGATAAAAGATATGTCGCGCATGCGTGCTGGCGGGGTCTTAACAAAGTCACTCATGTGACTCCGAAGTAAAATTCGACACATCAATTGAAAATACATATTTATCCAGCTATCCTAAAACTCGCTCGCCTTTAGCTCGAAAGATAAAGCTAAGTGCCCTCACTTTTCCACCTCCTTTACCCCGCCAATTTCAGCCCCAACAACCGAATGCCCATTCTATCACCTGATGACTGCCCTAACTCAACCATCTCCAATTCCCCCACCCAGCTGATTCCTCCTTCACCCCATTCTCCTAGAAGACATTTTTTCCTGTTATCAACTAGCCTGACGCCTCGAACAAAAGGGATGTATTTCACACATTATATATTTAAAAATATATATAATTCAACATATTCACAGGAACAGTTTTGTTATGTGTTTAGTATAGAAGATAGAGCAATACAGCACAAAGACAGGCGCATCGGCCCACAATGTCTTCACTGAACATGATGCTAAGACCATCACTTAATTAACTACACATAAGCCATATTTCTCCATATAGCACGGAGCATTCCCTTTCAGTGACATTTCAATAACCCTGACTGAGTATAAAACATTGCTGTTCTCATGACAGACCTCTCAGCTATATATGTGAGATATTATTATCCTTTTCATATTTACTTAATAGGGTTAGGCCTGTTAGTTACAGCACGATCTGATGTACTTTTGAATAGCAGAAGCCACTGCGACGGATTCCAATAGTCCAATTAACTTTATCTTTGACCAGGTTCCCACCAGTGATCCTACTGGCAGCAGTCATTTTCTCATTGATTTATGTGCAGTTCATTCATGGTGACTTCAGTGAATTGGGTCATTCACAAGACTCTGCATCTCTCTGTTCTTTCAAGGAAAGGGCATTGGAACCAGATCTAACAGTTGAAAATATTTTAAGCATTTGGGGAAGATAACATAAATTATTATGTGCAGCGTGGATCATGATTGAATAGATTATTTAGCTCGTGCACAATTAGCTGCATTTCATGCTCAATCACATTCTTTTAATCTCAAATTTCTGGTTGGAAAGAATCAGACTATTCCAATGCCGTTTTCAAAATTCCGTAGCACGTTCTTACAATCTTTACTCTTTTCAAGTTTTTATAATTCATTTTTGTGTGTTTTGTATGCAATGTTTATTGATGAATGGTGATTTGTTCAAAGGTTTGAATTGCTCTTGTTGAATAAACATGTGGAACAGTGAGCGCAAGACGGAACGACTTATGTTTCATAGCACCGGATCACATTGCTTTGAATTATTCCAACCAACTTCATACACACTGAAATAGCTCGATGCATTGTGGCAGCTATTATGTACACAACAGTTCCCATTCTGCACACAGCAAGACCCTGCAAATAACAATGAGAAGAATGAATTGTTTGCTCGGAGGAAAAATATCAGCACAAGAGCTATTGCCTTGTTTTCTTTTAGCATGTGGACTTTAGTTTGCCTCTGTTTTCAGCAACCAGGATATTGGTTTCAGATCTAGCAATTGGACGCCTTAGTGCATGGGGAGCTAGTTGAGCTGTTGATTTAACGTGCTAGAGATCTGGATTCAATCCTGAGCACTCTCTTTGTGGAGTTTGCACATTTTCTCCCCAGCAACTCACACTTTTCCAGCTTTCTCTCCCTCACTACAATCAATCTAAAGAAGTGTCCTGAACCGAAACGGCCCCAATTTACATACGTCCTCCAAAGATGCTGCATAACTTGCTAAGTTACTCTAGCAGTTTTTGTTTTAAACAACTGATAGGTTTCCTCTGGGAGCTCCATAATTTCCTTCCCAAAGATATGTGGATCCCTGTATATTACCCCTGGCATGTTGGCAAAGGGTAGATTAATATAGATTCAGTATAGAATGGGTCAGCAAAGATACGGTGAACCAAAGGAACTGGGTCTCTGCTGCACAACTCTACCTGTTTTCAAAAACATATATTTAAATTGTTTGGCAATTAGTAAAATTGCGATGTGTAAGAAGGAACTGCAGATGCTGGTTTACGCCAAAGATGCTGGGGTAACTCAGCGGGACAGGCAGCATCTCTGGATAGAAGGAATGGGTGGTGTTTTGGGTCGAGACCCTTCCAATAGTAAAATTATGATTATATTTAATAAAATTAAAAAACAAATTGAGAACGGTGGAATCATTAAATAAATCCTTGGCCTAGCCTAGAGTCCTCTGCCTGGTCATGTCAGAGCGAGTGTAGGTAAATCCAGGTATATTAAGTAGAATGCATTAAAGGACATTCTGAGTTCAGAGTCACCCCTATAAAAAGAAATCTCTTCTAAGAACATATGAGATCATTCTTAGTGGTAGTTTAATATTTTTTATGCAATCACATTATTAATATTGAATGTGTCAGTGCCAAGCTACAAGCTCTTGCAATTTGACCAAGGATAAAGTAATATTGTTTTCCCAAACCCCAGGACATGATTCAAGAACATCAACTTAATCAGTTAAAAGGCTTTTATATTTATTGCTTCACATTACTAAGCAGCCTGGCTATGCATGCTTACCTCATTTAATCAGAATTTTAATACGGCTAGACATTGTCCATTTTATGAATGAAAATGGTGCCAAAAAACTCCTAGCATGCCATTATTGACTAAGTAGTGCAGTCGCTACTGATATCTGCTGTGTCATTCATTTCTGGATGTGACTTTTTGACCCTACCTCATGATTTAATTAGCAATAATTTCCTTACTGTATTACTCATCCACCTGCCCCCACCAATGTACTGCAATGCGTTAAATCCTGGATGCAGATTAATGGCTCTCTCCATACAGAATGTATAATGTGTTCTTGGTAAAGGTGATCGCAAGACTGGCCTTGTCATAACTCTTCTGTGGGATGCAGGGACTGCCTTGCACCACATGTTTTATACTCAAAGGGAATTGTGATCTTCTCATCAGTTAGTCATTGTCAAGCACAAACAATATTTATAAACCTACTTTGGCAAATCCAAAACAGAAGAGAAATCAGTTAATGCCATTCGAAGGAACCTTCCCCACACCTTTAGTTTAGTTTACTTTAATTTAGAGATACAGCATGGAAACAGGCCCTTTGGCCCACCGAGTCCTCACCGACCAGCGATCCTTGCATACTTACGCGACCCTATACACACTAGGAACAATTGACTTTTATACCAAGCAAATTAACCTACAAACCTGTATGTCTTTGGAGTGTGGGAAGAAACCAATCTCTAGAGAAAACCCACGCAGGTCACGGGGAGAATGTACAGACAAGCACCCGTAGACAGGATCGAACACGGCTCCCTGGTGCTCTAAGGCAGTAGATGTACCATTGCACCACCATGCCTCTGCATCTCTTTTCTTCAATTGTGTACACAATTCCATTCAAAAAGCCCTGATCAAATCTGTTTCCACTCCCTCCTCTTGGGCAGCTGCTAGGGTTTGAGTTGACTTGCTTCCACTTCAATATCCCAGGTGAATAAACAATCTTATCCTAGGTCTAGAAACAATGCTGAAGAAGCCAGTCTGAAGAAGGGTCTCGACCCGAAACGTCGCCTATCCCCAGTCTGAAGAAGGGTCTCGACCCGAAACGTCGCCTATCTCCTTCACTCCTTAGATGCTGCTGCACCCGCTGAGTTTCTCCAGCTTTTTGTGTAACCCTCGATTCTCCAGCATCTGCAGTTCCTTCTTTAACACTAGAAACAATGCAACAGGAGCAGATTTTGTTTTGGGCAAATGGCTTATTTTTGTGATATTCCTCCATATATAAATAAATTCATCCATTTGCTTCTGTCATCAGATCTGAATGTCAACAGCGAGCGTGTAGCTGAGAGGAAGGGCAATTAAAGCATTTAATTGCAGGAGATTTAAAACACCGTTGGTGTCCAGGATTGGCTACTGCTAATGGCATATTAAAGGAAGACAGGTACTAGTGGGCCGACCATTCGGGGGTTGCCATTTTCGGGGAAGCTTAGGATCAACCTGGGGAAAGAGTCAACTTGGAAAAGTTAATGACAATGTCTTGAGGAACTATTATAATCAATATCCAAGGACACTGTGGAAAGCTGGGTAAGAAATTGCAGGAGTACCAGCTGAAATATTGGATCGATGGAATCAGACACTGGATGACTGGAAAATGCTAATGTTGTGCCTTTATATAAGAAGGCTGCAAAGAAAATCCTGAAAATTATAGGCCAATTAACCCAACATCTGTGGCAGGAAGGTTACTGTAGACTCAGAGGATAAGGTATAGATGCATTTTGAAAAATGGGGGTTGAATGGGGATAGTGAGTATGGTATTGTGTGTAGCAGATCATTTCTCGCAAATGTGATAATGTTTTTTGAAGAAATAACTAATATTGACAAAGGCAGGGCCATTGACGTAGTTTACATGGACTTCAGATAAGGTTCTGCATGGTAGGCTGCTCTGGAAGGTTAGATTGCAAGGGATCTGGGGTGAGTTAGCTAACTGGATACAGGATTGGCTTCATTATAGGAAGATTATTGCATCAGACTGGAGGTCCCTGACCAATGGTGCACTTCACAAATCAATGCTGGGCCCATAGCCATCATTTGTCATCTACAACAATGATTTGGCGAGAATGGCCAAAGCATGATTAGTAAGTTGCAGATGACACGAAAACAGGTGGTTTTGTAGACAGTAAATATGGTTAGCAGGATTACAGCAGGATCTTGGTCAGTTTGGCAGGTGGGCTAAGGCATTTTCACTGAGATGTTTCCCTCCATTTAATTTACATAAACCAAGATTTTGAACAGTTCCCCATTAAATGTCTTCCAAACCTTCTGTAAGGGTAAAAACAAATCTATTTATACTTGTGTAAATGGCGTTCTCTAGCCTGTCTACACAACTAAACTCCTTCCTGGTTGGGATCAGAATTGGCATGACAATGGGTCACAATATCAAGTAAAAGTTGAAAACGGTGCTTAAGGCTCCAGCTGATCAAATATGTGGCCCATTATATATTGGAACCATTCTGACCAGAAAATGCACAACATCAATACGAATTTTGTCCTTAATCACTCAAATGTGGCTCGGGCATTGTTAAGGTAGACTGCAATGCACTTCAATACTCCTGGAAAAAAATCAGCCCGAATTCTCTATCATTGAAAGGCTGTCAGGACCACAAGACAGCACACAAAACATGGTTATAATTGAATGTTTTATAATGTGCATTACATCTCTTTCACATATCTTTAGTTCTCTCCCCAGAAGTAAGGAGAGCCATTAAATATCCTGCTTGGAATCAGCTCTGTCTACTTCTATAAACCACATGTTAGTCAAAGCAGACATTTCCATTGCACTAGAATTGCTTTTCACTGATGAGTCTTGAAACATAGAATAAGAATGAAAAAAAAAGAACTTCCATTTATATAAAGCTTCTCAAGACTCGATGTTTCAAAGCAGTTCATAGCCAATGAAGCACTTTTGAAATGTAGTTACTGTTCTAATGCAGGAAATGCAGCTTTCACATATTATACGATATGATATGATACGATAGAGCTTTATTTATCCCAGGAGGGAAATTGATCTGCCAACAGTCATAAAACACAAAATCCATGAAACATGAAATTAAAGGGACGAGTGGAAAGGATTGGGGAGGGAGGGGCGGGGTGGAGTCTACCCAATGACAGATGGAGCAGGAGTTGTACAGTTTGATAGCCACAGAGAAGAAGGGTCTCCTGTAGCATTCTGCACTGCATCTTGGACACATTGCACACAGTTTAATATCTGGGTCCCTTCAAACAGCAATGCAAGTACTGACCATATTATCTCTTGCAGCATTGTTGCTTAAGTGACAGGTATTGGCTCAGACTTTTGGGATTACTGCCTTGATCTTCTTCAAAACTGTATCATAGTGTCTTTAATAGAGCTGTCAAGGCCTTGATTTAACATCTCATTGGGAAGATAGCTCATTGAACAGTGCAGAATCCCACCAGTACTGCACTGAAGAGACAGTCTAGATTATGGGCAGAAAGGTCTTGAGAGAGGAAAATGCCAAACATCCCAAACCCTGTACCTAATTTTCTTAGAGATTCCTGTCAAATTCACACACTGAGGTTATACAATATTTTTCCCAAAATAAATAATGAAGCTCTATTTTAGTTACTGGACCTTTAAATGGCATCAACAACAACATCTTCAAAAGCAAATCTCCAGGGTGTCATTATCCTGAAAACTTTGCCGACTAACCTTCACTCATGCCTTTCTCAGCTGTTTTGTTCATTGGCAAATGTTTGATTATCCAAGAACACAGGCATATCTTACTATCTCAAGCCAATCTATCTTTGATTTAGTTCATGGCTAATCGAAACATCAACATTATTTACATGTCCCTGCACTATATCTTTTGATAACCTTGCCCCAATTAGAATTACTAGTTTCATCAGCTGAAACTCAGCAAGTTTCATCCACAATATTTTTTGAGCAAAGAATTGTACATTTCTACAGAGACGTGATAAAATAAAAACCCTCCCTAAATGGGCATCTCTTTATTTAAGTTCTTCATACACTGGCAAATTTTAAATTTTATTTTCCTTATCAAGTCTGAAACTTTTTTATTTGATTACTTAACAGACTGGAAGACAAACATATTCAACCATACTCTGAATGTGTAGGAAGGAACTGCAGATGCTGGTTTAAATCGAAGATAGACACAAAATGCTGGAGTAACGCAGCGGGACAAGCAACATCTCTGGAGAGAAGGAATGGGTGATGTTTTGGGTCGAGACCCTTTTTCATTCTGAAGAAGAATGTCACCCTGTCCTCTCCAGAGATGTTGCCTGTCCTGCTGAGTTACTCCAGCATTTTGTGTCTATCTTCAACCATCTGAAGCTCTGTACCACTTATGAATCTGGATCCTACTCACCCAAGCTACACATTCTCCCTGAGCTGTGGTACCCAGAGCTGGAAACAGGCATTTGTCCATCCATCTCCCTGACCTTAAGTGAAGGACCCTTTATAGGCAGTTGTTGCACAAATATTTTTAGAAGTAGAAGATTTATCATGTCATTATTCATAATAAGTCATGGGTATACAGTTTTGTAAGGTTAAGGGCAAAATATCACATGATGCTTGATCATTTATTCTGCTCTAAAAATGCTTGCTATGAATTTACATCCTGTGGTTATAAAACAAATGCCACTTGTGATTCTCCAGATCTGACTTTAACAGTATGACTCTCATATAAATCCTCAGGTCAGAGGTTAGAATAATGTTCCAGTAAAAAAATTGTCTTTGAAGTGTGCCTCAATACGCGCCAGTGCGATAGCTTAACTATAAGAGACATTTTGGCAAACGTAATGCACGAGGAATTAGCTCCTTATTCATGATTAAGCGACAACGTAATATTCTGTAAAGATGATGACATTATTCAAAGTTTTAAAACAAAGGACAAAGCTTACTAGCGGTTAGGTTATGGTTGGGAATTCAGGATCAATTTTATTGAATTAAGAAACTATGGACAATGTAATCACAAAAAAAGATGTTCAAAAGCAGAGGATTAAAATTCCCACATCGACTGGAAAAGGGATTGGCAGCAAGATGCAGCAATTTTTAATTTCAGAATTCAAAAGCAGCTTCCAAAAATTAGGTTATTATTTTTAACAGGGATTTAGGGAGGTAGATCTCAGAAGATTAATGTATGACAAATAAATATTCACAAGCCATTATCAGGCAAGTGATTTACAACTGCCTAGCTAAAAAATTAAGAAAGGACAGATTTATTTATTGTGAGCAGAAAATGATTAAGGATTAGAAATTAATTGTTGCCAGAACTATCAAGCCCTGTGGCCAATAGACCAGACCCAGAGCTCCTTTGACTTATGTCCATGGAGCTTATTGGAACAAAAATACGGCACTAAAGCACTGGCAACATTTGCAACGCCAAGGAAAACTAACCAAACTGAAACATTGCCCTGTGACTGCAGCAGTCTTTAGGAAACACCAAGTAGAGGCACAGATAGGGTAGACAGTCAACATATTTTTCCCAGGATGGAAACATCAAATACGAGTGCTCATAGCTTTACGGTGAGAGGGGCAAAGTTTACAGGAGATGTCTATGGCCTTTTTCTTTTTACAAACACTGTGGTGTTTGCCTGGAATGCGCTGCCAGGGGTGCTGGTTTAAACAAGTGCGTTAGTGGTATTTAAAATATTTTTAGATACGCATCTAGATACGCAGGGAATGGAGGGATATATGTTATGTGCAGGTAGATAAGTGATAGTCTTGGCATTATGTTCACCTCAGACTTTATGAGCCAAAAGGCCTGTTCTTGTGCTGTACCATTCTATGTAGAGTGGGAGTTTTAACACAACTAGCATTTGTTGACAAGAATGATGTTTATGGGAGCTTACACCCGATGTCAGCTTAACTTAAAGAGATGATTTTCTTTTTGATGACCGCCAATTGTTGGATCCAGGTCATATAACCATGAGTTGTGGAGAACCAGTTCATATCCTACATCAGGTGCCAATCCATTTATTCCTAGATGCGGTTTTGCACCACAATGTTACAGAACATTGATCCTCAAGTCTGAGGTCTGATGAAGGGTCTCGACCTGAAACATCACCTATTCTTCTCTCCAGAGATGCTGCCTGACCAGCTGAGTTACGCCAGTTTTTTGCGTTTGCCTTTGATCCTCAAAACTAGGCTTAAGCAGACCGAATTCTAATGGTGTAAAACAAATTGTGTAAAACAAATTGTGTAAAACAAATTGTGTAAAACAAATACAAAATGCAAGAATTTTGTTTCCACAAATAGATGTTTTAAAAAGTACAAATAATCTTACAAAATTGAATAAGAAATGAAGAAAAATTATGAAAAAGGCATTTTCAATAAATTAATAGGATAAGGTAGTTGATGTGAAAAGATTAAAAGGTGTTGGTTGTTCAGAGAGACTTGGATATCCTTGTAATTCCTTGATATTAGATCTAAATCTGTTCCCTCGTTAGTTCATCAACAAACTGATCTGGAGAACGACCTCTGATATATATTCCATGAATTTGCCTCTACACTATTATTGAAATTTCATTTTCTTAACTTAATTAATTTAGTTAAGTAATGTTTAGAGACAGAAATTTGCACCTTTACCTTTTCTCTTTCCTCACCACTATCCACATTTTGCTAAAAAGTCTGCAACTATCGCTTACGGTTCTCAATTATTCTAGCCCTTCGATAAGTAAAGACATATTTCCTGAGCCCATTCTTTCTGTCAGCTGACTTCAATTAATCAAATCAAACCAGATATATAATTAACTGGCAGTCTAATGACACATTTCATTATACTACTCATTTCCCATTGCAAATTAAACCTACAAACTTTGGGCAATGTAACGGAATAAGCCAAGTAAAAAAAATGTTTTAAATGAAACTCCCTGCCGTCTCATCAAAGTTCACATTCCATAGCCACTGCATTTTGGGAACACTGCATGCAATACTTGAACATTCTGTGCCTTTTCAGAACTCATTGATTTATATTCCCCAATTCCAAACATTCTGAGTATTAATTCTCTTGCATGAATTTTGAACAAGCAATTCACTTGTTCTAACTTTAATTTCCCTTTGTCCTGCTGACACTCTTCAGAAATTTAATGGAAAAGCCAGCTTGTTGAACTGATGCAGTCGCTCTAGTGAAGGTACTTCAAAGGGCTTTTGAGAAGAATGTTTCAGGATTTCGACGCCACTGCGCCCGTGGAGAGCTCCGTCCCGACCCACGCCAGGGGTGTCCCAGACCCCTTCCATCCGGCGGCTTCTACATCGGTCTCCTCGCACCCCTCGGTACTTCGGGATCGCCCACGCACTTTTCCTGTAATAATCACACAACTGTGGATTCATAATACATTTGGATTATAGATATGTAGATACCCAATATATTAAAGGAGTTAATGGTCAAAGCAGTAGTTGCTTCAAGTCAGTTCCACATATTCATTCCAATTAAAAAATTGAAATTCTATTGCGCAACATGACAATTATGTGTGTTAGATGACTGAATTTCAGTGGAAAACAATGGAAACCTAGGACTTAACATAAAGACTGCAAAGTCTACAACCTTCAGTGCTTTTCATGCTAGGTGTGCCATTTTAATGATTTTCATTGGTGCATGCATAGCTCTGAGGCCGTGAGACACTCCTGTGGAAGCAGGTATTTGTACCTTGTCATTAGTTAAAGGGAACATGCCTGAAATTGTGTTTAAATCCCTCCATCTTAGAATGTGCTCCTAATGTTGGCTTCACACTCTCCCACCATCATGACCAAATGACAAGGTCAACTCAAATTTGTCTTATTGCAGCAACTCCCAATTCTGCATCCCAACCATGAGGCACCCAATCAATGGACATGTAAGTCCTCTCCTACAGTCTGCAGACCAGACCTCTGTCTTCTTCTGCACCAGGTCTTTGCATGAAGTGAGATCCAATGCGTACATAAAGCTTGGAAGACCTTTTCTTTGTATTGGATCTCACATGTAATAGAAGCTTGAAGTGGTGGATGCTCAAATATACACTTGATGTCCCTCTATATGCCCATTTATGTGTCTTTTAGTTTTTGCTTTTAGAGATACAGCATGGAAGCAGGCCCTTCAGCTACCAAGTCTACGCCAACCAATGATCACCCATACATTAGTGTTATCTTACACACGAGGGACAATTTACAGAAGCCAATTAACCTACAAACCTGCACATTTTTGGAATGTAGGAGGAAATCGGAGCAACGGGAGAAAGCCCATGCAGTCAGAGGGCGAACATACAAACTCCACACAGACAGCACCCATAGTCAGAATCAAACCCGGGTCTCTGTTGCTGTAACCCCCCTGTCCCACTTAAGCGATTTTTTAGGCGACTACAGGCGACTAGGCTGTCGCCACATGGTCGCCGGGGTGTCGCCTGTATGGTGTCTTCAGTTGCCTTATTTTGTAAACCAGTGTGTGCATAAGATGCTGGATTTTGAAATGTTCAAAACTTTTCGTCGACAGTCAGCGCCCGTGGGCTTGACGCCAACGATCGTAGCCTGACGTAGGTGCTGGTGGCAGAATGATGTAGGTTGTCACCGGGGCTGACTTCGGTGAATTGCATTGGCGACTACTTACGTCAACCGGCGACAGGTACCAGCGACTGAATTGTCTTACCTTGTCTTAGCTTGTCGCGGGTGTACATATGTTGTCGTAGTTGTGGTTGTAGGTGGACGTCCTAATGGGTCGCCGGTTGTCGGTAGCTTGCCGTAGCTTGATGTCGACTAGGAGATAGGTTGTGGTAGACATTGTTGTAGACATTGTCGGAGGCAGGGTCCAGTCGCCGGTTTTTCGGCGACCTGCTACGACTATGACAGTCGCCGGCAGTTGCCGAAAAAATCTCCTAAATGGGACAGGCCCATAAGGCGGCAACTCTACCGCTGCACCACTGAGTACCTTGAGGATTTTATTTCCAATTATATTGATCAGGATACTGGTCCAGATGAGTTGACGGGTTTTTTTGATCCTTGTTTTTTCGGTAAAAGGGGAGAAAGATGCAAAATAATAGTTTTGTGTTGAGACCAAGAGCTGACTGCTCGCTGTCGAGTGGGTGGAAAGAGAGAGATGCAGCTCCAGTTAAAGTGCCCTAACTTGTCGTGCCTATTTGGAAGCAAAACCTCCCACCCATCCCAGATGTGGGGTTATTTGCAAGGATGCCATACCTGCAAATGTGTGCAGGAAATTGCGGGATTTTCCTTTAAAATATATTATTGTGGCCTGCACACAGAACATCAGAACACAGAAAACATATTGGAGACACAAGGAACTGCAGATGCTGGAATCTTGAACAAAACACAAAGCTCAGGAGGAGCTCTGCGGGTCAGTCGGCATCTGCGGGGTACCCGGACGCGGCGCCGACAGACAAGAGGCCGAAGAAAAGAAGCTGAAGCCTAAGAACCAAATAGCAACGAGGCCGAAACGCCAATGAACCGAAAGAGTCCGAAGACGAAACGCCTACTAAGCGAAAGGATGAGACGCCTAAACGCCTACGAACCAAAAGGCTGCGTCGCCTAAAAGCAAAGTTACCGAATCGCCGCTCAGTCAAAACGCCACCTAACCGAAAGGCGGCGGCGCCTACAGGCCAAAGGACCGACTGCTGCTCAACAGAAAAGTCCAATAACGGACTTGACGTTGCCGGGGGACGGGACTTGTCAGCGATTAGTCCAGATCCCGTGTCCATCACATCACTGTGAAGCCACGAACATTGTCCCAAACCTCCGCTCCACCCAACCCGCAGCCCACGGGGGGTGGCCATGGGAGAGTGGGGGCTGTCCCGAGGAATGCACACCTTCGGCCGCTTTCAACTTGGTGTTTGGGTTCAGATTGCCCAGTCACCTATGGCTTGTGTGGGAAAATGAACCCCACACTCCCGTCTACCTCTTCTCTCTCCCCTCTTCTCTCTCTCCCCCTCTTTCTCTCCCTTCTCTCTCTCCCCCTCTCTCTCTCCCTTCTCTCTCCTCTCTTCTCTCATCCTCTCTCTCCCCTCTTTTCTCTCTCCACCTCTCTCTCTCCCTTGTCTCTCTCTCCCCTTTTTTCATTTCAAAAACTTTATTCAACACAAATCATAAAATACAACACATCAAAACACAATCAAAAATCACACTATAATGAACAGATCATTGTAGTACAGCAGTACATTCATTTATAATCGCCTCAACCCCACGCGGCGACCAGCGCTGACGGAAGGCCTCCAGAGTCCCCGTGAACACCGCGTGTTCCCTCTCCAGGGCTCTCTCTCCCCTTGTCTCTCTCTCCCCCTTCTCTCTCTCCCCCTTCTCTCTCTCCCCCTTCTCTCTCTCCCCCTCATTCTCCTGCCTTCTCCCTATAACCTCTGACACCCATACTAATCAAGAATGGTTGGAACCCTGATTAGTATGCCTAGAAAACATATTGCCTGATTTTCTTCATCTTTGTTCTGAGATTTCTGTGGACAATTCGGGAGAAATTCAAAGGTTTTCGTCACTTTGGAAGAGTGAAGTAGAAGTTACAGTATGTACCAGTTGTCCAATCTTTTGTATGTACAAATATCAATAATACATTTAGATGGAATATTGCACTAGAATTTGCCTGGAACTATGTGTGTGCTCCGTAATAATTTTAAATACTACAGAGTAAAACATTGAAGAAAGGGATGATGAGGGATTGTATCTAAAGATGTGCCACGGTGAAGGAATTAAGACTGATAAGCAGGCATCATGAAAGAGGGAATCCAAACAGATTAATGTATACAGGAGACCGGGTACCAAATATAATGACGGTTAAGAGAGTCGCGGAGTATCAAAATGAAGTAGAGAAACTAAGAATTAAATAAATTAGAGATGAAAAACAAACAGATTAAAGAGTGAGAGAAAGGTGTAATATTTAACATTTGGAAGTGGGAAGATAATATATTGAGGGATTAAAATCACAGAATTAATTAACAAAAGGTTAAGAATATATATTGAGAGATTAGAGATGAAGAATTAGACCCGATGAGAGACAGAAAGATTGATGGGTTAGTGACGGGGGAGAAAAAGTGGAAAATTAGGCAAATTAAATTTGGAGTGTCCCAAATACTTCAGCATGTTTTCTTCCCTGACATATTTATGTATTTTGTACCCATCTTCAACCTCTAAGTACATTATCCCTCTATTTCTAATGCATTTGAGCATACTGTTTCCATATACAGACCCTCAATATATTCTCCCTCCACGATACAGCATGGTGGAGCAGCAATAGAGTGGCTGCCTTACAGCGCTTCCAGTGCCAGAGACCCGGGTTCAATCCTGGCTACGGGTGCTTGTCTGTACGAAGTTTGTATGTTCTCCCCGTGACCCGCGTGGGTTTTCTCCGAGAACTTGGTTTCTTCCCACACCAAAGACAAACAGGTTTGTAGGTTAATTGTCTTGGCATAAATGTAAAAATTGGCCCTAGTGTAGGATATTGTTAATGTGCCATTCTGGCCCACAATGTCTGTGCCGAACATGATGCCAGGGCCATGTCTTAGTCGTATAATAGTAAGATTAAACGGGAACTTACCAGTTTGAAGTTTAATCTTAATGTTATGAGGAGTTACGTTGGTGATTACGTGAAGAAGCCCCGCCAGTCCGCATGCGCGTCAATTTTCAAAGCATCAGTGTGAAATCACAGGTAACAGTAATTGAAGTAACATAGTAAGATCAGCAACTTGAGAACTACCAAATGACCTTTGTGAGAGAGGTTTGGGAGTGGAGGGCAAGTAACCACCAACGTAACTCCTAATAAAATAATGATCAAACTTCAAGGTCTGAAGAAGGGTCTCGACCTGAAACGTCGCCTATCTCCTTCTCTCCTTAGATGCTGCTGCACCCGCTGAGTTTCTCCAGCTTTTTGTGTAACCTTCAAACTGGTAAGTTCTCGTTTAATCTTACTATTTTACTTCGGAGTAACGTGAGTGATTCCGTGAAGAGTTTAAAGCTCTGTGATTTCATGCCGCAGATTGAAATCCCGGCGTCTCACTGCGTCGATTGACTCAGGATGAGTGAATAATCAACAATGCATTAACCATGACATTGATTCAAATGTATTAATGATTTACGTTAATAAAGAAATCAATAGCAACCCCTCTGTCTCAGGGGAGGCTAAAGCGGATGAAAACTGAATGGGCAAATAGCCCGGGTCAGTAATCGGCCTATGGTAAAAAAAATTAAAAATCAATTCAGTTGACCATCCTGCGGTCGCGAGGATATGGTCGATGGGAAGGTCCATTGCCCTGGCCGCTGATGTTGATGCCACCCTGGTGGAATGAGATGTAAAATTGTCAGTGTTAATATCTGCATAAACCAGAACCTGCTTCAGCCACCTTGAACTAGTCTGAACCGATCTTTTCTTGTGTGGTTGTTTGTCGCTTAATAAACAATGCTGATTTCACACCCCTTAGGATTCTGGTGGCCTTGATATAATATAGCAAGCCTGCCCTCACACATAGACGTGAGTCCGAGGCATATACCAAAATATATGATCTTAATCCTGCCACCCCTGTTCTGCTCTGCTTGTGTAGGTCAGAAATATAAAACATAATGGCATCTGCAGCCATTTCCATCCTATCTAGCCGCAGCATTTGAATTGTCCGCCCTCGTTGTGCTTATACTAGTGTCATGACTAAGGATGTAGCTGGCCCCCTGGTGAAGTATTGTTAACACACTGTCAATATCCAAAACTGCATACTTGTAGTGGAAGAACATGTGTCAAAGATCTCTTTTACAACTCGATATCCGGGGTTGAAACCCGACAATGTGGTTCCCGTTTGCTGCAGCTAATATGATGCGAAGGCACGTTGGGCACAGTTAGTGGCCCTTTAACTGAATTATTGTCAAAGACCATTTAAGAATGAACTGGAAGATGTCAGTAATCTGTACCGTATTAAATGTAACATGAACATTAAACAAACTGCTTCCAATCCCCTCAATAGGAAATGTACTGCTTTTTTGGTGCTATCGCTGCACTCTGCAGTGAGCACATCCATGGATTGATGTGGCAACCTGAGCCGTAAGGCAGTCCATTCAGAATGTGTAAGTCAGTAATTGTTTTATTATGCAGAGGCCGGTTTCCTGAACCACAGTTTGAACCAGCAATGATTTCGTTTTTAGAATAACCGTATACGGTTATATTATTATGCCTGATGAAAGCGGGAAACATGGCTGCATAGCCAGTCAGACTGTATGAAAACTAAAATGAGATCTTGCTGACTTATTTCAAGACCCGACTAATGAGGTAAAATGGAGGAAGACATAAAAGAACATTCCTCCTTCTTGTAGCGAGAATGTATCTCTCCCCACTGTTATGCCACATATTTTTGCAATCATTGAATAAGCATGAAACCAACATGTTGATATTCGATGTACCATTGAACCATACTTTCATTATACTTTGAGATCCAATACCTATTCTGTGTTGTCATCGATCTGAACTTGATGATACACCAGTGGCAAAGAAGATTAGGTAAATTATTCCAGGATACTTTTACCTGATTGCCATGTAACATATGCCACCACCGTAGTGTAGCAACTTGAAGTTGAGCATGGAGATTACGTATCTTCACTCATTAGCCCTTTACCCATGGGGTGCATCTAGTGTATATATTTAGTTGATACCAACAACTGAAGAATTAGCAACTCATGCAAATCTCCTCCACCTCCAACTAGAGATGATATTTGAAATTTCCCACCTTGGAGCTCTTAGCATCAGTTTGCAAATAACTGAAATTCAACTGACCAATCTACTGGAGCAATGCTGAATACTGTTTGTTCATCATTGTAACTTAGGTAGCTTCAGCTGGCAATTGCATAAGGTTGTTAACAATGATCTACATGTCCTTTGAGAGGTTGCTACTTCGCACAATGTCAGTTCCCCGACTGCACAGCTGAAACACAGCTATTATATTGCCAATTACTCTTGATGAATAGAAGTCAGTTTTATAACAGGTTGCTATTAACTCCATCTCTTGTCACAGGGCAGAGTCATAGGCTAATTAATAGTTAAAGGTAAATCCCAATGACCAACAAGTTTACTTGGTAACAACTTAAAGTCAACTGGATGGATTAACCCAATTTCTCAAATATAGTTTGAGGCTGAAACAGATGATATTAACAAAAATACAGCATTAGAATATCATCCAGACAAGACATAACAAGTGTTTTTAAATTCTGAGTCCAAACACCAATTTTATTAATTAGTTAAATAACCTGGGTAAATAGTTTATCCCATTTAGCAATGTTTTACTGTAATTAGTACAGTTATCATTGTCTTTTGATAACCTCTGTAATGGGAACTACATAGAATGTGTCTTTGAGACCCTTATGAATACGTTGTTAGTCAGTAAAGAAGTTTCCTATTCGGAAAGTTCATATACGAGTTAACCGACACTCTCCATTTTTCATAATGAACAGGCCACCTGCCATCATTCCATGGGTGCTTTGCACGATAACTCTGGCCCGATTTCCAAGCCTGTCATGAAAGACAATCCTGGCCATAATCCCAAACTTGCTTGGAATGCTAGTATTGTGCAGTATTACATGGTGAAATGCATCTAAGCAGATGCTTTTTATCATTTGTGTGTTGTACAAACAAGTGTAAATATTACAAACTTGTGAGTGGTCCACTTACCCATGTTTCGGAAGTGCCAGACCCACCTTGTTGAGTAGGACTGGTAGGGTGCGTGGAACGTCTGCCCAGCTGTCATGCTGCCACCAGCTTCAGTGAGCCGCTTACTGCCAGGTTTTTCCTGTTGAACAGGCCTTACCTGAATGGAAGATTCAGCGGCTGGCTCTCATATCCCCCTGTTAGCGCTCTTCACTGCCGGCACGCATGTGCTCCAGTATGTTCCACCGACATCTTTAGAATCTGGAGTCAGTTACATCTGACCTTTCGCACTCCCCTCCTCAGAGAGGGCGATTCATAGGCAACCCTAAACTGGTGCTGACGCAGGTCCCTGAGGACACCTGCGCTGATGCGCCCCCCAATGGACCTATACCAGGATGGAACATTCTGTTGGGATGGCAAACTTTGTTGTCAAGAATGGTACCTCCTTCTTGATACGTGCTCTTCTTCCCATGGGGTATGCTCCACAGCTACACCTTCAGCCTCAGCATCAGAATTCACTGACCCGGCATGCTCTAAGAGGGAGACATGAAGCAGCCCTGTCCCAGGCGCTGCTGGCGCTGGCTTTCCCGTAGGCCGGCGCTGTGACAAATTCGGTATCAGAGGTGTACTGACCTGGCATGGTGTCCTTCTCCAAGCAGGGACATTAATTTTGGAGCTTCACCTGTGAAGGGTTAAAGTGACAACAGCATCCATGCAAGTACATACTTATTACCAGAGGGGAACCCTTGCCCCCCCCCCCCCCCCCCCCCCCGAGTCCAATAAGACGGATCGATTTTTCGGTGACTTCACCCCATGCCTGGGGACCACTATAAACGACAATATGTCTGTGAGCTGCTGACTCCACTGTCAGCGACTCTGGCAGTAATACCGCGTTCCTGCTTGATTTGTCCCTCCATGGGCATCACAGCAGGCTGGAAGCCACTGATCGCCTTGTCAGTGGCTGGCTATCCGCTTCCGCGGTCGGAACCGGGGTCTCCTCACAGCCCATAGCTGGTTCATTCACCGGACTTCGTGATAAAACTAGCAGGAAACCTCTGTGAAGAGAGGTTCCTGCTTGAACAACAAACCCTGGTAAGTAAAACAAACTTACCTTCCAGGTTTAAACTTACCGCCGGCAGGAGCGATGCCCTGCCAGTCCGGTGCTTCGCCATGCGAACGACGATATGACGCACATGCAGACTGGCGGGGCTTCTTCACGGAATCACTCACGTGACTCCAAAGTTAAATCCATATATCTTCATTCCCTGCATATCCATATGCCTATGCAAAAGCATCTTAAATGCCAATATTGTATTTTCCTCCAACCGTGGCAACACATTTCAGGCATTCACCCACCCTCTGTGTAAAAAAGTTGCCCCGCACATCTTCTTTAAACTGGAGCAGGATAGGAAGCATAATTGTGATGGCAAAGAGCATTTGGAGTAAGTTAGGACAACGGCAGCATAGATTTTGATGACTTTGGTTGCAATGGATGAAATGAGGAAATCCAGCCACAAATTCACTGGACATAGCAAAGGAATGCATGAGGGTTTCAAAAACAGTTGGATATTTGGAGATAAAATAATATTTCCTGAATTAAGGAATTAACTGCAAATATTCCTTCAAAATGAGGTGAAATGGCCTTTGCCTTCTTCATGCGCACATCCGAAGAATGACATGAAAAGACTTCTATTTCTATTTGAATGTGGTGTTTATGATGTCTACCAGCACAGAGGAGAGGGCTACTGGTGCGAGGGAAGACCGTCAAACCAGGTTCCCTTCCAAATTACAGGCCATTGTTCATTGTTTAAAAAAGACACAAAGTGTTGGAGTGGTCAGTAGGTCAGGCATCATCTCTGGAGAACATGGATAGATGGCGGTTCAGGTCAGGACTGAAGAAGGGTGCTATCTTAGTGCCTTATTTTGTAAACCAGTGTATGCATAAGTTCATAAGTGATAGGAGCAGAATTTGGCCCATCAAGACTACTCTGCCATTCAATCATGCCTGATCTATCTTTTCCTCTTCACCCCATTCTCCTGCCTTCTCCCCATAAACCCCATACACCCGTACTAATCAAGATCTACCTATGTCTGCCTTAAAAATATTCATTGACTTCATGGGCCTCCACAACCTTCTGCGGCATTGAAATCCACAGATCCATAGAAATTATAGAAATTATAGAAATTCCTCCTCATCTCTTTCCTAAAAGAAAGTCCTTTAATTCAGTGGCTATGATTTCTTTGGTATTCACCAAGGAGAAGGATATTGAACTCTGTGAGGTAAGGGAAAAAAGTAGAGTAGCTATGGAAACTATGAGATTCAAAGAGGAGGAAGTACTGACACTTTTGAAAAATATAAAAGTGGAGAAGTCTCCAGGTCCTGACAGGATATTCCCTAGGACATTGAGGGAAGTTAGTGTAGAAATAGCAGGAGCTATGACAGAAATATTTCAAATGCCATTAGAAACGGGAATAGTGCCGGAGGATTGGCGTACTGCGCATGTTGTTCCATTGTTTAAAAAGGGTTCAAAGAATAAACCTAGCAATTATAGACCTGTTAGTTTGATGTCAGTGGTGGGCAAATTAATGGAAAGGATACTTAGAGATAATATGTATAAGCATCTGGATAAACAGGGTCTGATCAGGAACAGTCAACATGGATTTGTGCCTGGAAGGTCATGTTTAACAAACCTTCTTGATTTTTTTGTAGAGGTTACTAGGGAAATTGATGAGGGTAAAGCAGTGGATGTTGTCTATATGGATTTCAGTAAGGCCTTTGACAAGGTTCCCCATGGAAGGTTGGTTAAGAAGGTTCAATCTTTGGGTGTTAATTGCGGAGTAGCAAGATGGATTCAACAGTGGCTAAATGGGAGATGTCAGAGAGTAATGGTGGATGGCTGTTTGTCAGGTTGTAAGCCGGTGACCAGTGGGGTGCCTCAGGGATCTGTGTTGGGTCCACTGTTGTTTGTCATGTACATCAATGATCTGGATGATGGGGTGGAAAATTGGATAAGTAAGTATGCAGATGATACTAAGATAGGCAGTGTTGTGGATAATGAAGTAGATTTTCAAAGTCTACAGAGAGATTTGGGCCATTTGGAAAAGTGGGCTGAAAGATGGCAGATGGAGTTTAATACTGATAAGTGTGAGGTGCTTCATCTTGGCAGGACAAATCAAAATAGGGCATACATGGTAAATGGTAGGGAATTGAGGAATGCTGTGGAACAGAGGGATCTAGGAACAACTGTGCATAGTTTCCTGAAGGTGGAATCGCATGTAGATAGGGTGGTAAAGAAAGCTTTTGGTGTGCTGGCCTTTATAAATCAGAGCATTGAATATAGGAGTAGGGAAGTAATGTTAAAATTGTACAAGGCATTGGTAAGACCAATTCTGGAGTATGGTGTACAATTTTGGTCGCCTAATTATAGGAAGGATGTCAACAAAATAGAGAGAGTACAGAGGAGATTTACTAGAATGTTGCCTGGGTTCCAGCAACTAAGTTACAGAGAAAGGTTGAACAAGTTAGTTCTTTATTCTTTGGAGCGCAGAAGGTTAAGGGGGGACTTGATTGAGGTCTTTAAAATGATGAAAGGGATAGACAGAGTTGCCGTGGATAAGCTTTTCCCGTTGAGGGTAGGGAAGATTCAAACAAGAGGGCATGACATGAGAATTAAGGGACAGAAGTTTAGGGGTAACATGAGGGGGAACTTCTTTACTCAGAGAGTGGTGGCTGTGTGGAATGAGCTTCCTGCAGAAGTGGTGGGGGCAGGATCGATTTTAACATTTAAAAGTAAAGTGGATAGGTATATGGACGGGAAGGGAATGGAGGGGTATGGTCTGAGTGCAGGTAGATGAGACTAGGGGAAAATAAATGGTCGGCATGGACTGGAAGGGCCGAGAGGGCCTGTTTCCGTGCTGTAATTGTTATATGGTTATATGGTTATATATGATTATGACCTCTGGTGTTAGACTCTCCCACTAGTGGAGACATCCTCTCCACATCCAATCTATCCAGGACTTGTGTCTCTGCTGTTTTTTGCCATCTTGCCAAAATCCTGGAATGAACCGCATTGTCCAAGCCCCTTCCAACTGTTTATTCAAACTACTGCACAGAGAAGGTGGTACTTTTGAGTTGTAGTTGCTAATAGAACGTAAGAGGTGCAGTATTCAATTTGCGCACAGCAAAATCCGACAAATAAACAGCTGTGTGCTTGTTCACTAGCATCATTTGAAAAATAGATCTTTGGTAGGACAGGAAAAAAATTCCCTTGATCTCACTTGAAACTGTGCCATGGGTCTAGTACATCATTTATTTAATCTAAGAAAACTGTGGTTCATCAATTAAAAGCGATAACAAGCACTTAATGGAGTTTTACCCCTTCAATTCCCCAAGGAAAGCTACAATAAGAAGACCATTTCCAAATGTGAGTAAGCTAAACAAATATATATATATATAGCCCGACCGCACAGAGAGTAGAATAAAGAACCCTCCTCTAAATCAGTATACCCACAAAGATACAATTTCTAATTAATTCTACAAAAGCTGAAAAGATTATCACTTAGATAGGGAGAGTGTAACAGTTCTTATCTGTGACCAGAACATTTGATATTATCTATGGTGAATTCAATGTCTAAATTACAGTTCTTGATTAATAATTATTCCATTGTATTTTCTGTCGCTACATTTTTCAGATGTGTCAGTAATGTGTTCATACTTTAAGCATTTGTAGTTTGGTTGTGTAGAGCTCACTGGGGCAGCAGCTGGTCTGCTCCTGAGCAAGAACAAGGATGCTAAATTGGATTATGGCACAAGGTAGAGAAAGCTGAATTCACTTCGATGAGCTGTTAGGACAGTTACCACTGACTTTACCCTCCATGGTTATGTTTCAGCTGCAATGCATAAATAAACAAAATTAAAATACTTTCAGTGGCTGATGTTATACATTCTCCCTGTAACCACGTGGGTTTCCTCCGGGTGCTCAGGTTTCCTCCCACATCCCAAAGATGTGTGGGTTTATAGCTTTATTAGCCTCTGTAAAAGTTCCCTTAGTGTGTAGGAAGTGGATGAGAAAGTGGGATAATATAGAACTAGAGTGAATGGGTCACTAGAGCGTGGTCAGCATGGACTCGGTGGGTCGAATGGCCTGTTTTCATGCTCCGTCTCAAAAATAAACTGAACTGCACCAATCCTATATGAATCTTTCTTTTTCTAGTCACCTTCTAATGGACTCCCATAAGATTCTACTGCTCAGACTCACACTTGAGGCAATTTATAGAGACCATTCACTCTACCAATCTCCGTGCCTTTGGGATGTTGGAGGAAAATGGAGCTCTCTGAGGAATCCCATACAGTCACAGGGAGAATGTGCAAACTCCATGTAGACAACACATAAGGTCAGGATTGAACCCTGGGTCCCTGGTGCAGTAAGACATGAGCTGCCACTGCTGTTAACCCAGGCAGTAAGACATGGGCTGCCACTGCTGTGAGATGAAGGTGCAATATTGTATCATGGTGAGAGAGGAAAGGTTTAATAGGAATCTGAGGTGCAACTTTTTAACACAAAGGGTGGTGGGTATATGAAGCAAGTTGCCAGAAGAAGTAGTTGAGGCAGTTGCAATAACAGCACCTAAAATACATTGGGGAAGGTATGTGGAGAGAAAAGGTTGAGTAGCATATGGGGCAATTGGTAAATGGGGCAGCGTAGATGGGGTACGTTGGATGGCGTGGACGAGTTGGGCCGAAGGACATGTTTACGTGCTGAATTATTCAATGATTCCATGACCCTAACCATGATCGTATTGAATGACAGAACAGGGAAGAAGTTCTTAATGGCCTCTATCTTTTTTTCTATTTCTTATCATCTAAGTACTGGAGAGACTGGCTCAATGGCTCTCAGATTAATGCAAGAATTCCCTGAACCATTCAGAAAGCAGTCATTTTTGAACAATTAATTTGAATCGACTTGCACACTGGTTGGCCACTAACAACTGAGTTATCAGCTGCACTGTTCTCAATTAAATTACTCAAAAACATAAACTTAACAATTCCTTTGAAGTGATTAAGTTCACGATATGGAAGTTGATTTAATTAAGAATAACCATTGATGAAGGGTGAATCATTTTTCCCTCTTAGCAGTTACTGCAAATTTTCCGAACAAGTTTCTCTCTATTCTAAAGTCTTAATTATGCTTATCCGTTGAATAACACCTAACTTTTGAATTACAATGTGATTGAATTTTGGCCATAAAGTTCAAATATATTAATCTGTGCACAATTAGCATCAGTTGAGAACCTTTCAATAATGATTCTGAAAAATTGCTGTTTCTTTTTTTTTTCTCAAGAGCAAACTAGTAAGAGACTAGTAAGGCTTGTGAGCTGTTCCAAATCTCCTTCACTCTTATGCTGAATCAGTTACGGAGGCCAATTAACCATTAGGTTTATCCTGCCTTCTCTCTTGAGAGGAGTTATAAGGAACAAGAAAATGTATTTACTTTTGTTTTTCTGTTCATTTAGTTTTCAGGATCTCAACATTTATTGCCTGTCCCTAATTAGCCGTGTGAAGATGGCAGTGCACTTTTGTCATGAACTGCTTCTAATGAAGGTCCTCCCATTGTTTTGTTGGATAGGAGTTCTGGGAACAATAAAGAGGTAGTGAAAGATTGTGGGTGATTGGATGGAAACATTTATGTGTGGTGTTACCAATTGCCTGGCTTACTTGTTGTGGGTTTGTGAGATTAACCTAGCTGGGAAACTGCAGCACGTATTGAAACAAAATGCACTATAGCCATTGTACACCATGGTCAAGGGATGAATATCTAGGGTGGTGGATGGAGGGCATGTCAAACAGGCTCTGGATGGTGTTGACCATCTTGGGAGCTGACTGTACAACAGAGTGCAGTGTTTTCCATCACGTTTCTGATTTGTGGCTAGTCGATGGTGGAGAGGTATGTGGTGCCAGGGGGAGAGCCATTTGCCACAAGATCCTCTACTCCTATAGCCATGGCATTAATGTGGCTAGTCAAGGTGAGATACTGGCTAACGGTGACTGCCAATATATTGAGAGTGCGGGACAGTGATGGATTTACTGGTAAACATCAAGGTCAGGTGGTAGGCAAAATGCTAGAGTAACTCAGCGGGTCAGACAGCATCCCTGGAGAGAAGGAATGGGTGATGTTTGGGGTTGAGACCCTTCTGCCGACTCTATCCAAAACATCACCCACTCCTCTCCAGAGATGCTGCCTGACCTACTGAGTTACTCCAGCATTTTGTGTCTACCTTCAATTTAAACCAGCATTTGCAGTTCTTTTCTACACATCAAGGGGTGGTCAGAATCTGTCCTGATGGAGGTAATCATCGTCTGGCATTTTTTATGAACAACATGGCACTTGAATGGAACTTGAAACTTGAATGTTGTTAACATTCCTGAATGTTGTTTACATCTTGTTGCATGCAGGCATGGGTGCCTCATTTACTGAGAAGTTACAAGTGCAATTGAACTTTGTTCAATCATGAGTTAACATCCCCATTCCTGTTTAGAGTGATTATCGATGAAGATGTTAGGGCCAAAGAGCATTGCCCTGAGTAACACTGCAATGGCGCTCTCTGACAATGATCTTCCTGCATGCAAGGTATTATTCCAACCACTAGAGTATTTTTCCCTTGAGGTCGAAGTTCTTGGAGCCCTTCCTCCTGTTAGGTCTGCAATTACTCACCGCCTTTCATCCTGAATGTGGCAAGAGTTGCAAACTTGTGATCTGATCCATTGATAGTAAGGTCTTGGAAGAAGTAATGAAAATAGCACGGACGCAGAATGTGCTCAAGGTAGTGTTTTCAATGTCGATCGTCGGAGTGGACTTGGTTGTTTCAGAACAGGTTGAACTGGTCAACTTTGGCAAGGTACAACTGTCCAACTGGGTTCAATGCAGGAGCTTTAAAAACCGAGAGAAATAAACATTCATAACATTAAAAAGGCGGGATCAACTGAGCCTTTTAGTCCACACCCAGACACATAGGAATATTGAATAACATGCTACAACTGGACTGACTATCATACCAAAGATAGACACAAAAAGCTGAAGTAACTCAGCGGGACAGGCAGCATCTCTGGAGACAGGGAATGGGTGAGGTTTTTGGGTCGAGACTCGAATTAGGTTGTCTGGTTCATGGGTTAGAGATGAATTTTGAACAAAGGAACTTAAAAGCTATGAAATAAGGGGAGCTGCAAATGAGAACTTATATAAAGAAACATAAAAGCTGTGAAATGTTGAACTGTTGGGTATATTCAGCAGGTCAGGCCCTGGGAAGGAAAAACTAATCCAATATCACCGAAAGACGAGATACGCTTGCAGTAAAATGTGTGAATATTAATAGTAAGATTAAAAGAGAATTTACCTGTTCGAAGTTTGATCTTTATTTTATGAGGAGTTACGATGAGGGATTACGTGAAGAAGCCCTGCCAGGCGCATGCTCGGCATACTTCATAGCAGCGGTGTGAAAAACACAGAACCAATAGCCGAAGTAAGATAGTAAGGCTCACACAAGACTAGAAGTACCAGATGATCGTTTAGATTATGAGGGTCGGGAGCGGAGGGCACGTAATCCCTCATCGTTCCAGACTTCCCTGGTCTACTTTGTTTGATTAGATCATAAACATAAAAAATAATGTTATCTGCAGACAAATTCATACAATCTAAACGTAACATTTGCAATGTTTGTATTCTTTGTGCTGACACTAATGCCATAAGCTTTACTACTTTAAATGTTAATTTCTGAAAAGACAGTGACGTAATTGGAGCCCATTGCCGAAGCAATGTGAGACTATACTAACATCCCAAATTTATGTATATCTGGGTTTGGGAAGATTTTTATTAAAAATCCCTCTCATAAATCGGGATATTAATGGATGAGACCCGATAGATAGATGTTCTGAAAATTGTCGTAAATAGGAAGACAAAGCACTATGAGCACATTAATGGCACTATAACTAAGGTGCTCATCAAAATGCAACATAGCAAGGAACTCCAATACATCCAATATGTTTGCAGTATGATAAGATATATCTGACTGAATAGAAAAAGCTTCCCATTTCTTTATGTGAGACATATATTGTTTCTTAGTGCTATCTCTCCAAGCTGACGTTATGACATCCATGGTCCTATCCGACAGTGCAAGCCCTTGTAATGGTCTGGTCAGAACCTGCAGATTAACAAATTCATATGATCATGCAATGGATGAACTTGCTCTGTCACTGGTTGTACCAACAAATCCCTGGAGCTGGGAATCGTCATAAATGGTTCAATTATCATTCTCAGCATCAATGGGAACCATGGCTGTGTAGGCCAGTTTGGAACCACCAAAACACCTGGGCAGAGTCTTGCTCTATTTTACTGAGACATTGCCTAATCAGGCAAAATGGGGAAAAAGCATAGAAAAATATATTTCCCCAATGTAGCGAGAATGCATCCAACGCTACAGCTCCTGGGTCAGGCTCCCATGACACGTATTTAGGCAATTGGTGATTTAATCTGGACGCAAACAGATCAATGTCTGGTACACCATACCAATTGACAATTTTTTGGAAAATTTGTGGATTTAACATCCATTCTGTACTGTTTTTAAACTCCCGTGATCTGTTGTCTGCCACAACATTGTCTTTCCCTGGGAGATATATAGCTGAAAGCCAGATATTCCTAGATACACACCAATTCCACATCAGGTTGACCAGATGATCACATGATACTGATCTTACTCCACCCATGTGATTGATATGTGCTACAGCTGTGGTATTGTCTACTTGTAATTGAACATGCAAGTCCTCCATTGTAGAACAATAAGCTTTTTATCCAAAAAATGCCCCCAATAACTCCAAATAATTAATACCATATGTTTGGAGAATTAAATCCTCTTGGACAGTCCATCTACCACCACAGCTGGTGTTATTGTCCATAGCCCCCCATCCGAAAGCACTAACATCAGTTTTCAATATCACTGTAGGTTGCTGAATAACAATGTTTTCAGTAGCTTGTGCAACATTCCCAATCCATCACTGTAATTCAGCCAAAGCTTCCGTTGGCAACTGCATGGGTCTGTCAAAATGACCTGCACGTTCTTTTAGTGTTTGTGCTTTTGCCCTTTGAAGATTTTGATAATGCAAAGGACCAAACTGAACAGCGGGAAATGCTGCTACTATCTTACCAATAACCCTAGCTACTTCTCGGATGGAGGGATAAGGTTTGTCAGCAAGGCAACTACACGCATTTGTAATATCCGCAACTTTATCTGTTGGTACAGTTACTGACATAGCAACTGAATTAATGACAAACCCCAAATACTCAATTGTTTGCAATGGCTGTAGCTTAGATTTCATTGGATGGATCAGAAACCCTAGCCTTTTCAACAGGCTTATAGTTGCTGAAACTGAATCTTCAGCTGATTCCTGAGTGGCATTAACAATTAAAATATTATCAAGATAAGCCATGACAATGTAATTTTGAGCTCTTAACAATGCAAGTGCTGGTTTCAATAATTTTGTGAACAGCCTGGGAGCTGAACTTAACCCATTAGGTAATGCTTTATATTGCCACAGCTGACCCATCCAATTAAACTTCAAGTACCTACGATAATGGTGATGAATTGGCACTGAATAATACGCATCTTTTAAGTCTATAGTAGCCATGTAACACCCTATGGACAACAACTCCTTTGCAGTGTTGAAGGTGTCCATTTTGAAATGTCTATACTGGACATATGAATTCAATTTTGTAAGGTCCAGAATGACTCTACAACCCCCATCTTTCTTTGCCCTGGGGAAAATATTTGACACAAATTGTTGCGGATGATTCCCCGTACTTTAAATTACCCCTTTTTTAAATACATTTTATACTTCTTCTTTTACCTGAGAATTTTCAGGTGCAGAAAACACCAAAACCCGATTAGGTTTATCCTGTACAGGTGGATCAACTCCTTCCATACATTCTATAATAGCACCTGACACAGTATCTAATATAAACCAATCAGATGTTATACAGTACCATTCATCATAAAACAATTGCAATCTACCACCAACTGGAGGTTCCACAACAGTTTCCTCTGTGATAAAATAAAGTTTTTGTACCTCAGCAAATGACCGTGACGGTCTCCTTCTCCCAATATATGGATTGACATTGGGCTGTGATGGGTAATAATACCTTCTCACCATACCCCTGCCTCTGCTTGTTCCTGCTCCTGAATCAAACCCCCTTCTCATCCAGCCAGATTGTCTTCTTTGACCAAATATAAAAGGTTTCATGAGGCTGATAGTCTTTGCCTCCTCATCGATATCTTTAATTTTTTTGGCAGGTTTTTTCTCCGAATAAATAATCTGGAGCTCGAACATTGCTTGATTTACACAAACCAGCAAATCTTGGGTGCAGGATGGGCCGAATGGTGATTTTTCTCATACAATTAATCTCAAAATAAGAGTTACAAAATAATGTCAACATGTCTTTTTGGATTTTGGACATAGCATGCCCTTCCAACTGCCTCCCAAAAGCAGTAATGCCAGCTGCAATGAGCTTGAGGACCCTCTGGAATTGTATCTCCTGTCGTCGCATTGTTGAAGTCATGGGTGTCCAAATATCTGGATTCACCGTCGGCACCCTCAGTGATGCACAATTAACAGGTGTTTTATAGAGGTCTGCTATCTCAATCATGACAGTCTCCTGAAGCTGGTGAGAAACCAAATAATTAATGTTGGCTGCCAGGTTTTCTTCCAGGACCTCACCGCTCCCCTCTGGTATAGCAAAGGATTGTGCTACATCTGGTGCACCTGTAGTTTGACTTTTGTGCTGTGGTGGGTATTCAAGACCAAAAACACCACCTTCAGGGTCAGTCTCCTGCCACCCTGGTACTCCTGAGACTTGCTCAAAGGAGACTTCTTCCAGACCTAAACAAGGCTCTGGAGGTTCACATTCCCATGTTGTAAAGGCACCATATTCATGATATGGAACCCCCTCAGGGGCTGCCTGGGAATACTCTGGGTCATTTGACCTTTGGTTAATAATTGTATGAAGCATTTTCTCCATTTGGTCCATCCTGAGCCACAGGGCCCGTCTGCCTGGCCCTGCCTCTTCTTCATCAGATTCATCTGATATTACAGGCTTAGCAGACTTCCTTTTATTTTTCCTCTCCACTGGAGTTCCCTCCGCGGTCTGTGGCTGTGGAGCGTCTAAAGGCTGAATTACTGCAGGGTCAACGGCTACCGGTATCGGAACCGGCTCTGTACTAATCTGCGGTCCCGATCTTAACTGTGTTTCCACCCGGGACGCGCGCTTTCCCCGCGCTGATTTTTTCACCGTGTCCATTCTTTTAAACTTCCCAAACTCCTCCTGGCTATTCCAGCCAGCGTCACGGAGTTTCTACCCGGGAAGTAATTTCAACCCACCTACCTGCGGGCCTGTTACTCACCGCTGGTGGAGCTGCGATCTGCAGCCCGTTCCTTACCAACATGCGTTGATGTAATGCCGAGCATGTGCCTGGCGGGGCTTCTTCACGTAGTCACTCACGTGACTCCGAAGTAAAATTAAGAACAAGGTCTGGCATCTGATACTCCTTATACCTCTTCTTCTTGTGTATGGCGTGCACAGCCTAAAGTTGTAAGTCTAAACTTGTTCTATTTGATCTATTTGTTTGTGCACGTTGGGTTGATTGCATTAGTTGAAACACGTGAAGGACCACGCAATCTACCACCTCACTCCTCGTACTAAAATAGTTTGTTGCCTCTGGATGACTGGACGTATGTGAAGAATTAATCTTTGGATTGGTACTGGAAGACGAGTCATGAAGTGACCATAGATCTATAAGCTTCAACAAATTGAAGAGAGGAAGAGAATTAATGGATGATATAAAAATGTCACTGATACATATCTTGTTTCAATGTCAGAACATGTTTATCCCATCATTGATGATTATAACAGTACATCCTGTTTTAATATTCAATATTCTTTTGAGCTTGGATCAGGAGTGAAAGTCTCTGTTTTTCCATATTTTTGTTGTTGTGAACATTCACTCCTCTCGGTTAATAAAGCTCATGATTTTGTTTTTTGTTTTACAGCAAATTGAGTGTAATAAATTCAGCCAAGAGAAGAACCTAGATGACAACAAAGATTTCAACAGGAAATGAACTAAACAATTGAATAGATTTAGAATGTCCTCTCGAGTTAGTTGGAGTAGATGCTGTTATGAATTGCAGAAATTCTTTTGATGGGTAAGTAATGTCTGAGCACTTTTTTGTTTCTGATGTCTTGCCAAAGCCTTAGTTAGTGCCCTTCAGATCTTTCGCACAGCACAAAAGGCAAGTTATCACAATTATTAAGCTAGATTTGAGTAGTCTGAAGTACTGGACAAGTTTTCTCTTCATTCAAGTTTAGACAATAAGCTTGTGGCACAATGACTCAGCAGTAGGGTTGCTGCCTAACAGCACCAGAGACCTGAGTTCGATCCTGACTACGGGTGCTGTCTGTACAGAGTTTGTACATTCTCCTTGTGACCATGTGGGGTTTTTATGGGTGCTCAGGTTTCCTCCCACATTCCATAGACGTGCAGGTTTGTACGTTAATTGGCTTCTGTAAATTGTCCCTTGTGTGTAGGTTAGAACGAGTGTATGGGTGATTGCTGGACCGTACACACTTGGTGCACCGAAGGGCTTGTTTCCACACTATATCTTTAAACTAAGCTAAAACTAAATATAGGCATGGTTATTTAAGCCCTATGTGATAAGGAAAAAAATACGTGAAAGCAATTCTTTTTCAGCTTTGATTAATATTACATGTTTCTCCTTCCATGATCTGCTGAGTTTTTCCAGCATTTTGCATTTTGAGAAAACTAATTTCTAGTGATGAGAACTGGTACTGCTGAATAAAAGATTTTCCAAAAGACACAAAAGGTGAGTGATTTTAGGCATAACACATACTTACTGTAATAGACTGTTTAATCCACAGCCTTGATAATGAGGCCCACCTTTGAATACTTGCCCTGCTATTTCAAAAACCCATCATCCTGTTAACCACCCTGAGCCCATCTGAGTTGCATTCTTTCATTAGAGATGGTTTTGTGCTCAGCATCTCCTTTGCTCTAAGAAAGATTGCAGGATAGAACCTGCTAAGATCTTTCCCATTTAAATATCCTTCTAGCCAGAGGAGTCTTCCAGCTGAGATGCACAGAGATGAAAGATGAACGCTTGCATGATTGGAAAATTTAGATCCCATACTCTGTGTTGCTTCATGAACTTTACATTTTAAAAGTCTGGAGACTCTGAATCCTGAGCAAAAATCTAACTGCTGGAGGAACTCAGCAGGTCAGGCAGTTGTGGAGGGAAAATGGCAGATAATGCTTCAGGTCAGCTACCTACTTCAGACAAATGAAAACAACTTTAAAAGTCTGTTAGTTAAATGATTCCTGATTACATAATAAATTTGTTTGTTGTACATAGAATAATGTTTATCTGATTTTGCAAATTGCTTGTGGATAGTTGACTGTTATTCTGATTTTCTTTAATGATTGTTTCCTCCATTCATATTAAAGGGCACCCTCCTCCCATTGTACCTGCACTGATCAATAAACTGGCACAAACCTACATGCTGGTGTACCTCGGCTGGTCAGGCAGCATCTCTGAAGGGAATAGATAGGTGACATTTTGGGTCGGATCATTAGATACTGATTCAATGGATAGGTGATGTTTCAGGTCAGTCTGAAGAAGGGTCCCGATCCAAAATGTCAACTGTCTAACCCTTCCAGAGATGCTACCTGACCTGTTGAGTTACTCCAGCACATGGTCTTTTGCTCAAGGTTCCAGCATTTGCAGTTTCTCGTGTCTCCAGCAAACTGGCTCACTGGTTTCAGATTCTTCAATTCCTGACCATGAATGAATTAAATCAAAAACGAGTTTTATGTGCCTTACCCTCAGGGGCATGTTAGTGGCAATTGATTATTTTTTTAAAGTGAAGTCATTATTTTATGGAATATGTAACCACCAGTTCTTCCTTTATTAGTTTGTTTCTCTAAACTCTGCTTTTCCGCACTGAATTGTTGATTTACTTTCTTGTGGTGTCAAAAATCTGACTCCAGAATGAAAGATAGATATGAAATACAAACTGTATAGATATAACAGGTGCTGTTCCTACTCGCCTTCATTCATTGGTCTGAACAATAACATTGCCATTTTCTGGGCAGCTGGAATTAGTCTTTTTTAAGGGCCTCATTGTTACTAATAACATTTTTATGAGTGTCTCCAAAGAGCAAAAGCATTGAAAAAACACAGACATAAATTTCAATCTCTTTTCGCACAGTCACTGTGACCGTTGGATAAATAACCAGCTAAACTCATTTACTGCAAATAAAATTATATTGAAGCCGTGTAGATTTTACAACAGATGGGAAACACAATAACCAGAGAATATTATTCTTTGAGGTTCAATCTTCAATTCTAGATGAAAGTGCCGTGAAACTGATGTTACAATTTTGCTGATGAAAAGACCTTTATTGTGTGAGGACATATTGACCTGAAACTTAACTCGGTCCATATTAGGCTTGGACAATCATTAGAGGGTTACTTAATTATATTCCAGTTATCAATTTTAATTTAAAAAAATGTAGGAGGATAATGAATTGGTCAAATGACTAGTGATGGATTTGCCACAAATCTCTTACTGCATTTGCCATATAATGACAATGGTATTATCTTGCATAGAAATATACATAAACAGTAGGCCATGAGTCCAAACCACCATTCAACACCATCATGATCTTACCAACTCTCATTGTTATGAGACCAACGTTACTCTTATCTCAGTCATTACAATTTTCAATTGCAGTACCAATTTTTGTATTTCCATCTGCTTAATGGTGTTGCAAACTCCATTGATTCCTACCCCCTGATCTCTAAGTGACCTCTGAACTCCCAATCTGCATGCACTCTTATCCCATGGCCCATTATTCTCCCATCTTTGCCACCTGTCTGACCCTGCAGCATTGCCACTGCCCCCTCACTCTACTGCGGCATGGTGGCGCAGCGGTAGAGTTGCTGCCTTACAGCGAATGCAGCGCCAGAGACCAGGGTTCAATCCAGACTGCGGGTGCTGCCTGTACGGAGCTTGTACGTCCTCCCCGTGACCAGCGTGGGTTTTCTCTGAGATCTTCGGTTTCCTCCCACACTCCAAAGAGGTACAGGTTTGTAGGTTAATTGGCTTGGTAAACGTAAAAAAGAAAAGTGTGCCTAGTGGGTATAGGATAGTGTTAATGTGTGGGGATCGCTGTTTGGCGTGTACCCGGTGGGCCGAAAGGGCCTGTTTCCGTGCTGTATCTCTAAATTAAACCTTTCCCTTCCACAATAAGCTCCTTGCCTCCTGTACCAAAGCACAGAAAATCTTCCGACCTTCAATCCACACCCCAGCACATCTCCAGACCTTAGATGCCCTTACCCACCAAGTGTCTCTGATTCTACCTCAGAAAAACAATGACCCTCTCAGTTTCCCCCCAATTCCAAGTCCTCCCTCTAACTGTTAGGCCAACTCTTGGCTACATTCCTCCTTCCATATCCAGCACAAGGAGAACAAAAGAGCTGTACAATTTCATCTCTGAAATCACATAATTTGACAAGAAATTAAAATATGTGATTCTGAAAGGAATAAAAACATATAATATGATGAGGATATTTTTCTACCATTGTTTACACTGATAGTTTGATTTGCCTATTTACAATCATTCAGTATCTTGACCTTAAAGGGACAGACCATCTTTTGCATAGTTTCAGTTTAGCTTCAGAATGGACTGCTTGTGCAATAATGCAGTTTCTATTATAGAACCATACATCATCCGAGTTGCTGCTAGGGCTTTGGATTTCAAGCATTTTATGAGGTTTTCTGATGTGCCTCCATCTCATGCTATGGATGCATTTGATTTCTAGTGCTTCCCGCCACCGCCCCTTTTGGATTTAATTTTCCATTCTACCTTAGATCTCATGAGCTTTCACTTTTATAACCAATCTTCTATGCAAGACATTGTCAACAGCTTTGTAGAAAATTAATTTGGACTGCATCAAATCTCCCCAAAACCCCTCTTCTCCTCCATAGGTTCCATATCTATCCCCCCCCTCCCCCCCGATTCCTCCCATCTGCATCCTCAATCCCATTTTCCTGTTCCAATTTCAGGAAAAGCCTATTGTCCATTCATTGTTGAGATGTAAGTCACCGGAGGAAGTTAGACAAATGCTGGATATGTTTAAGTTGGTCGATTGATGATGGCTGAGTGACTTCTCTCCGTTTCCCTCTGACCAATTTCCTCAACATCCATGATCTAGAAACCATTAAAAAATGTCAGAGCCTCAGAGCACAGTAATCGCCCATCAGCCCACTGCGTTTGTCCTGACCATTAATCCCCCACCTATATCAGTCCCACTTTATTCTCCCCACTGTCACATTCAATTCTGTCAGGCACTGCCACTTGCCTACAGAGTAGAGACAATTAACAGAGGCCAATTAATCCCACACAGTCACAGGGAGAATGTACAAAGTTCACATAGACAAACACGGAGGTGAGGATCAAACTCAGGTTGCTGGAGCTGTGCCACAGAGCTGCCCTACAGTTCTTCTAGCATAGCCTCCTCCCCAATCCTCCTATGAAAGTTGTCTGAAATTCCCTGCCTGTTGTGCCAAAATAGACTCACTCCTTTGTTCTGGACTCTTCAACTTGGTCCGAATATAGACTTTGAAAACTAATGTGATGCTATTGTGCCATTTACAGTTCACAGCAGCTTCTCAAGAAATATGATATGTCCCCAGTGTTGTTTATGAGTTCACATTGCTGGTTACCCGTGGCATTACATGAAACATAGAACTGTACACTACAGGAACGTGTATTATGTATGAACTTAGTGCTGCAGAAACTGTGCACCTTATTCCCCCCCCCCCCCTTTTCTTTTGTTTTTTTTTGTTTTCTTTTTGTTTTGCACTGAGTAGGAGCAGTTTTTAATCTCATTGTACATGTGTATAGTGACAATAAAAGGCATTCTGATTCTGATTCTGTGCTCTTCGGCCCACAGTGCTTGTGTCAAACATGATGCACAGCTTAACTGATCTCATCTACCTGCACATGATCCATATCCCTCTATTCCCTGCATTTCCACATGCCTATCCAAAAGCTTCCTAAATGCTACTATCGTATTAATGGATGATATCCCAGTCGTGGTGACAAGGTCTGGGGTTTGGTAAAATCTGCAATCTCAGATTTTCAGTGTGTGCAAACAAAGTGGATTTGGGAAGAAGGAGTGTGAAGCACTTTGCCCAGTATACTGTGAAGCACCTGTCACAACCACAGTAGGCCATCACACTGGAGACATAGGAATCATATCACATGTGAGGGCGTCAAAAATACAAAACCATAGAGGAAGGCAGATGATCCTTTCACACTGCTGCCAATGATTTACATATACAATCTGTAATCTTCCTTCACCAACAGCAATTAGACTCTACAAGACTTATTTAGAGCAATTATTTACACTCATTAGTTGATTTGCTTATTTACAGTCATTAGTCATTTTAATCTTAAAGGGACAGATCACTTTAAAGATAGCTTCAGTTTAACCCAGAATAGACTGTTCATGTGCATAATTCCCCTTTAACCAAGCCGCACATTACTGTGAGCAAGCATCATATGATGCTTTAAGCATCTGCTGAGCTATATTAATGAGGAATATGTCAACACATTTGTGTGAAATTTCTCTCTGCCATCTTAACACTTATTCATCTCAAGTTCTGATTTGAATTAACTTGGCAAAGTAGGAGATTTACATAGGATTTTGTTAATGTGCTTGTTGGTCACATTGTATGCGCCAGTTGCATTTTGAGTATCTGAAGGTTGTGGAGCAGAGAGACTCCAGAAGCAGTTGGTGACAGGGTCAAGCTGTGGTGTACTTCTTGCACAACCTGGCAATACATAGGTGGACCAAAATGCTGGACAAACTCAGCGGGTGAGGCAGCATCTATGGAGCGAAGGAAATAGGCAACGTTTCGGGTCGAAACCCTTCTTCAGATTTATTTTGGAAATTCTTCAGCGTTATAAATCTGTTGCATTTTATAATTGCACCTAAAATGCCTGTCAACACAGTCTACCTGAATAATGAAAGGCCTAGCTAGAGTGAAGAAGATGTTTCCAGTAGTGGGAGACCAGAGGGCAGAACCTCAGGGTAATAGGACCTCACTTTAGAATGGACATGAGGAAGAATGTATTTACCCATTGTGGTGAATCTCTGGATCACATTGCCACAGACGGCTGTGGAGGCCGAGTCATTGAGTCTTTTTAACCGGGAGATTGATAGGTTCTTGATTAATAAGGTTGTCAAACATTATGGGGAGAAGGCAGGACAATGGGGTTGAGAGGGAAAAATAGATCAGCCATGATTGAATGTCAGACTCGATGGGCCGAATGGCCCAATCCTGCTCCTATGTGGTCGTATGAACTTATGTATCAGCGACTGCGTATTAATGGGGAATGGAGTCTGAATAAAACCAACATACCTCCCACCTTTATGTGGTAATAGAGTTATAGAGTCAGAGAGCTGCGCAGCAGGGAAACATGCGCTTCAGCCCAACTGCTCTTGTCCTCCCAAACCTTTCCCATCCACCTACCTGTCCATATCTTTTAAATGCAGAAATTCACACCCCTCTGCACTGCCTTATTTATTGCACATGCACGGTCTAAAAACTCTGAAGCCAAGAACCACAGATACCCAAAATTAGTGTTATGAGGGCTGACTCTCTGAATGCACAATGATCCTAACTATTGATAAAAAATACAAATATGTCTGTGACCACGTTTGTGTATTCAGTAACAAAATAATCGATCCGGTCTGGAAACTTCCTTAATCTCAATGTTGCAAAATAACTTAACTGAAGACGTTTGATGCCTGGTTTGATGTAATCCCACTGTATTACATTAGGCTGATGTGTCTGATAATACCTCACGGTTATGAAAGTTTGCAACCGATATCTCTTGAGCAGCCAGCTTCCCGCTGTGGGCCAGAAGCCTGTGATCTGTAGACAGCACTGTTTGTTTACAAAGCTGTCCTTTTTAATTTCAAAACTTGATCAGTGCTTGTGGTTTATATTTGTCCAAAGCAATTTATCAGGATGCATCACAGCATGGTTTGGTAACAGCTCCATCCATGACTGCAAGAAATTGTAGAGAATTGTGGACGCAGCCCAGACTATCACACAAACCAAACTCCCTTCCATTGACTCCATTTACATGTCATGCTGCTTCGGCAAGGCCACCAGCATGATCAAGGATGAGCCGCACTCTGGCCACTCCCTCTTCTGCCCTCTCCCATTGGGCAACAGGTATGGAAGTGTGAAAATGCACACCTCCAGATTCAGGGACAGGTTCTTTCCAGCAGAAGAAGGGCCTCAAACCAAAATGTCGCCAATACCTTCTCTCCATAGATGATGCCTCACCCGCTGAGTTTCTCCAGCATTTTTTGTCTACCTTCGAATTTTCCAGCATCTGCAGTTCTTTCTGAAAACAATTATTTCCAGCTGTTATCAGGCAACTGAACCATAATACCAACAACTGGAGAGCAGCCCACAACCTATTATCTACCTCATTGGAAACCCTTGGACTATCTTTGATCGGAATTTACTGGACTTTATCTTTCACCATTACATTAGTCCCTTTGTCATATATTTATACACTGTGGATGGCTCGATTGTAATCATGTATTGTCTTTCCGCTGGCAGGTTAGCACATGACAAAAGTGTTTCACTGTACCTCAGTACATGTGGCAACAAACTAAACTCAAACATATTTAGAAGACTAGTTATCTTTTGTAGTAATGCCTGCCTTCCACATAATTCTTGTAGGATGGCCCATGTGTAACAAACCCAAACAACCCCCTCATCCAAAGCATTGACACAGATTGTTAACTGCTAGAACCTTACCACTGGCAACCCATGTATCACAGCAACCTAATTCAAAAATGGCCTGTTTCTTTGCATGTCCATTTCTTATCTGTTAACTAATCCTCAAACCACATATGGCATGTACTGTATATTGCATTGAAGAACACAAGCTGTTTAGTTTAGATTAGATTAATTTAGAAAAACTCAGTGGAAACAGGCACTTCGGCTCATTGTGTCCATGCCGACCAGCGATACCCACGCATTAACACTGTACTACACACTGGGGATAATTCACAATTTTACCAAACCAATTAACTTACAAACCTGCATGTCTTTGAAGTCTAGGTGGAGCACCCGGAGAAAACCCACTCAGGTCACAGGAAGAACATGCAAACTCCGTACAGAGAGCATCTATAGTCAGGATAGAACTCGTGTCTTTGGCACTGTAAGGCAGCAACTCTACCGCTGCGCCACCGTGCCGTACAATGGTTTGGTCAAACAAACAATGGTTTGTTTTTACAACCATTTTTGTGACATCTAATCAAAGACCTTAGAGAAATTGAAATGTACAACATCCATTGACACCCCCTTATCTCAATAAATTCCTACAGATTTGCCGAACATGGCCTTCCTTTCACTAATCTATGGTGACTCTTCCCAAACCTATTATTTCCTATAGTTTCCAAGTAAAATAAAGGAAGTGCAGATGCTGGGTTACAAAAAAAGACATGAAGTGCTAGAGTAACTCGGCAAGTCAGGCATAATTTCTGGAGATAATGAATAGGTGACATTTCGGGTTGGGACACTTCTTCAAACTGATTCTGGTGGGTGGGGAGGGGGGTGGAAGAAAGCAGGAAGAGAGAAGGAACAGAACTAAACCTGGTGATAGGTGGATACAGGTGAGGGTGGTGTAGGGTAGATCGATGGTTGGAAGCACGGTCGCTGAAAAAATTTAAGAAGTATCTAGATCAGTAGTTGAATCATCTAGTCGTAGAATATTATAGACATGCTGGAATGTTGGGATGAATACAGATGAGTATCCATTGGTTGGCTTGGACATGGTGGGTTGAATAGCTAGTCTTCATGCAATATGAGTCTCAGACTCTCTGACTCTCTGACTATGAGTCTATCACATTTCAACTTCCTCTTGTCAGGCATCCTATTAATCGAAGACATTCCTCCAGATCATGATTAAACATCCTCAACCAAAGCTTTGAGTTTTACAAATGGTTGCTCTGAGTCATGGACCTTGATGAAGGGTCTCGGCCCAAAACATCACTTACTGTATTCCTTTTCTCCACAGCTGATACTTTATTTGCCCTTATGGGACTGGGTTCCATACAAGAAACAATTACTTTTTAAAAATACACCGGAAATAGGAAATGCAAATCCCAGCATTGTCAACAGAAATCCCATCCCCTCTTACAGAAATCCCTGCCCTGTCAATTGAAGGGCTGCCATTTCAGTAATTTACACAATGGCAGGGTGAGATAACGAGCAGTCGAACTTGTATAGGAAGGAACTGCAGATGCTGGTTTACACCGAAGATAGACACAAAATGTTGGAGTAACTCAGCGCGTCAGGCAGCATCTCTGGAGAAAAGGAATAGGTGACGTTTCGGGTCAAGATCCTTCATAAGACACCAGCATTTTGTGTCTATCTCACTTGTAGCTGTTCCAGTCATTTGCAGGAGTGGTCAGCTCATTGCAGTCCAGAAATATCACCTGCAATGATTTATTCAGCTCCCATGTTGTGCCTCTGGTGCTAATTTTGATTTAGATTATTTTCCACAGCCCTCTCTAAAATCCAAGATAACTTTGTCTTCCTGCCTTGACACTGTCAAGTCTTATTTGTCTACTCAGATAAGCGTTAATTTATCCTGTTATCGTTAACCATCCTTCCTTTCCTCAGCATTGTTGCAGTTGCCCCTGGAAACAAGGACTAAAGAGAAACTCCAAAAAAAATAAAAGCAGATTCTCTTGAGATGAGCCTGGTTTTCCACTGCGTTATTTTGAGACCAGCCGGTGGTCTCTCAATCACTCGGTTAACATTCCCCTCTTAATAATGGGTCCTGGAACTCCTGTGAACAAGAAAACATGTCCTGTGAGTCCGGAAACATCACATAAATCATTGGCACAAGTCCCAAAATGTATGTTGTGAAATTAAATTAAATTAACTTCATTTCAGAAAGATCTCTGATGTTCCGGCATCTAGAGAAATATGCAGAAATCATGCTGAATTTGGGTGGCACAGTGGTGTAGTGATAGAGCTGTTGCCATACAGCACCAGAGACCCGGGTTCGATCCTGACTATGGGTGCTGTCTGCATGGAGTTTGTACGCTCTCCCTGTGACCACGTGGGTTTTCGCTGGGTGTTCCGGATTCCTCCCACACTCCAAAGACGTACAGGTTTGTAGGTTAATTGGCTTCAGTAAAATTGTAAATTTTCCCTAGTGTGTAGGATAATGTTAGTGTACATGTTGATAGCTGGTTGGTGCAGACTCAGTGGACTGAAGGACCTATTCCGCCCCTTATTTCTAAATTCTACATTTTAAATCGTAGTTATATTTCTTTCATTCATTAATCAATGGTCAGGAAAATGGTTTGCAGTCAGATCTGGCATCTGGGGTGTTTGTATATTTCCCACTCTCTTTAATGTCAATGGTTCATGGAGCATTTATGGAACTACCAAGCACCATGTAAAAAAAAGTGAAATAAAGATGTGTTTGGGTACTAATAGGAGCAACGTCCCAAAGTCTAGAAAATCTGCCAGTCTGGCACCACCAAGTCCCAATGGTGCTGGATTATTGGGCTTTTTTATTGTATTTTGTTTCAGGCACCAGGAAAATGAAAGTTACTGCATTGTCATAAAACCAAATCATTTCAACAATGAGCTGCAAGAAGGAAACCTTTGCCAGCTACTGCCTGAGGTGACTCCAGATTCACATTTGAGCAGCACAGTGAAACGACTTGCACTGTTGTGAAACAGTTTCAGCAGCCCGGGCTCAATCCTGACCTCCTTGTATCTGTGACTGTGAATGTTTCTATCGATTGCTCCAGTTCCTTCCCACATCCCAAAGACATGTAGTGGAGAAAGGAACAGCAGATGTTGATTTACACCATAGGTTGGTTCATTGGCCTCTGCAAATTGCCCTTGTACATAGGTAGTGCAACCAGTGTGTGTAGATGGAAATGTGGGCAGCATAAAATAGAACAGCATGGTGGCATATTGAATGGCAGGGCAGCCACAGTGCTGTAGCGACAGAACTGCTGCCTTACAGCATCAGAGTCCCGGGTTCGATCCTGAATACTCGTGCTGTCTGTACGGTGTTTATATGTTCTCCCGCGCCCACATGGGTTTTCCCCGGGTGCTTCAGTTTCCTCCCACAGTCTTAAGATGTACATGTTTGTAGGATAATTGGCTCTGGTACGAATTGTAAATTGTCCCTAGTGAGTAGGGTAGTGCTAGTGTACAGGGCACTATCGGGTCGGCACAGAGTCAGTGGGCCAAAGGGCCTGTTTCTCTTCTGACTCTCTAAACTAAACTAAATTAAATCTAAACTAAAATGGGATTACGATACGATTAGTGCAAATGGTTATTTGATGGCCAGTGCAAACTAGATGGGCTGAATGATCTGGTTCCATACTGTATTACTCAATGACACCATGTTATGGTTGACAATTAATACCCAGCAAGTCATAAAAGCAGTTTCTCCAAGATTAGAAAGCCTATAAATATTTTCTCAGGGATAATGTATTGTCACGTGTACCAATTAAGGTACAGTGAAATTCGAATTAATATCCAGCCATGCTAAAAAAAAGCAACAAGACACATAACTACATAAAAGTTAACATAAACATCCACCACAGTGGATTCTCCACTGTGATGGAAGGCATAAGGTCCAATCTCCTTCCTCGCTATTCTCCAGCGGTCGGGGCAGTCGAACCATCCACAATCAGGGTGATTAAAGCTCCCACAGCCAGTGGTCGAAGCCCCCGTGTCAGGGAGATTGAAACTCCCGCGTTGGTACGATCGAAACTCAGCGCGGTCGAATCACCGAATCATTTTTTTTTAAAGCTAAACACTAACAAAAGAAAGCGATGAAAGGTTCATTTACTTCAGTGCTGTTGGAAGGTCTTTCAGGGAACGATGACTTGTTAGATCAGCCACTTACCCAAAAATTCACAACAATTTAAATTTAATTTAACACACATGGATCTTCAGAAACATTTTGATGTGATACACCTAAGCATAAATTGTTATATTTAGTGTTTGCTTCTCTGAAAATATTTTATGTTTAATTCAAGGGGCAGGGGAGGTCCATTGGAATAAATATAAAAACCAGTGCCGGGATTCAATATACTGTGTAATAATTTGTGTGTTTCTAAATCCGGTAGCTTATATTGATAAAATAATTACTATATTCCTTTGAAAAAGATAAATTAAAAACTGTTTGTGATTGGAGATCGATGGTGGAGACAGATGCACATTTCCGTATTAATAAGAGGGCAAAAGGGTTCCAGGATCTGCTATTTGTTGTTCATTACTTGTTTTTTATAAAGTTCACTGTGTGTGACTCACTGAAAACACTTAATAACATGTTAAAGTGAGAATGGGTCAGGATAAACATTTCAGCAACTTCAAATACCAGAAATAATTGGTCCCCAAACCTAAAGGATAATTTCAGTAAAATTGGTGCATAATATTCAATCACGAGCCCCATCTCTATGGCAACTCCTAACCTTACCTCATCACATCTGACAAGTAGCTCTGCCCGCTCCACCTCCCATCACCCCCTGCTGTGCTGTCAGGATGAGTGATGTCAGTGGAAAGGGATAGAATGCTTCCCAACATCCTTCATCTGAGAAACATTGAAACATAGAAAATAGGTGCAGGAGTAGGCCATTCTGCCCTTCATGCCAGCACCGCCATTCAGTGTGATCATGACTGATCATCCAGAATCAGTACTCTGTTCCTGCTTTCTCCCCATATCCCTTGATTCCACTAGTCATATTCTTCACTCTTTAGCATTCCCTTTGCTCTACCTATTGTACATGAGTAAGGCTTGATTGCATTTAGATAGTGTATTATCTAATAGGAATAGACACCAGGCAAAACAAAGCTTTTCACTGTATGCATTCCAATAATAAACTGACCCCTTAGTGAAAGATTTGTTGACACCACAGAGGAAATATTGCAAATGTCATTTCTAAGTCATCTGTTGGAGTTTGCTCCTTAAAGGCAACCCAGCAGAAATGCAACCTTCCTTGTTCAATGACTGTGCCATCCTTTCTCTAAGCTTTGTGCACATGCCGCTCCGAGTTTTTGAGGATCGCACTCCGTGCTTTGAGAGAGCTGTGTTGTACGTTCTGTGTTAGATGTCACCGTAACTGACACAGGAAGTATTTAGAGAATGTGTGAGCTGCAGCACTGGGCTGAAGAACATGATGTGACAAACAGCATACACAATATACTGTATCTAGGTTGCTTTTTTAAAATATACTTCATGACTCACAACATTGTGATTCTGGGCAAGGCTCAAGATCAGGCACCGACAGATCATCAACAGTTGATCCAACTTACAGGGAGAAAGAAAGAACTTCCTTTAGTTTACATCTATCACAAATTTAAGGCCTCACAGAATACTTGCAGTCAACTAAGTCATTTTCAAGAGTGGCCGTTATGACAGTGTCAGGAGCATTGTCCTGATTTTTCAACAGCAAGATCCAACAAACCCCCAATGAGAGATCAACATATGGGGCGGCACGGTGGCCCAGTGGTAGAGTTGCTAACTTACAGCGCCAGAAACCTGGGTTCGGCCCTGACCACAGGTGCTGTCTGTACGGAGTTTGTACATTCTCCCCTCGACCAGCGTGGTTTTTCTCCGGTATCTCCAATTTATTCCCACATTCCGAAGACGTTCAAGTTTGTGGGTCAATTGGCTTGGTATAATTGTAAATTGCCCCTAGTGTGTGCAGGATCACGTTAGAGTGCAGGGATTGCTGGTCTGTGTGGACTCGGTGGGCCGAAGCGCATATTTCCATGCTGTATCTCTAAAGTAAACTAATATGTTTTTGTTATGTTCGGGGAGGGAGAAATATTGACCGGGAAAATTTGGAAAAAAATCACGTTCTTTATCGATGTCGCATCCAATCATAGAGTCATATAGCATAGAATCAAGCACTTCACCCCATCGTTAATGCAAAGCATCAAGTACCCATGGATACTAATCCAATGCATCAGGTCTTGCACTGTAGCCTACTATGCCTTGGCTGTTTAAATGCTTGTTCAAATACATTTTAAATGCTAATGGAGCACTTGTCCTCACCATTCTCTTGGACACTCTGTTCCAGATTCTAACTTTACTCTGGATGAAACAAATTCTTCTTCTGAACCTCTTATATCTCACCTTACACCTATGCCCTCTGGATATAGGCATCCACCAAGTTGGGCCTTAGTTTGATGTCACAACTGAAAGAGAATACCTCTGCTCTCTTTCTTCTCAAGTCTCTGGAGAGGGGGCTGGAATTGCAGCTTCCGAGTTAGAGTTTGGAGCTCTGTCACCGAACTGAGATTGACACCCAACCTGTGATGGAAAGTCATTAAAAAAACATATGACACTCGTAGTCTGTAATAAGAACAGTAAAGTTTGGAAGAACTTAGCAGGAGGGTATTTGGCCTGCAATATTGACTCTATCTCTCTTTGTAAACGTGCTGCCTGAACCTGATGAAAGTTTCCAGCAATTAGGCTTTTTATTTCTGAGAAACCCATCCACACCACCCTGATAGGGTACAGTTGTGTGAGTTTTAGTAACTAAATTAAAATGTGCACTACAGTTCCATAAGTGAGTTACAATCTCAATTTGGTAATTGAAGAACGTAAATTCTGTAATTGCAAATTTCTGGAATTTAAAGGAAGTTTAATCTTAGTAACAATGATCACAAAATGGTCAGGTTTTTATTAGATAGTTTACTGATGTCCCTCAGGGAAGGATATTTGCCATCCTTACTCATTCTGAACGGTACATGCCTGCAGGCATTTCAATGTGGTTGATTCTCAGCTGACTCCAACAAGGACATAATAGAAACAGGTGTAGGCCACTGGGCCCCTCAAGCATAGTTAGTTTAGTTTCGAGGTACAGTGGGGAAACAGGACCTTCAGCCTAACGAGTCCATGCCAACCATCAATCAGCTGTACACTAGTTCTATCCTACACACTAGGGACAATTTACAGAAGTCGATTAACCTGCAGACCTGCACTTTGGAATATGAGAGGAAACCGGAGCACTCGGATACATCCCACGCAATTACAGGGACAACGTACAAACTCCGTACAGACAGCAGCCGTAGTCAGGATCGAACCTGGGACTCTGGCACGGTAAGGCAGCAGGTCTACCACTGTGCTTGCCCGGCCGTACAATGTGGCCAGAGCTGATCTTCCCCAGGACTCCACTCCTCTTCTATGTCGGTTTGCCATAGCCCATAATGTTTCAAAAACTGATTTAGCATAAAATATTTTACCTTGCCTAAGAGAACATAGACAACAAATGGGAGCCCAGTGGTATCCCTAGCCCCTAATGAACAAATAAAGGTTCCTAGAGCCCAGAAGAATGGACGGCCCTGTGACTGGCTACAGCTGCCATTTTAGATATTTATTTCATTGAGCAAGCAAGCTATTAGTTAAGGTGACCCTATTTTAGTTTTACATCATTTTTCTTTCAGAAAAGACAATGCAGGCACCCACCCCTTAAACCCTGAACCGTTTCAATTGTATAGTTCATCGTGCACAAATGAATATTATTTTCACACATTGTTCAAGTGACTCATTCTCAAGAAAACAGTCATACATTATTAATCATTATTATTATAACCAGAGCACAATAGTCTTTACATGATTAATTTAGTCAGCTTGCTTTTATATTCCTCATTAATTAAATAATTTGTTGCACTACAATCATTAAGTTCATTTTACAAAAACATTTTGCGATGCAACATTTGCAATTGCAGATTAAAGTGCCATGCATTAGAAGCCCAATGAAGCTCTGTTGTCTGATTGTTAATGAACATGTCATGTTCCCATGGCTCTGTTTACGGTTACTTTACATTGGATGTTCCATCTTAGCAGCACACAATGGTAGGAGACAACTACAGGACAAACTCCAGGGCGAGTGAATGACTCTCGGGTGAATGCGATAAAAAGATAAAAAGGCTAGCAGGAAGAAGTTAGAGTGCCTGAGCGCCAATGATTGTCGTGAGGTTAGTGTCTATCGGTGGTTTGGTTTTAGTTTAATTTAGAGTTACAGCACGGAAACAGACCCCTCGGCCCACTGAGACCGCGCTGACCAACAATCACCCCGACACTAGTTTTATCCTACACACGAGGGACGTTTTTTTACATAAACCAATTAACCTACAAACCTGCACATCTTTGGAATGTGGGAGGAAACCGGAGCACCAGGAGAAAACCTACGCAGTCACAGGCAGAACATACAAACTCCATACAAACAGCACCCGTAGTCAGAATAGAACCCGAGTCCCTGTGGATGTAAGGCAGCAACTCTACCCCTGCGCCACCGTGCCGCCCGGTGCGAGGGTTATGCCTGAATATCAATGGCAGTGTCAGCTTGCAGCGTCTTAGCTTCAGTGTCAATGTGAGGACGGACTTGCTGCAAGTGACAGGGTGGTTTTGATAGTTTCTATATGTCAATAGAAGTGTGAAGGTCAATTTCATGAGTAGTGCCCGAGGTTAATGACTGGGTGCAATTGGTAGTGTGAGCCGTGTTTCTGACAGTAGTGTGTGAAGATTGCTGACGGAGTGTAATTGCCAATGTAAGGCTTCCGTCTATAGTGTGTGTGTGAGGCTGATATCTGAATGGAGTTGAAATGTGTATGAAGGAACTGCAGATGCTGGTTTAAACATCTGTGTAGTTGGCCGTGCAAGGCTTGTATCTGTGGTGTGTGAGGCTAAGGTTTGATTATAAATAGCAGAGTGAAGATGATGCATTTGAATGTCAGTGACAACATGAGGTTGGGTCTGAATGTAAATGACCATGTGAGATTGGAAGGTTACACAAAAAGCTGGAGAAACTCAGCGGGTGCAGCAGCATCTAGATTGGAATTGTGAGATTGGAATGTGTGAGGGGTAATGATAGGGCTAGAGTCTGAGTGCTGGGGGCAACATGGAATCTACTCCAATGGCTATTTGACATGGCATGCTGGTGTTTCAATGGAAATGTGACATTAGCGGCTGAGTGGTGTCAGTAGTATGATCCTTGAATGAGCCAGTTCGTGTTGAACACAGCCCACCACCTTAATCACCAGACATCATACATCTGCGATTACCTGGGCTAGATCAGATGCAAATCACACTGGCATTAGCATCGCCCCATTAGTTGGTGAGGCACACATCCATTAACCTGCATCAACTTCCCTTCTGTATGGATGATGTCTGTGCGTGTGTGCAGGCGTGCGTGTGTGTATGCATGTGTGTACGTGCGTGCGTGTGTGCGTGCATGTGTGTATGCATGTGCATGTGTGCGTGCATATGTGCGTGCATGTGTGTGTGTGGCGGTGGTGGTGGTCATAGTGTGGTGGACCACAATGATTTGCAGAGAGTTGTGGATATAGCCCTCTCTCCTATCAGCCCCATCTATATTTCACCCAGCCTCAGATACGCAGCCAACGTAATCAAGGACCACTTAGATCCAGATCACTCCCTTTATCTGCACTCCCAACAGGCAGAAGATACACAAGCTTGAAAGCAACTAGCATCAGATTCAATCTACTGAACAGACCTCTCATAAAATAAGGATGTAGTCCTGATCTCCCATCCTACCTCATTATAGCTCTTGCACTTTTTTCTTTTTTCTTATCTGTACTTTTCCCCAATAGCAGTAATACTGTAATACAGTAGAACCATATTCTGCACCCTGGTTATTTTTCCTCTGTGCATTACCTGCCCACTTCTATATGGTTTGATTGTCCTCATGAATTGTATGGCTGACTGGATGCCATGCAAAACTGCGTTTTTCACTACATCCCAAACACTTCACAATAATGAACCAAGACAAATACCAAAAATGCAGTTTAGTGTTTGGGCTGTTGGATAATAAAAAGAGATCAAATAATTGAGGAAATTCCCAAGTGACTATAGTTCAACTAAAGCAGTCGATAATAATTCCATAAAAAGCTCCTGTGAGCAGGTGTAAGGTGAGATAAGTTGTGTATGGTGGGGGAAATTGTGTAATTCCAGAACTTGCCAGGAAATTTGGGGCTTTAAGATTATAAAAAGGAGTGCCTAAAATCACACACAGGAGCAACGGTGGAGCTGCCACCTTACAGCACCAGAGACTTGGGTTTGATCCTGACTACGAGTGCTGTCTGTACGGAGTTTGTACGTTCTCCCCATGATCCCCATGGGTTTTCTCCGGGTGCTCCAGTTTCCTCCCACACTCCAAAGATGTACAAGTTTGTAGGCTAATTCGCTTGGTAAAATTGTAAATTGTGTGTAGGATAGTGTTAGTGTGTGGGGAATCGCTGGGTGGCGCGGACTTGGTGGGCCGAGGGGCCTGTTTCTGCACTGTATCTCTTAAAACTTAAAAAAAAACTCAGTATAACATGAGGTTTTATGTTAAATTTCCAAATGTGAGAAAGCTCTATGTTTGAGTCTTAAAAAAAGGTTATTTCAGTGTGAGCTCATTAGCCCTGAAACAGGAATTGTGCAGAATGGTGATGTATTTCCACTCACGGGTAGACTTCCTGCCAGGATATGGCAACGTGTCAAGCTGCATCTTGCCATGTTAGACAGGGTCACACTACATGTGGCCAACCTGGTGTTGTATTGCTAGTTTTGTTAAGATCAGGGAGGTCTGTGCTCGGGAACTGAATGGATTCTGATTCTTGGCAGATAAAATTGACATGCTAATCCACCATAGTTACAGCAGAATTTGTTAGAAAAGGGGCTCTGTCCTTCTCATTACTCGCTGAACCATAATGTAGGAAGGGGCATTTGAATGTCTGATCCTTGCACCGAGAAATATGATTTCAAATACTAATAGAGATAACTTGATTTTATATAAAGCCTTCAATGTGTATTCAGCTCTTTAAAAAACAGTGCAATTAGACTGATTGTTATTGTGGAAGAGAAATGCGGAATATATTACCAGAGAATGTCACCGAAACAAGCAGTTCAAGGAATGATAACTGATATGAACAATACATGGTGGACATAAATGCTGGAGGAACTCAGCGGGTGAGGCAGCATCTATGGAGAGAAGGAAAAGGCAATGTTTCGGGGAGAGACCCATCTTCAGACTGATGTTGGTAGAAGGGGGGAGGGGGGTGCGGGAAAAAGAAAGGAAGAGGCGGAGACAGTAGGCTTGTGGGAGAGCTGGGAAGGAGGAGGGGAAGGAGGGAGAAAGCAATGACTATCTGAAGTTAGAGAAGTCAATGTTCATACTGCCAGGGTGTAAACTACCTAAGTGAAATATGACGTGCTGCTCCTCCAATTTGCGCTGGGCCTCACTCTGGCAATGGAGGAGGCCCAGGACAGAAAGGTCAGATTCGGAATGGGAGGGGGAGTTGAAGAGCTGAACTACGGGGAGATCAGGTTGGTTAGTGCAAACTGAGCGGAGGTGTTGGGCGAAGCGATCGCCAAGCCTGCACTTGATCTCACCGATGTAGAGAAGTTGGTACCAGGAACAGCGGATGCAGTAGATGAGGTTGGAGGAGGTGCCGGTGATCCTCTGTCTCACCTGGAAAGATTGCTTGGGTCCTTGGATGGAGTCGTGGGGGAGGTCAAGCGACAAGTGTAGCATTTCCTGCAGTTGCAAGGGAAAGTACCTGGGGAGGGGGTGGTTTGGGTGGGAAGGGACGAATTGACCAGGGAAATACAAGGGTCAGGCATTCAAAAAGACAGAATAAAGATTGGCCACTGATTTAGATTGAGTGTGCAGCAGTAGATCTGCTGCCTCACAGTGCCAGAGACCCGGGTTCAATCCTGATTATGGGTGCTGTCCATGCAGAGTTTGCACATTCTCCCTGTGACCGTGTAGGTTTTCTTTAGGTGTTCCTGTTTCCTCCCACATTCCAAAGATGTGTACGTTTGTAGGTTAATTGGTTCCTATAAATTGCTCCTAATGTTTCGGATACAAAATGGGATAACATAGTACTAATGTACGGATGATCAATGGTCGGCATGGGCTTGGTGTCTGAAGGGCCTATTTCCACATCCAAACTAAACTAACCTAGACCACAAGGAATGCCCGTTAATATGGTTAGTACAAATGCAATTGCTAGAGAACTAGAATTGGACAGTACTATAACTAGAACTTCAAGTTCCTGGGCAACATATCTCTAAAGATCTGTCCTGGGCCCAGCTTCTGATGCAATCATAAAGAAAGCTCATCATTGCCTCTACATCCTTAGAAGATTAAGGAGATTCGGTATGTCGATGAATACCTTATTGAGCTCCTCCTTACATATGTATGGTGAACTGCATATCGACTGGTTGCATCTAGGCTTGGTTTGACAACTTGAACACCCAGGAAATTACAAAAAGTGGCGGACACCACCCGGTCACCATCATGGGTTTTGACCTCCCCACCATAGAAGGGATCTATAGGAAGTGTTGCCTCAAAAGGACAGCCTGCATCACCAAAGACCCACACCACCCCGGGCAGCCTCTCATTTCACTCCTACCATTGAGAAGAAGATATAGGAGTCGAAAAACTGTGACCGCCCGGTTCAAGAATAGCTTTTTCCAAACATCCATTAAACTCATGAACACTACACCACACTGATCGATGAACAATGGACTGTCTTGGGTCACACAATACTTTGGGCATTTTTTTTGCACTAGTATTGCGGTTATTAATGTAATTTTTTTTTTGTTTTGTTTATTACATATTATCCAGGCCTATTGTGTTATAGGTTTGTTGTGCGGCTGCAAGTAAGAATTTTATCATTCCCTTGTGGGTGCATACTGACAATTTTACTTCGGAGTCACGTGAGTGACTACGTGAAGACCCCGCCTGGCGCTGGAACGGCATTACGTCGTCGCTGTCGGCAACGAAAGAGCTGCAGAGCGCAGCTCCACACAGCGGTAAGGAACCGGCCCGCAGGTAAGAAAGTTTTACAAAATTTTGGGCGAGGTTTCAGAACTCCGTAGCCTGGTGGGTAAACCAGGAGGAGTTAGAGGAAAAAATAAAATGGAGAAGGCCAAGAAACAGCGGGTAAAACGTGCGTCCCGGGGTGCAGAAGAGTCGGGACAGCAGTTTAGTGCGGAGCCGGTTCCGATACCGGCGGCCGTTGAAACACCCGTTAGTGAGGCTTTGGTTGCTCCACAAATGGAAACTGTAGAGGAAATCCCAGTGCCTCAAAAAAGTAAAAGAAAAGCTGCAGGGCCTGGGTTTTCAGAGGACTCTGATTCTGAAGGTCCAGAAAAGAAGGCCTTATGGCTTAGGATGGACCAAATGGAGAAAATGCTCCAGACTATAATCAACCAAGGGTCTACGAACCCAGAATATTCCCAGGCAGCCCCTGAGGGGGTTCCATATCGTGAATATGGTGCCAATTCGAATTGGGAATTTGAAACCCCAGTGCCTGGGTATGGACTGGAGGAAGTCTCCTTTGAACAAGTTTCAGGAGTACCAGGGCTGTATGAGACAGACCCTGCAAGTGGTGTTTGTGGTCCGGAGGACACACCACAATTCAAATATATGGATCCAGGTGTGCCTGATGTGGCACAAGACTTTGCTATACCTGGAGGAAGCGGTGAGGCCATGGAAGAAAACCTGGCGGCCAATATTAATTATATGGTCTCTCACCCGCTTCAAGAGGCTGTTATGGTTGAGACAGCAGAAATATATAAAACACCGATCAATTGTGCCTCATTGAAGGTACCTACGGTGAATTCAGTTGTTTGGGCGCCTATGTCATCAATTATGCGGGCGCAGGAAATTCGATTTCAAAGAGTCCTCAAGCTGATTTCAGCTGGCATTACTGCATTTGGCAGACAAGTGGAAGGTTGTGGAATGACCAAAGTGCAGAAACATATGTTGGCCTTATTTTGCAACTCATTTTTTGAGATTAATTGCATGAGGAAGATTGCCATTCGACCTCTGTTACATCCAAGATTTGCAGGATTGTGTAAACCAAGCAATGTTCAAACTCCTGGGTTTTTGTTCGGAGAGGATTTGTCTAAACAAATTAAAGAAATGGATGAAGACGCAAAAACTTTTGGTCGTATGAGACCCTTCAACTTTGGCCAGAGATGGTCTGGCTATTCAAGGAAGAGATTTGATTTTGGAGCTGGTACAAGCCGAGGCAGGAGTATGATAAGGAGGAATTTCCAGCCAACACAGCCGAATGTACACCCATTCCTTGGGAAAAGGAGATCATCTCGTCCAGCTGGAGAGGTACATAAACATTATCCCATAAAAAAGGAATGCTGGGATGGGCCACAGATTGGCGGTAGACTCCAAATGTTTTATAAGGAATGGGACAATATTACAGTTGATCGTGTGGTATTAGACACTGTACAAGGATCTACCATTGATTTTGTGGAAGGTATGGTTCCATTGGGACAGTATGACCCTAGTCATCCTTTAAGGTTCTCCGAGTTTGAGGTTAATCAAATGGACAAAGAGATTAAGAGTTTGAGTAAAAAAGGTGTTATCGAGAGAACAGGAGAGGATCCACAACAAATTATATCAAACATTTTCCCCAGACTGAAGAAAGATGGGGGTTGTAGGATCATTTTAGATCTCACTTTTTTGAATACATTTGTCCAGTATAAACATTTTAAAATGGACACTTTCTACACTGCAATGCAGTTGGTATCAACAGGTTGTTATATGGCTACAATAGACTTGAAGGATGCATATTATTCGGTCTCAATTCGTCATGATTTTCGCAGGTATTTAAAGTTTAAATGGATGGGACAGCTGTGGCAATACAAAGCTTTGCCAAATGGATTAAGTTCAGCACCTAGATTGTTCACTAAATTGTTAAAACCAGCACTTGCACTGTTAAGGGCACAAAAACACATCGTTATGGCTTATCTAGATGACATTCTAATTGTCAATGCTAATCAGGAATTAGCTGGGGAATCAGTCTCAGCAACTATTAGCTTGTTGGAGAAGTTGGGGTTTCTGATCCATCCAACAAAGTCTAAGTTACAGCCGTCCCAAACCATTGAATATCTGGGGTTTCTGATTAACTCAGTCACCATGTTGGTAACTTTACCAATGAATAAGGAGTTAGATTTGACAGATGTATGTCAAAAATTGATTAACAAACCTTATCCCTCCATCCGAGAGGTTGCCAAGGGTATTGGTAAATTGGTAGCAGCATTTCCAGCAGTAGAATTTGGTCGGTTACATTACCAGAATCTTCAAAGGGCAAAAACTAAAGCACTAATTCAGCGAGCAGGCCATTTTGATAGGCCAATGCAATTGCCTAAGGAAGCTTTATCGGAATTACAATGGTGGATTGAGAATGTTCCACAAGCTGCTAAAAACATTTTAGTTCATCAGCCAGTCGTGGTATTACAAACTGACGCAAGTTCTCTCGGATGGGGGGCTACGGACAATGAGACCAGCTGTGGAGGCAGATGGGCTGTCCAAGAGGATTTATTGCTCCAAACATATGGTATTAATTATTTGGAGTTACTGGGAGCATTCTATGGATTAAAAGCTTATTGCTCTTCATTAAAGGATTTACATGTCCAAGTACAAATAGATAATACCACAGCTGTGGCATATATCAATCACATGGGTGGTGTCAGATCAATTCCATGTGATCATCTGGTAAACCAGATATGGCAATGGTGTATTACAAAAAATATTTGGCTTTCAGCTATGTATCTCCCAGGAAGAAACAATGTTGTGGCAGACAAAAGATCACGGATATTTAAAGACAATACAGAATGGATGTTAAATCCACAAATTTTCAAAAATATTGTCAGTCGGTATGGAGTACCGGACATTGATCTGTTTGCATCTAGATTGAATCACCAATTGCCGAAATACGTGTCTTGGGAACACGATCCGGGGGCAGTAGCGGTGGATGCTTTCTCGCTACACTGGGGGGATACGTTCTTTTATGCTTTTCCCCCATTCTGTCTCATTGGGCAATGTCTCAAGAAAATAGCGCAAGACGCTGCCAAAGGCATTTTGGTGGTGCCAAATTGGCCCACACAGTCATGGTTCCCATTGATGCTAGAAATGATTATCGAACCATGTATGGTTATTCCCAGTTGCGACAATCTGTTGACACAACCAGTAACAAAAGAAATTCATCCATTGCATGATCATATGAATTTGTTAATCTGCAGGTTCTGACCAGACCATTGCAAGAGTTTGAACTGTCGGACAGGACCATGGATGTTATAGATGCAGCTTGGAGGACTAGCACTAAAAAACAATATATGTCGTATATAAGAAAATGGGAAGCCTTTTGTACACAGTCAAAGATATCTTATCATTCTGCTAACATTTCAAATGTATTGGAGTTCCTTGCTGGGTTGCACTTTGATGAACATTTGAGTTATAGTGCCATTAATTGTGCTCGGAGTGCATTGTCATCCTATTTAGGACAAATTTCGGATCGAGATTCAGTTGGGTCTCACCCATTAGTATCCCGATTCATGAAAGGTATTTTTAATAAAAATCCTCCCAAGCCCAGATATACAGAAATTTGGGATGTTAGCATTGTTCTCACTTTGCTTAAACAATGGACTCCAATTAATTCAATGTCTTTACAGAACTTAACATTCAAGGTGGTTATGTTAATGGCATTGGTATCAGCTCAAAGAGTACAGACTTTGCAATTGTTAAGGTTGGATTGCATGCATGTGACTTCAGATAACATTGTGTTTTATGTCTATGACTTGATCAAACAAAGCAGACCAGGGAAAACTGGAATGAAGGTAATGTTTAAAGCATATCCTATTGATGAAACGTTGTGTGTAGTTAAGCATTTAACTCAATACATGGAGGTAACCAAAAGTCTCAGAGGTTCTGAGAAAGCGTTATTAATAACACACAAAAAACCACATACAAAAGTTTCAGTTCAAACCATTTCTAGATGGTTAAAACAGGTTTTGGGTCTAGCAGGAATAGACACTGATGTGTTTAAATCTCACTCCACTAGGGCAGCAGCTACGTCCGCGGCGAAGGTACAGGACGTACCACTCGATCAAATTTTAGAGGCCGCAGGGTGGTCTAGAGAAGAAACTTTTTCAAAGTTCTACAATAAACCCGTTGTCACGGTGCCAGGATTTGGACACGCAGTACTGGGTTCCCTTTGAATGCTTGCTTTGTTTATATTATCGATTTATATTATCGATTTATGTTACCATTTACATCATTTATCAATTGTTGTAATTTTCCCCTGCAATAGAGGGGTTCTTATTTTAAAAAAGTTGTTCTTTTTTATAATTAAAGGACTTATTACATAAAATATAACAATGTGTTAAAATATTTTTACTCACTACTGTTTTGACCAAACAGAGAGTCGTATGAAATGAGTTTACGACATGGAAAACACAGGGCTTTAAAATCTTCACGTAGTCACTCACGTGACTCCGAAGTAAAATAGTGAGATTAAACGAGAACTTACCTGTTCGAAGTTTGATCTTTATTTTATGAGGAGTTACGATGAGGGATTACGTGCCCTCCACTCCCAACCCTCATAATATAAATGATCATCTGGTAGTTCTAGTCTATTTTGAGCCTTACTATTTTACTCCGGCTATTTGGTTCTGTGTTTTTCATGCCGCTGCTTTGAAGTATGCCGTTCCAGCGCCAGGCGGGGTCTTCACGTAATCCCTCATCGTAACTCCTCATAAAATAAAGATCAAACTTCGAACAGGTAAGTTCTCGTTTAATCTCACTATTAAACATTCCATTCTTGAGGAAGTGTGGAGGAAGAAACTGCAGATGCTGGTTTAAACCGAAGATAGACATAAAAAGCTGGAGTAACTCTGCGGGTCAGACAGCTTATCTGGAGAAAAGGAATAGGTGCCATTGTGGGTCGAGAGGGTCGGATGGAAGGTCTCAACCCATTTTTTGTGTCTATCTGTGGGGGGCCAAGGAAGGCTTTAAGGCCTTTGTGGTGGGGGATGGAGGTGAAGAGAGACTGAAAGTCCATAGTCTGAAGAAGGGTCTCGACCCAAAACGTCACCTATTCCTTTTCTCCAGAGATGGTGTCTGGCCCGCTGTGTTACTCCAGCTTTTTATGTCTATCTTCAGACATTAAATTAAATTGTATAAGGAACAATAAGGTGGAATAAGGCAACGCAATTGAAGTGGAACAGTACATGAAATGTCCATTGATGTGGACATCAAAGAATGGACATCTGTGGACTGGGTGAACGATTGTTTATATTTATATGCAAAGATCAAGGAATGGACATTAGTGGACAGGACAAGAATGAGCATTGATATGCAGAGTGTATTGCAGCTCAGAGGCAAGCGGATATCTTTCCATAGAGAGGCAATGGAGAAAAATGATGCAGATATCATTGTACTCTCGTACTATGACCTGCTTGGAAATTTTAATAATTAAAAGGCAAGGCCAGAACTGATTATTCATCTGACAAAATATATTCTTTTAAGATTGGCATAAAGAAAATCTCCTTCAAATTAGGTTGTTACGGTGGCATGGCAGTATTAAGATGTATTGAACAGCTAACAAGCCACAGATTCTAATCAGGCCTTACTGTGGATCAGTACGTCCCTTTATTAATTCAGATTAAAATTTTATAATAAAATATTGCATTATCAATTTTGTTGCCTGGCCATTCAAAGATAAATTTAATTATAGGGCTGCCTATCCATTGGATCCCTGTGGATTAAATATCTCAAAATGTAATGATATCTGACATATAAAATGAAATTGGTGCATACGCTTCTCGTACTTCTCGAAGATTCTGTGTTGAAAGCTGCTGCCCGCTATGCTGGAGATTTGCAGGTTAGGAAAGAAAGAGGATATGAAGTGGTGACCAATTAACTGGGTTTTAGAAAACCCAATTTGTCCGCACCAAAATCTGACATCAAATGATAAATGAACAAATAATCCTCTCCAGTAACACAAGAAACTGCAGGTGTTTGAATTTTGAGCAAAACCCAAAGTGCTGGAGGAACTCGGTGGGTCAGACAGAAATGGAGTCTGAAGAAGCGTCCTGACCTGTAACATCAACTATCCATTTTCCTGCACAGATGCTGCCCGACCACCCACCTATATATAAGGTAATAATTTACAGCAGTCAATTGACAGACCAACCCATATGTGTTTGGGAGATGGTAGGAAACCAGGATGCCCAGCGGAACCCCTTGCAGCTGCAAGGATAAACATGCATACTCCACATCGACAGCACCCATGTGTGGGATTGAACCCGGGTCTCTCTCTCTCTCTCTCTGGGATGCATTGGCTCTACTAGTTTTATTAATTCCCTTATAGAAATATAGGCTCTACAAGTTCCCTTACAGAATAATGAAAGGCACAAATAGAGTGGATGTGCAAAGGATGTTTCCGCTAGTGGATGAGTCTAGGGCCAGAGGTCATAGCCTCAGAATTAAAGGGGGCTCTTTTTATTCAGGAGGTGAGGAGGAACTTCTTTAAGGCCCTGTCTCACGGTGCGAGTCCACCCACGAGTGACCCCAAGTGAAAGAGAAAAAACAGACTCGTGGTTATGCACGAGATTCTAAGTTTATGTTCAAATGTTTAACCGAGTTCCCACGGGTATGTCATTTCTGCGATGTTCCAAGGTGCTCTCCCGAGTTACCAAGTTCCTCTCCCGTTGCTCTTGAGCCAACCGTGAATGAAGGTAAGTGTGTGAGGGTGTGAGAAGTCCATGCCGGGTGCCAGCCGGCCGGCCGCAGCCGCTGTTCTTTCATATCGGTTGCACATCAGATTGTTGGGAGACGGAGCTCAGGGTTCGCCTCCTGGGCTGCATCAGTCTGGGGTGACAAGGCTCTTGGGTTAGGCTGGGATCATTCTCTGCGGGATGATCTTAGTGCGGGAGACATGTGTAGGAGAGGTGTACTGACTGTGTGGGCAGACACTTTGGTAGTGATTGCCCACCAGTCCCAAAAGCTGCTGTGTCTCCCTGTCCCTGGCAATCAAACAGCACAATAACCCTTCCCCCTCCATGCCAACACAAAGGGCAATGAGCCCAAGGCTTTAGTGTCAGAAACAGCGGGTAGGCGACAATCACCCGCATAACGCAAGAGAGATCATGCGCTATTGTAGTTCTCCTTTGCACGTTTGTGTTTCTGTCTTTCTCCATCTCATTGTTGACCCTGTCTGTCGCCACCCCCACACCCACCCTTCTGCTTCCCGGCCATGTGTGCGACCCCTTCCCTCCCCTCTCCAGCTCCCCGCCCATTGCACCGGGCGCGGGGGCTGCGCACCGTCTTCACATTGGCGACGATCCCAAGGCTTTAGGCGGAAGCTGGGGTAACAAGGGTACACAAAAGGCTGGAGAAACTCAGCGGGTGCAGCAGCATCTAAGGAGGGAAGGTGATAGGCAACATTTCGGGCCGAAACCCTTGTTTCAGACTGAAGAAGTGTTTCGGCCCAAAACGTTGCCTATCTCCTTCAGTTTCGTAGATACTGTTGCACCTGCTGAGTTTCTCCAGCCTTTTGTGTACCCGCGATTTTCCTCCTTTAGTTCCTTCTTTAACAGCTGGGGTAACAACGCGGGCCAGGTAACATCTCTGGAGAATGTGGATAGGTGATGTTTCGGATAAGGGCTCGTCTTCTGAAGAAGGATCTCGACCCGAAAAGTCACCTATTCCTTCTCTCCAGAGTTGCTGCCTGACCCGCCAGGATTCCAGCATTTTGTGTTGGGGATCAAACAAACCATCGTCCTGTACTGACTAATCTATTTATTTTAAATGCCAAGCAACATATTTCCTACTGCTTCCCCTAATTCCCATTCCTCGAGAAAGGGTTGAAACATTAACTTATCACAAAAGGTCACAAAATGTTGGAATAACTTTACGGGTCAGCCAGCATCTCTGGAGAAAATGGATAGTTGACGTTTCGGGTCGTGACTCTTCTTCAGGGCCGTTTGTTTAGTTTAGATACAGTGTGGAAACAGGCCCTTCAGCCCACCGAGCCCATGCTGACCACAATCACCCGGACAGTAGTTCCATCCTACACACTGCGGGGCAATTTACAGATGACAATTAACATACAAACCTGCACGTCTTTGGAATGTGGGAGGAAACTGGAGCACCCGGAAAAAATCTACGTGGTCACTGTGAGAACGTGCAAACTCCGTATGGACAGCACCAGTCATCAGGATTGAACTCGGGTTTCTGGTGCTGTGAGGCAGCAACTCTACTGCTGCACCACCAATGTGACATTCCAAGTTTTAGAATGAAGTTAGCTGCTTACAAATCCCATTCTCTGCCCAGCATGGAGAATCATGAATTGCCAAGACACAAGGCACTGTAGATATTGGTTTCCTTTTAAAAAATCATGAATTCAAAGTTATCTATTCAAGAATAATGTAGTGTGGTTTGTTGGATTTGTCCATACTCAACTTAAAATTGTCCATAATCTAGAACTTAAAGTTTTTTTAAGCATCTAGTGAAACACCACGGTAGACTCATGAATCACTAAGGTAAACGCACGGGCCACTACGTTATTACAATGAGTTTAAATGTTTCAATTTTTAACTTGAACAGTAAATTTGACTCGTGGAAAATATCAAACATGTTTGAATTTTTTCACGAGTTAACAAGTTTCACGGGTACCTGCCGTTAGCGCCACGAGTCGCAAGTTGCTCGCGCGAGTTCCGACGTTCCCGCTACGTTGATTGTACGGGATTACCACAAGCGATCGGGGTCCCTCGTGGGTCAACTCGCACCGTGAGACAGGGGTTTTCATCAGAGAGTAGTTAATCTGTGGAACTCATTGCCACAGAGGGCTATGGAGGCCAAGTCAGTGGATGTTTTTAAGGCAGAGGTAGACAAATTCTTGATTAGAACGGATCTCAAGGGTTATGGGGAGAAGGCAGGAAAATGGGATTAGGAGGCCGAGATCAACCATGATTGAATGGCGGAGTAGACTCGATGGACCAACTGGCCTAATTCTTCCCCTATAACTTGTGAACCTGTTGTGCCACCATATTTCCACCCATGTGCTTCAGCCATCAAAGTGTAGGGACAGACTTGGTAGACTATCTATTCTTACCTCGTTGTCTCTTTCCCATTTGTTATGTGTCTTTAACTTCTGGCACGGATTTAAAAGTGGACACTACTTAAATAAAATAAGCAACAGTATATAACCTGATAAAGTCAAAGTCAAAGTCAAAAGAGTTTATTGTCATGTGTCCCTGACAGGACAATGAAAATCTTTCTTTGCATAGCACAACAGAACATAGTAGGCATTGACTACAATTATATACGTAAATACACACATGAATTAATAAATTAATAAAGTGCAAATAACAGATGGAGGGATATTAATGTTCAGAGTTCCGAGCCTAATAGCCTGATGGTTGTGGGGAAGTAGCTATTCCTAAACCGGGTTGTTGCAGTCTTCAGGCTCCTGTACCTTCTACCCGAAGGTAGCAGGGAGATGAGTGTGTGGCCAGGGTGGTGTGGGTCCTTGATGATGCTGCCAGCCTTTTTGAGGCAGCGACTGTGATAAATCCCCTCGATGGAAGGAAGGTCAGAGCCGATGATGGACTGGGCAGCGTTTACTACTTTTTGTAGTCTTTTCCTCTCCAGGGCACTCAAATTGCCGAACCAAGCCACGATGCAACCGGTCAGCAAGCTCTCTACTGTGCACCTGTAGAAGTTAGAGAGAGTCCTCCTTGACAGACCAACTCTCCGTAATCTTCTCAGGAAGTAGAGGCGCTGATGAGCTTTCTTAAAACACCAAGTTATAAATATACAACACTGCATATAGTGCATTCATGTGTTATTAATCTACACTTTGCAAAATAGAGAGTTTTGAGATCACAAAGTGAAGGTGGTTAGAACTATCGGGACATGGAACAGTTACTATTTCACATAGAAAGGAATAATTAACTGCATGATTCAGTAGATTTGATCACTCCCTGAGTGTATAGAGATTGGAGGGGGTGTGGGGTGGGGGAATAGAAAGCAAAAAGCCTAGAGATGCCTTGCACCAATTATATACATCTCCTGGTAAGAATGCATTGGGAATATTGCATACCTGTCTGGTCTCTCTACTTAAAACACCATATGTTAAGAATGGAAGCAATCTGTTGGTTCACCAGGCTGATTCCTAACATGGCAGATTTGTAGGAAAATAAGAAGTGATCATATGAAATGTTCCAAAATCCTTCCAGACCTTAACAAATTAAAAGCAATTTGATGTTTTGTCTGGCTGGTATGTATCGATCCAGGATTCACAGTCATAGACAAAAGGGTCAATGATAACACCCACATTTATCTTTTATCCCCTCTCTTTCCCATTCCCCCTTCTACCCATATCCCTCCTTCCAGTTTTATATTTCACTCCTTCTCTTATTTCATTATCTGACACCCTTTTGCCTCCTTGTCACCTCTAGCGTTTGTCATTTACTCTACTCATCTGCCAATAACCTCACCCTTTAGCTCTCGCTACCTATCTCTTGCCAGGCTTTGCCCCATCTCCACCTCTTTTTCCAGCTTTCTCCCCCCTACTCCAATTAGTCTGAAGAAGAGTAACAACCCAAAAAGTTGTCTGGTCATTCCCTCTACAGATGCTGCCTTACCTGCTGAGTTATTCCAGCATCTTGACTTTAGCTCAAGATCCCAATATCTGAAATTCCTTGTGTCTCCTATTTAACATGTAAATTTAACGCATTCAGTTGCTACATATGAATACAGTGATAACAGAATAATTCACAGCATGTTAATGATGAGATACATTATTCCAATGCAACGTGAGATAAATAATTGTGTGTGTGTTGTTTATGCACCAGCCATTTTCGAGATGTTGTCACTTTCGTTCTCTATCGAGTGATAGGTAAGTCCTTGTGATACTGGTGCTGGCTGAGATGATGTATGAATGTGATCTGGTCGCTGTGAATTTGCATGGAACTGTGGAGAGTGGCTGTTTTAATTATGGGAGCCAGCTGAACAAATAGACAGCTGCGTTAGGCTCGACAAGACACACTGTCACAAAAGACAGTAACCTAAGGGAGATTTCAAACATTTGGTGAACTCATGGAGTTATTTTTGACACAATAGCTGAAGTTCTTTAAAGGGAAAGCAAAGTCCAAGGTTAGTACTTTAGTGTAAGGAGCTGATTCAGTTCTGTTGGGAGAAAGCAAATCAGGCTATAATTATAAGTACTCTATTGTCATTGATAAAATATATTTGATTTAATTTTAAGCTGTGAGCAATGGTAAAATTTTCTATATTGGGCTAATTTTTCAGCAGATTTCCTTCAACAAACTAATTATTGCTAAAGCACAAGAGGGTAATTTGAAGGATGCCATATTATAGTTTGCCAACATAGGCATTGCATCGAGTTTATTCAATAAAAGACATGATAATTCAGGCTTTGGAGAACTATAGTAAACAACCAAGACAAATGTAAAGGCCCAGATTTTGCTTTTATTCATTACACTGGAGAGCTTGCTGGGATATTTCAGTCAACTACAAGGGTAGGTCTGCTTCAGGAACAGCTTCTTCCCTAGAACCATCAGGCTATTAAACACTACAACCTCAAATAAGCTCTGAACTACATAGACTATCATTGCTATTATTGCACTATTATTGTTTATTTGTTTTTTTATGTTATATTTCATATGGTATATGTATATATGATATATGTATATATGAGTATGGCAGCACCTCTGGAGATGAAGGGTTTCGACCCGAAACTCCACCTATTCCTTTTCTTCAGAGATGCTGCCTGACCCGTTGAGCTACTCCAACATTTGAGGGGGGGGGGGGGGGGATGATGAAGGTTTAATAATCTGGAGGGGGTCTAAATAGGATAAAATAAATTAGATCAGAAGAGAGAGGAAAGACAGCTGGAACTGTCAGATACAGAACATGGTGACTTCTAGAAACCTGAAGTAAAGGAGAATGCTGGAAGTACGCAGCATGTCAGGCAGCTGATATGGAGAGAGAAACTAATAAGACAACATTCGGAATCAATTAGAGATGTTGGTTATCTAAAATAGTAAGATTAAACAAGAAAATGGAGAAAAGACATATTCTCTAAGAGTGAAAGAAGACGAGTTTAACAGAAAATGGGAAAAATGGATTAGGTATAGAAATAAAGACATCAACACTGAATAATTATATTGGCAATAATGTAAGTTATTGGAAAATGTATTAATATGAAAATAGTTCTGTATACGGCATCATTAGTTGTAAAGTGAACCCCCCGCTACACTGTTGTACGTTTCAATGTATTGTTGTATGTTTCATTATTATATTTGTGTTTTATTTGTGTATACATAAAAGCAATAAAAACTAAAGTGGAAAAAAAGATTAAACGAGAACTTACCCGTTTGCAGTTTGATCTTTATTTTATGAGGAATTAGGATGAGCGATTACGTGAAGAACCCCACCAGTCCGCATGCGCATCAATCTTCAAACCAGCGGTGTGAAATCATAGGTAACAGTAATTGAAGTAACATAGTAAGATCAGAAACTTAGAAATACCAGATGACCTTTGTAACATGAGGGTTGGGAGCGGTGGGCACGTAATCACTCATCGTAACTCCTCATAAAATAAAGATCAAACTTCAAACTGGTAAGTTCTCATTTAATCTTACTATTTTACTTCGGAGTCACGTTAGTGATTCCGTGAAGATTTCAAAGCTCTGTGATTTCATGCCATGAGAAACGAGTCTACACAACCACAACTGCTTCATTGACAGATGAGAGAAACATTCATAATGAATAAATAATAATAATAGTAACCCCTCTCATCCGGGAGGAAATTATACAACTGAACCTAAAATAGAGTTGGCAAATACCCCTGGTCTGACAATGGGTTATTATAAAATGTTTGGAAAGTTTGTTCATTTGACCATCCTGCAGCCACTAGGATGTGGTCCAGCGGAATGTAAATAACCCTTGCTGCTGATGTAGTAGCAGCCCTGGTGGAGTGATTTAAAATCAGTATCTACTCCTGCATAAACCAAATCCCGTTTCACCGCCTGGAGATGGTCTGAACTGATACCTTCTTATAAAGTTTTTTGTAACTAACAAGCATTGCTAGTTCAGAGCCTCTAAGGCTCTTGGTGACCTTGACATTGTTGTACACGTGTGACCTCACATACCGAAGGTCCCTGGGTATGCCATGAAACTAGTTTGAGACCTGACACCTCTTCTGCTCTGCTTAACTAAAACATAAAATATTGTATTATTTGCAGATGTAACCATCCTGTCCAGTCGCAATTATGTAGCGACTGAACCCGTTGCACTGAGACCAGCGCCATGAGGATAACTACCTTATGAGAGACGGCCAAAGCTAAGGATGTAGCTGGAGCTCCCTGGTGAAGTAGTGTTAACACAATGTCAATATCCTATACTGCCCTGCACTTGTCCTGGGAGAACTTGTGTAAAAGATATCCTTTACAAACTCGATATCTGGGAGTGAAACCCAACAGAGTGGGTCCCATTCACTGCAGCGAACATGATGGGAAGGCAAATTGGGCACAGTTAATGGCCCTATAACTCAATTATTGTCAAAGACCCATTTGAAAATGAACTCCAAGTCGTCAGTAATCTGTACCGTTTTAAATGCAACATTAGCATTAAACAAAACGCATCCCATCTGCTGAAGAAGAACTGTACTGCTTTTTTGAATGCTATCCCTGCACTCTGCAGTGAGCACATACATGGATCGGTGTGACAACCCGAGCCGTAGGAGCAGTCTACTCAGAATCTGCAAATGAATAAATTGATTTTATCATGCAGAGGCTGGTTTCCCGAGCCACAGGCTGACCAGCAAAGTTTTACGTTTAGAATGGCGGTATAAGGTTGTATTATTATTCCTGACAAAGCAGGAACCTAGAGTCTATAGATAGTTGATACCAATAACTGAAGAATTGGCAACTCATGTAAATCTCCTCCACCTCTGAACTACAGATGACATTGGCAATTTTCCACCTTAGAGTACTTAGCATCAGTTTGTAATATAACTGAAATTTTACTGACCAAACTACTGGAGCAATGCTGAATAGTGTTCGTCCATCATTGTGACTTTGGTAGCTTCAGCTGGTAATAGCATAGGTCTGTTAACAATGACCTAGACAGCACTTGAGAGGTTGCTACTTTCACAGTTGAAATACAGCTACTATACTGCCAATTTCTCTTGATGAATAGAAGGCTGCTTTATAACAACAAGTTTGTTACATGTTTCTATTAACTCCAATCTCTTGCCCCAGGACGGAGTCATAGGTTAATTAATAGTTGAAGGTAAATCCCAATGACCAGCAAGTCTATTTGGCAACTACTTAAATTTAACTGGATGGATGAGCAACCCCAATTATCATTACTGTTATCATTACTGTTATCATTGCCTCCTCCTGATAATTTCAAATGTCTCCAGTGATCCCTGTAAATGGGAACTGAATAGAATGTATCTTTGAGATCCTTATGAAAATCAGTTGTTATTCAGTAATGAAGTTTCCTATTCGGAAAAGTTTATACTGCACATGCGAGTTACAAGACATTCTCCATCTATTACAATGAACAGGCCACGTCTGCCATCATTCCGTGCCTGCCTCGAACGTCAACTCTGGCCCGATTTCTGATCCAGTCTTGGAAGACAATCCTGGCCATAATAATGAGCCTACCTCATAATTCTGAACCTGCCTCTAAAGGCTAATTCTTAGCCTGCCGTGAAAGACAACTCTGGCCATATTTCAGATCCTGTCTCGAAGGCAATCCTGGCCATAATACTGAACCTGCCTCAAAAGACAATAATGGCCCTAATTCCAAACCTGCTTGGAATGCTAGTATTGCGCAGTTTTATATGGTTAGGTGCCACTAAGTAGGTGACAATGCCTTAACCATACGTGTGTTGTACAAACAAGTGTAAAAAATTACCAACTTGTAAGTGGCCCATTTACCCCATGTTTCGGAAGTGCCAGACCCACCTACCTGCCTGTTACAGAGTAGGACTCGGCAGTAGAATAAGTCTGCCCTGCATGTTCTCCTCCACCAAGAGGGAGACATTAAGCAGCCCTGAAACAGGTGCAGCTGGCATGGGTTCTCTAAGAGGCCGGCGCTAACACAACTCCTCCCGTTGGAGTGTATCTTGGTGGAGCATCCTCTCCATTAGGAGCTCCATCCAGTTTAGTCCACATATGTTAACCATTACCGGAGGGGAACCCTCCCAGCCCGACTCGTCCCGAGTCCATAGGCCTGACCGACTTTATTGTTGGTTTTACCCCATGTCCTGGGGACCACAGCGGTCTGTGAGCCGCTGACCGTACTGTGAGCGACTGTGGTGGTGATACTGCCTTCCTCCTGGATTTACCTCTCCACGGGAACCACAGCGGTCTGGAAGCCACTGACCGCATTGTCAGCGACTGGTGTCGCGAACCCGATGGCCGCCGGCTACCCGCAATTCCACGATCCGGACCGGAGTCTCCCCACAGTCCAAGCCGGTTTCCCCGCGGCTCGCCGGACTTTACGACAATATCCAACAGGAAACCTCTATAAGAAGAGTTTCCTGCAAGAAAAACCTGGTAAGAAATACAAAACTTACCTGTAGGTTTAAACTTACCGCTGGCAGGACCGTTAGCGCCTGCCAGTCAGTCGCTGAGCCATGCGACAGATGTAAATGACGCACATGCAGACTGGCGGGGTTCTTCAGGGAATCACTCACGTGACTCCGAAATAAAATAGTTGAGTTCAATGTTGAGACTGAGGGTCTGTGATTTGTCTATTTGGAAGATTACTGAGTGTTCTTCAGGCCTTTGCTGAGATGTGTGGTAAACATCAAACCCTAGGAGATCAGGGTGGGAGTTGGATGAAGAATTAAAGTGCCAAGCAAATGGATGTTCAGGTTCCCTCTTGCTGACCTAGCTTATGTGTTCTGCAAAGCAGAACTGGATGTATCTGGATGCAGAACTGGATGCATGGTTTGGGAACAGCTCCATCCAGGACTGCAAAACCATCACACTAACCAAACTCCTTTCCATCGACTCAATTTACACCTCATGCTGCCTCGACAAGGCCACCAGCATAATCAAGGACGAGCCGCACCCCGGCCACTCTCTCTTCTCCACTGTTGCATCGGGCAAAAGGTATAGAAGTGTGAAAACACACACCTCCAGATTCAGGGACAGTTTCTTCCCACCTGTTTTCAGGCAACTTAACCATCCTACCAATGACTAGAGTGCGGTTCTGAGCTACTATCTACCTAAAGGGAGACTCTCGGACTATCTTTGATCGGACTAGTTGCTTTATCTTGCACTATACGCCATTCACATTATTCCCGATATCATGTACACTGTGAATGGCTCAATTGTAGACATCTATTGTCTTTCTGCAGACTGGTTATCATGCACCAAAAGCTCTTCACTGTACGCGGTACATGTGACAACAAACTAAACTAAACAGTCACCAAATGCAGAGGAGACCAATCATGATCACCAGCGTCAATACATTGAATTATAAATACAATGGAATTGCTGCTTCATCTGCGAAGGAGCATTTAGTTCTTGGATGGTGGAAAGGAAAGAAAAAAAAGGCTGCAAAGGAAGATAATGTGGGAAGAGTAGTTATTGCGTAGGAAGGAACTGCAGAATCTGGTTTACACCGAAGATAGACACAAAATGGTGGAGTAACTCAGCGGCACAGGGAGTATCTCTGGAGAGAAGGAATGGGTGACGTTTCGGCTCAAGATCCTTCTTCAGACTGAAAGTCAGGGTAGAGGGAGATACTGAGATAAGGAAGTCTAAGGTGCGAAAAAGAGACATCAAAAGAGATGTATCTTATTCTAAGGAAAATGAATAGTTATTGGTGGATAGACAAGAGTAAACTGTAGAAAAAGAAACTCATCTATTCTTTGATGAGTAGGTACCACAACATTGGAGGTCTTTTGGTTGCATTCAATAAAAATATTTTTTGTCACTGTAATTACAAAAAAAGTAGATCAGTCAGCTCACTGCGATCTGTGATACTTTGCTTCAAAATAGTATATCATGTTACAGTTTCCTTCCTTTGTACTTCTCATGTTTCAAAGGGCATCTTAGCACAACTTGCACCTTGCACTCCAATTTAATGAGACCAAGGTGCACGAAAGATAACTGCCAACATCGCTTAGGATTTCAATTTCATGTCCAACAGATCATAGTTAAACCACTGCTCAATTACAGTCTTAGATCAATAAATCAAAGTCATCCACAAGCTTAGTGTAATCATAGTTTTACAATATTTCTGTTCAGATTTTTGACTCGGAAAGAAAATTAATAAAATATTAAATATGAAAACCAGCATACTTTAATCATTTAGGAATAATCTTGATTTTGACCGAGTTATATAAGTCTGCCTGGCGCTCTTCATGGAAGTGCAGTATCTACTTGGATTATAGTAGCCTGCAGCCCCTTATTTCTGTCTCCAAGATAAACTAATTATAGCATGCCGTTGAGTAAATATGGAGATGAGACCCATTAACTTTTGCTTCATGGATGTCAAACGTTGACCTTTACTTTAGACTTTAGATTTTAGAGATACAGCACCAAATCAGGTCCTTCGGCCAAACAAGTTCACACTGACCAATGATCACCCTGTACACTAACACTATCCTCCACATTAGGGACAATTTAACTGAAGCTAATTAACCTACATCTTTGGAACATGGGCGGAAACCGGAGCACCTGGAGAAAACCACAAAATCATAGGGAGAACGTAAACTCTGTACAGACAGCCCCTGTAGTCATGATCGAACCCGGGACTCTGGCGCTGTAAAGCAGCAACTCAACCGCAGCGCCACTGTACCACCTCTGTGCTGCCACTGTGCCGCCCCTGAACTCTTCCTGTCTGCTCAATCTCATTTGATGTGGAAGCCCTACAGCCGAGTGAAGGGAAGATTTCATGACTTCAAAGTCAAAAGTCAAAAGAGTTTATTGTCATGTGTCCCTAACAGGACAATGAAATTCTTTCTTTGCACAGCACAACAGAACATAGCAGGTATTGACTACAATTAAATACATAAATACACATATGAATGAATAAATTAATAAATAACAGATGGAGGGATATTAATGTTCAGAGTTTTGTCCGAGCCAAGTTTAGTTGCCTGATGGCTGTGGGGAAGTAGCTGTTCCTGAACCAGGTCGTTGCAGTCCTCAGGCTCCTGTACCTTCTACCTAAAGGTAGCAGCGAGATGAGTGTGTGGCCAGGGTGGTGTGGGTCCTTGATGATGCTGCCAGCCTTTTTGAGGCAGCGACTGTGGTAGATCCCCTCGATGCAACGAAGGTCAGAGCCGATGATGGACTGGGCAGTGTTTACTACTTTTTGTAGTCTTTTCCTCTCCAGGGCACTCAAGTTGCCGAACCAAGCCACGATGCAACAGGTCAGCAAGCTCTCTACTGTGCACCTGTAGAAGTTAGAGAGAGTCCTCCTTGACAGACCGACTCTCCGTAATCTTCTCAGGAAGTAGAGGCGCTGATGAGCTTTCTTAATAATTGCATCTGTGTTCTCGAACCAGGAAAGATCTTCACAGATGTGCACGCCCAGGAATTTGAAGCTTGACCCTTTCAACCATCGACCCGTTGATATAAACAGGACTGTGTGTCCACATCCTACTCCTTCCAAAGTCTACAATCAGTTCATTGGTTTTGCTGGTGTTGAGGGCCAGGTTGTTGTGCTGGCACCATATGGACAGTTGCTCAATCTCTCTTCTATGCTCTGACTCATCCCCATCTGTGATACGTCCCACAACAGTGGTATCGTCAGCGAACTTGATGATGGAGTTCGCACTATGACCGGGTACGCAGTCATGAGTATAGAGTGAGTACAGCAGGGGGCTGAGCACGCAGCCTTCAGGTGCTCCCGCGCTGATTGTTATCGAGTCTGACACATTTCCACCAAAACGAACAGACTGTGGTCTGTGAATGAGGAAGTCAAGGATCCAATTGCAGAGGGATGCACAGAGACTTCAACCACCATTGCATGCAGAAACCAGTCACCCGGCTCAAAGGGCCGAATGGCCTACTCCTGCACCTATTTTCTAAGTTTCTATGTCCGAGACAGGAGCTTATCAGAGCCACTGAGCCTCTTTTCCTGGGGAGACAGCAAGTGGGAAAATGCCTGGTAAGGCTTCTATATTTAGAGGCAATACTGTAATTATAAACAGCCCATCAACACATTTTAGTTTTCCTTTCCAAGTTGTATGAGTACCATTAACACGCAGACAGCACCTCTTCTGTTTAGTCATTAGATTAAGCTGTTGTATAAAAACCCTAATTTAAAAAAAAGCACTCTCATGTTGACATTAATAAATGGTCTATTTTAGCAGGCAGTAATGAGGAGTGTGACATCATCATCGCGTGACAAAGTAGTGTTAATGATTTCTTCAGAGCTGCTAATGGCTGCTCTCAGTGAGTGGAAATTGTGCACTTTCAAGTCTAGTTGATCTCTGCTGTTGAGTTGATAAAAATAAATTAATACCAGAAATCAGATATCAAAAGCATTCCCTGGTTATTAAGCAGGAATTATTCAGAACTACAACATCCCATAAAGGCAAACAAATTATTTGGGGATATTACTATTAATGGGGTTCAACGGCACTATCTCAACACAGTAGTCATCCTTCAATAGAAGCATTTAAAGTGGGCACATGCCAGAAATGCTATGATCCAAACTATTTGATTAAAAAAACCCATAGCAATTATTGTCTGTTTACCTAAAATGTTATACACGTTCTTATTCCATGCAGTTATAACATGGTGAAAATTTGTGTTGTGCATAATAAAGAAGATTGTCTATGCCCACAACAGGAAAATGTTTTGATAGAAAGTTAGATGGAGCTTTGGCTGATGGAATTTAATCCTGACAAGTGCATAATGATACATTTTTGTAAGTCAGGTAGGGGTATACAGTAAGGTCGCGACAAGGGTGGCATAGTGGCACCGCTGTAGAGTTGCTTAGGTTCAATCCTGACTAAAGATGCTGTCTGTGTGGAGTGTGAACCTGTGACCATGTGGGCTTTCTACAGATGCTCAGTTTTCCTCCCACCCTCCAAAGACGTACAGATTTGTAGATTAATTGGGTTAGGTATGTTGTAAAATTGTGATTGCTGGCTGGCACAGAGTCGGTGGGCCGGAGGAATGTTTCCGTGCTGTATCTCTAAAGTCTAATGATAAATAGTAAGATTAAACGAGAACTTACCAGTTTGAAGTTTGATCTTTATTTTATGAGGAGTTGCGATGAGGGATTTCGTGAAGAACCCGCCAGCACGCATGCGCGACATACTTCAAAGCCGCGGTGTGGAATCACAGAAAAACCAAGCCAAGAAATGACTTGTTATAGTAAGATTAAAGAGACTCTAGTTACCAGTTGACTTTATGATCGAGGGTTGGGAGCGGAGGGCACGAAATCCCTCATCGCAACTCCTCATAAAATAAAGATCAAACTTCAAACTGGTAAGTTCTCGTTTAATCTTACTATTTCATTTCGGAGTCACGTGAGTGACTTCGTGAAGACTTCAAAGCTTCTGTGATTTCACGCCCTGGACAACGTCCATGCTATCACACACGCTACTGAAAAGGTGGACAGCAGTAATCAATTTCCGTCACTGTTTCTCTGAAAAAAATAATAATATTTATTAATAACAACAAGAAAGGACCCCTCACTGAGGGGGAACTGCATGTTCTCGGCCTGCATCCAGCACGGCTCCTGCGAACATTCCAGGTATGGTGACGGGTTTATTGTAAAACCGTTGAAAAGTGGCTTCACTGGCCCATCCCGCTGTGGCAAGTATCTGGTCCATGGGCACCTCCATGGCCTTTGCCGCCGATGTTGATGCTGCCCTGGTGGAATGGGATTTAAAAACATCAGTGTCAATACCTGCTTTGTTCAAGACGATCCTGAGCCATCGGGATATCGTCTGCACCGTCACTCTATGGTGAGGTTTTTTGTGACTGATGAACAGGTATTGCTCCATTCCCCTTATTTTCCTCGTCACTTTGATATAGTGGCGGATATGGGTGGCTATGCATAGCCTAGCATCAGCGGGGTATGCTGGAAACTCCAGCTGCAGCCCTGTGAATCCAGGTCTATGCTGCTTGAGCAATTCATCAATGAAGAAAGTGACCCGTTCAGGGGTAGAGATCATTCTGTCGATCTTGGCCTTGTGAAGCGTTTGCACCCTTTGTGCTGAAGTAAGTGCCATCAACATCACCACCTTCAGGGTGAGTTTGTCCAATTCGAGCCCCGTCATGGGTGACCATGTTCTCAGCAGGGTCAGCACTTTGCCAATATCCCATGTGACGTTGTAACGGGGCCTCGGCGGGTTGGAATTAAATATCCCCCGCATAAGTTTGGAGACCAATTTATTGGATCCTACCTCAATATTGAGGTAGGACGAGAGCGCACTCCTGGCGCTATTGATGGCACTATAGCTGAGATGTTGATCATGGTGTAGCCCCGCAAGAAATTCCAGCACATCTGTGATGGAGACGGAGTCATATGCAACGTCCATGCGGCCACAATAGGATTCCCATTTCCTGATGTACGATAAGTACTGCCGTCTTGAGGACTCCCTGCATGATGCTCCCATGGTATCCATTGTCCTTGAAGATAGACCATACTGAAGTAGTGGCCTGTTCAGATCCTGCAAGCCAATAGATTCAAATGACTATGGCAGGGGTGTGGTTCCCCTGTGGCAGGGTTCGTCACCAATTGTGGGCAACCCTCCAAGAGGACCCATGGTTGACTTATCATTCCAAGGACCACCGGATACCATGATTGCGTAGGCCAGTCGGGTATAATGAGGATGCCCTTGGCAGCATCGAGCTGGATTTTCCGCAATACCCGACTGATGAGGCAGAATGGAGGAAAGGCATAGAAGAACCATTTCCCCCAGTCTAGCGAGAATGCGTCCATCGCCATTGCCCCAGGATCTGGCTCCCATGATACGTATGTTGGTACCTGATGGTTCAACCGTGACGCAAAAAGGTCAATATCCGGTTTACCAAATTTGGCTGTAATTTTGGTGAATATTTGGGGGTTCAACATCCACTCGATGTTGTCATTGAACTTCCGTGACCTGGTGTCCGCCACTGTATTGAGCTCACCTGGCAAGTAGGTAGCTGAGATCCAAATATTCCGTTGAATACACCAGAGCCAAATTGTGTTTGCCAATTCATTGCATGAAATTGACCTGGTACCGCCCATATGATTCAGATAAGCCACCGCAGTGGTATTGTCTATTTGGAGACGGACATGAGTGTTAGTCATGTTTGAACAATAGGCTCTAAGTCCGTGGAATGCTCCTAGCATCTCCAAATAGTTTATCCCTTGTGCTAACAACAAAGTAGCTTCAAGTGAATCCCATCTACCTCCACAACTGTTATTGTTGTCTGTAGCTCCCCAGCCATGGGAGCTTGCATCTGTTTGCAAGTATACCTTTGGACGAGGCACAATGATGGGTTTAAATGAGTTATGGATATTGCCAATCCACCATAGTAACTCAAGTTTTGCCTTAACCGGCAACTGCATGGGTCTATCATAATGTCCAGCATTTAATTTTAATGCTGTTATTTTTGACCTTTGTAAATTCTGATAGTGTAAAGGTCCATATTGAGCAGCTGGAAATACTGCTACAATTTTGCCAATTACCCTGGCAGTTAATCTGATAGACGGTATACTGGCGCAGACCAGGTTCTTGCATGCTTGAAACACATCACCAACTTTGTTAGTTGGGATGGTGGTGATCATGCGATTGGAGTCTATTGTGAACCCCAAGTAGTCCATGATCTGTGCGGGGAGGAACTTTGATTTGTCTGGATGGATTATAAACCCCATTTGTTGAAAAATTTCCACTGTGGCTGAAACCGCCAACTCTGCGGATTCCAGAGTGTGCCCAATTATCAGAATGTCATCCAAATAAGCCATGACCGTATGATTTTGTCTCCGCAGTGTAGATAACACTGGCTTGAGTAGTTTGGTGAACAGTCTGGGGGCTGTAGTAAGCCCATTGGGCAATGCTTTGTATTGCCAAAGCTGATCCATCCAGGTAAACTTCAAGAACTTCCTATGATGTTTCCGAATGGATACTGAATAGTATGCATCTTTTAAATCAATGCATGCCATGAAGCAGCCCTCCGAAATCAAAGATTTGGCTGTTTCAAATGTGTCCATTTTGAAATGGGTGTATTTTACAAAGGTATTCAAGTGAGTTAAATCTATAATGACCCGGCATCCACCGTCTTTTTTAGTTTTAGTAAATATATTAGACACAAATTCAACTGGTTCATGTGTGGTTCGTTCTATCACACCTTTGTCTTGTAAACTCAAGATTTCAGCATAGCCTTCTGCCAATTCTTTTTTGGAAAGTGCAAATTTGCGATTCGGCATATGCTGGGGTGGAGGCAATTGGCCATGAATAAACTCAATTTCATAACCCTGAATACTTTGCAAGATAAACTCATCTGAAGTGATGGTTTCCCAAGCCTCCTTAAATCCCCGTAATCTGCCCCCAATTCGTGAGGTTAGACATGCAAGTGCATGGAACCCAGACCCCCTTACCTTCATGGTTATCGGCGGTCCCTGGGATTTTTGGTGGGACGTGGAGGCGCTGGGTTTCGTGGTTGGTGCGGAATCCGCATCTTCCATGCTGGCCGCTGAGGGCCTAGTCCTAAAAAAGGCCTGGGCTGATGAGGCTGTTGATATTGAGGAGGTGCCGGAACGTAGGTCCTTGTTGGCCTATCGGTCTGACCTCGTGGCCTGAAGTAAGGTGTCTTCTTGGCCGAAGGTCTGGCCACAAAATGTGGTCTCATCAGACCTATGGTTTTCGCATGGTCATCGAGCTCTGACCTGCTTTGGGAGGTCTTCCCCGAACAGCTGTCTAGGTGGGGGGGTAGGAGGTGCTCTGCATAGTCCCGCAAATTTGGGATTCAAGGAAGGTTTGATAATGCTCTTCCGGAAAGCGTTGATCTCGTACTGCGTATTGCAGAGCAGAGCTAGAGCATCCTCCTGTTCGGTGCTTAGATCAACCCCATCTACCGACTTTGCAAAAGCGGTGATCCCAGACGTAAGCAGTTTTAAAATCCTCTGCAGTTTCACTTCCTGCGCTCTGATGCCCGGGCTGATATTACCCCAGATTGGCATGTTCACAATTGGCACGTGGAGTGAATTGCAGTTCCCTGGAGCCTTGTGTCTCTCCATGGCCTTCGCAAGGACCTCCTCCTGCAATTGATGGTTGGTAAGATAATCTATGGTTGCGGCCAGTTTGATGTTGAGGGGTTGTCCTGATGATACGGGTAACCCGAATTTGGCTGCCACATCCAGCAGATCTTCCTGAGGGACCTCAGGTGCTGCTGGGGCATGTACCAGGATATCCTCCTCATCTGGTCTTATGTTGTCCATAGATGGGGACGGGGATATATCCATGAGTCCCCTGGAGCTGTGTGTGTCCTGTTTCTGATTGAGTAGAACTTGCTCCAATATCCTCTCCATACGATCCAAGCGCCCTTCATCGGGCGGGTGTGGGAGGTAAGAGGCCTCGTGCCCGAAGGAACTCCTGAGGCTTCGATCATCAGTCCGTACCTCGTCGAGGTAATATCGGTACTGTGATGATGTGTCGCTACCAGCCGCCTCGGCGAAGCTGAGCGATTCCCGCGCGGACCTGCTCGAGCGCCTCCTCTTCGCTGAGCTGGACCCGGCTGCCTCAAAGGGCATGGGTGGGGAGAGGTCGGCACCTGACGCCGCAGCGTGGTGACCCGACGTCCGCACGGGCTTGCCGACTGTCCTAAATCTGGACCCAGACGGCGTACGGTCCCGACCTGCCCCCAGCGGGGGAAGCGGTGACCTAGGCGAGGCTCCACCCTTGTGACTCCTCCTGGTCCCTCTGGGTGGTGAGTCGACACTGGCCCTTCTTGGTCTGCCAGTGGACTCGGGCCTGCCTGATTCACCAGACCACTTCCTAGTGGCTCCTGGTGAGACCTCAACCCGCGAAGGGCTAGGTAGTGGAATTGTATCCCTGCCTCCTTCAAGAGGGCTCAGGGAGAAGGGCCGTGCATCAGCACGCGAATCCCTTTTACTTGTCTCTGCAAACGACCCAGTGGGTGAGAGAGAGATGGAGTCAGGATGCACCTGCTCCGGCGCTGTACCGACTGATTGTTCTGCAGGTACCCCGCTAGGGCATAGCTGCGTCGGTGAACCGGATCCTGTGAATACAGGGCTCCCCGGCTTGCGCGCCTTTTTCCCGGCCCGTCCTCCTGCCGTGGAGGGGGGCTCCGGGTTGGGTTGCCGACAACTCCTTGCAGAAGTTTTACGGCCTTTACTTTTTCTACTGTCCATGTCTCTGTGGAAGAAAACACAATTATTCACACAGAACAACCAACTCAAGGTTGTTAGTACTTACCTGAGTGGCCCTTATGAAGGGCTGGTGATGAGCCGCGCTCCTCTCCAGCCGTCGACTGCAATGCGAGCGACGATATGTCGCGCATGCGTGCTGGCGGGTTCTTCACGAAGTCACTCACGTGACTCCGAAATGAAATTGAAGACCACTAAAGAAAGTTGATGAACAGAGAGACCAAAAGATTCAAGTCCATGTTCCCTGTAGGTAGCAACACAGATGGATAGGGTGAAGAAGGCAGATGACATTTGTCTTCAGAGGTCACGGGATAGAATACAAGACTAGGGAGGTTATGTTGCAATTTGGCAAAGCATTGTTAAGACCATACGGAGTATTGTGTGCCTTTTGTCTCAGTGCATCAGAGGAAGGATGCTCACAAGTTCACAAGTTATAGGAGTAGAATTAGACCATTCGGCCCATCGAGTCTATTCCACTATTCAATCTTGGCTGATCTCTACCTCCTAATCCAATTTTCCTGCCTTCTTCCCATAACACTTGACACTAGTACTAATCAAGAATTTGCCTACCTCTGCCTTAAAAAAATCCACCACCTTTTAAGGCAGAGCCTCCACAGCCCTCTGTGGTAATGAGTTCCACAAATTAACTACACTCTGACCAAAGAAGTTCCTCCTCACCTCCTTTCTAAAACAGTGCCCTTGAGAGAGTTAGATAGAGCTCTAGGGGCTAGTGGAATCAAGGGATATGGGGTGAAGGCAGGCACGGGTTATTGATTGGGGACGATCAGCCACGATCACAATGAATGGCGTCTTCCTGCACCTATTTTCTATGTTCTATGTTTAATTCTGAAGTTATGACCTCTGGTCCTGTGATTGCATTGGAAAGAGTGCACTATAGATTCACCAGTATGTTGCCTGGACTGGAAGCCTTTAGTTATGGGAGAGAGATTAGACAGTCTGAGTTTGTTTTCCCTGGAGCGAAAGAGGATGAGGGGCTATCTTGATCATGGCCCGGAAATCCTGAGGGGGGACACGTCCCTCCCATGTTTTGAGAGGTGGGGGACAATCCCTCCCCCCCCATGTTTTGTAATACAGATTTTGAAATTCGATGAAAACAAATCTATCAAAATCTCCGCTTTCCGTGAGACAGTGGGGGTGCTTGTTAAATGTTTCTATTAACATTGTATTAACATGAAGTGTCACCAATTGTGTTTTGACCTTGAGGTATTACTGAAGGTATTCACGGAGGTAATTGGACATATTGGTGGATGGGAAAGATTTAAACTGATATCGGATTTAAATGGGACAGGTCATTAACGGTTCCGATTGAAGGGGTGTCCTGGCAGGCTTGCAGGTAAGTCCCTCATTCACGGTCACTCACATTATTTATTTATTTTTTTCTCATCTCTCTCTCTCTCTCTCTCCCCCCTCCAAGGATTTTTTTTGTTTGCCTTTATTTGCTTCAGTTTTATTTGTTTGAGTTATATATCACATTGTAGCTTTTGAAAGATTCAAGCGGGAACAGACGCTTTCTAAGGGCTAAATCGGCCTATTCGCGGGGCCTTTCATCGCCCAACGTGGCTTAAAATCAAACTGCTGCATCAAGGCGATCGAGGCTCCCGATGTTGAAGCCGCCTCCGGCCAATTTTAAGCCACGCCGGCCGATGAAAGACCCCGCGAACGGGCCAATTCAAGCCCTACAATTCAGAGTGGACGAAGCTGCTGTTGCGGGAGTTCGGAATCGGTCACCAACCAGATCGGCTCCCGATGTTACCGTCCACAGGGCCCATGCACATGCGTGCGGCCACCAAGAAATTGAGTCCCCTCCAAATTATGTCCCTCCCATGTTTTTATAGCAATTTCCGCCCTAAGATTCTTGATAGAAGTATAAAAAATTATGAGAACTATAGATTGGGCAGATAGTCTTTAACCCATTGTTTGGGTTTCATAAACAAGAGGGCATTGGTTTAAGGTTTAAGGAAAGTGTTTTAAAGAGGATCTGAAGATGAGTTTTTACACAGTCTATCTAGAATGTGTTGCTAGAGGAGTTGGAAAGAGATACAATTAAGATATTTTTAAGAGGCATTTTGACATATTTAAATAAGAGAGGAATAGAAGAGGAAGAAAACTGAAATTGCTGGAGGAACAGTGATCCAGGCAGCATTTGCTGAGGAGGAAGATAGTCAACATTTGGATCGAAATCCTTTGTCACTCAGAGGGGAGAACAGAAGTAGAAACAGAGGACAGAGAGTAGTGAGACAGGTCCTAGCAAGTGGATCCGGGTGAGGAGAGGTTGATAGGCAAATGGAGTTAAATGGAGGAGGGACGTGTGGAGATAGTGACAGAATGAAGATAACAACTAAGGCATCAGAGGGGCTGTAACCTACAGCTACTCCTTGTTATATCTGAGAAAATAAAATTTGGCATTGCCTAAAACTGCAAAGGATTGAGTATATTATCCTATTCCAGGCAATAGCATCCTTAAGTTACAGTTGTGCACAACAATCAACATCTTCTATATGGTTAGGACAAACCTCAATATGGCACAGAAAAATGGCGGCACTTTGCTTGCTGTCGTAGAAGAGAATCTTTGCTTTGCTTGCTGTCGTAGAAGAGAATCCGCTACAGTTGTTCCAATCTGTTACCTGTGTGATTGTGTTCATGTCTAGTATGATTTGAATGGGCACCATGCAAACCAAATGTTTTCATCGTATTTCGGTACACACAACAATAATAAAGTAAACAATTCTTCCAGTTACATTTTGATTACTGTTCTCATTTTTGGATATGTCTTTGACGTTAAAAACATTGAAAACATTTTTCAAATGTTCACTTTAAAAAGCTATTTTTGTGAGAACAACCTTTTGTCTCTCAAGAATCTTGCAAATCTAGCTACAGTCAGCTCCCCTAATGGGAGAAGACAGCAAGGTAAAAAGATATAAAACTTTCAATTATGTGCAACAGCTCACGTTATCAAGGTTTTACGACAAATGAATTTGTCTGCAACTGTATAGTTTAATCAATGTACTTTGTTTGGCAAAGTCAATCACGACCTTTGCTCATCGCTATATATTCCACACAAATGGTTTAAATTGTTCATTCATCTTAGTTAATGAGTAAATGTTAGCCAGGCATGAAGACAATCCCATAAAATGGATCTTGGTACTGAATGGCTCCAGTATCAATGGTGAAAATCCTGCTCAATGAAACATTCCAATAGCTCTGGAGTCTTGGAGGTTAAGATTTCATTTATACTGATTTACGGGATTTCAGTTTGGGACTGTCCTAACTAAACAAATTACTTCAATGGTTCAATGGTTCCTTTATTGTATACCAGGTACAGTAATATATATTTTTTGCATACCACTCAGTAAAATTATCCCCATACGTAAGCACAATCGGTCAGTACAGTGTGCACAGAACAGCCCACTGAGTCTATATGCAACTGGTACCATTTTGGCGCCAGGGTGCTGTAAAGTAGAAAATCACTACTGATTCATGCATTCAATTTGCAATTTGGGAACAAACAGATCTTTACCTTTCAGCCTCAAAGGTCCAAACTTAATTTAACATAGGATCATTCTGAGACCTTCCATACCAGGTTTCAGAATATCATCTACTTTCCAATCCTGTCTTCTGGCATTGATTTACATTTGTCACATTTGCACACTTGAATTTCTCCACTGCATCCTTTATTTCACTGCTACCCCGTGTATTTCAGTATTACATACTATATCGCACCTACTGCTCTTCTTCAATTCTCTATTGATTACTTGTCCTTTACTATTGTTCCTTTGTGTTTCTCCATTGCACGTCTGTATTTCACTAGCACATCCTGCATTTTACAGCAGCAATGCTGCACATCTATATTTCATTAGTTCTCTCTTATATTTCATTACTGAACCACTGTTTTTCATCCCAAGCTTCATGAAACGATTACCTCTAATATCTGAAAGTTCCAATGGGCGGAGCAGTAGAAGGGACTTTGAAAAACTGATCATAAGAAAATAGAAAGTCAGATCCTAGATGAAAATGAATGAGCCATAAAAGGAGAGGCATCTTCTAAACCTTCCGCTTATTTGTGTTGAAGATCTTTTTACAACCATACTCTTCAATGTTTTCGTGAAAGTATTTAATTCCCATGTTATGCACCGCAACTCTCGGCATTCATGACCCTTGTCAGCAGTTATATAGTTTGACAAGGTTTATCCAGACGAGGTGACCTTTCGCTCAGAGAGTATCCCTCAACGCAACGGCATGTTTCATGCCATATTAACTGCCACCAAATGCAACATGCTTTGAAGCTAATTCAAAGGTAGTTTCAATTACAAACATCAGTTTTTCCTCATCAGCATTAAGATGTCAATTGACTATTTAAGCTGTTCAAGATGTGACAGTTAAAGTAGCTCAGCTCAACTCTTCGCCTCTGCTGTTTAGCTCAGCTTCCTACTCCCCTACTTCAACAAACTCAAGTCATTTATTTTTACATGATTCATTAATATTCATCAAATCAGGTGTACACTTGCAGCACTGAAATTAGCCAACTGTGTTATTATCAGCTGAAGGCTTTTATGCCCAATTCCAGGACATGACTGCCATAAATGCAACAGATAACAGCACTTTAGAATACTTCACTAAACAGTCTACCAACGAGGTATTTCGAGACAATGATCTGAATTTTCACAAACTTGAAGTTAACTTCCTTTCGAACATGTAGTTTGTTTTGGGATTTATACCCAGTGCAGTTTAACATCTCCTGCACTGATACATAGAAACTTAGAAACATAGAAAGTAGGTGCAGTAGTAGTCCACTCGTCCCTTCGAGCCAGCACCACCATTCCATATGATAATGGCTGATCATCCAGAATCAGTACCCTGTTCCTACTTTTCCCCCCATATCCTTTGATTCAGTTAGCTCTAAGAACAATATCTAACTCTCTCTCAGTGAATTGGCCTCCACTGCCTTCTGTGGCAGTGAATTCCACAGATTCACAACTCTCTGGGTGAAAAAGTTTTTCCTCATCTCAGTCCTAAATGGCCAACCCCTTATTCTTAAGTTGTGACCCTTGGTTCCAGACTCCCCCAACATCAGGAAATATTATCCTGCATCTGGCATCCAATCTCTTAAGGATTTTATATGTTTCTATAGGATACTCTCTCATCCTTCTAAATTCCAGTGAATACAAGCCCAGTCGACCCATTCTTTGACTTATGGCTCTAAGTATGAATATTGTGGCCGAGCTTACCAACAACCCCAGACTGAATCTTAGTGCTTACAAGATCAGCATGTGCCATTTAAAGAAGCAACGTGAGTCTTCCCAAGTAGAGATTTGTGGCGTATTTTCGTCCCTCAACCAGCACCATCAGTGGTAGATATTCCAATCATTGTTTTATGTACTCTATGGTGCCCAAGCCAGGCAATTCTCTGCGTGCTGGTCCCAGAAGAGGATATGCAATCATTCATTATAATCGCTCCACTCTTTTAAACCTTTAAACCTTTAGTCCAGCCGCAGATTCTCTTTATCCTGTATCCGTACATTGTGGATCGCTTATTTGTAATCACGTATAGTTTTTCCGCTGACTGTATAACATGCAACAGAGAAGCTTTTCACTGTACCTCGGTACATGTGACAATAATAAACTAAACTAAGCTTTGTTATTTTTGCTGTGTGCAACTAGTTGCATAGTCTGAACAGCAACGGTGGCTATTTACAAAGCAACACATTTGTCCTAAAGAGGCATTAACAAAATGACTACTTACTAGGCTCTGCAGTTGAAGAATACCCAAGAGAATATACAATGTACATTAACAAACATGTTAACTATCAGTTATTGCAAATATTTAAATTTATTCAGGAATTAGGTATTTTAAGTATCTCTCCCATTCACACACTGAAGATGGTGAATAATATTAAAAGTTGTAAAACAGTGCTGGAGGAGTGAGCAAGTGATGAGATAATTTACAGAACTAATAATATGGGATTTTTATAACACTGCCTACATTGTTGATGTTGTTTTTTATCTCAGGGATGAAGTAGATGGGGAGGGCATTATCTTTCCTGTTGGGACGGTTCGGAACAAGGTGTATGTTACATTTATAACAAACTTAGAACAAACCCTTTCAGCATAATTCATTGAAACACTTTTTCATACCAAGGGTAATAGGAATCTGGAAAACTATCCTCATCTCCTATCAACCCTCCACTGAAAGTTCCCAAGGTCAGTCAATTTACAATTCCAGAATGGAGATTTCTGGTGTAAAGCGAAATGGAATCAGATCATCAAACATAATTCAGTGTTTCAATCCACTACGTTTATATTCCAATGCTTTAATGATCTGATACTTCATTGCTCTAAAGTTCCATTAATCCACTGATTTAATGCATCCGATTATCTACTTTGATATTCCACAGTTCCAATATTCCAACAATCCATCATTCCAAAGTTCAGATATTCTAGTGTTCTGATGTTTCAAAGTTCAATTTTTGCAAGGATCTGATATTTCCATTGCTCTGATAGTCTATTAATATGGTGCTCCATGGGCCCAATTCCCCAACATTCAGACATAATTCCCACTAGTTCCAATGATCTCATGTTTCAAAGTCTCTGTTCTCCAGTGATCTAATGCCTTGTCTACTCCAGTGCACTCATGGCCAATCTTCTGTCTTCTGTACTTCTCTTATTTTAATTTATTGAACAGAGCTGGTGTGGAGGATTCTTGAAATGATTTCAAGTGGACATCTATTCCTGTTTTCATACTGCCACTGGATGCCAAATCCTGCTTGGAGTTATTGACCATTTGGTAAAGAGGTACCTGAATCACTTCCTCATGACACCAGTACATCACCATGTCTTACCATGCATTTGATTGTCTCCTGTTGATGATGAATAATGTTCAAATGCGGTCTTCAGAATGAACTGGGTAATCAGATCTCCCTTTCAAAACGCAGCATTGCACAGGATCGCACGCAATGTTGCATGCTCATTCTCCATAAAGTATCTGCATCTCATTGGTGGCACTTCTTTCCCCCATCACTTCTATTCCTGCCTTGTATTCATCACTCTGGGACCCATTGGAGACTCGCTGTTCTTTGAGCTGTCACCACATTCATCATCCACTTTCTGGTCCATTAAACACATGAAACTAGCTGAACGTATCTCCTCCACAGCATCAACAACTGATCAATAAAAACTCAGACAAGTACCGACAGCTGTAATGGTATTGGTCACACTCCAGAAACACACACTGGTTAGGATTCTGTGCTCTAAATCTGTCTGTAAGGAGAATGGTGGGCAATTGGTACTGATCCTCACCCCTCCCCCGTGCATCTCACTAAGCAGACTTTTATTATTGCAAAATAAATTTTCACAAAATCATGTTCACTCTGCTTAATCGTCTTATGATTTTTTAAAAATCTCTTACTATTACCACCCCAATTATAAAGATGGGTTTAACCAGCCAATAATATTCTACCTTCTCCCTTTCTTGAAGAGTGGTCTTAGATATACAACTCTCTAAGCCTCTGGGACCTCTACAGAATTAAATAAATGTTGGTAGATTATAAACAATCTATCCACTTTCTGCAGCCACTCCCAAGAAGACCCTGGGATGCATGTTAAATGATCCAGGACCATTCTCATTCTTCAGTCCCAATAGTCCCTTGTACCTTTTGACTATGCAAATAGTTTGTTTTAAGTTTATTATACCTACCAAGGATGGTGGGACTAGCATAGATGGAACATCATTATCATTATAGACAAATTGGTCCAAGGGCCTGTTTCCATGCTGTATGACTCCATTATTATTGGTAGCACTTGAATTATCTATTTTAATCAGGATATTTTCATTTACTTTCACCATGGATATCAATCTATAACAATTATTTGGAACCTCTGCCATTTCTTAATTTCCCATTCTTAATTTACCCACCTCATTCTTCAAGGGATCAACAGTTACTTGAACTATTCTCTTCCTTTTATACACTTGCAGAAACTCTTACTATAATGTTTCATATTGTTTGCTTATTTACTCTAATGGCCCAGTCCCACTGTACGAGTTCATTGCCCGAGTTAAAAAAAAATCAAACTTATGGTAAGCACGTTGAATGAACGTAGCAGGTACGTCGGAGCTCGGGGATGTCTCCTAGCGGCTCGTAACGATAACGGCAGGTACTTGGAAAAGGCGGTAAGCTCGGGAAGACTCGTGAAGATTTTTCAACATTGAAAAATGTCCACGAGGGCCTCGAGTACCGGCGAGCGGCCATTACTGTAAATCTCCGAGTTCAAATCAGGGCAAACTTGGGAGAACTCATTGAATCAATTCGTACAGTGGGACAGGGCCTTTAAGCTCCAGCTTCTCTCTATCTTTTTTTTGTTATTCTTTGTTTGTTTCCAAACATTTCCCAATCCTCTGGCCTTCCACTATTTTTTTTCTATATATTCTGCCCATACTTTCAATCTAACACCATCCCTAACGTATTTAGTTAGCATTCTTCTCAAACGCGAGTCTTTCTCACTGGAATAAACTTTTATTGAGATGTTTGAAGCATCTCTTTCAAGGTCTGATCTACCATTTTACACTAATCCATTATCCCAGTCCATATTAGCCAGCTCTGCCCTCATACATTATTATTCTACCATGCTAAATCACTTTTTCCTTGGGGACCTTTCACTATGAGTTCATTAATTAACCATGTATCATAACATCATACCATATCTACAATAGCTCTAAGAAGCATTCCCAAATACAATGCATGAACCTGTTCTTAAGTTTACTCCTGCTTTTATATTTGGCCATTCTCATCACACATGATAGCCACAAAATGCTGGAATAACTCAGCGGGATAGACAGCATTTCTGGATAAAAGGAAAAGGTGACGTTTTAAGTCCAGACCCTTCTTCAGACTGAGCTTCAGGGGAGTGGGAGTAACAGAGATAAGGAAGTGTAAGAGATCAAAAGAAATGAAGATCAAGGAAAATGTAGAATTGTTAACTAGGGGAAGGTGTCGACACAGCAAGCAGAGATGCAATGTAATCAGGTGGACAGTCAGACTGGTCAGAAAACATCAGAGGGGGAGGGATGGAGAGAGAGGGAAAGCAAGGGTTGCTTGAAGTTAGAGGTCAATATTCATACAAAGCGAAATATGAGGTGCTGTTCCTCCAGGTTTCACTGGGCCACACTCTGACAATGGAGGCCCATAGCGCTGGGGAGCATCTTCTCAAGGGAAATAGGAGGCATTGTTCCTCATCACATATAATGATTGTAGTCCCTTTTTTACGGACCACCATTAATTCTTGAATGATACTCAGTCTGACAATATAGCTATTATTAGGAATCATAAGTAGAGGGATACGAATAACGGCAGCAGCAAGATATTGAGATCAGTACAGATGTGGTGCATTCTGCAAGGGGAAACATTTCAATAAGAAATAAAATGGAACCAGGGTTACTTTATATGGGTTATCTCGAGACAATGGTGCAGGATAGGGAAGAGAAATGATTGGAGATGATTTTGTCATTATAATTCAAGAAATTAAAATGCAAGTAATATTGGTGATTGTGACTCGGGTAGCTCCAATGGTGTGGGACATATGGAACAATGACAAGAGAGTTTGGCACAGGATTAACTTGTAATGACACGTGAGGGGTGCAAAACAGAGTAAAGACTGGTGCTTGATGAAGACAGCGTAAGCAGTGTGTGCTCCTTATGATGGGAAATGGTCACAGTTGTTTTCAGCACAATGAAGTCCCTTGCCAGGGAACGGCAATGCATATCGATAGCTCTCTTGCTAAGCATTTGCATTTCCATCGTTATTGGTGGTAAGCTTCTTTCTAAATCATCACACTTCTCTATTTTCTTTTACAATTTCAACTCGGTCTGCCGTTTCAAGATAAATTTAATTTCAAAAGGCAGTCATTGAGTCACTGAAGGGTCAAACAAAGGAATGAAGGAAACATGATTTATCATTGTACCAATTTGTATTTTAAACTCAGGCATTACGAGTTCAATTCTTTCCCCCAGATTTCACTTCTTGAGATATTTTGTGTGGTCCCTCTGAAGCTAAACAATTCAGGAATATATATCAGAAATATGACAATGGCTTGCAAATTAATTTCCAAGTAGGTGCAAATCGTCAGGGCAACACAGTGGTGCAGCGGTAGAGTTGCTGCCTTACAGCGCCAGAGACCCGGATTCGATCCTGACTACGGGTGCTGTCCGTGTGGAGTTTGTATGTTCACCCCGTAACCTGCGTGGGTTTTCTCAGGTTTCCTCCCGCACTCCAAAGAGTACAGGTTTGCAGGTGAATCAGCTTGGTATAATTGTAAATTGTCCCTGGTGTGTGTAGGATAGTGTAAGTGTGTGGGGATCACTGGTCAGTGTGGAGTCAGGGGGTCTGTTTCCGCGCTGTATCTCTAAACTTAACTAAACCAAACTAATCTAGGAGAAAAGTTGCTAGGTAACATTTTTACTCTCAACTATGTTCAATGATGCTGATGCAAGTATTTCACATTTGATAATGATAGAAAATGTGAAAAAATAATAAATGTAATCAAATTCAAGTGAATCAAGAGGGTGCTGCCAATTACAGTGGCTTGCAAAAGTGTTCATACCCTTTGAACTTTTCCACATTTTGTCCCGTTACAACCGCAAACGTAAATGTATTTTATTGGGATTTTATGTGATAGACCAACACAAAGTGGTGCATAATTGTGAAGTGGAAGGAAAATGATACATGGTTTCCACATTTTATTACAAATAAAAAACTGGAAAGTGTGGCGTGCAAAAGTATTTAGCCCCCCTGAGACAATACTTTGTAGAACCACCTTTCGCTGCAATTACAGCTGCAAGTCTTTTGGGGTATGTCTCTACCAGCTTTGCACAATTTGAGACTGAGGTTTTTGCCCATTCTTCTTTGCAAAAAAGCTCAAGCTCAGTCAGATTGGATGGAGAGCATCTGTGAACAGCAATTTTCAAGTCTTGCCAGAGATTCTCAATTGGATTTAGGTCTGGACTTTGACTGGGCCATTCTAACACATGAATATGCTTTGATCTAAACCATTCCATTGTAGCTCTGGCTGTATGTTTAGGGTCGTTGTCCTGCTGGAAGGTGAACCTCCGCCCCAGTCTCAAGTCTTTTGCAGACTCTAACAGGTTTTCTTCCAAGACTGCCCTGTATTTGGCTCCATCCATCTTCCCATGAACTCTGACCAGCTTTCCTGTCCCTGCTGAAGAAAAGCATCCCCATAGCATGATGCTGCCACCACCATGTTTCACAGTTGGGATGGTGTGTTCAGGGTGATGTGCAGTGTTAGTTTTCTGCCACACATAGCGTTTTGCATTTAGGCCAAGAACTTCAATTTTGGTCTCATCAGACCAGAGCACCTTCCTCCACATGTTTGCTGTGTCCCCCACATGGCTTGTGGCAAAGACTTCTTATGTCTTTGTTTCAACAATGGCTTTCTTCTTGCCACTCTTTCATAAAGGCCCGATTTGTGGAGTGCACAACTAATAGCTGTCCTGCGGACAGATTCTCCTACCTGAGCTGTGGATCTCTGCAGCTCCTCCCTGGAGACCATGGGCCTCTTGGCTGCTTCTCTGATCAATGCTCTCCTTGCCCGGCCTGTCAGTTTAGGTGGACGGTCATGTCTTGGTAGGCTTGCAGTTGTGCCATACTCTTTCCATTTTCGGATGATGGATTGAACAGTGCTCCGTGAGATGTTCAAAGCTCGGGATATTTTTTTATAACCTAACCGTGCTTTACACTTCTCCACAACTTTATCCCTGACCTGTCTGGTGTGTTCCTTGGGCTTCATGATGCCCAAGGAACATTGTTTGCTCACTACTGTTCTCTAACAAACCTCTGAGGCCTTCACAGAACAGCTGTATTCATACTGAGATTAGATTACACACAAGTGGACTCTATTTACTAATTAGGTGACTTCTGAAGGCAATTGATTGCACTGGATTTTATTTAGGGGTATCAGAGTAAAGGGGGCTGATTTTTTGCATGCCACACTTTTCAGTTTTTTATTTGTAAAAACATTTGAAAACCATTTGAAAATGTGGAAACCATGTATCATTTTCCTTCCACTTCACAATTATGCGCCTCTTTGTGTTGGTCTATCACATAAATTCCCAATAAAATACATTAACGTTTGTGGTTGTAACGTGACAAAATGTGGAAAAGTTCAACGGGAATGAATACTTTTGCAAGCCACTGTATTATTTTGTTGGACCACAGGCAATGTGATTCTTTCTAACTTCTGTCTTGACAGATGGTTGGATTAATTATTGCTCTGGTGATGGTTGAAGAGATAACAATTTTAGTTTTCTTTTAAGATACCTGGTTCCCTTTATGATTCCTTGTTGCCTTTAATATTCATGGAGTTCTAGTTAGAAACATATAAACATAGAAAATAGGTGCAGGAGTAGGCCATTCAGCCCTTTGAGCCAGCACCGCCATTCAATATGATCATGGCTGATCATCCAAAATCAGTACCCTGTTCTGGCTTTTTCCCCATATCCCTTGATGTCCTTAGCCCTAACAGCTAAATCTAACTCTCTCTTGAAAACATCCAGTGAATTGGCCTCCACTGCCTTCCGTGGCGGAGACTTCCACATATTCACAACACTCTGGGTGAAAATGTTTTTCCTCATCTCAGTCCTAAATAGCCTACCCCTTATTCTTAAATTGTGACCCCTGGTTCTGGGCTCCCCCAACATCGGGAATTTTTTTCCTGCATCTACTCTGTCCAATCCTCTAAGAATGTTATATGTTTCTATAAGATCCCCTCACATCCTTCTAAATTCCAGTGAACCCATTCTTTCATCACATGTCAGTCCTGCCATCATGGGAATTAACCTGGTGAACCTAAACTGCACTCATCCAATAGCAATAATGTCCTTCCTCAAATTAGGAGACCAAAATTGCACACAATACTCCTGTACAACTGCAGTAGGACCTCCTTACTCCTAAACACAAATCCTCTCGCAATGAAGGCCAACATGCCATTAGCTTTCAACACTGCCTGCTGTACCTTCATGCTTACTTTCAGTGATTGATGTACAAGCACACCCAGGTCTCGTTGCACCACTCCTAATCTGGCACCATTCAGATAATAATCTGCCATCCTGTTCTTGCCACCAAAGTGGATAATCTCACATTTATCCACATCATACTGCATCTGCCATGCTTCTGCCCACTCACCCAACCTATCCAATACACCCTGCAGCCTCATAGCATTCTCCTCGCAGCTCACACTGCCACCCAGCTTTGTGTCATTCCCAAATTTAGAGATGTTACATTTAATTCCCTTTGACTAAAAAGTTGATATATATTTTAAACAACTGGGGTCCCAGCATCAAGCCTTGCTCCACCCCAATAGTCACTGCCTGCCATTCTGAAAAGGACCTGTTAATTCTTACTCTTTGCTTCCTGTCTGCTAACCAATTCTCTATCCATGTCAATACCCTACCCCCAACATCATGAGCTCTAATTTTGCACACTAATCTCTTGTGTGGGACCTTGTCAAAAGCTTTCTGAAAGTTCAGATACACCACATCCACTGGCTCTACCTTATCCATTCTGCTTGTTACATCCTCAAAAAATTCCAGAGGATTAGTCAAGCATTATTTCCCCTTCATCAATCCATGCTAACTTTGACCGATCCCGTCACTGCTTTCCAAATGTGCTGCTATAACACCTTTAATAATCGACTCCAGAATCTTCCCCACTATTGATGTAAGGCTAACTGGTCTATAATTCCCCATTCTCGCTCTCCCTCCTTTCTTAAAAAGTGGAGTTAAGGGCCTGTCCTGCTTGCATGTGATTGCATGCATTTGGCGTGACCAAACGGAAGCGGAGTTCACGCGAAGTTTGCGCTAAGTATGCGCCAAGTTTGCACATGATGTCATTTGCGTCATACCTACCAATCAGCTGGGCAGGAGACGGGCCGCCGGACTTTCGGCGTCGCACGTCGAGGGGTGGTTACTTCATCATGCCCCACGTTTGGTCGTGCCAGACGCTAGCAATCGCATGCAAGTGGGACAGGCCCTTTACTTTGGCTACCCTCCAGTCCACAGAACCTGATCCTGTTGCTGTTGAGTTAAGACTAGGTAAGCCAGAGTTAATTGAGTGTCAAATGCTTTTGTTGCAGATGTTTCAAGCCCCTTGGCAATTACTTCCCTGTCGCCTGCTTCCTCAGGTTTGGAAAGTTTTCATTGAGAATCTCTAATGAGTGAGCAACCAGGTTGATAATGTGTTAGGAAATGAATCTGCAAGAATATTCAGCAACATAAAAGCAAGCAATCTGTTGCATCTCCATCCAGCAGTTGGAGCCATTACAATCAGAATAAAATCAATATTTTATCCACAAAAATGTTGCAAGTTCGTAAGTTATAGGAGCAGAATTAGACCCTTTGGCCCATCAAGTCTACTCCATCATCCAATTATGGCTGATTTATCATTTCCTCGCAAGCCCATTCTTCTGCCTTCTCCCCATCAACCTGAACACCTCACTAATCAAGAATCCACCGCCGTCTTAGGCAATGAATTCCACAAATTCACCACCTTCTGACTGAAGGAATTTATCCTCATCTCCTTTCTAAAGGTATGCCCTTTGTAAAAGGAATACAGTTTCCAACTCATTTATTTTGTTTACAATAATGTGTTTTAGCTATTTTATAATGTTCTACAGTTCTCTCACGATAAGCTGAGCACATATAGCAATAGAAAAGGACCTTTTGGCCATACCTGTGGTAATGCAAGTAATTTTATAAAGGGGAATTAAATCATCATAAAAGTGTCACCTAACAATCAATGCTTCAAATCTCTCAGGACCGATTCAGATGAAGGATTATACTGCATCCTATTTTGTTCCATCTATCTAGAAATCAAACCCTATCATCTCGTCATTACCACATCATGTGGTTCCTAACATCAGTCCTTCATCTCATCCTCTTGGTATTTCAAATCCACTTTTGATCCCTCTCCAATGAAGAAAACCTTCGATCTTGGATCAACCATTCTTAGCTCTGTATGATTATCTTACTTTATTTTTTACTGGCCTACATGATAAGTACACATTGGTGACAGAGCTTGCCTTTAATATGGGTTCTTAAATCACCCTTCAGAAAGTGATGATGAGCCCACTTCTTGAAGCTTAATTTATTTATCATGGCACAGGTGAAGGCTATTTACCTTAACAGGCGAAGCTGGCCCCAAGCACAAAAATCTCATCATCCCATTGTCCTTCATATTTCCGTGCAACCTTGAAACTAATTGCTCATCACTTACCACTGATTTCTTTTCCACTAGTGGGGAAAAAAACTTCATGGACTCCCTAATTATCATTCAGCCAGTACCTTTAGGTGGGGGGTTCCAGAGGTGATGAATGAACAGCGGTATACTATACTATGGTGATGTACACTATATATACAATGTATGTTCATCGCTGTGTATAGATGTATCTATCTATATATAGGGAATGGTGCTCTCATAATACTGCTGGTTTTGGCATTGTCACACAGTGTGGAAACACACCCTTCGGCCCAACTTGCCCATACCAACCATCTACACTAGTCCCACCTGCCTGTATTTGGCCCAGATCCAGGTCCAGAGAAGGCAGGTACAGGATACTGAGTTGGATGATCAGCCATGACTTGAAAGGGCCGAATGGCCTACTCCTGCACCTATTTTCTATGTTTCTATCCCTCGAGACCTGTCCTATCCATACATTCCAGGTAATGAATGTTGAGTGTTATGAGATACAATAGAAGAAACCTTGGGGAGTTGCTATAGACACCTGCAGACACAATGTACCAGCAATAGAGGAGTGAATACTTAGGATGACCAATGGGCATCAGTCCCGTGAACAGTCTTCTATTGAATGCTGTCATGCACATCAGGTGTTGTTGGTGCAGTGCTCATCCTGCAAAGTCCATTAAACTCAATGGCGGAGTCAGACTTTGAGATGTTATTGTTACCATTGTTATTTTTTCCCAGTTAATAATAAACTCAGAGATATTGATGGTGAAGGATTCAATTATGACATTGTCTCTAGGATGAGATAGTTAGACAATCGCTTGATATAAGTGCACCAACATTACTTTCCACTCATCGGTCCAATACTGAATCCTTTACAGATGTTGTTCGCATGTCAGAGGAGATTTTTTAATTATCTGGACAGTTGTGAGCAGAACCAAACATTGTACCATGTATACCTCAATCTACTTCAAAATCAGTGACCACTTCTGGTCTTAAGGTGGACGGGAAACCAGTGATGAAATGTTGGAAGGTTAAGGATGCCATTAGCAGAAGTCATTCGCTTCCACAACCACAAATTTGCTTTCTGTGAGGTAAGATTCCAACAGAGAATATTCAGGTTGATGCCCATAAACCTTAATTTTATTTGGATGCTTTGTTGACATATCCAAAGGTAGCCACTATTACCTCTGAATGTAGTAAGGTTTGGAGCCAAGTGGTCTTGGCACGATCTAAACCAAGCATCAGTGAGCAGATTATTGCTAATTGCCATGATAGTATAGTCAAGGGCATCTTCCATCACTTTGCTAAATAAGGTGACAATTAACTAGATTAGACCCACACGTCTTTTTTATGAATTGGATCAAACTGGACCATAAGTGCCCTTGACAGAGCTGAAGAAACTATATTGGTCTTAATTATTGTTAGGTTGTTGGTTCTCTACCACCCACCATCTGCTCTTTAGATGAAGAGATTTCTATCAGACCTTGGCCGTCACTCACCCGACAATGTTTCTTTTACCTCCAAGGTGGTGATGAAGTTTCCAATAAAAGAACATTGTGCATTTGCAGCTAATTAGTTCCCACATCTCCTGGTTGTTTTATCAAAGCAGACTCTTTTCTTCATAGGGACTAATCATGGTGAACCTTTGGGTAAACCTGGCTCTATGGACACTCTGCAGCTCCTCATTGATAACTCTATCGGGTTATCGATCAGGCACTGACCGAGCAGAGCGTTCTTTGCAAGATCCACAAGACCCACAACATTCATTTTCTCAGCGCTAATAACAGAGCATATATATCTTTATATCTATATTACTAAAAGTCTGACCTTGACCACTTCCTGTTGTCTGTATATTGACTTAGAAAAAACGCTGCCATTTATGGCTGTGATCTTTGGCCATCTTACTCAGAGTCCCCCTCCGCTGCGCAGGACAAGAGAATGTTTTCCCATCGATGAAAAATAAAAGAGTTATTAGTGTTTCAAAAATGTTGACATTTTCTCTTCTGAGGGCCACGCCCCTTCCGGAGGGACTAACAACCCGTAAGTGTTGAGTGCCTCAGTCAGTCTCTGCAAGATGGGTCACGAGAAGGTCACGTCTCTCAGTCTGAGCTGTGAATAACATTGAACACATGTCTACTAAACTGTGAGTGGTTTTACTGACCTGTCAGTGCCCTTAATGTGGTTTGAACATACAGTTTGGAAATGCTAAAGCTGCATTGCCTTTGGTTTGGAAATGTTAAAGCTGTGTTGCCTTTGGTTTGGAAATGCTAAAGCTGTGTTGCCTTTGGTTTGGAAATGCTAAAGCTGCGTTGCCTTTGGTTTGGAAGTGCTAAAGCTGTGTTGCCTAATTAAAGTTGCCTTGCCAAATTAAAGTTGCCTTGCCTGATTAAAGTTGCCTTGCCTAATTAAAGTTGCCTTGCCGTTTATATAATTACAAGTCTAATCTTGACCACTTCCTGTTGATTTAGATTAGAAAAAATGCTACCACGTACGGCTGTGATTTTTGGCCATCTTACGCAGAGTCCCCCTCCGCTCATCAGGTGCCGAGGATTTTTCCCATTGATGAAAAATAAAAGTTATTGGTGTATTAAAAATGATGAGATTCACTCTCCTGTCAATCATGCCATGAAAGCCACGCCCTTCTGGTGGGAAGGGGTCTAAAACCCAGAAGTATGGGCGTAGGTCAGTCTCTGGAAGATGGAGGAGGAAGAGGTCATGACTCGCTGCCTTTAGTGGCCTTCCTCCCTGCTTGAAATGGTATGAAACTGCACTTGAATTTGGTGGCCTTGCACCCTGCCTGAAATAGAATTTCAAGGAATTGCCGTGAGACAACTGCCAGCCCACCAGCCATGAGTGAGTGAGCTTCCAGCACAACAGGCTTGAGTGACTGAGCCGCCAGCCCAAGAATCCATTCCACCCACAGTGTCCATACTAGCCCTCTGGAAACCAGTCCCATCAGCCCACAACACCCATACTAGCACTCCAGAAAGCCCCAACCCCCCCCCCCCCCCTCCCCCCCCCCCCGCCCCGCCACCGGCCACCAATATTGGAATTGGTGGAGAGGTGGAATATTGTATTGGGGGACCAGCCCTCCTGTGTGATGTTGGGACCCAATTGTTCCCACTTATTCTAGTATATATATATGCTTAAAATGCAAGTTGGTCATGGGTTGTCTTTGGTAGAAAACTCCACCAATTACTAAGATCGTGGCTGATGTGATTGTAACTTTGTGTCCTTGCCTACCACAGTACCCTTTTGCCTCCTTACTTATTAAGTATCTGTCTATTTCTACCTTAAAATCAAAAATTCTGCCTCCACTGTGTTTAAGGTGCAAGATCTTAGACCTCCTTGACTCTGCTATCTCATGACTTTCTGAGAGAAACAAAAGTCCTGATCATCTTGCTGTTAGGTGGGCAACAACATAGTTTTAAAAATGACCCCACCCCCACCCACCCATGATCTAAATTCTCTGGCATCCCATAAAAATGGATAAGATGGTGTTTAATCCAGAACTTATCATCATCTTTCATGACACAGCTGCTGCAAGTGTACTTCCAATCGATCACTCAGGCAAGAATATAAGTGGCTGAAATAAGGCATTGTAGTTGTGGTCTAATGAGGGCTTGTAGTTGCCTCTGGTGCCAGCGGTTATGGGGAGAAGGCAGGTGAATGGGGTTAGGAGGGAGCAATAGATCAGTCATGATTGAATGGCGGAGTAGACTTGATTGGCCGAGTAGCCTAATTCTGCTCCTATCACTCATGACTTTATGAAATATGTTGCATATAACAAAGATGATGAATGACCTTTGATCTAAAATCTTAAATTACAATGTGTCTGAGTCCCTGCCTGATGAAAGGGAAGTGGTGTTTACATATGTACACATTGGGTTGCCCTTGTGAAATCCATTGTTCTGACAACCAAAGAATCATAGGGATATAAAGATGCAAAAGGAGGTAGTTCAGACCATCAACCCTGTCTAGGTCAAAAACGAGCAATCCAATCTTTAGTAATTGCTCTAAAGTCCTACAACTCACATTCTTTAAGTACACATCCAAATACTGTGGTAAACATGATGAGGGTTTCAGCTTCATACATAGAACACAGCACATAGAACTAAAAAGAGTACAGTACAGGAACAGGCCTTTCATCTCACGATGTTCTGTGTCGAACATAATGGCTAGTTAAACTAATCTCATCTGCCTGCAGATATTTCATATTTGTACATTCACTGCATAACCATGTACCTCTCTAAAAGCCTCTTACATGTCTGCCTCTTTTATTACCCCTGACATCGCATAGACTTCCAGTCTGCGAGTTCCAGACCATCTTCCGGTGAGAAGAAATTTCCTTTCAATCCCCCGAAAGTAAGCAAATCATGACTTTTACTGCACTCCCACTCCAACAAGCAAGGTCCTTCTTAATTACTTTTAATGTCAATTAATGTCAATTAAATCTCCTTTGTTCTGAAGAAAACAAACCACTTTGTATAGTATTTCCTTTATCTTCACTTTCTAATCTTGGCATTATCCTTAGGTTGCCATTTGTGCCCTCTCCAGTGCAATTACCTCTTTCAAGGAATATGGTAACCTGAACTACACACAGCACTCAAGATGTGACCTAACTTGTATTATATGCAAGTCAAGCCTAACCTCTCTGTCGTTCAATTTCATGCCTCAACTAATAAAATAGACCATGTGCTTTTTGAATTTCCTCACCAGGACGGTACTGTGGCACAGCGGTAGAGTTGCTGCCTTACAGCGTCAGAGACCCGGTTTCGATCCTGACTATGGGTGCTGTCTGTACGGAGTTTGTGCTTTTTCCTCGTGACCTGCGTGGGTTTTCTCCAGGGTCTCCAGTTTCCTCCCACACTCTAGAGAAATATAAGCTGGTATAATAGCTTATAATTATACCAAGCTAGGTTAATTAGCTTGGTATAATTATAAATTGTCGCTAGTATGTGTAGGATACTTTAAGTGTGCGGGGAGCGCTGGTCGGCATGGACTCGGTGGGCCAAAGGGCCTGTTTCCATGCAGTATCTCTCTAAACTAAACCCACTGTAGATCTATGGACAAACACTTAGAAGATTCCTAATTTTATTTACACCACTCTACTGTATATTCTACCATTCTACATTCCCTTACCTGATCTCTCCAAATATATTTCCGCACACTTAATTAAATTCCATTTGCCACTTCTCTGTCTGCCCTAAACAGTCTATCTATATCTTTCTGTGGTCTAAAACTTTCCTCCTCACTTCAGCTACATGGCTAATTATGCAATATCAGCAAACTTCTTATCACACCCCCCCCCCCCCCCCCCCCGACATTTCAAATCATTAGTTTATACTAGAAAAAGCAATGGACCAAATACTGCGGAACGACATTGCTATCAACCACCCATTGATCATTATCCTCTGCTCTAAAAGCAAAAACTAGAGATATGTGTATTTTTCATATCTTTGGTTTATGATTTTCGAGATACAGCGTGGAAACAGGCCCTGCAGCCCACCGAGTCCACACCGACCAGTGATCACCCTGTGCACTAGTTCTATCCTACACACTAGGGACAATTTACAGAAGTTAATCAACCTACAAACCTGCACATCTTTGGAATGTGGGAAGAAACCGGAGCACACGGACCAAATCCATGTTGTCTCAGGGAGAACGCACAAACCCGTGGTCAGGATCGAACCCGGAACTCTGGCTCTGTAAGGCAGCAACTCTACCGCTGCGCCACTGTGCCACCCTCATGCTTTTTGTAAATATTTCTCTCTGCCACGGAACCAACTTCTGATCCAATTTGCCACCCATCCTTGACTCCCATAAGTCTTCATAACCATCTCTTGGTTACTCTCGTGTCTCACCAGATCCCAAGGACATTAATAGGCCACTTCATCCCATATAAGATCTCATTTAAAGCATTGACATCATCAAAATTGTTATCACCCCCCCCCCCCCCCACATACACCAGGACCATTCTCCTCCTCCTCCCTCCTGCCCAGCACCAGAAATTTGGAGAAGGTTTATTGTTCATTCATTGCTGCCTGAAGTTGCTGTCAAAAGCTCAGGACAGGTTTAAGTTGGTTGAGTGATTCTATCTAAAGCTGTTTAAGCCACTTTTCTCCAGGGACCCTAGGACATCTTGCCCAAGGTCCAAACATGGATCTTGGAAGGCTGATGCTGGCTGCCTAATGCTGACTGATATTACAGTGTGCCTTCTCCCAGTCTTTGGGTAAGTTGTGGGATCCCAGTGCTTTCTTTGGCGTGGGATTTGTCCTTGTTACCTGCAAGAAATTGTGGCCTCCAATGTGGCTAGCAAATACCTTAATTACCACACAGCAGTGGTACAGCACAGCATGAAGGAGCATGTCCTCGGTGTGAGGATGGGTTGCAAGGTGGGTGAAATACCAACACTGTCACAGGTGGCTTCACCTGGGCAAAGTGGATTGGGGAGAATCAGATCAAGTACATGTTTTAATTCTTTCTGGTTCTCTTGCTGCTCAGAGCACAGTTTCCTTTGATCTTGTGCATTTTGCCCATTTACTAATTTTATAGAAAAACCTTATGTAGCTATAAGTCTTGCACTGAAATACCCGCTTATTGAAGGCAGATCCAATCTTGCTAAAATCCAAGACTCTGCCTGTATTTCTCCTCTGAAAATAGTTTTATTCCATTATATTAATGTCAGAAAGAGAACCCGATACATCAGAACCAATGTTTTGTATTCTTGGTCTTGATCGCCTCACGACATCACTCAAACTACTCAGCATTATCATTAGAAAAATGACAGGGAGGTTAGAATTTTTCCTCTCCGTACAGAATATTTGAACAGCGATTGATTTATTACTGGTGGCCATGAGACACTGACATCATTGAAATGGGGCTGGAGTAGACAGAACTAAGACCTGCAGGACTACATGAAGAGCAAGATTTTGAATGCAGCTGACACAAAGTTACAGAATGTGAAATGTTTAAGTGTTATATAACCTCACCAAGTTCAACCAAGCTCACCGAGAACAATTGGTTTTGCAAAAGATCTAACTGCAGTTTTGCAGATGAAAATGAAAACAAATTGCTTAAACTCTTAATTACATTAAAATATTGTGAATCATCCTAATGGGCCTGTCCCACTTAGGCGATTTTTCAGGTGTCTGCCAAGTTGCCGGTAGTCGCCTGAAAAACCAGCAACTGGAACGGCGACTGTCAGAGTGGAACACACACACACACGTTGCTTCCTTCACCAGCCCGTTATGCAGACAGGGCAAGCAGGGGAGCACTGTCTGAGTGAAATTCCCACAGTGCAAAGCCAAGATGATACAGACACACACAGCGATGAACAGGAAAGTTGGCGCTGTAATTAACATGGCTAAAATACAGTGTACAGTAAGTCCTTTAAAAGAAGGGGGAGGGGGGGAAGACAGAAGAGAAGGAGGGAGAAGGAGTGGAGACACCTTTTAAGAAGCCAGAGATGTTGAAAAATTTGTAGCAACTATAATGAGGCCATGATTAGTTCCCAGAATGCGGAACTCCTCACGACCATGAAGGCGACTCCCCGGTAACCACCTGCAAACATGTGGCAACCATGTGGCGACAGTTGCCTAAAAGGTCGCCTAAGTGGGACAGGCCCCATAACAGTGTTTGTGAAAATTGCATAAAAATAAACATCATTATTGGCATAGATAGACAGTCAGAACCTTTTCAACAGGGTGGTAATGTCACATACGAGAGGGTATAGCTTTAAGAAGAGAGGGGCAACGTTTAAATGAGATGTGTGGAATAGGTTTTTTACATAGAAGGTGGTGGGTGATTGGAATGGACTGTCATGGGTGATGGTGGAGGCAGATACGACAGTGGTGTTTGAGAGGCTTTTGGAAAGGAACATAGCTCAGCAGGGAATGGAGGGATATGGATCACGTGCAGGCAGAGGAGATTAGTTTAATTTGGCATCACGTTCAACTTGGGCATTGGGGCCAGTAAGGCCTGTCTCTGTGCTGTACTGTTCTATGTTCTATCTGCAATTACATGGTTTATCAGTACAGCTGCATCAGGCTACCCTGTGATACCATGATGTGTCAGCCCCAGTGTGGCATTTTCTATGTATGTTCTGGCAGCTACTGTATTTAGACTTGCAGGTGTGACCACCGTTGCCACTCCTTTATGGGATGTATGCAAAACTCAAGCAGCACTCATTCAGCTACAGGTCCACCACTGTAAGCAGCAGCTACAGGTCCACCATTGATTTTCCAGCACCCTTGGTTCCAGAGATTTTTGCTGGATTATCTGTTTTGTCAGACCAATGGAGGTCACGGCGTTGGGGGTTCGAGATAACGACATACAAGGTCAGCCATGGAAGTCGGCTATGAGAATGGATCTGCTCGCTCCAGCCTTGCCAGAGTTCCAGAGCCCTGGCCGCAAGCGGCAAACTCAACCTGGCTATTGATGCAGAAGTCCCATTGGTGTTGAGATTGGGCAATTAAAGTAATGGGTTGCCCCCACCTACCTGTTGAGTTTAGAGTTTAGAGATACAGCGCGGAAACAAGTCCTTCGGCCCACCGAGTCCCTGCCGACCAGCTATCCCCGCAAGCTAACACTATCCTACATACACTAGGGACAATTTACAATTATACCATGACAATTAGCCTACAAATCTGTATGTCCTTGGAGTGTGGGAGGAAACTGGAGCTCCCGCAGAAAACCCACGCAGGTCATGGGGAGAATGTACAAACTCCACACAGACAACACCCATAGTCATGATTGAACCCGGGTCTCTGGTGCTGTAAGGTCGCAACTCTGCCGCTGTGCTGCCACTGTTGCTTAAAACTCAAGTTATTAATCTCACTTCCAATCATCTTAAATTTAAATTATCTCAAGCCGAATAATCTTTGAACATCACCTGTAGTCAACTCCCCTGTGTCCCGGGTATAACTCTTGAAAACAAAACTAAGGCACCGACTTTGACTCAATTAAGAGTGAGGAGTGCCCTAATGCAGCCAGGAGCTGCGTTAAACACACCCAGGCATGATGTGCCTAACCCCCTCAAATGTATCAGTCCTGAATGATTGGCAAGAGCTTACGGTGAAATTGTTTTCTCCTTTGCTCACTCAACAACAGTTAATCAGCACAAGCCTCAAAAGGCCAAGCTGTTGTAATACTTGTATTCATCAAAATAATCCAACTGTGCCTCCTCCAAGGCCAACTTTCACCTTCGTATATGTGAAAAAACAACTCAGCGGCAGTCAGCAAAGTTAATTTTAAAATCCTGTTGGCTTCTTGATGCATGCTGAGAGAGAAAATTTAGTTGACTTTAACATTGTTCAGGTTGCAGCAAACGGGTTTGCAAGCCTCGTGCAGGCCGTAAACTGAGGGTGACCCTGACCTTGACCTCTGTGGGGAAGACGGTCAATGAAGATGTGCCAGCCTGCATTTGTGGTACCAGCAGTACACAGCTTTTGATGAGTATATAGAAAGCTGCTTGCCTTTTGGCATTTCAAACAGTAGAGTTTCAGGGTAAACAGGATGATAAAACCAAGCTGTTGGTGTGAGTGAGTAATAACTTTAAGCTAAGGAATGAATCAATGTGACGATGTTTAATGTGCAAATGTTGAAGGTTGATTTAACCTGGTGTGTGCTGCCCAAGACATAATTATCTTGGTGAAAATGCATCCATGCTGACAATGAACCACACATTTTTGTGCACTACTCACCTGAGCACTCTAGACATGTTTAGAGTCACAGAGAGAAATGCAGCATGGAGACAAAGGCCAAGCAAATCATTAAACACCCATTTACACTAATACAACATTAATCTTTTTTTTCCCCTCATAGAAACATAGAAACATAGAAAATAGGTATATTCGGCCCTTCAAGCCCTTCAATATAATCATGACTAATCAATCAAAATCAGTACCCCGTTCCTGCTTTCTGCCCGTGGTCCTTGATTCCGTTAGCTCTAAGACCCATATCTAACTCTCTCTTGAATACATCCAGTGAATCCAGAAAATTCCACAGATTCACAACTCTCTGAGTGAAAAAGTTTTTCCTCATCTCAGTCCAAAATGGCCTACCTTTGTTTCTTGAACTGTGAACCCTGGTTCTGGACTCACCCAACAATGGGAACATATTTTCATCAAATTCCCCAGATACTCCCATGAGGGGCAATTTGCAATGGCCAACTAACCTACCAACTCATACATCTTTGGGCTATGGGAGGAAACTGGAAGATTTGGACAAAACCTATGTAGTCACAATGAGAATGTGCAAACTCCGCACTAACAGCACCCAAGGCCAGATAGTGGGCCAACGGGCAGTGACACTCCGCTGCCCTAATGATAATTTTAAATGATCCTGCATTAGATGCACACCTAATGATGTCACACTGATGTGCACAGTGCACATTTTCTTCCTTAACAGAACAAATTGGAGGTCAAGGATGCAACTGTATGACCTTCTTGGAACATATGCGCCAATGCAGTGCAGCAGAACGGACCGTGATGCCGTTCATTTTTCCCGGCAACAGACCTGGCCCACCTGCCACGGGGAGCAATCTGGTCATGTATGGCACCTCTTAAACCGTGCCTCCTCTTTGTCGGGGACAATGCATCTCATTAAAGCAGAACCCCTTTGCTCCATGAGGACATGCAACTGCTCCCAAATGTCAGAGACTAGACTTCCAGGTGGATTAGGACAGTGTAGGAGACAACTGCAGATGCAGATGCATAGACCCTCGACCCGAAACGTCACCCATTCCTTCTATCCAGAGCTGCTGCCTGTCCTGCAGGGTTACACCAGCATTTTGTGTCTATCTTCGGATTGGGACAGTGTTGCATAGAAGAGCTCATGTGGAGTCTGTCTGTGCTCTCCACGATGGCTGTCACCTGTATCAGTGGGCACTGAGCCTTGGGATCATTGTGAAAGAGGTGCGTACAACCTTCAGAGTGAAGGTCATGGAGAAAGTGCAGGGGGACTGGGAGGTGGGTGAAGTCACACGTACAGAAATATGTGAGGAGATTGTGAAATAGAAACTGAACATTTAGTCAAAGTGATAGCTTTTAGGAAAAATAAGTAAAGAGGTGGAAAGATTAATGGATGGCATTTTGGAGCCAAGCATCTTGGCACCTGAAGATACAGCTACCAGTAATGGTGCAATTAGTACTGGAGTAACACAAGGGAACAGAACTGAGGGAGACGGAGATCATAACTAGAATACATTTCTGAGGAGTTCAGAATACATTTTTCTTCAATCTGTATCCTCAGCTTGTCCTTCTTTTGCTGTTCGAGGTTATGTTAACTTTTATCAACCGTCTGGTTTCTAGTCTATTTCTGTTAATGCAGAGCATTTTAAAAGTGTGGGTGACATCATCAGAAATTGGCTACGAGACTGACTCCAAGTGCGATATTCAGTTGAGCTGGCAAGCGCAGAGTTGAAAGAGTGTGACTGCTGAAACATCCTTGGTTCACGGTTATATCACTTCATTTCCCTTGCGCTGCTTACATCAGTAATTCTTCCAGCCCTGTTTCCTCATCTTTTCACCAGCGTGTACAATGATGGAGCACAAAGCTGCCAACTGATTTTTTTTTCCATTTGAGAAATAGCCTTCTAAGTTCCACCTGGTTTCACTTATTTTCCATTTAACGGACTTTATTTTCCCCATGGAATCGACTTTACAAATTATTACATTTATTGTTAATCCATGAAAAAAATGGATATTATTTTACAATGTAACCCAGGGCAGTACAGTTGTCCAGCGGTAGAGTTGATGCCTTCGAGCACCAGGGATCCGGATGCTGTCTGTATGGAGTTTGTGACCTCGTGGGTTTACTCCGGGTGCTCCGCTTTCCTCCCACACCCTAAAGAAGTACAGGTTTGTAGGATTATTCGCTTTGGTACAACTTGTAAATTGTCCCTAGTGTGTGGGATAGTGTTAGTGTGAGGAATGATTGCTGGTCAGTGTGGACTCGATATATATCTAAAGTCTAAATCAGTTAGTTGGCCAGAGAGATAATGGAGTAAGGTCAGAGTTGATAGCAGAAGCTAGAACTGTGTTGTATGGTTGGTCGGCTGGGACTGGATGAAACGCCCTGCTTCTCTTGGAACAGGAGTGGTGCTTGCCTCCAAACCTATTTAACATGCTATATCTTTACTCCTCCTTCCACTTGTGTAGGAAATCCCAACAATGTGAGTTAAAACTAGAAATTTCATTAAAGTGGGACACACTGCTTCCTTGCAAGGTTTGAATCATCAATCCAGACTGCACAAACAGTTCAAATACTCTTTAACTATTCCCTTTATTAAAACTGGAAGTAGGTGGGTTCGAGATGCATTTGGATTGTTATGAACCTTTTGATGCATTTTTTTCACATCTATTTTTTATAATATATAATTGAATGAATATATTTGTTTTTTATTGTCCATGTCAGCAGAAGTCCTGGTGCTTTAACGTGTTTATCATCTGTTGCCCCTTTGACAGCCACCATGTTGATTGTTCTCTGTAAGGGTGGTGTTCATAGATCTGTAAACTCCAGCAAGGCTTGAAGTAAACATATAATCTAGCGAAGGAAAAGTCTCAACCCTACGTTAATTTGATATGTTAAAGATACGACAACACCCAATACAAACTCCTCCCACTTTGGAGGTTACATTTATCGTGAGTTTCTCCTTCTGTAAACATTTATCGTCATGTTGTCTTAATCTAAGTGTATGACAGTGTGGAAATCCTTCTCTGCAAAAGGGATCTGGATAGTATGATTAACCCTGTAAGTATTTTTATTCTGCAAGGTAAATAGTCAAAGCAAGGAAGTTGCAGGTTAGTGTAATAGTTTTAATAAATATGGGTGGAACTGAGATTTAGGGCATTGCTGTCAGATACGTGCATGTAGAAGCCCATTGTGTTCTCCTTGTGCTTGCAGCTCTTCTTTAATAAAGGCACAACATTAGCTATCTTCCAGTCTGGAGAAACAAGGAAAGGCAGATACTGGTTAACACACAAAAGGACACAAATTGCTGGTGTAACTGTGCAGGTTAGGCAGCATCTCAGGTAAACATGGATAGATTACTTTTATGGTAGAGACCCTTCTTCAGGTTGATTGGAGGGGGAGGGGGGAGGAGGAGAAAGTTAGAAGAGGGGAGAGGCAGGACAAAGCATGGCGAGTAATAGGTAGACGCAGGCAAGTGTTTTTTCTTTGATAGGCAGATGTTTGGAACGCAGGTCTGAGATAAAAACAGAAGGTGAGAGACAGGGTTGAAGAGTTTCAAATTGTGATGCTGAAAGAAGTATAGGTGCAGCACGGCGGCGCTGCTGTAGATTTGCAGCCTTACAGACCCAGGGACGCGGGTTCGATCCTTGAGTACTCCAATTTTAGGTAACCTCCTACTAAATTCCCTCGCATCTCCCACTGCACTCCCCCCCCCCCCCCCATCCTCCTCCTCTGTGCTCCACATGGACTCCCACTTATTTTTCCTCCTCCCATATTCCCCCTCACCTCCTGCCTCTTTCATCCCTCTAGCTTCACAATTTGCAACTCTTCAACCCTGTCTCACACCATCCGCTTTCATCTCTGGTCTTTGTCGCCTACTATAGCAACCCTTTTTATATCTCCACCTTTATCATTCTGGTGGTATCTTAGTGTTAGTTTAGTTTTTGCTTAAAAGATGCGGTGTTGAAATGGGCCCTTCAGCCCGCCGAGTCCACGCTGACCAGAAATTATCCGTCCACTAGTTCTATTCCACACACCAGGGACAATTTACATAAGCCAATTAACCTACAAATCTGCACGTCTTTGGAATGTGGGAGAAAACCGGAGCACCTGAGAAAACCCTCGTGGTCACAGGGAAAATGTACAAACTCCGCATAGGCAACGCCCGTAGTCAGGATCGAACCCGGGTCCCTGACGCTGCAAGGCAGCAACTCTACAGCAGCTCCACTGTGCTGCATCTATACTCTAGAACATTGAGTAGCCTGCCCTGCCCAGCCCAACCCATCAATCCGTAATAACTGATTTATCACAATCCCATGTGGTCTTCAATGCCCTGAGTTCGTGTGCATTCCATTTCAGTCTTCTTGCATTAAAATAAGCCGATTAGACCACGCTCCATCCCTGTCCTGCCTCTGCCTATCCTATCTACTGGATGTACTTGCTTTGGCTTGTATATTTGCCTCAACATTCGTGTTAGTGACACTATTACTTTGGGTTTCCCTCCTCCCCCCCCACCTCCCCCACCTCTATCCACCTCACCTATTGGACTGGTTCACATCCCCCCAAAGAAGTCCTGGCAAACCTCCTTCCCAGGATAGTTGTTCCACTTTGGTTAAGGTTTAGTTTAGTTTAATTTAGAGATACAGGACGGAAACAGGCCCTTCAGCCCACCGAGTCCGCACCGACCAGCGATCCCCGCACACTAATCTACATTATCCTACACACACTAGAGACAATGTACATTTATATCAATCCAACCCACGCAGGTTTGGAGAACCATTTGGAGAAAACCCACGCAGGTTACAGAGAGAACGTACAAACTCTGTACAGACAAGCATCCGTGGTCAGCATCGAACCCAGGTCTCTGGTGCTGTAAGATAGTAGCTCTACCACCGCCGTTAAGGTGTATATGACTCTACAACTAATAGTGTACGAAAACGAATTTTATAAATATTTGAACGGAAAGTAACTTTCAAAGTCTTGGGTTGACAGGTTCTTTCACGTGCTTATGCAATGTTCTTGGAATGTCACTGAGTTGTGCGTGCCCTGAATTTGAGCATCATATCTGAGGATGGATGTGCTGGCTCTGGAGAGGGTCCAGAGGAGGTTTACAAGAATGATTCCAGGAATGAATGGGTTAGTAAATGATGAGCGTTGACAGCACTGGGTCTCTACTCGCTGTTTAGAAGGTTGAGGTGGGGTGGACTCATTGAAACTTACAGAATAATGAAAGGCATAGATAGAGTGGATGTGGAAAGGATGTTTCCACTGGTGGGAGAGTCTAGGACCAGATGTCATAGCCTCAGAATTAAAGGGTGCACTTTTAGAAAGGAGGTGAGGAGGAACTTCTTTAGTCAGAGAGTAGTTTATCTGTGGGACTTATTACCACAGAGGGATGTGGAGGCCAAGTCAGCGGATATTTTTAAGGCAGAGATAGACAAATTCTTGATTAGAACGGGTGTCAAGGATTCTGGGGAGAAGGGAGGAAAATGGGATTAAGAGGCAGAGGTTAGCCATGTTTGAATGGTGGAGTAGACTTGATGGGCTTAATGGACTAAATCTACTCCTATAACTTGTGAACAAAGTGACACAGCTAGTAGAGCGATTGCCTTGTATCTCTAGAGACTTGGGTTCAATCCTGACCCGTGGCAGGCTGTGGGGAGTTGGCACGTGCACCCTGTGACTGGATGAGCTTCCTCTGGTGCTCCAGTTTCTTCCCATGTTTCTCAAATGTACAGATTAGTAGATTAATTAACCACTGTAAATTAGTATGTAGGTGAGTGGTGGAATCTGGGGGAATTGATGGGGATTTGGGGAGATTAAAGATGGGTTGAGTGCAGGATTAATGATATACTGATAGATAACTAACCTCATATCTGAAAGGCACATCTATTAGCAATCAAACATGCTCTTAGCTGTGTCCTGGGTTGTTAGTCCTGGGTTGTTATATGCTTCTTCACTTAATGGGAATTAGCAAAACAGTAGATTTTTACAAAAATCCAATAGCTTCATTAGCTTTCTTACTGATTCAAGAATTGTCAGAGAGTCACAGAATTATACAGTACAGAAACAGGTTCTTCAACCCAGTTCCTCCATACAACCAAGTTGCCTACCTGAGCTTGTCCCATTTGGCTTGATTTGGCCCATATTTCTCTAAACCACGGTGTGGAAACAGGCCCATCGGCTCGACTTGTCCACACTGACCAACATCAATGCCCCATCTCACCAGTCCCACCTGCTTGCATTTGGCCCATATGTCTCTGAACCTATCCATGTACCTGTCTAAATGTTTATTAAACATTGCAGATAGTAGCTACTGAAACGCTTGTTACATCTCTGTTTCTCCCTCTTTTTTTCCCTAACACTCCTACTTTCCACCATGTGAAGGGCGAGAGAAAGATGCCCACGGAGAATGAAAAAGAGAGACAGAGAGAAGTAAGATACAAGGAGAGAGGAGGATGAGAATGGACGAGAGGGAAATAGTGAGAGAAAAGTGGGAAAGAGATAGGGAAACAAAGAGAAAGAGGAGAAAGAGAGAAAGTGAAATAAGTAGAGAAAGGGATAAACAGAGAGGGATGATGCCACATAAGGACTTAAGTTCTTGAATATTTTAAATTCAAGGTGTTTTTGAAATGGGAGCTGATTGAAGCCATCATGTGGGGTTGATAGATGAAGGGGGTTTGATTTGAGTAGTGATGCAGGAGAATTTTGAATATGATGAAGTTTGCAATAAATGGCAAAGGGGATCAGTTATGATAAATTGCTCCTTTCAATTACACTCAACTAATCCAAGTATCAAATGTGGCTGAGCTGAGAAATTGTAAGTTTCAGGGTTTCGATTTGTTAAAATAAATACTCTTATATGAAACTTCAATCATTGGAGCGTGTAAGTAATTGATACAAAATTTTGGTCCTTCGCAGCATAAAAACCCGCTGGGCATGTTGAGCAGATAGTCAAATTTCTAATTGTATGAACAAAACCTCAGCAGAAATGCATGAAGTGTGACAAGCAGTAATACAATACAACCTTATTTCTTAAAGTCAGTGCCGTTACTAAATAAGCGGATCGCTTCTCTCTCCATTCCTCCCCCACCCTAGTCGTCATACTACAGTGGCTTGCAAAAGTTTTCATACCCCTTGAACTTTTCCACATTTTGTCACGTTACAACCACAAACGTAAATGCATTTTATTGGGATTTTATGTGATAGACCAACACAAGTGGTGCATAATTGTGAAGTGGAAGGAAAATGATACATGGTTTTCAAATTTTTTACAAATAAAAAACTAAAAAGTGTGGCGTGCAAAAGCATTCAGCCCCCTTTACTCTGATACGCCTAAATAAAATCCAGTGCAACCAATTGCCTTCAGAAGTCACCTAATTAGTAAATCCACTTGTGTAATCTAATCTCAGTATAAATACAGCTGCTCTGTGAAGGCCTCAGAGGTTTGTTAGAGAACATTAGTGAACAAACAGCATCAAAAAGCCCAAGGAACACACCAGACAGGTCAGGCATAAAGTTGTGGGGAAGTTTAAAGCAGGGTTAGGTTATAAAAATATATCCCAAGCTTTGAACATCTCACGGAGCACTGTTCAATCCGTCATCCGAAAATGGAAAGAGTATGGCACAACTGCAAACCTACCAAGACATGGCCGTCCACCTAAACTGACAGGCCGGGCAAGGAGATCATTGATCAGAGAAGCAGCCAAGAGGCCCATGGAAACTCTGGAGGAGCTGCAGAGATCCACAGCTCAGGTGGGAGAATCTGTCCACAGGACAACTATTAGTCGTGCACTCCACCAATCGGGCCTTTATGGAAGAGTGGCAAGAAAAAAGCCATTGTTGAAACAAAGTTATAAGAAGTCCCATTTGCAGTTTGCCACAAGCTATGTGGGGGACACAGCAAACATGTGGAGGAAGGTGCTCTGGTCTGATGAGACCAAAATTGAAGTTTTTGGCCTAAATGCAAAACGCTATGTGTGGCGGAAAACTAACACTGCACATCACCCTGAACACACCATCCCCACTGTGAAACATGGTGGTGGCAGTATCATGCTGTGGGGATGCTTTTCTTCAGCAGGGACAGGGAAGCTGGTCAGAATTGATGGGAAGATGGATGGAGCCAAATACTGGGCAATCTTGGAAGAAAACCTGTTAGAGTCTGCAAAAGACTTGAGACTGGGGCAGTGGTTCACCTTCCAGCAGGCCAACGACCCTAAACATACAACCAGAGCTACAATGGAATAGTTTAGATCAAAGCATATTCATGTGTTAGAATGGCCCAGTCAAAGTCCAGACCTAAATCCAATTGAGAATCTCTGGCAAGACTTGAAAATTGCTGTTCACAGACGCTCTCCATCCAATCTGACTGAGCTTGAGCTATTTTGCAAAGAAGAATGTACAAAAATGTCAGTCTCTAGATGTGCAAATCTGGTAGAGACATACCCCAAAAGACTTGCAGCTGTAATTGCAGCGAAAGGTGGTTCTACAAAGTATTGACTCAGGGGGGCTGAATACTTTTGCACGCCACACTTTTCAGTTTTTTATTTGTAATAAAATGTGGAAACCATGTATCATTTTCCTTCCACTTCACAATTATGCACCACTTTGTGTTGGTCTATTACAGAAAATCCCAATAAAATACATTTATGTTTGTGGTTATAACGTGACAAAATGTGGAAAAGTTCAAGGGGTATGAAAACTTTTGCAGGCCACTGTAGTTTCACTGTCCTGTTCAGTTTCACTTGCTGTATAACCTGTTGTCACCTAGACCACAGCCAACAATGGAACATTGTGGACCTTTTCTTGATCATCGTTGCTTTTTGCATACCTTTCATTCATTTGTTCTAGATCCCCCTATATCACCGTCTATATGTCTTGTTTCCCTTTCCCTTGACTCTCAGTCTGAAGAAGGGTCTCGACCCAAAATGTCACCTATTCCTTTTCTCCAGAAATGCTGTCTGACCCACATAGTTACTCCAGCTTTCTGTGTCTATCTTTGGTTTAAACTAGCATTTGCAGTTCCTTCCTACACAGTGTTTTGGTACAGACTGTTATGGGAGAATGGATTGGTGATTTATTTGGTCATTGGGAAGATGCTTACCAAGGTACACCTCCAGTGGAAGTATTCCACATATTTGTATACTTCAGGGCACCAGCAGGTCTTGTAAAATGCGTTGTATATTTTTCATAATAAGGTGCTGCCTTATGGTCCAAGATGGTGTTGGAGGCAAGAGATCAACACGAGCGGTGGGCAATGAGGTGAATACCTCATAGAAACTTACTGAATAGAGAAAGGCCTGACTAGAGTGAATGTGGAGATGATGTTTCTACTAGTGGGATAGCCTCTAGGATGAGAGGACCAAGCCTCAGAATAAAAGGTTGTACCTTTAGAAAGGAGATGAATTTATTGGTGGGGAATCTGTGGAATTCATTGCCATCAGATGGCTGTGGAGGCCAAATCGATTAATATTTTCCAAAGCACAAATTGACAGATTCTTGATTAGGAAGTGTGTCAGGGGTTATGGGGTGAAGGCACGAGAATGGGGTTGAGAGGGAAATCTAAATCAGCCATGAATGAATGGCGGAGTAGACCTGATGGGCCGAATGGCCTAATTCTGCTCCTAGAACACATGAACGTATGAACAGTCAATTGACAAATGCCTTTGAAAGTAATAACTCTGGGATACTTTTTCTGACTGGAGTCATGGGTAGATCTATTACATTGCCCTCATAGAGTTTGGCATAGAGTTTGGTGATCAGGCCTCACAATGAAACAAGCTGCAGGCAAATCACCTGTCAAACTGGGGTAAATCGATGGAACAAATGTTTCAGGGACTTAGCCCTGGAAGCTGTGGATCACAGGAATCAGCCAATGTGTAGATAATTGGTAAGGGGTGGGGGAGGGGAATCATTAAAAGTCCTCTCATGAATGAATTTTGTGCAACATCCAGTGATCTATTTAAGCACAACTAGTTTGCAGACATTTGCGAAACAGAAGGTGTATCCAGTGTTTAAAATTGCATTACTGATCTCTACTGTGCTATTTATAAACAAATCCTGAAGTTTGTTCGCAGCAGCTAGTCGGGGGCCATCTCATGTCAGAGGTTAAATTAGCTGTACAACAACTTTCCACACAGTTCATAAGTTACAGGAGCATTCGGCCATTCAGCCCATCATGTTTACTCTGTCATTCAATCATGGCTGATCTATCCTTCTCAACCCCATTCCCCTGCCTTCTCCCCATAAGCCCTGGCACCATTACTAATCAAAAATCTGTCAATCTCCACCTTAAAAGTATCCAATGACTTGGCCTCCACAGTCGTCTGTGGCAATGAATTCTACAGATCCACCACCCTCTCGCTAAAGAAATTCCTTCTTATCTCCTTTCTAAAGGTACATCATTTCATTCTCAGGCTATGGCCCCTGGTCTTAGACTCTCCCTCTAGTAGAAACATCCTCTCCAGTTCTAATCTCTGGAAACAGCCCTTAATGGTTCACCCCATGATACTGGGAGTGTAGCAAGGAATGAATGCATGCTCCACTGATGAAAGGGGATGATGGTTTAGTTTAGTTTAGTTTAGTTTAGACCATGGTAACAGCCCACCGAGTCCACACCGACCACCGACAATTTACATTAACACCAAGCCAATTAACTTACAAACCTGTGCGTCTTTGGAGTGTGGGAGGAAACCGAAGATCTCGGAGAAAACCCACGCACGTCCCTGGTAGAACGTACAAACACCATACAGACAGCACCCAAGGTCAGGATCGAACCCCTGGTCAGGGTCAAACCTGGGTCTCTGGCGCTGTAAGGAAGTAACACTACCGCTAAGCCACTGTGCTGAACTAGAGTTCTTCCAGGGTGTTGGTGTGGTTTGGCACGGAGTAAACAACATAGGCTTCTGAATTAAGACACGGTTTCCCATTGCATAAAATTGAGCATGGCTGGAATTTGTCTGGGAGATGTAATGAGCCTTCTGTGAATCCCTGTAGTTCCGAGAGTCATAAGGTCATATGTGATACGAATAGAATTAGGCCATTCAGCCCATCATGTCTACTCCACCATTCAATCGTGGCTGATCTATCTCTCCCCCTAACCACAATCTTCTGCCTTCTCCTCATAACCTCTGACGCCTGCACTAATCAAAAATCTATCTATTTCTGCCTTATAAATATCCACTAGTGGCCTCTACAGCCGTCTGTGGCGAAGAATTCCACAGATTCACCGCCCTCTGACCAAAGGCATTTCTCCTCATCTACTTCCGAAAAGAACATCCTTTAATTCTAAGGCTATGACCTCTAGTCCTAGACTCTCCCACGAGTGATTAGTAACGATGTCAGGGTTTATCCTCTCCACATCCACTGTATCCAAGCCTTTCACTATTCTGTGTGTTTCAATGCGGTCCCCCCTCATTCTTCTAAACTCCAGCGAATACAGGCCCAGTGTCGACAACCCTCATCATATGTTAACCTACTCATTCCTGGGATCATTCTTGTGAACCTCCTCTGGACCCTCTCCAGAGCTAGTACATCTTTCCTCAGATATGGTGCACACAATTGTTCACAATACTCCAATTACGACGTTACCAGCGCCTTATAGACCCTCAGCATTATATCCCTGTTTTTGTATACAAGCCCACTTGATTAAATGCTGGCATTGAGTTTGCTTTCTTTTCTATCGATTCTACTTGCAGTCAAATTGTGAATGCAACGGTTGCATTCATGGAAAATTGGAGAATGCTCGCATTGCTGCCTGCACTATTCTTGACTTCTACAATACAGCAATGGTCTGCAGTGTGCTGCATGTCAGCTGAGACAGCCTGTGAGGATCTTAAGGCAAGTTCTCCGAGAGTAAGGTGACCCTGTCTTCGAGGCAAAGTCTTTTGCTCCTGAAGGTTTGTTTGTCTAGTAAACAAACACTTGCCTGGAGTGCTCTCAAACTCAAGGTCAGGGTCACCCTTACTCCGAGAACCTTGCCACAGCATCACCACAGGCTGCCTCCGCTGAGATATACCACTTATGACACTCTGCCCCTCACCACTGTTTTACAGGAGCCAAAGCATGCACAGTCAGGGATGTGAGCAACAGTCTATGTTTCACTCTTGCATCCACAAGGGCCATTTGGCTGCAGTGAAGTCTGCTTAAATATTCTTGGCATTCACAGAGGGCACCTGCCCTCACCTCACCTCCCTCACCTCACCTCCCTCACCCTTGCCTTGCCATGAACGCCACCTGTTTTGTAAGATATCTTCCTCTTGTGAATTTCTTACTTCCAATCTCAAGAACACGGAACCACTTTATACTGTGTCAGACGGCCTGCTAAAGACAGAAGACGTGTTTCTGCACTACCATCTTGCAGCTGCTTGGTCCAGAATGAAAAGAAGGCTGGTGAACGGACAAACATTGCCTTACCTTTTTCTGTCTTTTAGTCTTGTTTAGTTTAGAGATACAGCACGGAAACAGGCCCTTCGGTCAACTGAGTCCGCACCGGCCAGCGATCCCCACACATTACCACTATCCTACACACACGAGGTACAATTTACACATACACCCAGCCAATTAGCCTACAAACCTGTATATCTTTGGAGTGTGGGAGGAAATGCATATGGTCACGGGGAGAGCATACAAAATCCCTACAGACAGCACCGTAGTCGAAATCAAACCCGAGTCTCCGGCGCTGCAAGCGCTACAAGGCAGCAACTCTACCGCTGCACCACCACCATATGACATAATGCATTCATATTTGGACACCTCCACCTCTCTTTATAAGTTCCTGTCCAAAATTGGCAGTGCAGTCGATGAGGGAGAATAACCATTTCAGATGGGTAAGCTGATGAAGGGAGATGGTAGGTGGTGACTGAGGTCCTGAGTTTGGATCCGTCTGCATGAGATCTGTGCGACACTCAATCGTCGATTGCAAGAGAGATGTGCTGATCCTTTCAATAATAATTTGAGCCTTCCCTGCTACTGAAGGGTTTTCAGTGAGAGAAGAGCAGAAGCAATGATTCAGACCAACGTAGTTGAAAATAAATTAAATTTGGCAGTCACACAACTCCTGATGCCATTGGATGCTAGAGCAATGTTACAGGGGTGTATGAAGACCTTACACAAAGTCCCTGCCTGATTACCTTACTCATAAATATGCACAAAATTAGTTAGCATTGGATTAACATAATTACTATCTACACGACTCTGCTTCTATTATTTTAAGAGCACTGTTAAGAAAAATATCAAAGCCTTTATTTTTGTTTCGTCAGGCCCATGAGTCCAAGGACAAATGAAGTTCTGATAGATCGCTTCAAAATATATTCAAAGATCCTGAAATGAGACTTTGATGACTCAAGTCTAAAACAATGGTTGATCAATGCTTGCACCAGAGAAGACTGAGATGTTAAGAGATTGGATGTGGCTTGCTGTTGCCATGTCCACAATGAAAAGAAGACAGGTGACAGGACCAAAGTTGCTTTATCATTTCTGTCACACAACATAATCTATTAACATTTGGACAGCTCCACCTTTGCTTATAAATTCCTTTCCCAACAGCACTAATGACAGTTCAGACTACAAGGGAGAATCACCCTCATGAAATGGTTCTTCCACATACTACCTACAGATGGTACCAAGAAACTATTTAATGTTCATATCCTCATGTTGCAAAATGGTAAATAAGCACTCAACATGTTTCTGATGTTCCCTGCAAAACCTTGCCATTATGCTCAGATGCATATTCAGGCCACGAACAGACTTGGAATGCGTAGAGTCATAGAATGATAGTGATACAGTGTGGAAACAGGCACTTCAGCCCTACTTGCCCATTCTGACCAACATGTTCCATTTATACCCGTCCCACTTGCCTGCATTTGGTCCATATCCCTCTAAACCTGTCCTATTATCTTCCTGTCTAATTGGTTCTTGAACGTTACGATCATCTCCACCTCAACTACCTCCTCTGGCAGCTCGTTCCATACACCCACACCCTTTGCATGAAAAAGTTTCCCCTCAGATTCCTAAAAAAATGTTTCCCTCATCACTTTAAACCTATGCCCTCTGGTTCTCGATTCCCTTACTCTGGGCAAGATGCTCTGTGCGTCCACCCGATCTATTCCTCTCATGATTTTATACACCTTGGCAATGTTGACACCTTGGCTCGGCATGTTGACTAAAGCAGATCAATAAAAGGTAGTTTGGGAGATTTGTGTTGAGCCACCATTAGAGTAAGTTCAGACTCCCGACTCTGAACACCAGTAATCAACCAGTGGCAACCTTCAAAATGTCCTTGAGTTGAAGGCTGTGCTTTGAACACTCAATTTTGTTTTTAATCACCTTCCACCAAATTGCATTGGCAGTGAATTTTATGTTAGAAGTTTCTATGGTGGCAGCAGAAAGATAATTGGGTAATTTGCCTTTTAACCCAGCCAGCTGACCACACTGGCAAAGGTGACGGAAAATGATATGATGCATGCAATTTTTACTCCTCTTCACTGCTCTGCATTTATAGGGAGGGGCTGCTGTCGTGTTGGCCATCAGTTTAGCTTCCTATGGTCACTAAATAGAACTGAGGTAGCTGACTTTACTTGTTCACTGTGAAAACAGTCATCAGCCCAGCTTGCCTCCAACAAAGGGTGTTGAGAGACAATCTGGTCCAGAACTTGGGACACATGGCACTGCTTTCTAAATGCTACATGTATTGATTTTCTTTCTGGCATGGAATGTAATTACAAGTATTTCCAAGTCACATTGCGGCACTCTGAAAATGTGACCAGAAACGTCCATTTGGAAATTGTGCTTCTACGATGATGAGTGCGGCCCATGCAGACATTTGTAGACCCGGGTTCAGTTCTGACTACAGATGTTGTCTGTGCAGAGTTTGTACGTCTCCCTGTGACCTGCGTGGGTTTTCTCTGGGTGCTCCGGTTTCAGTCGACACTCCAAAGACGTACAGGTTTGTAGGCTAATTGGCTTGGTATATTTGTAAATTGTTCCCAGTGTGTGTAGGATGGTGTTAGTGTATGGGGATAGCTGGTCGACACGGACTCAGTGGGCTGAAAGGCCTGTTTCCGCGCTGTATCTCTAAACTAATCTCAACTAAGCATGGTTCTGAGCTGCACCTGCCTTGCATACTTTCAAAACAGCCAGCTCTTAATGGTGCCATTTTCTCTATGAGCTGTGTTATTTATTGGTGGGTTCATGAGCAGGTCCCAGACCATTCTGTGAACATGATATAGGTAAGCCCTCTTCATTTTAATTATTTACCTGCTGCTCATGCCCACTTCCGCACTCATTACTCAAAGACCAACCCAGTCTTCAACCTCCATCCCACCAATCTCCTGACCTCTGCTGGGCATCTGCAAGCATCCACTGTCCTGCACCTCCTCCAGGCCAATACATGGCGGGCTTCTACTTCAATTTGACCATTATTTTCTCACCCATTTAACCTCAACTGGCCCCATAATGGCTGCTTGACCCCACCATGGTCCCCACCGATGCTTCTCAGGCACTGCCCTGGCCCCACCTTTTGTGATGCTCCCAAGATGGCGTCCAACCCAGGCAACTATTTGTGTGCTAGCCACAGAAGCAGATCTACAATCACATATTACAATCCCTTCACACTTTTAAATCTGTACACTGTAAATGGCTTGATTGTAATCATGTATTGTCTTCACGTTGACTGTTTAGCACGCAACAGAAGCGTTACACTGTACCTCGGTACACGTGACAATGAACTAAAACTAAACCATATCTGGGCTTAGCTGTAGTTTTCCGCATTCTCCGTTATGCACTGTACAATGGCAAAACACTAGAAGGAGTAAGGATCTTTCAGTAGCCTCAGGCTCTTGGATCTACCACCACGAATATTTTTTTTAAACAATAATAATCGAAATTGCTTAGCAATAGATAACTGCACCTCTGTGAATGCCATAGATTTTCTAAAAAAGGAAACACTAAAATATGCAAACACATTTCTAAATAAACCAGCAGGGTAAAGAATTTCAGATGAACATATAACTGCACTCATTACTAATAGTCAAAAATAATGATATGCATCATGACATCTTCAGCTTATCAATTTGGGCAGTCACGTCACATTAAATTGACATCCAGCCATCCAATTCTAATTACTGTTTAATATAATATTTGGAAATAAATTACAACCTTGTGCATTCTCTCATATCAAAATGTCAGAGTTGCATCAGAGAACGTTTGACCATAGGGATAACATTTGGAGAGATATTCTATTCCTGCCTTTAGTTCGATAGACTATTGATATAATTGCAGTGTATTAAGTATGTTGGCACTGGCTCAAAAAAGCTCTGGAGCGTCTTGTTCATTTATCAAGAGCAGACGTATCTAAGACTGCATATGGAAAACATTAATTTCAATGGAACAGTGATTTATAACATGAGGGATCATTTCAAAATTAAATATGAATTGAAATTGGACTGTCCATAGAGAGAATGTAAAACTAAAATAATCGATGTAAGTGCAGAGCAGTTTTCTCCGATTACATTGTTGCTGAAGCATCCACATGCCACCAGCAACGAGGTAAAGTGAAATAAGGCAAAGTAATACAAGTGAAATAATCCTCATGAGGACTAAAATAACATAGTCATAGTTATAGAGGCATAGAGTCATGCAGCACGGAAACATCAGCCCTTCGGCCCAGCTTGTCCATGCCAACCAAGCTGCCCCAACTACACCGGATGGACACAAAATGCTGGGGTAATTCAGTGGGACAGGCAGTATCTCTGGAGAGAAGGAATGGGTGATGTTCATCTACACTAGTCCCATTTACCCGCATTTGGCCCATATCCCAATAAATCTTTCCCATCCATGTACCTGCCCAATGTCTTTTAAATGTGGTTACAGTATCTGCCTCAACTACCTTCACTGGCAGCTCATCCCATGTACTCACCACTTCTGTGTGAAAAAGTTATCCCGCAGATTCCTATTAAATTGTTCCCCTCCCACCTTAAACCTATGTACTCTGTTTTTTGATTCCCCCTACTCTGGGCAAAAGACTCTGTGCATCTACTCTATCTATTCCTCTCATGATCGTTTTCAACTCTCTAAGATCATCCCTCAGATTCCTGCACTCCAAGGAATAAAGTCCTAGCCTGCCCAACCTCTCCATATAACTCAGGCCAACCTTGGAAATCTACCATGCACTCCTTCCAGCTTAGCTGCTAAAGCAGGCTGTCAAAATTCAACACAATACTGTAAATGTGGCTTCACCCATATCGTTTCCTACAACTAGGCTGTGAATGCCATATGCAAGAAGAAGAAGACCCATATAGTTCACCAATGGTCACCAACTTTCCACCGCTCACGACTGTTCCATTGGCATTATATAGTTTTAAGTTTATTGTTGTCATATGTACCTAGGTTCAGTGCAAAGCTTTTCTTTACATGCTCTGCAGATCACATCAGATCAGATTTATTACATGAATACAATCAAGTCAAACTCAAGTACAATAGGTAGGGCAAAAGGGAAGATACAGAGTGCAGACCATAGTGCTCAGCATTTGTGACTAACCTCATGGGCTGCTGTTGAGCACGAAACTAGCATGATTTTACTACTTTTGATTGATAAGGTCAATAGACCGATCATGTTGCAGGTGGGCCAAGGACAGGCAGGAATTTGACAACTTTCAGCTTGTACTTTTTGTCAACCTTAGTTTCAGAGGTTGCATAAATAATCAATAGCAATCATTCACGGAGATCCATCTAGACAGTCTTCAAGCAGCATCCACTAATCCCACCCTGATCTCATTTTATTCTCCCCACATTCCCAATTAATTTCCTTCATATCCTTTCACCTCCCTGCATGAGGATTAATTTTGCCTTGGCCAATTCATCAGCCTATCTGTATATCTTTGGGATGTGGGAGGAAACCAGAGGATGTGGTGGAAGACCACATGGTCATAAACAAAATGTATACTCCACATAGACAGCACCAGATGTTGTGATTGAACCAAGACTACTGGAGTAACACAGCGACAGCTCCAGCAGCTGTGCATTGTGCCACCCCATGCATTCAGGTTCTTGCCTCCACAACCACTCTGCTGTCCTTTACCGTGGCTACCATTACCACTACATCCACAGAATTTAGTTTGAAAGAAACCCCTGAAAATAATCTCTCATCTCAGCACCCAAAGTGCTATGTTATGTGGAGAATGCATTCTTTGTTAGCGACACTTAAAACCTTAACCTCCATTGACAAGAAGGGAAGTGCAAGAAATGAATACGAACACTGCCTCTTCTGAGTCGCCCGACTTCCTGGCACGGAAATTCATCGATGTGATACTCTGTGAAGCTCTTCATCTTCATAGACAATCTCATGACATGCAGCTCTCCAATTCACCTGTACATGGGCTATTCCATGATCTGGACAGAGCAAGGTTAAGGTGCAGTGACAAGGGGATTTAAGACCATTGGGAAAACAAGTTCAGGTGCACAGTCTGAGCACAAATGGGTAGTTGCATACAAACACACACACATCAACAATTCTCACATCAGTTCTGGAACAAGGTTCACACCTATTTTCTATTGGTAAACTATGAATGGGAAATACATACCAATCCTTATAGTTAAATTCATGTTCTGAAATCAATATTTTTGAAGCTTTTACAAGGAATTATTTTCTACAGAAGTCTCTGAAATCCTGAACAAAGAATCTGATTAAAATATTGACACATTCCTTGACGCACTCTGATTCAAGGTAGTTGATTCGGGGTGGGCAGATTAAGAGAATTATGATTGTTAGCTGGGAACATTGCGAAGATTATAGAATACAAAGTAAAAGAAAAGAACAGGTTGGGAATTCCTGAAGATAGGGACAAGGCAGCTGAAGATATTTGCACCAAGAGAGTTAAAATCTGGAGCCAAGCGCACGGAGGCCTGGATCATAAGGCAGTAGTGGAGAGATTTCAGAAATAAGCTAGGCCAAATCCATAGAGAATTTCTTAAACCTAAGCAATGCTTTGAAGCTGGGTAGACTAACCATTTCTCAATCTCATTCTTAATATGGTTGTTATTCTATGAAATGTGCCAACTGGCAAGAGTGTTAATGGTAATGTCAATCAAATAGTGTTCCTCTTTCAACAAAATTAGACAGATTTATTGCAATAAACATGTTGGTTATTAATGTTTGCCTTATTTGGCTGAGGATGAAGGAAGCAGGCATATGTGAGGAAAAGAGGGATTTTGTATTTTGGTGGCACAACATTCTGCTGGTGTTATCCAATCAAAAAAAGAGAAATAAAAGTGAACTTTAGTTCGGAAAAGGGATAATTCTAAGTCATGCAAAATGAACCAAATAAGATCAGTTGCAGAAGTCACTTACAAATTCCCTCGTTACAGACTCCAAGCATCCGTGATATTCTTCCTTCTTTTGCATTTTGGGCCCTTTCATTTCCTAAAGGAGTCAACCCTGATGTTTGGTTTCAATTACAACTCTTCTTCTGCCAATCTCAAGGCGGCAACAAAACTTGGCTAGACCATTGCAGTTTTAACCTACTGTGTGCCTCAGATGAACAGTGCACCCACAGATGCTCCATCTCCCATGACATCCAAGAGTTAAACTCATCTTTTAAATGCTGGACAGCACGAGATAAGTGTTATTTTCCTACTAGGAAGAAAATCGGTTTACAGTCAGAAATGGACCAGGGGGTAAATTGTTTTGTTTTCTTTCCTTATGGACAAGAGGGTCTGAATGCTCCACTTAAACTAGCTATAATTATATACCTCAAGTTTCCCTTTCCCCTGATTTGCAGTCTGAAGAAGGGTCTTGACCCAAAACATCACCTATTCCTTTTCGCCAGCGATTGTGTCTATTGTATCACTCAAGCATTTTGTGCCTATTTTCGATGTAAACCAGCATTTGCAATTCCTTCCTATACATACAGTGCTTATAAACAAGTTGTGGTCTTAGAACAAACAAGTAGTTGGATACACACACACACACACACACACACACACACACACACACACACACACACACACACACACACACACACACACACACACACACTAGGGGGGGCGGGCAGCATGGACTCGACATATTGGGGGGGTTGGGGGTTGTGGAGAGCGTCAGATAAAATTTGGAATTTTTCTTTGTAAACGTTAAATTCAATCTTTCAGTCAATTTATAGACTTGACTTTTGACTCAACCCCTCCCCCGTCATATTCTCCCCCCGCCCACCTCGTCACACACTGCCCCCCCCCCCCAAACTTGTGCGGCCCAGTCGGACTGAAGATGGTGGCTCGCAGCATTCTCTTTCAAGCTGCTGTTGCCATTACCGTTGGAAACCCTCAATGCAATGTTCCACCACTCACCAGTTCCCCCAACACAACCCGTTCCACCACTCACCAGTTCCCCCAAGGCAACTCTCTCTCTCTCCTTCTGTCTCCCTCTCTCTATCTCTCTCTCTCCCACTCCCTCTCTCTCCCTCTCTCCCTCTCTCCCTCTGTCTCTCTCTCTGTCTTTCCCTCTGTCTCTCTCTCTGTCCCTCTCGCTCCCTCTCTCTGTTTCTCTCTCTCGCCCCCTCTCTCGCTCTCTCTTGCTCACTCTGTCTCTCTCTCTCTCTCTCTCTTTCTCTCTCTCTCTCTCTCCCTCTCTCTCGCTCCCCCTCCCTCTCTCCCTCTCTCCCTCGATGGCGGAGCACAGCATTCTCCTCCAAATTTGAAACATTAATCATGAATAACGTGGAATATAGCATCAAATCTGAAGGGAACCTGATTATGGCATGGACGGGAAAAATATAAGTAAGAATGCGGAAAATTTTCAGCGCTACAGCATAGTATTTTGACGAAGATAGAAAAACAGACATACACAGACACACACACACACACACACATACAAGATGAGACTTTATAAGTATATATATAATTAGATGTGGGAAGTCATTGGTGGTGTATATTCTGGATAGAGATCAACAGAATTTGTACATAAGACAATCAAGAGATGTGGGGATAAGACATGAAAGTGGCCTGAGGTAAATGTTCAACCATAATCTTGTTGAATGGTAGAACAGGTGGGAAGGGTGAAATAGCCTTCAAACTTTGCAATATTATGCTTGCTCAATGTATTTTGATTTTTGCACTATCATAGTCGCGTTTACTTGGAATTACTTGTTTTTTTATTTGTTGTAGCTGGTCTAATGTGCTTGTAATGCTGCGACAAGTTAGAATGATATTGCTCCGGTTGATATCCAGTGCATATGACAAATTAACACTCCTGACTTTCTTGGCTTTCTTGCTTCTATTAGTTATGTTCTTAAAATATTGTTTCCATGTTGATTTACCCAGTGTAGTAATCTGATTACTTTACTACGAGCATTTCTTACTTCTTCGTTAATATTCTGATTTAACCAGTTGGGATCTATAAATTAATGCCAAGTGTTTTATTTTCCCCTTGATCTCTTATCTCCACCCACATTGAATCTACTTCCTGCACTTCCCTTATGTAATTGTTTCTTATCAGGCCTAACCAAAATCTCCACTGCCAGAACCTCCGTACTCCTTTCATTTTGTCTGTCCTTTCAAAATATCATTGCGACAGAATATTTAATTCTTAATCTTGGTTACTTTGCAACTATGTCTCTGTAATGGATATTAGATCAAACCCATTTATCTCTTTTTGCATCATTAATCCACCTTTCTGTTATGGATGTTTCATGCATTCAAATACAGTGGTTTTCATTTTAACGTTTTATATTATTTCCTTCATTTGACCTTCTTCACAGATTTTCAGCTAATAAACTCTCCGTTCATTTCAATTATGTTTTCCATTATCAAACCACCCTTTGTTGTTTGGCCTGACCTTTCTTTGTCTCTGGGTTTCCTTCACCTGACCCTTCTCCAACTTTTCACTTCAAAACTCCGTCAAATCACCAGTTGCTCTGGTCAGTCCCAATGTAATGGCTCGCTCTATCCTCCACAATGTGACTACCGTATTTCCCGCCAATGAAGACGCACCTGCATCGAAGATGCACCCCCATTTTCAGTTGCTAAATTTTGAAAAAAGGGCTGGCGGTATAGGATTAAGGGTTTGGTTTGGTTTGGTCCGTAGAAAGTCCAAAGGAAGTCCCTGAAAAAAGGACTGGACCTCCTGTTAGGAAATGAGGCAGGTCATGTGACGGAGGTATGCATTGGTGAGCACTTCGGGACCAGTGATCACTATACCATTAGTTTCAATATAATTATGAAGAGAGTCAGAACTGGACCTAGGGTTGAGATTTTTGATTGGAGAAAAGCTAACTTTGAGGGAATGCGTAAGGATTTAAAAGGAGTGAATTGGGACATTTTGTTTTATGGGAAGGATGTAGAAGAGAAATGGAGGACATTTAAAGGGGAAATTGTAAGAGTACAGAATCTTTATGTCCCTGTTCGGTTGAAAGGAAATAGTAAAAATTGGAACGAGCCATGGTTTTCAAAGGAAATTGGACACTTGGTTCGAAAAAAGAGAGATATCTACAATAATTATAGGAGGCATGGAGTAAATGAGGTGCTAGAGGAGTATAAAGAGTGTAAAAAGAATCTTAAGAAAGAAATTAGAAAAGCTAAAAGAAGATATGAGGTTGCTTTTGCAAGAAAGGTGAAAGTAAATCCAAAGGGTTTCTACAGCTATATTAATAGCAAAAGGATAACGAGGGATAAAATTGGACCATTAAAGAGCCAGAATGGACAGCTATCTGCAGAGCCAAAAGAGATGGGGGAGATATTGAACAATTTCTTTTCTTCGGTATTCACCAAGGAGAAGGATATTGAACTCTGTGAGGTAAGGGAAAAAAGTAGAGTAGCTATGGAAACATTGAGATTCAAAGAGGAGGAAGTACTGACACTTTTGAAAAATATGAAAGTGGATAGGTCTCCAGGTCCTGACAGGATATTCCCTAGGACATTGAGGGAAGTTGGTGTAGAAATAGCAGGGGCTATGACAGAAATATTTCAAATGTCATTAGAAACGGGAATAGTGCCGGAGCATTTACATACTGCGCGGTTGTTCCATTGTTTAAAAAGGGTTCAAAGAATAAACCTAGCAATTATAGACCTGTTAGTTTGACGTCAGTGGTGGGCAAATTATTGGAAAGGATACTTAGAGATAATATATATAAGCAATTGGATAAACAGGGTCTGATCAGGAGCAGTCAACATGGATTTGTGCCTGGAAGGTCATGTTTGACAAACCTTCTTGAATTTTTTGAAGAGGTTACTGGGGAAATTGATGAGGGTAAAGCAGTGGATGTTGTCTATATGGATTTTAGTAAGGCCTTTGACAAGGTTCCCCTTGGAAGGTTGGTTAAGAAGGTTCAATCTTTGGGTGTTAATGGCAGAGTAGCAAGATGGATTCAACAGTGGCTGAATGGGAGATGCCAGAGAGTAATGGTGGATGGCTGTTTGTCAGGTTGGAAGCCGGTGACCAGTGGGGTGCCTCAGGGATCTGTGTTGGGTCCACTGTTGGTAGGTGGTGTTGTGGATAATGAAGTAGATTTTCAAGGTCTACAGAGAGATTTGGGCCATTTGGAAGAGTGGGCTGAAAGATGGCAGATGGAGTTTAATGCTGATAAGTGTGAGGTGCTACATCTTGGCAGGACAAATCAAAATAGGACGTACATGGTAAATGGTAGGGAATTGAGGAATGCTGTGGGACAGAGGGATCTAGGAATAACTGTGCATAGTTCCCTGAAGGCAGAATCGCATGTAGATGGGGTGGTAAAGAAAGCTTTTGGTGTGCTGGCCTTTATAAATCAGAGCATTGAATATAGGAGTAGGGAAGTAATGTTAAAATTGTACAAGGCATTGGTGAGACCAATTCTGGAGTATGGTGGACAATTTTGGTCGCCTAATTATAGGGAGGATGCCAACAAAATAGAGAGAGTACAGAGGAGATTTATTAGAATGTTGCCTGGGTTCCAGCAACTAAGTTACAGAGAAAGGTTGAACAAGTTAGGTCTTTATTCTTTGGAGTGCAGAAGGTTAAGGGGGGACTTGATTGAGGTCTTTAAAATGATGAAAGGGATAGACAGAGTTGACGTGGATAAGCTTTTCCCATTAAGGGTAGGGAAGATTCAAACAAGAGGGCATGACATGAGAATTAAGGGACAGAATTTTAGGGGTAACATGAGGGGGAACTTCTTTACTCAGAGAGTGGTGGCTGTGTGGAAAGAGCTTCCAGCAGAAGTGGTGGAGGCAGGATCGATTTTAACATTTAAAAGTAAAGTGGATAGGTATATGGACGGGAAGGGAATGGAGGGGTACGGTCTGAGTGCAAGTAGATGGGACTAGGGGAAAATAAATGTTCGGCACGGACTGGAAGGGCCGAGAAGGCCTGTTTCCGTGCTGTAATTGTTATATGGTTATATGGTTATATGATTATATGGTTAAAGGAAGATGTGAAATTCCTTCAAGGAGGCAATGAGGACCGGGGAGCCTCCATCTTCGCCTGTCCCACAATGCGCTGTGGGGTTCAGGTCTGAGGAATGAGGACTTCCTGGCAGAGGGAGATCACATAATGGGGGGAGAGAGAGAGAGAGAGAGAGAGAGAGAGCCCGGGACAGAGCAGCCAGCCTTCTGCCCAGTAGCGACCCGCCAACCACCACCTCCACGAATTGCGCCTGTGCTGAAGCACAACGTGGCTGGCTGGCGGGCGGGCCGGCAGAAGGGGCTGAGGTGGCGGCCGGTTCCGATGTCCGGCCCACCCGAGCTACTGAGTGAGTTGCTGGCATGATCCCCGACCCCCTCCTTCCCAGGGCCCTACCCTCCCCGCAACTTTACGCCTGACTGCCCAGTCACGTTTACTACTTTGTGCAGCCCAGGCCGTGCTGACCCGGGCCAGACTCCCCATACACTGTGAAAGGAACTCTTCCCCCCCCCCCCCCAGCGGCGTTGTCCTTTTACAGCCGCTTCCCATCAGCTACCAGCAATGAGGGATAGACTTGACTATCCCTCAGTCCAGCAACATCGTTCTTGATTTTGCTGTACTGAGGGATAGCCAAGTCTATCTTTCTAGGCTAACAATCTAACCTTTGGCCTCCAAGACGCAGATACATGTTCATGCCTTATTTTTGGGTAAAAAATAGTGTCTTAATTGGCGGGAAATACGATAATTATCTCGCCAAGCTGAAAGCAAACAATAGATGGGATATTATTTACACTCTGCATTGACATATTAAGAAGGAAGAATTGGACTCACGAACGCACCCAACGTTGTGCTCGATGGTATGTTGGTGAAAGGGGTGTCTGGGGTTATGGGGAGAAAAAAGGAGAGTGGGGTAAAGAGGGAAAGGTAGATCTGCCATGATTGAATGGCAGAGTAGACATAATGGGCCAATAGGCCTAATTCTGCTACTATCACTTATGTACTTATGAACTTACAAAAGTGTGAGAACATGCTTACTAAACACCAGCCAGAAATATGCCAAGTGATCAGATCGCAACATTGATCAATGTGCACATGCATTTGATGCCAGTCCTGAAGCTCATTGATCCAGCTAATGCCTTCTCAAGTACATACAACTGAATATCTCCTCAGCAGCAGGACATCCATGCCAGCCTATTTAAAGCAGTTCACAACTTCTCACAGGTTGGTTACGAGGTAACTAATCTTCCTGTTGCTTCAATTCCCACAAATGTTTGGCTCTTTAAAAAGCACCTACAAAAGGGCAGCTTGTGAGGCAGGGTGGCAGGACTTTCTGTTTACTTCAAGGTCACTGCATATACCAGGTGTTCCCATACGCGTGCAAGTGCAGGGATTCCCCTCCTATAATACAGCATGCACGGATGGCGTATTGAGCAGAAGTGCTGCACTGTGGCACAGCTGGTAGAGCTGCTGCCACACAGCGCCAGAGACCAGAGTTCGATCCTGACCTTGGCTGCTGTCTGTACGGAGATTGCACATTCTTCCTGTGACTGCATGGGTATCCACTGGATGCTCCGATTTCCTCCCACATCCTAAAGCCTTGTTTTTTTTTAGGTTGATTAATCTCCGTAAATTCGCCCCTAATGTATAAGAAAGAAACAAAAGTAGGGTAACATAAAACTAGTGTGATTGGATGATCAACAGTTGGCATGGACTCGGTGGGCTGTAAGGCTGGTTTCCATGCTGCATCTCCAAAGTGATAAAGGGCCTGTCCCACTTGGGTGTCATTTGCGTGTCACGCAGATGGCGCGCGAAGATTTTGTACACACCAAAATCCTGGGGTGTCGCGTGCGGCCGCGCATCACTGCTACGTCACCACGCAGCGTGCGCGTAATGCACACCATGCACGCGTCGTGCGTCGTGACACGTGTATGATGACTCGTAAATTACGCGCAAATGATGCCCAAGTGGGACAGGCTCCTAAGGAGCAAAACGAACATGGCACATTGCTGTAGGAAGTAAGAGGAAATGTGGTGGTTTATTTCAACAGCCTCTTCAAGGTACTCGTCTTTACTCAAAAATGAGTGGGGAACAATATGTGAGATGCCTGTACTTCTATCACTGCATCTTCACTGAAACCTGCCAGTGAATGCAGTTGCAATACAACGATTGAACAAGGAAAGGGCTGCATCACCAGCAACCGAAAAGCCAAATACATTTGTTTGTTTAGGAAGGATCTTTCAAATTTGTTATTCAACATTTTTCACCCACCAAGCCACAAATGTTTGTTTTCTGGAACCAAATGGGCAGAAAGACCATGCAGTTCCATAGGAATTGTAAGTATCCCTATGCTGGTAAGCGTCATTGTCTGCATGCACAACACATTGCAGGACTGCACATCAAACCTAAACCAGAAACCTATAGCGATTCCACTCCATCAATTTCCAGTTGCTGCCTATTTATCAGCAATACGTCTCCCAGGCCAATATCTGGTAATCTGGCAGCAATCATGGTGCCTTCAATCTATGTCACCTGTGTTATTCTCGTTCCAGTCACTCTGTCAAACCAAAGTATGGTTAGTGGTCAGTAAGCAATGTCTCTGACAAGGTGACTGATGACTCTGCTGCACACTTTGCCTGCATGTGTGCAGCATGCTGCCGTATGAAATGTGATGCTGCAGACTGCTGAACTCATGAGGTGATCCATTCACCCAGGAGAAGCCATGCAGCACCAAGCAGACTGGAATCCAACATTCCTGCTGTATACCATACTAGGATCAGTAAGAGGATGGAGGAGGCAGTCAATCAGCCCCTTGCTGTTCCCCTTGCCTTCTGATGGTGTTTGAGAGGATGCCAGCTTCCTGTGGTTATAATACATCTCTCTCCCCTTTTCTGTCCACTCCAGCGAAGCCTGTAGTGAACTGCCCAATGACTGTGAAGCATCATTGTTTGTATTCCCCTGGACAGCGACAGATGTAGAACGTCAGCTTGTGATCTGTCGCAGCCACAATGTGTCTCCACCACTTGTTTTAAGAGGCTTCAAGCAAGACGGCATCTTTACATTGTTCTGTCCACTCATGAAATTAGCCTCCTGTTAAAATACTGAACCAAAATGCAGTGGTAGAGTCGCTGCCTCACAGCGCCAGAGACCTGGGTTCAATCCTGACCCTGTGTGGGTTTTCTCTGGATGCTCCAGTTTTCTCCCTCACTCCAAAGACATACATGTTTGTAGGTTCATTGTCTTCAATAAATTGTAAATTCTCTCTAGTGGGTTTAGTAGTGTCAGTGGACGGGGTGATCACGGGTCAGCAAAGGCCTGTTTTCGTGCTGTATGTCTAAAGTCTAAAGTAATAACCCAATCAATGCCCTTGGGGTTGTCTAATCACTATAATCTTTAGACAGTATGAAATTGGCGGGTTGCCTACTTTACACCAAATGTGTGTGAATTAATCATATATCACAATCCATGGTTTATCAAATTAATCTTGGCAAATTGTTCTTCGTAGGGTGCGTGGAGTTGTATTAGAGATGGGATAAGAAAAGCTTTGGGTTGACAAAATAACTAAACTCACACAGCATCTGATTTTTTTTTCCCCCAAATCCAGGACAAGATGATCCATGAGAGCATCTGGGGTGACATTCTTCCTGCTTCCCTTGCAGGTTGCCTTGGCTCCTGTCAATGTTCAGCCAGCGAAGAGACAAAATGATCAGCTGAAGTTTGGGCTGGGAGCAGATGGTCCTCCTTCAGCAGCACATTAAACAGTCAGTTAATTACTGCTTGCTGTAATTAAACTTTACACAAATTAGCTGTCAGCCACACTAAAGGGACTCGTCTCTTCTCGGAACGCCACCTTGAATTGCTGAGTTGAGAAGCTATAGACGCAACATAATTGAAGACAGCCACAGGAAATGAGATAAAGTTGTACATTGGCTGATTAAAGTCCACAAAGCCCGGCTTGTATGGGCAAATCTAGATTAAACTGGTAAAATGGCTGGCTCAGCAATTAGAAACCGGGCAATGATTACAAATTATTGTTGTTAAATTCAATGCTCTTTGCTCGCGGCAAATTAGATTTGATTGCATCTGAGACCGCTGAGAAAACTTCTGGGAAACATTGCATGTATCATGAAATGTAACCTTGACGAAACGGTTCGTGGCATGAAAAATACATGTTGGCCGTTTTCTGTGGGGCAGCCATTTAATGAGATTTGAGGAAACCCTCAATACTCTGTAGAAGTGACAATCAGCTGAATTGAATAGGAAGCCTCACTGGGAGGAAGACATGAAGGTCAATTCAATGCAACGTGAGCCTTCAAGTCAGTGGGAAATGTGGGCAGGTGTTACAGGGGTTGTGAGTGCAGGGTGAGTGAATGGATTGGGAGGGCTCAGGTTATGGGGGCGAGGGGACGTGAAGTGGGTCTGGGGCAGGAGTCACCAGATCAAGACGGGTGAAAGGCCCAGGAAGGATATATGTGGGTTGTATTGGTTAGGTGAGTGGCCCAGAGTTGTGGGAATGCATCTGGAAGTGTGGGTGAGCACGGAATGAGTGAGAGGGGTTTTTGGGGGGAATGGAGGATGGGCCAATTGAGAGGGTTGGGAATGATGGACTCATGGAGTGGGAAGGTTATGAATGGATGGTGAGAGGGTCGGGAATGGAGGTCATTGCTGTCCATCCCTAATGACTCTGTATCAGAGCAATTAACTTTCCCCAAGAATACGAAAACTGTCCATTCCCTCCCCAGATGCTCGCTGACCTGCTGAGTTTCTCCATATGGTCTATAATGGTCAGTCATGACAGGAATTGGAGCAGCAAGACATCTATTTATTTAAATTTGTGGGCGGCACACTAGCGTAGCAGTAGAATTGCTGCCTTACAGCACCAGAGACCCGGCTTCGATCATGACTACAGGTGCTGTCTGTACGGAGTTTTTATGTTCTTCCTGTGACTGTATTGGTTTCCTCCAGATGCTCCGGTTTCCTCCCACACTACAAAGACATACAAGTTTGTAGGTTAATTGGCTTCAGTAAGTTCCAAAAATATTGTCCCTAGTGTGTAGGATAATGTTATTGTACGGTGTGATTGCTGGTCGACGCGGACTTGGTGGACCGAAGGGCATGTTCCCGCGCTGTATCTCTAAAGTTTAAAGTCTAAAATAAATACATCAAATATTTAAAAAAATAAAGAAACATCATAATGATTGGCCCCAGGTGAGGAATCCATAGGGAAATATATCCTCTCTGATACTGAGGCATTAGGGACAGGCAACTTTCCATTAAGTGATATCTGAAGTAGAAACAATTCAAAGACTACTATTTAATCGGAGGATATAAATGAAGTTACACTTGTTTAATGTAAGCTAAGGATCTCCCATTCTATGTTGTAATGACCCTTGCATGTTTTTTATTAGCACTCTATGTGGAACAGAAACATTATATTCTGCACGTAGACACAAAATGCTGGAGTAACTCAGTGGGACAGGCAGCATCACTGGAGAGAAGGAATGGGTGACGTTTTGGTACGAGACCCTTCTTCAGACTGATCATTCAGAGATTTAACAGGATATCCCTCAGTCTGAAGAAGGATCTCGACCCGCAACGTCACCCATCCTTCTCTCCAGAGATGTTACCTGTCCCACTGTTACTCCAGTTTTTTGGATCTATCTTCGATGTAAACCAGCATCTGCAGTTCTTTCCTACACTATGTTCTGCAGTTTCCTTTCTCTTTTTGCACCACCTGTTGTATTAATTTATGATTTGATTGTACTTGTCTATGGTAAATGCCTGGACAGCGTGCAATAAGGTTTCTCACTGTATCTCAGTACATGTGGCGACAATAAACCGTTAGCAACACAAAATAGGGAATTGCCAACACAATTTCAGTCTCCGTACATTGTCAACCTGTTTCACGAATCAGTGACACCCTAGATATCGAATTCATCCACAGCATGGTGACCTAACTTTGACTGTCCATTATATAACAGGATTTCACAAGCCTATTTGAAAACTGCTCTAATACATTTTGCAGTTTTTTTTACAATTGGCTTTTTATTTTTAGACGTATAGCTTGTAGCAAATTTAAATAAATTGCCAAAATGATCATATTCGTTTTTGTGTAAAATTACCATAACTGTAAATGCAAATGTAATTACATTTATAGGAAGCAATAAAATATTTAGCAGCAACTCTTATCCATGAGATTTCTAAGTGGCATGATTTGAGAGTACAGGGTTGGAATGGCAACCAGCAGACTAGAGCCTACTCAAAGCCAATTGTTTTCCACATGAAAGCACCATGCTTGCAAATGCTCTCTGGTTGCTACTTACAGCAAATTCCTAACAAAACAGGTGCGGACACCTCCATGATCTTTCTGTGACGCTACTAACACTAAGACAGAAAATAATTCAATGCAGTAATGAGCAAATTAATTGTTGAGTGGTTTGCAGATTGGCTTTTACAAACTATTTATGCTCTGATGGAGACTCTGGATGTTATAATGGTTTCAAGACTGGTTATTTTACTCTCATAGTCAGTTCGGCCACTGGCCATATGAAGAGCATGTACACAAGACAGGACACTCCACATTTCAGTGAGTTAAACACTAGATTTCTGAAGGTGCAGTTTATTGGCACTAGACTAGGCAAGGAGTGGGACATTGTACTTGGACATCTCAATGGATTGGAAAGGTGCAGTTGGTAGACAGCAGATTCCTGTATAACAAAGAGTTGGACATTGTACTTGCACATCTCTGAAGAAGGATCTCGACCCAAAACGTCACCTTTTCTCCAGATGCTGCCTGACCCACTGAGTTACTCCAGCATTTTGTGTCTGACTTTGGCGCAAACCCTCAACTGCTGTTCCTTCCTACACACCTGGACGTCTCAATGGATTGGAGATTGGTTATATCAGTGTGATGATCAGTGTGATGGACATTGGATATCTGAATAGCCATGACAGACGCAATGTTGTGATGCACATTGGACATCTGAACACCACAGTGTGACAGACACTGGATAGCTCGGTGACAGAGTGTGAGGGACACTTGGTATCTCAGCAACAATGTGAGGGAACTGAATAACACAGGCCAGATGCAGGAAAAATGTTCCCCATGTTGGGGGAGTCCAGAACCAGGGGTCACAGTGTAAGATTAAGGGGTAAGCCATTTAGGACTGAGATGAGGAAAAACGTTTTCATCCAGAGAGTTGTGAATCTGTGGAATTCTCTGCTGCAGAAGGCAGTGGAGGCCAATTCACTGGATGTTTTCAATAGAGCATTAGATATAGTTCTAAGGGCTAATGGAATCAAGGGATATGGGGAGAAAGCAGGGAAGGGGTACTGATTTTAGATGATCAACCATGATCATATTGAGTGGCGGTGCTGGCACGAAGGGCCAAGTGGCCTGCTCTTGCACCTATTTTCTATGTTTCTATGTAACTCGGTGACACAGTGTGATTGACTATCATTAGATTGTCAGTGACACACTAGATGGATGCTGGATATCTCACTGACACAGTATGATGGACATGGGTATCACAGTCATGATGGGATTGTCACTGCATTTCTCATTGTGTTGGCTGCTGGACTTCACAGTGACACACTGGGTGGACATTTTCTCTTTGGGTGAGATCATTCATTGGAGCATGGCTATCAGGACGAGTTCCTGACTGATATAGACCCCTGCACAAAATTGTGCCCAACTCAATACAAATTGAGCATCTCAGCTGGAATGGTTCAGGATTCTGACATGGAAAATGTAATCCTTACACAGTGGGATGGAGGGGGACACTCTTCCCAGCTCAGGGCTGCAATTCTTGAGTCAGACAGGGGCTTTGTTCTGAAGACTGACCGTGTGCCCAACTTGATTGCTCGAAACTGCATCAATTCTGTTCCCCAACACTAAACCTCCTCACCTTGACAGGCACAGAGAAAATCAATTGTAACCCAAGCAGGCAGCAAACAATAACTCACACACTCCCATTGTTTGAAACTCTTGAGCCACAAAAAGTACCCAGCCACACAATTTGCACTCAAGTAGAAAATATTTGCTAATGATCCATTTTTTAACACTTATCATTTAAGTGCACTGACACCACAGCCAAACTGCATTGGGAAATCAAAATGTCCAGACCCAAAGCCCTCCATATATTTTGTAGTTGTCTGGTGTTCTCATGGAACAGCCAAGCTGGACAATGGTGGAATGATTTGCAAACTGATTGCTTTCATTCATGCAAATCCCAAAGTTAATTTCAGAACTTGTTATGTTTCTTTCTATTTTAGGAATACAGGGTCGTATGGTGGCACAGTGGTAGAGTTGCTGCCTTACAACACCAGTGACCCCGGTTCGATCTTGACTGCGGGTACAGTCTGTATGGAGTTTGTACATTCTCCCTGTGACCTGCATGGATTTTCTCTGGGTGCTCCGGTTTCCTCCCACACTCCAAAGATGTACAGACTTGAAGGCTAATTGGTAAAATAGTAAATTGACCCTCGTGTGTATAGGATAGTGTTAAGGGCCTGTTCCACTTACGCGACCTTGGCTCGCAAATTACGTGACCTTGTGGTCGCTTGAGGCGTACAGGCACCGTATGGCCGCGCGGGGCCGGTCCCACTTCGAAGCGCGGAGTTGTGCGGGGCTGGTCCCGACATCGCGCGGGTCGCCGAAATTCTGACAGTGTCCAAAATCTTTGCGCACCAAAGGCTTGTCGGCACGCAAGCGCATTGCGGTCGTACGCAGCGTCCTGACGGCGTACGCAGCGGCTTGACGGCATACGCCTAGCGTGTGGCGTTGCGCGATGACATCACCGCCTGGCATGGCGTTGCATGATGACGTCACTGCCCGATTGCGTGCGACGCCCAAATTCAGTTGGCCTGCTTCCTGCCAGCTGCTTGGTAAGTATGACGCAAATGACGTCACGCGCAAACTTAGCGCGTACTTAGCGCATACTTAGCATGAACTTAGCGTGAATTCCGCTTCTGTTTGGTCACGCCAAACGCATGCAATCACATGCAAGTGGGACAGGCCCTTTAGTGTGCAGGAATCGTCGGTCGGCAAAGACCCGGTGGCCCAAAGGGCCTGTTTCTGCACTGTATCCTGAAATTAAACTAAATTAAATTAAGTGTTACGTTTCCAGCAATATATGTTTCACATGACCCAACTGATCTGAAGCACATTCTAAAGCTGAAATCTTTCAGCTATGAGGAAAGTTGGTCTGATAGCTGGTTTGCTATAAATAATTAATACTTCTTTATCAAGAGATACGAATAGTTGCTGTTATAGTTTAGGAATGCTGAGCGAGTACTTGATCCTGATCTTAACTTGTTGTCCATAGACCGACTAGTGCCTGGGCAGTTCAGTTCAGTTTCGTTTATTCTCATGTGTACCGAGGTACAGTGAAAAGCTATGGGAAAGAGCTGGGAGCAATGGATATCATGGTAGCTTCAGGATAGTACGCAGTGGCAGGTGTATCTCCAGTTACTTCATATCCCAGCCAAAATGTTCTGCAGTAAACATCAGGGCACCGTTAGTCATTGATGTTCCTGTCTTCACAGCCCTCTGTGGCAATGAATTCCACAGATTCCCCACCCTCGGACACAGAAATCCCTCCTCATCTTTCAAAAGATAAATCCTTTTATTCTGAGGCTATGGCCTCTGGTCCTAGACTCTCCCATTAATGGAAACATCTTCTCCACATCCACTCAATCCAGAAATTCCAATGATTTGCCGCACAAAGAAGGGTAACAAAATGTCCTCTCCTCTCGATTCTGAGTGACATCTCTGGGGCTGTGACCCTTGGCTGCAGACAGCCAAGTCTGAAAAATCATCAACTCTGCGTTCATCCTTGGAGGCCATATGTTAATATTTATAATTAAGTGGACACCTTGAAAAAAAATCACAACTACTTATAAAATGCAATTCCTGTTTGGAACACAAGAAGCATGACTGGGAATGTGTTCACACTGAGCTCTGACAAACAGCGGCACGATAATAACTAATAATCTCACTTCTAGTATTATAGAGTGAGGGATTAATATATGCTGACCTCCAGAGATTACTCCTCTGCATCTATTCTGAACAGCGTGTCATGGGGTCTTTAATGATGTGGCTGATATGACCAGACAATATCTAACTATACCCAAAAGACAACTCATTCAGTGATGTTATAATCCATCAGTGAAACTCTGGAGCATCAACCAAAATTTCCACTTTCTTTGGCAGAAAGCGGCCATTTAGCCCATCGTGTCTATGTGGCTCATACAGCAATACTAATTTTCCTTTGTAACCTATTCTCCACACATTCTCCTCAGCCAAACCCTAGATTCTACCATTCACCTACATTAGGGGCACTTACAGCAATCAATTAACCTACCAAATCACGCCTCTTTGGGATGTGTGAGGAAACTAACTCAACCGGAGGAACCCATACAGATATTGGGGCAAGAGCTACATAGACAGAGGTCAGAATTGAACTTGGGTCACTGGAGATACAAGGCAACAGATCACCTAACTATGCCAATCTGCTACCTTTCACGTAGCTATTGTGCGTGCATGCCCAGAGCAAAACTTGAAACCAAACTTTTGACAGAAGACACTGGGCTACCACTGAGCCACAGCTGAAAAATTAAGCATTTTAAAGTTGGCATAATGGTTAGCATGCTGCCTCACCAGGGACCTGGTTTCATGCCGACCTCTGGAACTGTCTATGTAGTGCTTGCACCTTCTTTCTGTGACTGGTTGAGTTTCTGCCAGTAGCTCTAATTTCCTACACATCCCACAGAGCTGTGAGTTGGTAGGTTAATTGACCACTGTAAATTATCCTTATGCCCCTGTCCCACTTAGGAAACCTGAACGGAAACCTCTGGAGACATTGCGTCCCACCCAAAGTTTCCGTGCAGTTCCCGGACGTTTCCGGATGTTTTTGTCAGTCTCCCTAATGGTCGAAAGTGGTTTCCGCTTCTTCTGTAGAACATAGAAGAAGCGGAAACCGCTTTCAACCATTAGGGAGACTGACAAAAACCTCCGGGAACCTCTGGGTCCCTCCGGAAACCGCACAGAAACCTTGGGTGGGACGCCAAGTCTCCAGAGGTTTCCGTTCAGGTTTCCTAAGTGGGACAGGGGCATAAGTGTGTAGTGGTTGGTAAATGAATTGGAGAGAGTTGATGGGCATACAGACACACAGAGTAATAAATGGAGGAATGGGACTGAATGGGAATATTCCAAGAGACAACACAGACTAAATGGAATTAATAGCCTCTTTCTATCTTGATGGTGTAACAAAAGGTTGTGATGGGTAAACTTTAGACCCTGGTTGCCAAACACTTTAACTCCCCTTTCCATTCCCATACTGACCTTTCTGTTCTGGGCCTCCTCCACTGTCAGAGTGAGGCCACATGCAAATTGGAGGAACAGCACCTCATATTTCGCTTGGGCAGCTTACAACCCAGCGGTATGAACTTCCTGAACCTCTCTGACTTCAAGTAACCTTTGCACCCCCTCTCTATCTGTCCCTCTAGTCGACGTACTAGTTTCACTGTCGTCCTGCTGCGTTTCACTGTTCGTATCATTCGTTATCACCATCTCCGCAACCAACAATAGATCATTGTGGGCTCCACTTTTCCTTGATCATAGTTGCTGACTTTGATATTGTCTTTTGCATACCTTTCTTTCATTTGTTCTATTTACCTTTTCATATCTCTCCTTTCCCTCTCCCCTGACTCTCAGTCTGAATAAGGGTCTCTACCTGAAACGTCACCTATTCCTTTTCTCCAGAGATGCTGCATGACCCACTGAGTTACTCCAACTTTTTGTGTCTATCTTCGGTGTAAACCAGCATCTGCAGTTCCTCCCTTCATACTTTATATTCTGTGCTATAATCTCTGCCTTCTTTTAAAAGTGGGATAACGTATCAGCCCCTGAAGTCACACTCAATGACACTCAGAAATTAGATGTCCAAATATTTGTAATGCATGTTCATTGATAACTTTCCTAAATACAAAGTTTTAAGAAATGGACTAAACTCGTGCTTTCTGAGTCACGGCTAATATTGGAGACCTTGGATTCTCCTTCCTGGTGGTAGCTGCAATTTTATATCTAAATCATTCTAAACTCTAAGGACCAATGTAATAAATTCCAATTTTCAAAACAAAAGACATCACCAACTGTTTCACAGCCAATGAAATACTTGAACACACTGTCAATATTATGTAGTGTAATTGTGTAAGTGCAATAATGTTAATAATAGTGCAATAATATTATTTACAATTTGTTACTGTTGACATTTTAGCCATACGTTTAACAAAGTTAGCTTCCATTGTTTTTCAGTTCTGATTCAGGAGGACATTCAAAAAGGATTTTTTTGTGATTTATTCCATTGTGCCGTTTCAAATTGCTCATTTTGTAAGTAGAAATTATTTGCAGTTAATCAACAGTGCCTGGCTATCTTTAACAGTCATTGTTAAATCGTTTTCCCACTCTGTCTTAAAAGTTTATTTTCATCTTCATAAGTTCACAAGTGATAGGAGCAGAATTAGGCCAATCGACCAATCAAGTCTACTCCACCATTCAATCATGGCTGACCTATATCTCCCCCTCAACCCCATTCTCCTGCCTTCTCCCCATAACCCCTGACACCCATACTAATCAAGAATCCATCTATCTCTACCTTAAAAATATCCATTGACGGACTCCACAGCATTCTGTGGCAATGAAATCCACAAATTCACCACCCTCTGACTAAAGACTAAATAAATTCCTCCTCATCTCCTTCCTAAAGGAACGTCCTTTAAAAAAACAGAGCCATTTAAAACTCAATGTCGACAAGGCTATCTGCGAGATTAATTGGACTACTAAATTTTAAATCTGACAGAGAGGGAGCTCGGCCTATAGAACGTGAAGATTCAAGGACATTCTGCGGGGAGATCATAAACCCATTACGTGCCTTCACCACTACAACTGATTCCGGGCTTCTGAATTCCTCTAGTGATGACGTGCACAACTGATATTAGAAGGTATGAGTGCCTGATGTCAGATTCTCACCCCTCACCTCTCCATCCTGATACTTACCTGCAGTTAAGTTTGGGAGTATTGGACAACAATGCACATCAACTGTAATTGCATAGCTAGACTGTAAAATAGTGTGTTACCGTGGATTTCTCTGACCCACACTTGAACCATAAAATAGTACTATTGGGCTCAAGAGCCATGGTTTGGCCTGGCCTGTCCTTGCCGATTGAAAAGCCTCTATTGTTTCATTGTGCTTTGGAAGAAACCTCCGGGATCTGAGTGTGGCTCTATCTCATGCTGATAGTTTCAAAGTCTTTGCTCCCGACTGGTTGTTTGCAGTGATTGAACACAAGTTCAAACAGATTTATGTGCTCAGCATAAGGTAGCTTACTGAATTGCCAATCTTCAGATTCTCTTATATACAGTACTATCCTGAGCACTTCCAAACGTTGGAGGTCAGCAGTTTGCAAGGCACTAGCTTTGGAGTCCTGAGCTAACTCTCAGCAGGTATACGAGGAAGAAGCTGTAATAGGATGCTTGCAAGTCAGCTAATCATCTTTATTTTTTATGTGGTCTGCGGTTCAGATTCTCCATCTTTAGACTGAATCGTTGATCCACTCCCAGAGAAATATCTCAACCACACACCCCCTTCCCCTATTAACTTGGGCCCAATCTGGCATGGTGGCATAGCGGAAGAGTTGCCAGAGACCCGGGTTCGACCATGACTACGGGCGCTGTCTGTACGGAGTTTCTATGTTCTCCCCGTAAGCTGCATAGGCTTTCTCCGAGATCTCCGGTTTTCCTCTCACACTCCAAAGAAGCACAGGTTTGTAGCTAATTGGCAGATTATAATTGTCAATTGTCCCTACTGCGTGTAGATTAGTGTTAATGTGCGGGGACCACCTGTAGGCACGGACTCAGTGGGCCGAAGGGCCTGTTTCCACGCTATATCTGTAAACTAAACTAAACTCTATAGTCACTACATTCCTCCATCTGTTCCACAACACATTTAAGCGCCAATAAACCACAAACCCACAGACCTCCTCCATTAAAGCCACAACGCCAATCGAATCTGGTGGCTGGGAATGGAGAGTAGTCAAATAATATTGGCTGTTCTCCATGTGGAACATAGAAGGAGATAGGCAAAGTTTCAGGGCAAAACCCTTCTTCGGTCTGAAGAAGGGTTTCGGCCCGAAACGTCGCCTATCTCCTTCGCTCCTTAAATGCTGCTGCACTCGCTGAGTTTCTCCAGCCTTTTGTGTACCCTTGTTACCCCAGCTTCCGTCTAAAGCCTTGGGATCGTCGCCGATGTAAAGTCTGTGCGAAGCCCCCGCGCCCGGTGCAATGGGCGGGGAGCTGGAGAGGGGAGGGCAGGGGTCACACACATGGCCGGGAAGCAGAGGGGTGGGTGTGGGGGTGGCGACAGACAGGGTCAACAATGAGATGGAGAAAGACAGAAACACCGACGTGCAAAGGAGACCTACAATAGCGCATGATCTCTCTCGCGTTATGGCGGGTGATTGTCGCCTGCCTGCTGTTTCTGACCCTAAAGCCTTGGGCTCGTTGCCCTTTGTGTTGGCGTGGAGGGGGAGGGTGGGTATTGTGTTGTTTGATTGCCCCCTGCTATCCCAGGAACAGGGAGACACAGCGGTTTTTGAGACTGGTGGGCAATCACTACCAAAGTGTTTGCCCACACACCTCTCCTACACCTCAGTACACCTCTCCTACACATGTCTCCCGCACTAAGATCATCCCGCAGAGAATGATCCCAGCTTAACCCAAGAGCCTTGTCACCCCAGACCGATGCAGCCCAGGAGGCAAACCCTGAGCTCCATCTCCCAACAATCTGATGTGCAACTGATATGAAAGAACAGCGGCTGCGGCCGGCCGGCTGCCACCCGGCATGGACTTCTCACACCCTGACACACTTACCTTCATTCACGGTTGGCTGAAGAGTAACGGGAGAGGAACTTGGTAACTCGGGAGAGCACCTTGGAACATTGCAGAAATGACAAACCCGTGGGAACTCGGTTAAACTCTTGAACATAAACTTAGAATCTCGTGCATAACCACGAGTCTGTTTTTTTTCTTTCACTTGGGGTCACTCGTGGGTGGACTCGCACCGTGAGACAGGGCTTTTAGTCATACTTTTTCAGTCTCCTTTTGAAGTTCTGTTTGTACATATTGAACTAAACAAAATCTTGCAGTTAACGGGTTAGGTGCGTAATGCACCTCAACCGAGATTGGAAGACAAAATTCTTTAATCTTAACTGAAATAACGAGAATTCACAGGCTGGTTTGCTCACTTCTGAGAAGATGTCAGACAATTAATATGTAAATTTAAAATATCCTAATTATGATCTATCTGGTTATTTGTGGGATGGACCTGCTGCAGTTACTCCAAAATTTTGTGTCTTTCACCACTTATTACCTTGCCTCCCACACTCCAAGGAGTGTTAGGCTTGGTATAAAGGGCCTGTCCCACTCTATGAGGTAATTCAAGAGCTCTCTCGAGTTTAAAAAAAAATAAAACTCGTGGTAAGCCCGTAGAATGTACCTAGCGGGTACGTCAGAGCTCGGGACGTCTCTTAGCGGCTTGTAACGCTAACGGCAGGTAAGCGGGAAACACGGAAATGTTGAAAAATGTTGAAATGTTGAAAAATGTCCACGAGAGCCCCGAGTACCTACGAGCAGCTATTACCGTAATTCTCCGAGTTCGAATCAGGGGAAACTCAGGAGAAATCTTGAATTACCTCGTACAGTGGGACAGGCCCTGAAGTGTAAATTGGTTAATTGTCTTGGTATAAGTGTAAATTGTCCCAAGTGTGTGTCGGATAGTGTTAATGTGCGAGGATCGCTGGTCGGTGTGCTCGGTGGGCCGAAGGGCCTGCTTCCACGCTGTATCGCTAAACTAAACTAAAGAAAAGTAGAGATATCAAAAACAAGAGGTGATAGGTTTAGAGCAAGAGGATATTAATTTTAAAGGGAATCTTAGGAGAAGGTTTTTTACAACGGGTGTGGTTGACATCTGCAGCTCATTGCCAGGGAAGGTATTAGAGTCCAATGCAATCTCTACATTTAAGAGACATTCAGACAGGTGCTTGAATTGGCAAGCCATAAAAAGATAGAGAACTATTGCAGGCTGGCACGGACTTGATGGGCTGCAAGGCCTGTTTCTGTGCCTTATGAATCTATGACACTACATTTCTGTGGAATTAATCTTTCAATGGACCAACAGGGCAGAAAATAAAAAAGGCAAGGGTTGTATCTACTGTACAATGCTACTCCACTGTCACCTGCTACCACATTGGTTGTGGCTTTTAAATAGATTATCCCAATCCATAAGTCAAGGAGCAAGTCACTCATGATAGAATGGTTCTGAGTTTGAGGTACTTTACACTGTCATGTAAATAAATCATAAATGTGAAATCATAAAGGGCCTGAGGTAGAGTTGTTACAGCACCAGAGATCCAGGTTTGATCCTGACAATGGGTGCTGTCTGTATGGAGTTTGTATATTCTCCCCATGACCTACGTGGCTCTTCTCTGGGTGCTCCAGTTTGCTCGCACACTTCAAAAATGTACAGATATGTAGGCTAATTGTCTTGCTAAAATTGTAAATAGTTCCTAATGTGCGTAGGTAGTGTTAGTGTGGGATGATCACTGGTTGGCGCATACTCGGTGGGCCGAATGGCCTGTTTCCGTTCTGTATCTCTAAACTAAACTAATCTAAATGAAAAAGGTGACCCTTTGCATTGGATAATACTGGGTGACCGAAGATAACAAGTAAAGTTTGGTAAACAAGACTAGAAAGTGATTGGCAGAAACCTTTACTCCAAAGGTTTAACACATTTATGTCTGAAATTGGTAGCAAATGTTAGATCCCTCATTAAACCCGTGGACGAAGACTTTCAGGTATTTGCCACCGAGAAAATCCAAGGGACTCAACAAATGCTTCACTAAGGCGGGTCTCTGTAAAAATGTTGAGAGGAAATTTGTCCATTGGATACGATACGATAGGACTTTGTATATCGTAGTATATTGTATGCCCAGACATCAATAAAGTATTGGAGGAAGTCGGCAACAATTCAGAACAGTATATGGGCAATGCAAGATTGAAATCAGACATGTTGAAATTTGTTCACGAGCAAAGAGTAACAGTAAGAGTTGAGGTGAATCCTGCCTACTTGTGGAAAATTGGCAGAATTTGTGACAGTCAATGAAGCAGTGAAGTTATATGAATTTTAAGCAATGTAATGGCATCAAACATCTATTGATTCATTTTATTATCCTGCTTCTATGAGGCAAGAGAGTGTGGGTATTAAAAGAATCCTTGAAATAAATGTTTCAAGGTTGCTCCAGTTCTGCAATGAATCATTGATTGTCTAACTTAATTTTGAAATAGCATACAGTGCCGATTTCTATCACTGGTTTTACTCCAGGAAAGCTATTAATGCAGTTTTGTCTTTGCACCTTATTGACTTTAGTGTAGCCCAACATACAGTGAGAACAGAGGAACGGCAATTGAAACTGAAACCAATGACTCAAAGTAAAGACAAGCAATTTTTTACTGAGTAAGGTATTTGGAGTCATCGGACCAATGATCGAGTACATGACTCAGCAATGGGAACTTGGTGAAGCAGTCATATCTGTGGTCCAATAACATACTTCATTCAATTTGGACATTTTTGTCAGAAATGTAAATTGATGATCACAGTGAGAGATGTACTTGAAGAAACTGACGTAGCATATCAGGATAAATCTATTTCTGAATTCAATACAGAGTTCACTGTTGAAGAACCATTGAACAACAGTGAGCTACGAGCTTGAGAGTTCTTCAGTACTAGGAATGAATAGGTTGTCAGAGACAACTATTCTATTGTGATGGTCAAACTGATTAAAGTAGCCAGTAAGTAATGATCGTGTCTAATTGTGAATAGGGTTTGTATATGTTTTTACGTCAAAGAGGGGAAGCAGATGCCTCTTACTCCAAGGAGGATCCGGCATGGGGGGAGGGGGATGAAGAATGGACGATGGAGGACACGGCGTGGGGGAGGGGGGTGGGGGGGTGTTGTGATGGAGAGGGGACCTGACGTGGGGGGATCGCCTTGAGGGAGGGGGGGGCAACAATGGATAATGGAGGACCTGGCATGGGGGGACAGCCATGAGGGAGTGGGGAGGGGGGCGAAGAACAAAGGGGGATCTAGCACGTGGGTACTTCATAACTTTGTGAGCGTCCTTTATGGTCGACTATTTACATACTTGGGTATGCAAGCAAAGAATTTCACAGTGACTTGTTACATGTGACGATAAAGTGTTCATTCATTAATTCCTCTCCTTTGTAGTTGCCTTGAGTCCATCTGGGTGCAATAAAACTACAGAAAGTTAACAGAGCAGCACAAGCTAGGACACTTATAAACATTTATTAAACCAGAATAAAAAAAATATCAATACAAACACTACTCTGGATACTTTCAAGGGAGAGGTAGATAGGGCTCTGAAAGATAGTGGAATCAGGGGATATGGGGAGAAGGCAGGAGCGGGGTACTGAATGGGGATAATCAGCCATGATCAAATTGAATTTGTGCTGGCTCGAAGGGCTGAATGGCCTACTCCTGCACCTATTGCCTATTGCCTATTGTCTATTATTATTATTTATTGTTTTTGTTTATTTTTGTTAGAAGTACAATAGTGTGGTACTTGAGTACCTAATACATACATACATATTTCCATTCTTGTACAACTTCGTACTTTTGATTTAATAATAAAAGAACAGTGAGAGAACTTAACTATCACATTTTGATAGCTATGTTCTGAAATTGTATCCAGAATTTTACTATTGTCTATTATAATATGGCGTAATGACAATATGATGTAAACTACTGCAAATTGTTGCATACCAATATGGAACTTCACACATCTTTAACCCCTTTATATTTTTATATGGTTATATTTGTAATTACATTGTTCGCTTATGTGCACTTTTCTCTGTCTCTGAGCATAATTCACTCCAGCAAGTACCCGTAAGAGCCTGTTCCCAATTGTATCTAAACAATAATTCCTGTCAACATTCCCCTGCAGGCAGTACTAATTTTTTACCTTTAAATGATGTTGAGCCCTACAATTACTCAGGGGACCAGAATTACTATGTACAACCCGTATGTCCATAGTTTACACTGAACCTTCCTTCTTCTTCTTCTTCTTGTGTATGGCGTGCACAGCCTAAACTTGTAAGCCAACTTGTTCTGTTTGATCTTCTGTCTGTGCACGCCAGGTTGATTGCATTCATCGAAACATGATGGACCACGTGAAGGTTGCAATCTCCCACCCCAGTGAACCTTCCTCATTTTGCAGTATGAAAATCACATCCAATAGACGTGACCTCCCCTTTCATTGTATGATCTTCATCCTGTCTGTCTGCTGCAGGACCATAACCCATGCAATTTGGAGGTTTGCAGTACTGAACCATTAGCGCGACAAAAATGCTTTCACGGAGAAATGTATGACCTTTCCAGCTTTTTGAAAATTTGCTGAATGGACGTTACTCGAGTAACAGTAAAAGACCCAAGACCTCCCAGCACTACCATAGTCGCTTATGTGATTACTGATAACTCTCTGTCAATTGCCATAGTACATGGGTTCAGAAAAGCCTGCACTGTTTGTGTTAGCAGCATCAGCATTTCCTCGCAGCTCACAGCTTGTTTGAAAAGTTCCCTATAAAGCTCTTTGGTTCTTTGCAGCGTGCTGGGATATATATTTTGGTCTATTTATAGCCACGGTGGTTTACCCTGAGTTAAGAACACATTTGCTCATCGGTTTATAATTACTTACCGTAAATAAAACACGTGATCAGATGTCATTTTATGTGTGTTTACATATGATGCATGGATGTTTAGGTTGTACTTTATAGTTTAGAGAGGTAGAGGATGGAAACAGGCCCTTCAGCCCACTGAATCCACACCGACCATTGATTACTTGGACACGAGTTCTATGTAATCCCACCTTCACATCCTACGGCCTCGGGGCAATTTGGAGAAGTCAATTAACTTACAAGCCTACACATTTTTGTCAGAGGAAACCGGAGCACCTGCAGAAAGCCCATGTGGTCAAGGAGAACATACAAACTCCGCACAGATAACACCCGTAGTCTGGATCAAATCTGGGTCTCTAGCTCTGTGAGGCAGTTGCTCTACCACTGTGCCACTCTGCCACCCATTTTGCTGATAGTTAGAAGAAATGACCCTTGAAGTCATAGAGAGATACAACACAGAGCCAGGCCCTTAAGACCACCAAATCTAACCTGCTCACTTATATGAAGCATATGCATACTCATTTTTATTCTCCAAATTTTTCAATTAACACACACCCAGATTTTACCCAGCTGATTTCCCTCACAATAAATGTATAAAATGTATTTTAATTTATTGTTTATGTGGCAGTATGTTTCCAACAATGGGCCACACAGTGGTGCAGCTGGCAGACAAGCTCCTTCACATCGCCAGAGACCCAGGTTCGATCCTGAGAAAGAAGGATAACGTAGAACCAGTGCGAATGGGTGATCGATGATCAGCATGGACTTTGTGGGCAGAAGGGCCTGTTTCCGTGCTGTACCTCTAAACTGAACAATATAGCAGTGAAAAGCTTTAACCGACTATTTTCTGTGTTCAGGGGAAGAGATTTATAAAATTAGATCACGGTCTTCTAGGTTATTTAAAGCAGTACAAATTCACAGAGGAAGCAAAAAGAACATCTGTAAACACCCAGTGTGCCACTCACATCCCTGCTGAGCCAGCAGTTCCTGGAATCAATTTGAAGTCCAGCTGAGTTATCCATTGACTCCAAGAGGTCAGTTGGAGAATTCCACAGTTGGATCCAGATCAATAAAATAGAGCTCTCAGAACAAAACCTCCTGTTTTTGATGTAAGGGGCCTTGGTGGGTCTCTGTGTCCATGTGAAGACCACAATCACTTACTTGCAAAGCCAAGTGACAGCAAGAGGCATATATCCTACGTACATGCCAGACTATTTAAAAACCAGCAAATTGGTGAAAGGAAAAATGTGGAACCAGCAGGGTCTGAAACTCCCATTATTTTCTGTCCAATTCCAAATTACCTCAGCATTGCCAACTCTCAGCACAGTTTGAAGCCAAGTCTACTCCATTTTAAATCTCCTGGGTAAATCATGTGGTTTAAGCAACTGAATTTTTTTGTACAATTCTTCAATGTCTTAAGTTGTTTATTGTATAGCTAAGCACAGTTATCTGTCTAATCCTCTGCATAATGCCTTACACATGGGTTTAAACTGTACATATGCCTGAGGCTTGGGTTGAGCTCGGCAGTAATAGACCCCAGGAACAAATATAAAGTGCAACACTTATAACTAAAAATGCTAAAAATTTGAAATAAACAGAGAGTTCTGGAAATAGCAGACCAGGAAACATCTGTGGAAGGGGAGACAGAATTGATCAGAAAAATGTAAACAAAAGATTATTGTATGATGAAAGTAAATAGGCGGTTGAAGATTGGCATGGCCCCAGTGGGCCAAAGGGCCTGGTTTTGGTCGTGTGTTTCTCTATGACTCGATGACAACTTGTGAAGGGACTTTAACTGGAAAAGTTAACTCCGTTTCGCCTTCTATAGGCCCAGTGATAAATGGTAGGCAGATGCTTTCAATAAATATTTGACTGGAACTTTGAGTGAGAAGGGCAAGTGGAGGAGATGAGGTGGGTTTGACACTGATGTTGTTCTGCGTTGCCGGAGGCAACTTGATAAGCCTTCCCCATATCACCTACCTAACCACACCACCAGGTCTGTAGGTAAATTGACTTGGTAAAGATTGTCCCGAGTGTGTGTAGGAGAGTGTTCATATGTGCATGTGCGTCTTTATATGTGCGGGGATCGCTGGTTGGCGTGGACTCGGTGGGCCAAAGGGCCTGTTTCCGCACTGTATCTCCAAAACTAAAACTAAAACTCTAACTCTTCCTCCTGACACTACTATCTTCCCTCTCCACTCTCAATCCTGATGCAGTATTTCAACTTGAAACTTTGACAATTCCTCCTGGCCAGATGCTGCCTGACACATTACCCATTGAGTTTATCCAGAGGTTTGTTCAACACTCTCGATTCCAGCATCTGTAGTCTCCTGCTTCTTAACGATGAACTTAGTAGTTATCACTACAGTGCTTTAGATCAACCTCTCTTTGGGAAACAAATGGTTAATAAGGTAAACATTCTTCAAAGATTTTCAAACCAGCACAGACTGGTTCCACCAAGATGCCTCTGGAGATCCTTCTTCACTGTAGCTTTCAAACTGTACAACTCCCCCCCCCCCCCCCCCCCCCCTTCTGTCGTGGGGTAAACTGACTCCCCACCCCCCAATCTTTGCACATCCCCAATCTTTTCCACTTTGTCACTTTAATTTCATGTTTCATGTATTTTGTGTTGTGTGTGTGGGCAGAATTTCCCTCCTGCGTTAAATAAAGTTCTATCATATTGTATCGTAACTTAAGATTGAAGATAGTATTATATATTCTCCCTATAACCTCTCTCCCACCTGGGTACAGGGAGAAAGGACATTGTAAGCTGCCTGGGGGACCTTTCATTAGAAATAATTGATTATCACCTCACACTCCCACTTTGCAAAGAAAAAAAAGTCCGAACAATCAAGTCAAAGTCAAGTCAAACAAACTTTATTGTCATTTAGAAATACATTGATATATGCAGTTCCAAACGAAATTCCGTTGCATTTGGCTCCCTCCTGTGCAACTCGATAATTAACAGAAGGATAAACATGGATAAAATGGATAAAAAGGATAAAAGGATAAATAGACAATGGTGGCAGCCCATTACATGGCATTCAGGAGTCTGATGGCTCGTGGAAAGAAGCTGTTGCAGAACCTTGATGTTCTGCTCCTTATGCTACGATATCTTTTGCCCGAGGGCAGTAGAGTGAACAGTCCGTGATGGAGATGTGTGGGGTCTTTTATGATACTGCTGGCCTTAGACACGCAACGTTTGGTCGCAATATCCCCGATTGAGGGGAGAGAAGTCCCAATGATTTTTTCCGCTGTCCTCACCACTCTCTGCACGGACTTCCAGTCAGAGGCTTTGCAGTCCCCAAACCAGACAGAGATACAGCTGGTTACTCTCTATGGTGCCCCTGTAGAAAGTGGTGGGGATGGGATGGGGGAGGTGAGCTCTTCTCATCCGGCGCAGAAAGTGCAACCGCTGCTGCGCTCTCTTAACTGTTGATGAGATGTTATTCAACCAGGTTAGACTGTTAGTGATCTGCACCCCCAGGAACTTAGTGCTACTGACCACCTCCACATCGCTGTCATTGATGTGAAGTGGTATAGGACTGTGCCGGTTTTTCCTGAAGTCGACGATGACCTCCTTTGTTTTTTCGACATTCAGGATCAGGTTGTTCGTATTGCACCAGTCCACCAGTTGTTTCACCTCCTCCCTGTAAGCCAGCTCATTGTCGTCCCTGATGAGGCCCACCACTGTTGTGTCATCTGCATACTTCATGATGTGGTTTGTACTAAGCCTGGCACAACAGTCGTGGGTCATCAGGGTAAACAGCAGTGGACTCAGGACACAGCCCTGAGGGGAGCCGGTGCTCAGAGAGATGGTGTTAGAGGTGTTATTTCAAACCCTCACAGACTGGGGTCTGTCAGTGAGGAAGTCCAGTAGCCAGTTACACATGGGGTGCTGAGGCCCAATGGAACCAGTTTGCTTATCAGGTGCTGGGGGATAATTGTGTTGAATGCTGAACTGAAATCCACGAACAGCATTCGCACATAGGTGTTCTTCTCCTCTAAATGTTCCAGGCTCAGATGGAGTACGGAGGATATAGCGTCCTCTGTGGAGCGGTTTGGCCTGTAAGCAAACTGGTATGGGTCAAGTGTGGAGGGGAGTCTGGAGGTAATATGGTCCCTGACCAGCCTCTCAAAGCACTTCATCATTATGGGGGTATGTGCTACAGGGCGGTAGTCGTTGAGACATTGTATGTTGGATTTTTTTGGCACTGGTATGATGGTGGCAGTCTTGAAACATAATGGGACGACAGCCCGGTTCAGCGAGGTGTTAAATATGTCCGTAAGGACATGTGCCAGCTGATCAGCACATTCCCTGAGCACTCGCCCTGGTACAATATGCAAACCTCGGCTTCAAAAGCACGGCAGGAGAATCTGCACTTTCCAGTTCCAATTTGCAGGATTCTGAGAGCTCGGCATGTACTTCATGAGCTCAGCCCTTTGAGTCCAGGCATATGTGAAAATATTATCAACCGTGGAACATTTTGTCTTCACTTTGCAAATGAGACAAACATATTCCAGTTGTACAACATTCCTCAGGAGGTTTGTTGGCACAATCCAACAGTTCATAGAACAGCAAACTAACTGTTTTTGGGAAGAGACTAAAGATGGGGAAAAAAAATTCAGGAGAAAGTTTGATTGAAGTGCGTAAAACTACGGACCTCTGGTTAATTGGAAGAGGGAGGAGTGGTTTTAATGAAAGGATTCAGATTTAAAATAGCGCGTGAAAGTGTTATTTTTGGCACAGTAAGATGTAACCTGAGTTAACTAAGATGGTTGCGATTTTAATTTGGGTGACACGGCAGTGTAGCTAGTAGACCTGCTACTACCTCATTTGGCCCATAGTTCAGTCTTAACCAAAGATCGTATAGCGGAGCTATAGGATCTTTGGTCTTAACCGTAGGTGCAGACTGTTTGTAGATTTCACATTCAACTCGTTAATACATGGGTTTCTTTCAGCTTCTGTGGTTCCTTCTAACATCACGGTGGCACTGGTTTATGTAGATAAATAGTACCTATTGTGTTGTGTGCTGGAATCTGGCCGTTATTGAGAATGCAGGAAAAATTAAAAATGGGATTAATATAGAATTAGTGTCATCGAGTGGTTGATGGTCAGCATGTACTCGGTGGCCCGAAGAGCCTGTTTCTATGTTATATCTTTCCATGACACTATGATTTTTTTCAAAGCAAAATTGAATCAGTGCTGAAAAACAGGATCTTGCAGGATTATGTGGGAATACAATGGGGAGTTAAGAATAATTATATAACCCTTTTAAAGTAGCAGCATAGGAACAATGGGCCAACACATCTCCTGTTCTATTAGATATGATGGCTATTAAAGCCCAGCTGTGTAGATCTGCAGATGGGAGCAGAAATAGAACAATTGTTAAGATACAGCATTGATAAATGTTACACTTCTAGTATTGTTTAAGCTGCAACATGGAACACTTTGGCACGCCGCTCGGGAGGAGAATAGAATTCTCCTTCTTGTTTGGCACAGCAGGAGGGAGCAGGTGCATGGGGATTTTGAGCGTTTAGTGTTTCCCTGTGGAGTAGAGTGGCACATACTGAAATTCCATTGTGTTGGATTCAGAGACGTACCATAACTGCAAAGAGTTGTGCATCCCGAATGTACAAATGGTCGGTGACTGTATTCATCGTGTCATTGCTGGTGAATGCCTGCTATTCAGCCAACAATCGTCATGTGTTCCTTCTACATGAGTTCACCATGTGCTCAATGGATGAACGGCTGTGTTAAGGCAAAGGGTGACTACTAGATAACCAAAGAAACCCTCTCACCGCATGGCTGTTGAGTCCAGGGCACAACCCTCGCACACAAGGCCAGCGCTCGGATGATGGACGTTACACTTTCATCCCATAGAATGCAGCAGCAGCATCTTCAAACGACACTTCTGTTGCCTGGACTGTTATGAATGAGCCTTGCAATGCTGAAAGCAGGTCTCAAAAGTCATTGTGCCTTTGATGGGTTGCACACCCTCACAACCTCATAACCTCGTCAGGAATTAACAAACTCATCAGGAAGGCTGGGTCCGTCTTGGGGGCGGAGTTGGATTCATGCGAGGTGGTCTTGGAGGGGAGGATGCTCCTCAAACTGCGGAGCATCCTGGACAATACAGCTCACCCCCTCAATGACACACTGGTTAACCTGAGGAGTACCTTCAACATCATGCTGGTACCATCAAGATGCAGGACCAGAATGCCACAGGTGATCCTGTACAAACTTCTTCCCCTTCCGTCTTGGTATAGACTGAGACTGACTCCCCCCCCCACCCCCACCACCCGCACCTCTATCCCCGTCTCCCCAATCTTTGCACAACCACAATCCTTTCCACTCATCACTTTAATTTAATGTTTCATGTATTTCGTGTTTTTGTGTTTTTATGACTGTTGAAGCTAAATTTCCCTCCTGGGATAAATAACGTTCTATCGTATTGTATCGTACTGTATAACCTCAGCTGAGATGCCAAGGGAGGAGGAAGTGGGTAAAGAGGAAAAGTTAGGTGACAATGAAGAACAGAAAAGCAGTTATTTTTATTCTCAACTGTGAAAGGACATGACAATAGATTAATTTTCAACGCATGCTTTCTTCCCATTCATCCAGTTCCTCGATGGTAAACCAACATAACATCCAACCCAGAATAGAAGAGTCAAGCAGTCGTTCCAAGAAAAAAAATAATAATAATAAATAAATAAAATTATTTTATTTTAAAAAGGGTTTTGGCCTGAAACATTGCTTATTTCCTTCACTCCATAGATGCTGTTGCACCCGCTGAGTTTCTCCAGCACTTTTGTCTACTATAGAAGAGTCCCAACCTGAAATGTTGCCACGTTCTCCTGAGATGCTGCCAGACCAGCTGAGTTACTCTGGGTCTTTTAACACACAAATTGCCATATTAACAAAACCAAAGCCAACAACAAATTAGCATAATAAACACAATATAAACTTGAATGAATCATCCTTGTGCTGACCCTTAGTGTCTTCTCCATGTCCTAATGCATTTGTCCTGTAGCTGTAACACAGTTGAAGGCTGCTGACTTTCAATGGAGGAGACCAAGGATGGACTGAGAGGCCAACTTGCAGCAGCATTGAACTTAGATGCCCAGCTTTGTTCTGTGCCCTCTCCCTAAAGACAGCTGCAGACTGGTATTGCTGGCTAACAGACAACAGCAAGTGGTAGTCATGGAATGATAAACGGTCCTAGAATTATTCAACATGGAAACAGGTCCTTCATCCCTTCGAGTCCACTCTGCCATTAGCGCTAATCCCACTCTTATTCTCCCCACGGCCCCATAATTTCCTCCAGTTTCTACATCTCACCCACACACTAGGAGGAACTAGTGGCTAATTACTACCATGCACATTTTTGGGGGTGTGTGAACATCAGAGGGGAATGCATCCGGTAACAGCAGTGAGTCTGTCAACGCTACACAGATAGCAATGAATCTCAGGATTGAACCTAGTGTCATGGGGAGGTGTGAGACAGAGGCTCTACTAGCTGCCTCTGCTCTGTTGGTAAGAGATGACAGCTAGTTCAACCCCCATGAGGACACAGCCACTCCCTTGACACTTGCATCTTGGCAATGCAAGCAGGTTGTTAGACAATGCTCTGCTGGAACGTGTCCACTTGCCTGGGTTCCACTGGCTCGTCCAAAGACCCTTGTACATGTTCCATTACAAAAATGTAAGAGGACGTTATCGGGCAACTGAGCCATCCTATCAACAGAGAGCAGTCCTGCACTACTATCTACATAACTGGGGTGGGAGATTGCAACCTTCACGTGGTCTGTCCTGTTTCGACGAATGTAATCAACCCGGCGTGCACAATCAAATAAGATAAAATAGAACAAGTTGTCCTACAACTTTAGGCTGTGCACGCCATACGCAAGAAGAAGATCTACCTCATTGGAAACCCTTGGTCTATCTTTGATCGGACTTTACTGGCTTTATCTTGCACTAAACATCATTCCTGACATTCCCTTCATCATGTATCTGTACACAGTGGATGGCTCGATTGGAATCATGTATTGTATTTCCGTTGACTGGTTAGCACGCAACAAAAGCTTTTCACTGTACCTCGGTACATGTGTCACTAAACGAATGACTATGACACGCCAGTTTCAAATTGTCAATCAACAAATGCGGTGATTATGAGCAGATCAATTTTAAAAACAGAGAATACTGGAAATACTTAGTTCAGTCTGAAGAAGGGTCTCGACCCAAAAAGGTCTATCCGGAGATCCTGTCCCGTGGGGTCACTCCAGGATTTAGTGTCTATGTTGGAAATACTCATCAGGTTAGTCTGTGGATGGAGGAAAGATTAATGTTGCAGGTCTAGGACCCTTCGTCAGTTAGCTTGAGCTTGTGTTGCTGCTCAAAATACTGCGCCCTATATTTAGGGTTTAATGCCACGTTAGCTTGAAGCTGAAATCGCGATCTGAAATGCATCCGGCACTAAATCAAACAAGTGTAAGTTAATCGCAGATCTAAATTCAAGGGCATATTTCCACAGCATCATGCTCCTGTGATTCTGGGAGATTGACAGTTGTTTGTTCTGATCAGTAACATCCTCACCAGCTTTGAGATATAGGACAAAAAGGCCCTCTTCCGATTTTCCCGTATGGCTCAATTCAGTTCCGATTCCCTCTCCTAAATCACTGCTAAGTCCTCTGTGGCTTAAGCAACTCATTTACTTTGAGAAAAATGGGCCTCTATATTTACACAAATTGAGTAGTTTAAAACACCTTAAAGACATTTATATTGGCTAGATGCTGGCAGTTAGTGAAATGAGGTGTTAAACTAACCATTTTAGATGAACAAACAGCAGATTAGTGTTTGTAAGGATGAAAATGCGGGCATTAATCTAGTACTTAAATGTACATTCTGTGTGCTGGCTGCAAATCTAAACACTGGAATGAGTTGTATTGCTATTGAACACGCAGATAGATTTAGAGCATGCATATTTGAGAAATGCCACCATTAACCATGGAATTCTGCCTTAAAGTTGATGGATCAGCACCCCTCTGTGCAGAGACAACCAAGGATGAAAAGACAGGCAGATTCAAGATAGTAATCTATGCTGCAAAGTATAGGTTTAAAAGGAGTTGAGGGTCAAGAGTCAAGAGTGTTTTATTGTCATGTCCCAGGTAGCACAATGAATGTTTTACTTGCAGCAGCACAACAGAATATGTAAACATAGTACTCTGTAAACAATATAATAAACAAGAAAAAAAAGTGTGTGTGTGTATACATACAAACATACATATATATGAGTGTGTGTATATATATATATATATATATATATATATATATATATATATGTGTGTGTGTGTGTGTGTGTGTGTGTGTGTGTGTGTGTGTGTGTGTGTGTGTGTGTGTGTGTGTGTGTGTATATATATATATATCATGTAGCGGCGCCTGCTGGTGCACGCAGGTATCGAACCCAGCGTTCGGAAGCCGCGGTCACGTGACTCGGGAGGGGCTGCTGTTTTCGCGCGGTTTCGCTGTCGCGCCACAGTTTTGCTGACCACCGTTGTGATCAGACGTGTTTGCAGAGACCTGTTTGCTAAGGAGCGAGTGTTCAATAAAAACACTCGGGAGGGGCTGCTGTTTTCGCGCGGTTTCGCTGTGGCGCCACAGTTTTGCTGACCACCGTTGTGATCAGACGTGTTTGCAGAGACCTGTTTGCTAAGGAGCGAGTGTTCAATAAAAACCATTCAGAAAACGTCGTCGTCATTTCTGCATCCGCTAAAATATATATGCCAAATGTAGACTAAGAATTAGGGACTATAATTAATTATAGGTCAAATATAACAACCAATTTACACAACGGGGATAGGTTTTTGGTTTTAATCCACTGACATATATTGGCGAGTCAGTGGGACAGGCCCTTATGGAGAGAGATGAAAACTAGAATGAAGCAAAGAAATAGCCTCTATGTGTAGGAAGGAACTGCAGATGCTGGTTTAAACTGAAGATAGACACAAAAGGCTGGAGTAACTCAGCGAGACAGGCAGCATCTCTGGAGAGAAGGAATGGGTGACGTTTCGGATCGAGACCCTTCTTCAGACCGAGATGATGCCTGTCCTGCTGAGTTACTCCAGCTTTTCGTGTCCATCTTCAAAATAGGCTCAATATCTGATTCAGGAGTGTCATGGTGCCTTGGCATTTTGTGGAATTGCAAGTTGTTCTAAATTATTTTTTTATTTACTTGACCCGTATTTCAAAGCGTAATGGAGATGTACAGGGCAAGTTTTTTTACACGGATATAACATTACACTGCGAGGTTAATTGGCAGAATCAAAACACAAGTTTAAGCTGCATGAGCCTGTTCCGTGCGGCCACAAAGTAATCACGTAAACAGGTTTACGAAGCTCACCCAAAGAGATATCCAGCGAGAAACATGCTTGACATTGTTGTTATTGACATTACTCTTGTTGGCTCAAGAGTAACTCGGGAGAGGAACTTGGTAACTCGGGAGAGGAACTTGGTACATTGCAGAAATGAGAAGTAAACGGCAAACTTGGACATACCCCTGGGAACTCGTTGAAACTCGTTAACATAAACTTGGAATCTCGTAGACAACCACAAGTTTGATTATTTCTTTCACTCAGGATCACTCGTGGGTGGACTCGCACCTTGAGACAGGGCCATTACTATTTCTTCTGCTGTCACACAGATAGGTAGAAGAGTAAGTTATAAACAAGATGTAAGGATGCTACAATTTAGTGCAGCTAAATAGATGGCATGGTGGCGCAGTGGTAGAGCTACTTGCCTTACAGCGCCAGATACCCAGGTTCGATCCTGACTAATTGTGCTGTCTGTACGGAGTTTGCACGTTCTTCCCGTGACCTGCGTGGGGTTTCTCCGAGATTTTCCATTTCCTCCAAGGACGTAAAGGTTTCTAGGTTAATTGGCTCGGTGTAAATGTAAAATTGTCCCTAGTTTGTGTAGGGTGGTGGTAATGTGTGGGGACCGCTGGTCGGTGTGGACTCAGTGGGCCACCGGGTCTGTTTCAGCACTGTATCTCTAAACTAAGCTAAACTAAACTAAACTAAACTAAATGACTGGGAAAAGATCAGGTGAACTTTTTTTGCCAGGGAAAATAAAATTGTAGCATATTTGTTAAATTAAGAGAGATTACAGAGCTCAAAGATGCAAAGGGTGGTGTGGTGCATGATTCATTAAGGCAAATAAATGGGCAAGATACCAAAATCTAATTGTTTGTTGTTAGGGGAAATAAATATAAAAGTTGGGAGATTATGCTTCAGTTGCACAGGATAATGATAAGACCATACCTGCGAAGAAGATTGCAAATGTATCAGAAGCAGTTTGGAGAAGGTTTACTCGATTAATACTTGGAATAGGAAGTTTAAGTGAATATGAGGAGATTTGATTTAAACATAGGGTGTTTTCTCATATTGGAGAACTTGGAACTAGAATTCACTGTTTAAAAGGAAGGGCTCCCATACTTGAGATGGAGACGAGTCATAGAGTCTCCAGCTTCGGACGATAGCTAAAATAAAACAATTCCTCCAATTTGACGACCTCAAAAAAATCATCCACACATTTATCTCCTCCTGCCTCGATTACTGCAACTCCCTTTACACTGGCATCAGCCAATCTTCCCTGCCCCGCCTGCAACTGGTCCAAAACGCCGCAGTGAGACTCCTGACGGGCACCCGAAAAAGGGACCACATCACCCCGATCCTGGCCTCTCTCCACTGGCTCCCTGTGCGGTTCCGAATAAATTTCAAGATCCTTCTTTAGGTTTACAAAGCCCTTAACGGGCTTGCCCCCACCTACATCACAAGTCTGCTTACCCACCACACCACCTCCAGGTCCCTCAGGTTGGCTGACTTGGGGTTACTGAATATCCCGCGGTCTAGGCATAAGCTCAGAGGCGACCGAGCCTTTGCAGTTGCAGCTCCTAGACTGTTGAACAGCATCCCTCTTCCCATCAGAACTGCCCCCTCCATCGACTCTTTTAAGTTGAGACTTATAACTTATCTTTACTCTCAAGCCTTTCTTGACGTCCTCCGAGAGAGCGCTATATGTATGTATTTATGTATGTACTTAATCTATGAACCACTGTTGTATAATGTTAGTACCTCCACCAATGTAAAGCACTTAGGTCAACGAGAGCTGTTTTTTAAATGTGCTATAGAAATAAAAGTGACTTGACTTGACTTAATAGAGTCATAAAGTCGTACAGTGTGGAAACAGGCCCTTCGGCCCAATTTGCCCACACCCACCAACATATCACCTACACTAGTCCCATCTACCTGCGCTTGGTCCCGTTCCTTCGAAATCTACTCTACCCAAGTATCTGTCCAAATGTCTTTTAAACGTTGTGATCGTACAAACTGTCTCGTCAGGCAGCCACCACCACCCTTTGTGTAAAAATGTTTCCCTCAGGTTTCTGTTAAACTTCCCTACCCCCTTCCCCGCTCACCTTAAAGCTATGCCCTCTTGTTCTCGATTCACCTACTCTGGGCAAAAGACTGTTCGTTTACCCAATCTATTCTTCTCAAGATTTTGTACACCTCTACAAGATCACCCCTCTACAAGATCACCCCTCACCCTCCTATGCATCAAGGAATAGAGCCCTAGCCTGCTCAACGTCCCCCTACAACTCAGGCCATCGAGTCCTGGCAACAGCCTCATAAATCGTCTCTGCACCCTTTCCAGCTTGATGACATCTTTCCTTTCACATGGCTGCCAGAACTGAACACAATATTCTAAATGTGGCCAATATCGCATATAACTGCAACATGCCTCCCAACTTCTATAATCATAATCATACTTTATTAGCCAAGTATGGTTTACAACATACGAGGAATTTGATAGGAAGATTAAATGAGAACTTACCAGTTAGAGTTTGATGTTTATTTTATGCGAAGTTGCGATGAGGGATTACGTGAAGAAGCCTGCCAGTCCGCATGCGCGTCATCCTTCAAAGCAGCGGTGTGAAATCACAGAAATCAGTTGCTGAACTGATTATAGGAAGATTCGAGAAACTAGAACTAGCACATGACCTTTATGAGAAGAGGGTTGGGAGCAGAGGGCATCGCAACTTCTCATAAAATAAAGATCAAACTTCAAACTGGTAAGTTCTCATTTAATCTTCCTATTTTACTTCAAAGTCACGTGAGTGACTACGTGAAGACTTTAAAGCTCTGTGATTTCATGCCGCGAACACGCCTCCATGCAACACTCTGCATTAGTTGACAGAAACGATTGAAAAGATAATGCATTCAGACATGACATAGATTTAAAACATGCTGATGCTTTTAATAAACAAATGATAATAAAATTAATAGTGCCCCTCACATCCGAGAGCGATTTATAGAACATAACTTAAAATTGAGTTGGCAAACAACCCCGGCCTAGCAATCTGTTTATTATAACAAGTTTGGAACATTCGCTCACTCGACCATCCTGCAGTCGCTAGGATGTGGTCCAGCGGAACCTCCATAAACCTCGCTGCTGATGTTGTTGCAGCCCTGCTGGAGTGAGATTTAAACACATCAGTGTCCACTCCTGCACTAGCCAATACACGTCTTAACAACCTGGAGATGATCTGCACTGACACCCTCTTGTGTGGCTTTTTATAACTAATAAACATTGTCAATTCAGTGCCTCTAAGGCTCTTTGTAACCTTAAAATGCTGTTGCATATGTGTAACCACACACAATCTATAGTCCATAGGGTATGCCATAAATTCCCGTTTTAGACCTGACACTCCTGGTCTGCTCTGTTTAATTAGCTCATGTACATAAAACATTATTTGTTGATAGATGTAACCATTCTGTCCAGCAGCAATGACTGGACCTGTTATGCAATGACTGGACCTGTTGTGCCGAATCCAGCGCCACGAGCATAATAACTTTATATGTGAGCCTGACCAAAGACAAGGATGTAGCTGGAACCCACCGGCGAAGCAGCATTAGCACAATGTTAGCATCCCATACCCTTCATAAATCTGGATATCAGCGGGTGAGACCCAACAGAGGTCTCGATCCCAGCAACAAGTATGATGACAAGGCACTTTTGGCACAATTAATAGCACTATTAATGCATTTGCTCATTTGCACATTGTAAATTTTGATAATGCAAAGGCCCAAATTGTGCAGCTGGAAAAACAGCCACTAATTTGCCAATTACACTGGCCACTTGTCGAATAGATGGCTGCTCCATAACAACAAGGTTGTTACAGACTTATATTAACTCAATCTTTCATCAAGTTACAGTTTTGAGAGAAACTCCAAGACGTCAGTTATACGTGCCGTATCATACGTTATGTTAGACTGCAAACAAAACATTTCCCATCTCCTGATGTAAGAGATATACTGCTTCTTGGTGCTATCCCTCCAAGCTGCAGTGATCACGTCCACAGTTCGGTCTGACAATCCGAGCCCCAGGAAAGGTCTACTTAAAGTCTGCAAATCAATAAATTGATTCGAGCATGCAGCGGGTGGCCTTCCCGGGTTACGGGATGATCAGCAAATGTTTGCGTTTGGAAACAACTATATAAGGTTCTGTTACCATTCCCAATATCAGCGGGAACCATGGCTGCATAGGCCAGTCATGCACTACCCAAATGCCTGAAGTGGAATCTTGCTGGATTTTTTGTAAGCACCGAATGATGAGGCAAAATAGAGGGAATGCATAAAGGAACATTCCTCCCCAGTGTAGCGAGAATGCATCTATCGCTACTGCCCCAGTGTCTGGCTCCTATGCAACATACTTTGGTAACTGGTGATTGAGCCTAGAAGCAAACGGTGTTCCATACCGAGCAACAATGTCGTTAAATACTTTATGATCCAACATCCATTCTGTGTTGTCATTGAGTTTTCGTGACCTGGTGTCCGCCACCATATTAAACCTACCTGGCAAATAGGTAGCTGAAATCTAAATGCTTCTTTCGAAACACCAGTGCCAAATGAGGTTAACTACATTATCACAGGATACTGTGTGATTCCACCCATGTCATTAATATATGCCACCGCTGTAGTGCTGTCAATCTGTAGTTTAACATGCAAATTATGCATATTACCACAATAAGCTTTTAACCCATAGAATGCCCCCAGCATCTCTAGGTAGTTAATACCATGTAACTGAAGAATTAATGACTCAAGCACATCCCATCTGCCACCACAACTAGAGATGGTATTAGTAGCTCCCCATCCTTGAGCACTAGCATCAGTTTGTAATAGAACTAAAGGTTTGCTGACAAAAATGTTACTGGAGCAATGCTGAACATTGGTCATCTACCATTGTAATTCTGATATAACTTCAGCTGGTAAACGCATAGGTCTGTTAAAATGACCTAAGTGGTATTTGGGTATTTGCTCATTTGTACGTTGCAAACTTTTATAATGCAAAGGCCCAAATTGTGCAGCTAGAAAAACAGCCACTAATTTGCCAATTACACTGGCCACTTGTCGAATAGATGGCTGCTCCATAACAACAAGTTTGTTACAGACTTATATTAACTCTAATCTCTTGCCCCAGGGCACAGTCACAGACACATTGATAGAGTTAATGGTAAATCCCAAATAGTTAATCACTCTAGTTGGTATCAACTTGGAACTAACGGGATGGATGAGAAACCCCAATTTCTCAAATGTGTTTCATGGCTGAAACAGCTAATTTTGCTCATTTCAGCATTTTCTCTAATATTAGAATACCATGCACATATAAACAATGTGTTTTTGAGCTCTAAGTAGCCCAAGCACCGGTTTCAATAATTTGGTAAACAATCTGGGGACTGAAGTTAACCCATTAGGCAATGCTTTAAACTGCCACATTTGCCCCATCCAGTTAAATTTCAAATATCTCCGGTGATCCCTGTGAATGTGCACCGAATAGTATGCATCTTTGAGATTGATGCGTGCCATAAAGTATCCTTTGGAAATCAGCTGTTTGGCTGTAACAAAGTCTTCCATTTTGAAATGTCTATACTGCAGTTAAGAGTTAAGTTTTGTTAGATCAAGGATGATTAAACACCCTCCATCTTTCTTTTGGCTGGGGAATATATTAGAGACGAATTGGTGATGTTCATGACTCGACTTCTCGATTACCCCTTTTGTGTACAATGTGTGAATTTCAGCTTGTATATCCAAACCTTCCTGATGGGAATGAACAAACATCCAGCTTGGTGTATGTTGTGTGAGTGGCAATGAATTGGGAAGAAATTCAATTTGGAACCCTTTTATACTGTGCAGTATAAACAGATCTGATGTTATCCAACGCCATTCATACAAAAACAAGTGTAATCTACTGTAGATGGTTTAAGCATGCAACCAATAATATACCTACCTCAGTACCATTAACCCCGCCTTAGTTAATATCAATCATAATGCTTTCCCCTCCCTGGGTATAGTTCAGTAGAAGAATGTAACCAGTACTTGCTGACATGTGCTATACCCTGTGCTATCATTAAAGGATGTTATACACTTTAAGAGCATGTGAATTGCTTATTTACATGGTGTCAGAAGTGGGATACGAACCCACGCCTCCAGTTCAGAGACTTCCTGTTTGGCAGCAGATTCATGGTCGAAACCGACCACCAGCCACTGGTAACAATTCTGAACAAACCGATTCATGCTGCCCCTGCCAGGCTGCAGCGTATGATGCTGCAGCTCCAGCGTTTCGACTTCAATATCGTCTACAAGAAGGGCACCGAGAAGCACATTGCGGACACCCTATCCCGCGCCCCATGGACTTCCTGTGCCCGCCACCCCTACGAAACAGAAGACTTGCTCATACTGGGCGTTGACTTTATCCCCACCAAGCAGTTACAGCTTTTGGCCGAGCACACCGCTACCGATCCATTTTTGCAGCAGCCTGCCCTTGTGATTAAATCAGGGTGGCCAACAAAGCGCTCCAGCGCGCCGACTGAAACACAGCCTTTCTTCCTGGTCCGCGACGAACTGGTGCTACAGGATGGCGTTATTGTCAAGGGACATAAAGTTGCAGTCCCGTCCTCCCTGCTTGATTTCTACTACTGCGCAGCCCATAGCGGACACCCCGGGGTCGATGCAACACTCGCCCACGCTCAGTGCCAGTTCCACTGGCCTGGAATGGCCAAGTATATCCGGAACCGCATTTCTGCCTGCTCCATGTGCAACAGTCTTGCACCACACCAGCAGCGACAGCCCCTGCTGCAACAACCTGCTCCTGCCTTGGCCTGGTCCTCACTGGCTGCCGACATCTTCGAGTGGCGTGGTAACCACTACCTTGTCCTGGTCGACTCGTACTCCAACTGGTTCGAGGTGGATTTGCTGACATCCCTCACGTCGGAGATGGTAATCCGTAAGCTACTGAAACACTTCTCCACTTTTGGGTCTTCTGTCCGGTTGCAGACTGACAATGGAAGGCAGTTTACCAGCCGAGAGTTCAAAAGTTTTGCCGACAAGTGGAATTTCGTTTCATTTCACCAGCAGCCCAGAGTACCCACAGAGCAACGGCCTTGCTGAACAGGCCGTCCGCAACGCCAAGCTTCTGATGGAACAGGCGAGACTGTCTAACTCTGATTTGTATTTGAATCTCCTGAACCTCAGGAACGTTTCCAGGAATCCGGCCATGGGGTCCCCTGCTCAGTGTCTGGTGTCCAGAACAACCAGACCGATTGCTCAGCACCAGCTGCAACCTCGGGTGCTGGAGCCCGCCTCCGTGCAGAGGCGCATTCGGGAGAAACATGACAGCCAGCGGCGTTCCCACGATCGGTCGTGCAGACCACTCGATCCTCTGTTACCTGGACAGGTTGTTCGGTTGCAAACCGCCAGTGGTTACTCCCGTTTGGCTACCGTAGTTGGGGTGGCTGATGCACCTCGTTCATACCTGGTCGACTTTGAGGGAACTATCTACCGAAGAAGCCGTCAACACTTGCTTGCGGTGAACGAGCCAAAGCCGCAGCCTCCGGACCCCTATGCCCCGCCACTCTCATACCAACAGCCGGCTGCTGTCCCAGTTTGTGTTCCCTGCATGCCTCAGTCCCCACCTCGCGCGCCCTGTTCCCCTCTGCGCGGGTCACCTGTTGCCGCTCGCGGTTCTGACTCTCCTGCTTCTCCCACCCCACCGCCCTTCTCTGGTTCCCCAACTGTTTCGCGGCCTCCTGTTTCTTCTGATCTTTCGGGGGAAGGGGGAGACACGGTAAGCGCTCGTGCCAGATTAGTAGGCCACCTGTTCATTATGGCGATTTTGTTTAATTCTGTTGTCATGGCTTCCAATCGGTTTTGATTTTCTAAGGGGAAGGATGTAGATGGTTTATGCATGCAACCAATAATATAGCTACCTCAGTACCATTACCAGTGGTTTTATGGTAGAACGAAAGGCCCTTGATGCAGGTTCTATTTCCGCCCTCGAGGTTTGGAGGGTAGGACTGCTGGGGTACACGGATTGCGCATTTTCCAGAGAATTCAGCTTTCGAGCTGCCACCAGCTTCAGTGAACCGCTTACTGCTGATGGAAGCGTAGGGGTGCTACCGCTGAAACGGCGAAGCTTTGCTCGCCATTGGTGCCTTGATCAGCCCGACAGCTTTTGCTTCTTCATCCAGGTCTTTTACCTGCTTTGGTAGATCTTCCCCAAACAGAAGATTCAGCGGCTGGACATTGCTGGCCTTACATAAGCCTGAATATGTGGGGTTCAAGGCAGGTCTGATGCCGTTCTTCCGAAAACAGTTTATTTCGAAATGTGCATTGCACATCAATGCCAGGGCATCCTGCTGGATGTCTGATAAGGATCCCCCATTCACAGATCTGTGGACCACATGCCGTAATGCCTGATGCCAGCAATTTTAAGATTCTTCGGAGTTTCATCTCCTGGGCTTTGATGCCCCCCTCCAATGTATCCCCAGATAAAGCTGTTCACAGCCGGCACTTTCAGGGATGCACAATTTATAGGTGTAAGGTACTTTGTAGTTGTTTCCACCATCACCTTTTCCTGCAATTGGTGTGACGTTAGGTAGTTTATGCTGGCAGCTAGCTCTTCCTGCAGCAGCTCCCCTGTTTGTGAGAGTATCGCGAACCTTGATGCCATGGCAGGCAATTCCTGAACCTCACGTATACCGTGCATCCCAGTATGTTCCCCAGACATACCTCCGAATTCAGAATCAGTCCAATACTGACCCCGTACGCTCCCCTCCTCAGAGTGGGAGACATTATGCAGCCCTGGACCAGGCGCTGCCGCAGGCCCCAGAGGAGACCTGCACTGATATGTTTCTGTTTCACGGAGCATATCATGATGGAGCATCCTTTCCATAAGGTGCTCCATCCGGGATAAACGCCCGAAGATGTTATCCATGACTGTAGGAGGCGACTCCTCCTGGCATGACTCATCTGAGTAAACAGGCCTGTCCCACTTCCTTTTGGCTTTCCCCCCTTTCAGGGTTGCCAAGGTGCTTTGGGCCAGCACCAAGTCTGAAGATGCTGACCGCACTGTCAGCGACTCGGACGGTGAAACCGACGGCCGCCGGCTACCCGCACTTGCACGGTCCTCCGTAGCTGGTTTCCCCCATCTGGATTTCGCCCTGGATTCCATATCCACAGCAAACTCTGTAAAAGAGATTTCCCAACCAAAAAATACGACCTCAGAATAAGTTTGAAACTTACCTGCAGGGTTTTAAACTCACCGCTGGAGGAGTGACGCTCCTCCCAGCCAGTCGTGCGCCATGCGTTAGACGTATTGATGCGCATGCGGGCTGGTGGGCTTCTTCATGTAGTCACTCAAGTGGCTTCGAAGTAGAATTTGCCATACAGTCATACTATTAAAAAGCAAGAAAACACAAAATACACTTTAACATGAACATCCACCGCAGTGACTCCTCCACATTCCTCACTATGATGGAAGGCAAAAAAAAGTTAAATCTCTTCCGTTCATTGTTCTCCTGTGGGCGGGGGCCTCGAGCCTTCCGTTGACGGGACGATCTTGACCCTCATAGCCGGCGGCGTTTGGGCCCTCATGTCGGGGCAATCAAGCTCCCGCATCGGGGGAATGTCAGCACCGCCGCGCCGGGTGATCTGACCCTGGGAAGGGGCTGGCCGAAACCTTCTGCGACTTTGGAGCTCCCGACTTGTTCTCAACCCGAGACTGTGAGCTCCTTGATGTTAAAGTCCTCAGGCCACATCTAGAGCGTCAATCCCAGGCAAGGAATCGGCTCCGATGGCAAGGCCATGCCCCGCAAATCTATGACTTGCTCAAAGTCAGTCCCGAGCAAGGCCTCCAGGTCCATGACATTAGGCCGCAGAGCAACCGAATATATGACTCAGAACACAATCGCATCTCCGGCAAGGTAAGAGATTGAGTAAAAGTTTCCCCCGACCCTCTCCCCCACCCCCCCACATAAAACAACCCAGAAAACATTAACACAAACTTTTAAAACACATTAAAAATAACATTAAAAAGTCGAAAAGACAGACTGTTGGCGAGGCTGCCATCGCGACGCCACCCGGTGGTCAAAATGAATACAATTATGAAAACCGAATACAATTAGCATAAATAATTTAAATGTAGATGATTTGCCTTCCATTGCATAGATCCTTGGCACTGGATGTGTCTTTAACCAATTTTTCCTACTTTCAGCTCTATTTCTCATAAACAAATGTTTACCCTGGTAAGGTCCATTCCGGCAGAGGTTGGAGACTTCACGAATCAGCCACTAAGATAAATTTCAGGATACTAACATTTTCAATTTAACTCAGGACATTGGGTGTAGAAGATAGGATGTTTTGTTACAGTTGCACAAGACTCTGGTGAGGCCACACTTGAACTAGCATGCGGAGTGCAGAAAAGAATTACAGGATATTACCAGGACTCAAGGGCCTGAGTCACTGGGAGAGGTTGGGCAGTCTAGGACTTTAATTCCTTGGAGCGAAGCTGGCTGAAGGGTAACCACATGGAAATGTATAAAATGATGAGGGGAATAGATAGGGTAAATGCAAGGCTTATTTTCCTCAGGGTGAGGGAATCAGAGAACTGAAGGGCACAGGTTAAGGTGAGAGGGGAAATATTTTATAGGAATCCCGGGGACAATTTTTTCACACAGAGAGTCATGGGTAAATGGAACAAACTCCCAGAAGAAGTAGCTGATGCAGATACAATAACAACATTTAAAAGACATTTGGACAAGTACATAGATAGGAAAGATCTGGAGGGAAATGGGCCAAATCCGAGCAAAAGGTACAAGCTTAGATGGGCATCTTGCTCTGCATGAACGAGTTGGGCTGTAGGGCCTGTTTCTGTACTGTAGGAGACTTTAACTCTCTGGCTTTTTGACTCAAAGAGTCTACAATGAAATTGATGTCATGTCTTCACTGCTCAAAAGAACCCATTAAATTATAGAATCCTTTGAAAAGCAAGAGAATTAAAAATAGATGAAATGAAACGTAAAAATCTTGTTCATCTTCACGTGTATCCAGAACGTGTCACCTACCTCTCTCAGTGGTTTACCGCTGTGGAATTGTGCATGTAATTGAACTTGTACTATTAATGGTCCCTGGGAAAAGGAAATTATGAAGTGATCTGGAAGGAAAACAATGGAGAGGTTTAGACGGGCGAAAAAAAAAACCCAGAATGTGCTGGAGGCATCGGTTGGGTCAGGCTGGGTCGATGCAGAAAGGAATTGAATTATAATGGCGATTACCAAATTGAATAATTAACTCTGTTTCTCCCATTGATGAATATTTTCCAGCAGTATCTTTGTGTATTATCAGAGACCCATAGCACCCTGGCCATGCTCTCATTTCTCTCCTGCAATGGGAAGAAGGTATAGGAGCCTGAAAACTGTTACATCTAGGTTCAGGTGCAGCTTTTTCCCGACAACTATCCTGCTATTAAACAATACAACCTATAAAGAAGCTCTGAATTACATAGATGAGGGCATTGTTTTTGTCTTTACACTATTAGTTTAGTTTTAGTTTAGTTTGGCTTAGTTTAGAGATACAGCACAGAAACAGGACCCTCAGCCCACTGAGTCTGCACTGACCAGCAATTCCCACACATTAACATTATCCTGCTTACACTATGGACAATATACACTTATACCAAGCCAATTAACCTACAAACCTGTGTGTCCATGGAGTGTTGGAGGAAACCGAAGATCTAGGAGAATGCTCATGCAGTCACAGAGAGAACGTACAAATTCTGTACAGACAGCACCCGTACTCAGGATCAAACCTGGGTCTCTGGCTCTGCAAGCGCTGTAAGGCTTCAACTCTACCGCTGTGCCACCGTGTTTAGTATGTGTTCATTATGGTGTTCACAGAGTATTATGTTTACATATCTGTGTGGCGCTGCAAGCAAGAATTTCATTGTTCTGTTTTGGGACACATGACAATGAAACAACCTTGGCTCTCTTGACTTGACCATTTTGGGTGAAGTATGGACAGACAGTTGGAAGTGGGGCTAACCCGAGTATCTCTAGGACACACAGGGGACTGCAAGTGCTGAAATCTGGAACACGAAAAACCAACTTCCTGAGGAAATCAGTGCGTCGAGCAGCATTTATGGAGAGAAAAGAAATGTTGATGTTTCAGGTCAAGATCCTGCATCAGGATGATGACTGGCCGGGAAGATGGCCAGTGTAAGGCGAAGAGGGTAAGGGGTGGCTTAGGGGTCAGTAGGTGTCAGGTGAACCAAGGAGGGGTGAAGGATGACAGGCAGGTGGAGTCAGGTAAGGGAGAGGTGGAGTTGGAAGTCAGAGCACGTAGGTGATAGGTGGCGTGTGTAGGAAAGATCTGCAGATGCTGGTTTACATCAAAGACCCAAAACGTCACCTATTCCTTTTCCTCAGAGATGCTGCCTGACCCGCTGAGTTTTTTCCAGCTTCTTGTAGGTGATAGGTCGAAGCAAATTAGGGAAAGGTCCATCATTTTCCGAAAGATCACGACACAAAACATTACCTACCAGAGTTTGATGAAGGTTTCCGACCAGAAGTTTCACCCATCAGAGTCTGAAGAAGAGTCCAAACGTGAAACGTCGCCTATCCATGTTCTCTAGTCTGACCTGCTGAATTGCTCCAGCACTTTGCGTCTTTTTTCCATCTTTGGTTAGTGTGAAGAGAGTGGGCCAAATGTGCTGCCATGAACACCACTCAAACATCACCAGCGCCAAACAACCATTCAATAGCAATGTTACAAAATTTTGAGATTTTAAAAATCAAGTCTGCAATTTATCCCATCAGATAAAGCATAAAAAGAAGTTTAATTTGACACCTAATTTACTTTCATGTCTTCAGTATTAAGAAAGTTATGGCCATTTTCATACTCGGAAATGAGCATCTTGCTTCCCATTGCCTTTCAATTGACTTAACTCAAAAGCTGTGATCTGGAAAAGTTAAAAGTCCATAACATTCTTAAAAAATTAAGAGAACTCAATGAAATTTTCAGTTATTATAGATTGAAGCATTCTGAAACAAATATTAAACAATCTTACTTGGATTACCTGAAATTAAAGCATATAATTAGTTAGTTATCTAATTGTAGCTAATTACAAAATTCAATGAGTAGATCTAAACATCTATCAATTTCTTAAGAAAAGATAAACTTTTTTAAAATTGCCTAAGTGTCCAAATAACATTCACACAATAATCCACAATATAACATAATTTTTAAATCTCATTTTCATGAATTTCTGGGCCAAATGGAAGGAATTTAGTGTTTTATGCCTGTAAATTAATGGCCATTTAAATCAACTAGCGAGTGGGTTTTAGTGGAATGCAGTGGATTGGAACGTTGCGGTTAGCGGTGAAGTCAGTATGAAAAATACTGTTGGTTCATACATTTTTTTAGATCCCATTTCGCAACATAAAAATATTATTAATGCCTCCCGAAAAACCAACTTTTAATATAAAAATAAAGTATTTACCTTTTTTTCTCCCCTACGGAAAATGCTTCCGGTTGTCTGCGCTCACGGCTTTTGAAGGTGATTTTTAAATTACTCTAGTTAATAAATAATGTAGAGTAATTTAAAAATACCACCATTCATGAAATGTCGGAGCGATTTTTCTTCAGCAACCAAATCGCCCGACATTGATCGATTTGTCCTGCCTGTTGAAAAACGGCACTTTAAGCCCGCCCCCCTCTGCAAGGCGCGAAAGTCACGCACACGGGGAGCGGCAGAAGTGCAGCGCCGGTAAAGGTACGTTTTGTAACATACCTACATTCAATGACCACAAACAACACTCCATCACTAAATAATTTTCCTTTCAAACAGATGGATCATCTGCTCTCTTAACTCATCTTTTTGAATTGAATTGGGACATCATACTCTCTTTCACTATGTAGCAATAATTTTGATGAAGAGAATCATATGTAACATATCTGTTTGCTAATGATGTAACGATAGAAGACAATAGTAGTCAACAATGAATAGTTACAGAGTCAAGTCAAGAGTGTTTTAGTCATATGTCCCAGATGGAACAATGAGAGGATTGATGGAGAGGTCCAAGTGAATTCTAAAGATGGGAGAAAGGGTCCACATTCAGGAGTGAATATTCCTGAGCAAAGAATGAAACATATGGGAATAGCGTAGATGAGGCACCTTGGTTGGCCTGGACTAGTTGGGCCGAAGGGCCTGTTCCTGTATTGTCTAATTCCATGACTCACAGAGGGAAAGGCATCAGAAGAACTCAACATCCACCCTGGTATAGAATTCATTGAGATAGGGCCACAGAGTGGACTGAGGTTACTACTGAGGGTTGATTGCTCAGGATCAGAGACCGGATCAGAAGGGATTGTGAAAAGGGATGGAACAAGGGGGAGAGAAGTGTCATTGGAATGCGAGGGGAGACGAAGATGCAGGTGTAGAATTAGAATTCAAGAGTGTATTTGTAACCTTCGATGCCAAAAATAAATTTTTTTAAGTTTCCTGTTGATGTAATGATGGATGAAATGTAGACCAGCTCAGCGTTGAGATAGAGTAAATTAAAGCTGTTGCAGGGCGGATAAGAACACATGGGTGCTGACGCGTGACATTAAGTGTGGCGCTTGGAAACAGAGAACAACAGTGATTTGTGAAGTGCTGAATTTGTTAAACACATCAGTAATCTTGGGCGAATTGGAAATGTTAAAGGGGGGATTTTCAATTGGAATTAAGTTCTGTTCCACCATCCGGATAAAGCTGTGATTCATTTGTGCTTCTTCCTGAGCTGCCTACTCTATTTGGTCTCCTCTGTATTGGAGAAATAAAATGATGCTCAGGAAACTGCTTCGCACAACCGTTCCATTCAGAATACTGTTTTCATTCCCCTTATCCCTTGAATTGGTCCAACAAAACTTAAGGTAGTAAATCTCTGAAATTCCGGGTGAGTCGAGACGCTTCTTCAGACCCGACCCGAAACGTCATCTAGTCATCGTTTCCAAGGATGCTGCCTGACCTGCTGAGTAACTCCAGCACTTTGCATCCATTTGTGTATTAACCAGCATCTGCAGTTCTTTGTTTCTCCACCTCAATCAGATCCTTTCTATAGTGCAGGGATTAGAATTGTACATAAGATTCCAGGTGTCACCCAAATGGTGTTTTTTTGGAATTACAACATAACTTCTCAACTGTTATGTGATACGTGGGGAGATTCAACAGTCTGGTCCAATGCTCAGTAAAATTCAGGAATATGACTGCTGGTATGGTTAAAAGTGCAACATTCATGAGGGAGTAAGAAAGAACTGCAAATGCTGGTAAAATTGAAGGTAGACACAAAATGCTGGAGTAACTCAGCGGGTCAAGCAGCATCTCTGGAGAGAAGGGATGAGTGACGTCTCGGGTCAAGACCTTTCTTCAGACCTGACGTGAGGGGAAGGGGCGGGCCAACGATAGAATTTATGCGGAGACAGTAGGACTGGTGGGAGAACTGGGAATGAGGAAGGGATGGAGAGAAAAAGCAAAGGCTAGCTGAAGTTAAAGGCTATCTTTTGTGAGGGAGTTTCAGTTTGCCAAACACTTTAACTTCCCCCTCCCATTCCCATACTGACCTTCCTGCCCTGGGCCTCCTCCACTGTCAGAGTGAGGCCCAGCGTGAATTGGTGGAATATTTCACTTGGGCAGCTGACACCCCAGTGCTATGTTCTTCTCTAACTTCAGGTAAGCCTTGCTTTCCCCGACTCTCCATCACTCCCACATCCTAGTTTTCCAACCAGTCTGACTGTCCTCCTGATGAAATGTTATCCTTGTATGCCTCATTGGCTCCTTCCCCTAACTAACTAACTAATGATCTATTCTACATTTTCCTTGATCTTCGTCCCCTTTGTTCTATTGTTTTCACACTGACCCTTCCATATCTCTGTGTCTCCCTCTCCCCTGACTCAGTCTGAAGAAGGATCTCAACGTGTAAACGTCACCCATTCCTTCTACCCAGAGATCCTGTCTGTACCATGGAGTTTCTCCAGCATTGTGTGTCTATCTTCAGTTTTTCCTAGCAGGGGTGTCTCAAACCAAGGTTAGCACTGCCAAAATAAGGCATCACCCACTCAAGGCATGGATGAGATACAATGTCCCAACTGGTTGGTAGCGAATCTTTGGAATTTACAAACAAAGAGGGCTCCAGTGACTCAGCCACAAAATATATTAAAAAGGGAAAATATTATGGGAGTAATTGAGGATTTTTCCAATTTTATTATGAAGAGAAGAGTTTTAAAACCAAAAGGTGCTTCATGAATTACACTACTGCAATGAAGAAAGAGGATGAAAAATATTCAGAAATGTAAGGTCAACATGCTGAAGATTCAGGGATTAGAATATCTGCTAGTCATTGGCCAGGATTTCTGGGACAGGGTGATCAAAATAAGGGCTCAGAACATCGATGATCCAAGGGTCAGAATATCAGGTCACAGGAGTCAATATAACCAAATGGACATCAGTTCAGCCTGAAAAGTAGGGAAGAGTATCGTTCCTGTAGAAGTTTCTGTGTAACAAGAATTATGAATAAGATTTATATTTCGTGAATGATAAAAGCAAGCGGTTTCTGACTGTTTCTGAGCTCAAGGGATCGTGGAGCAACATTACGAAGTGGGCATCAATGCAAACAGGAAAATCGAAGACATGGGCTAAGCTATCCTCGTATAATACCTCAATTACCTTTGGAAGTTGTGCGGCACTCCTTTGCAAAGCGATTCATTGATAAATTAAATGGGTAGCAGCAGAAAGATTGATGGGATAGATTAAACATGTTCGGTGCAAGCGTAACAGATGAAGAATCTAAATGACTATTTTTCATTAAAAGCTCCCTTTCGGCTTTCTAAATGTACCCGTGCTTCTTATGGCTCACCAAGACACCAAGGAAATCAAGAAAATCTTGTAACTTAGTTGAGGGAAATCACTTTGAAGTTCCTTGATGTATTCTTCAAGATTGAGCTGTGATTTTGTGCACTCGCAGAGACTAGCAACAGTAGAGTCTGTCACTGCCAACAAATGTAAATGTTTAATTAAAACTTGTTTTAACTGATTTGAATAATTGATAGGCTGTTATCTAATTAGTCAGCTGCTTTGCTTTGTTATGGACCTGGGTTTTTTGTTGTCAGTCTCCAGGTTTCTTTTCGCTGGGAGTCAGCTGTGTAGCAAGCTGCAAGAAGACGGCTCAGCGTTCAACTTCACACTGCTTTCATTCTCCCTGGGATTCAGGGCTTCCACTGGTCCTCCTGTTGCCTTCACTGCACGTTCCTCTGGGAACGTCTCGTAATTACTTTCCCCTGCAGGGAATCATTTCCCCACGTCTCATTCCTTTTTTTTTTTCATGGAAGTGCTTTTTGAAACTGAGGCCATTGGCTGCCTTTTAACGAGGAACGTATAATACATCTCGTGGTTCTACTTCAAGGATTGCAGGAATTTATTCCGCAGTTTCCAGGCTCATGACTGCTTTAGGCTGAGATAGACACAAAAAGCAGGAGTAACTCAGTAGGTCAGGCAGCATCTCTGGAGAAAAGGAACTGATTTAGGCTATCTGGTTGTGACTTCATTGCTCTTCATCGGCAATCGTTAAGTTTAGTTTAGTTTAGAGATACAGTGCGGAAACAGGCCCCTCGGCCCTTCCAAGTCCACACCAACCAGCACTCCCCGCACACTAATGCTATCCTGCACATACTAAGGACAATTTACAATTAACATACAAGCCTGTGCGTCTTTGGAGTGAGGGAGGAAACTAGAGATCCCAGAGAAAAACCACGCAGGTCACAGGGAGAACGTACAAACTCCATAGCACCGGTAGTCAGGATCGTACCCGGATCTCTGGCACCATAAGGCAGCAACTCTGTCGTGGGGTAGACTGAGACTGACTCCCCTCCCCGCCCCCCTCCCCGCCTCCCCAATCTTTACCCATCCCCCAGGCCTTTCCACTCGTCACTTTAATTTCATGTTTCATGTATTTTATGCTTTGCGTATTTTGTGTTTTTTTATGACTGTTGGAAGATCAATTTCCCTCCTGGGATAAATAACGTTCTATCATATCGTAACGTATTGTATCGTATCGTGTCTACCGCTGCGCCACTGTGCAGCCCTAATAGCTGTTTACAAAGTCACTGTCCCATTTCTACATTACAATAGTGATGACACTTCAAACAAACTTCATGAGAAATGATGGGTTTTGTGATCACAGGAAGTAGTGCACAAATGCACAACCATCTTTTATAGAGTCATAAAGAAATGTAGCACAGAAACAGACACTTCGGCCCACCAAGTCCACGGCACAATTTACACTAATCCGACCCTAACCCATTTTTTCTTCCCCACTTTCTCATCAACTTAGAGATATAGCATGGACACAGACCATTTGGCCCACCAAGTCCATGCTGATCAGCAATCTCCCATTCACACTAGTTCTACGTTATTTTACATTTGCATCTACTGTCTACACATTAGGGATAATTTACAGAGGAAAATTAACCTACAAACCTGGGCATCTTTGGGATGTGAGATGAGACCGGAGCACCTGAAGGAGACCCACACAATCACAAGGGGAACATGCAAACTCCACACAGACAGCACCCGAGGTCAGGGTGGAACCTAGGCCTCTGGAATTGTGAGGCAGCAGTTCTACCAGCTGTGCCACTTCTACAGACTAGGGACAAATTATAATGGCCAAATAACCTTCAAACTCACATGATTTTATTTTGGGGAGAGGTTGGTGGCAGCGGGAGAAAATCAGAGCATATGCATCACAGGGAAACAATGCAAACTCCACACAGACAACACTGCTGAACAAGTACAAACCTGGGTCACTTTAACCACTTCAAAGCGACTTTAAAGAGACCACTTTGATAGGCACTGAGGTTCTCACATGTCAGTGTCAGATTGCTCATCTTTTGCTAATTTTTTTATCCGTCTCCTGAAGCCATAAGCTTGTATCTCTTCTTCTTCTTCTTGCATGTGGCGTGCACAGCCTAAAGTTATAGGACAACTTGTTCTATTTGATCTTATTTGGTTGTGCATGCCGGGTTGATTGCATTCGTCGAAACAGGGCGGACCACGTGAAGGTTGCAATCTTCTACCCCAACTTGTCTCTGACAAGCCAATTGTTTCCCAATAATGGGAGATTAGAATCGATCAAGGTCAAATTCTTTCACAACACTGCAGTGTGATTTTTTACGAGACCTGGAACCTAATGCCTTATGCTCCCCATCTCTACTCTTTGCCCATAGCGACATGGTGGCATTGCGGTGGAGTTACTGCCTTACAGTGCCAGAGACCCGGGTTCCATCCTGACTATAGGTGCTGTCCGTACAGAGTTTGTACGTCCTTCCATTACCTGCATGCGTTATCTCTGGAAGCTCCGGTTTCCTCCCACCTCCAAAGACGTTCAGATTTGTAGGCTAATTGTCTTGGTATAATAATAAATTATCCCTAGTGTGTGTAGGATAATGTTAGTGTACAAGAATCGAAGGGCCTACTTCCACACTGTATCTCTAAAACTAAAAACTAAATCTAAAGCTCTATGACCTTTTCTCTCTCTCCTCTCTCAATTCCTGTTGAAATTTATTATTGTATCTGTTTTGGCCATCTTTCTAGGCGATGCATTTCAGATCACAGGACCTTGTGATGTCTTAAATAATCTCTCCTCCTCTCCCTCAGCTTTTTGTCAATTATCTTGTCATCTCATTATTCTTTCCTACCAGCAATGACTGTGGCAGAATGTGAGATGGGAGTGCAATTAATTTGGTTCGGCTGACACTTTATGTGAATCACTGATAATGTTGACGTGATCCAGATAAAATTGAGATTAGGGTCAAATGATACCTAAGAGACCAAGTCAAGTCAAGTTATGTTTATCGTCATGTGCACAAGTATGGTGAGGTACATGCACAATGAAAATCTTGCTTGCAGCCGCATCACAGGCACATAGATTAAGGCAAACACACAAAACTTATTATACATACTTTTTACATAAATTGCACTTAAATCAGCACTAACCTACACACACTAGGGACAATTTACCATTTTACCAAGCCAATTAGCCTATAAACTTCTATGTCTTTGGAGTGTGGGAGGAAACCAAAGCACCCGGAAAAACTCCACGCAGGCCACAGAGAGAACGTACAAACTCCATACAGAGAGCACCCGTAGTCAGAATCAAACCCGGGTCTCAGGCACTGTAAGACAGCAACTCTACCACTGTGCCACCCTAAATGTTAAAAGGCAAAGAAAAACATTCAAAGAATTCATGTAAAATGCAACTAGAAAACAAATCCATAGTAGCAAAAGTTGATCCATAGTTTTCTATTGCCAAGGTAGTATAAGGGTTGTGCAGGTTTGGTTCAAGAATCTGATGGTTGTAGGAATGTAGCTGTTCCTGCAACAGGTGGTTTGGGACTACAGGCTTCAGTATGGCCTGCCCAGCTATAGCAGTGAGAAGAAGGCATGGCCTGGATGGTGGGGATCCTTGATGGCAGATGCCTCCTTCTTGAGGCAGCGACTCACGTAGATGTTTTTGATGGTGGGAAGGGCTATACTGTGATAGGCCAGGCTGAGCCCACCACTCTCTGCAGCCCTCATGTATTCCTGTGTGTTGGGATTGCCATAATGCAATCAGCCAGGATACTTTCTACTGTGCATTATAGTAATACAACTATTATAATAGTGATTACACTTCATAAGAACTTCATTAGCAGTAAACGGTTTTGTGACCATGGAAGGTAATGCATAAATACAAATCCACCTTATCTAGAGTCACAGAGAGATATAGTAAAGGATTAGGTCATCCAGCCCACTGAGCCTGTACCAAACATCAAGTACCCTAATTCTCTAAAAAGAAGGCTCAAATCTCCCAGTGGTAAATATATGATCTTGTAGCCTATTGCACCATGCAGGCGGTGAAGAGTCTTGGTTCAATACCTATTTATGGATTAATTTGTTGAGCTCATTCGGGTATCATCAAGGCCAAAAGATGCTTAATCAGAAAACAGCTGAACTGTTGACTGAAGCATTGACTAAATTTGTGACTGACTACATGTAAGTAATTTTTACAATGTCCATTCTCTTTCGCACAATGTGTGCAGTTGATCTGGAATTTATTGCTTGGAACGATGGTGGAAGCAGATTCAATCTTCATTTTTCAGCAATGCTTGAGGCGGAGAAACCCTTGAGTTTTGGGCAAAGAGCTGGTGAATAATGTAAGAAGGAACTGCAGGCAGCATCTCTGGAGAGAAGGAGTGTGCGATGTTTCGGGTCGAGACCCTTGTTAATACTCAGGGGAGAGGGAACTGAGAGATATGAAAAGATACACAGAACAAATTAATACAAAAAAACCAGATCAAAGCCAGCAACAATGAGAGCTGGAGGAATCACAGGGGGGGAGCAGCTAGACAGAGTGTTGCAGAACTCTCGTCGGAGAGAGGAGGAGACCTTTTTCAAAGTAGACATACCTTGAGGAGATTTTGTGGTGGAGCAGAAAAAAAGTGTGGGAGGGAACTGCAGATGCTGGTTTACACCGATGATAGACACAAAAAGCAAGAGTAACTCAACTGGTCAGGCAACATATCTGGAGAAAAGATATAGGTGACCTTTTCAGCCGAGACCCTTCTTCAGACGGAGAGATAGGGGAGGGGGCACCGAGGAATATGAAAAGGTACATCAAACAAAAATAAACGTGTGTGCATTGAGTCGAATGCAACAGTCAATGTGTTGGGCAATCAACTGATGCAACTGTTGACTTTTGCCAGTGAGTGCATTTCCTTAACCATTTAGGTGCAAAACGCAACTGTAATTCATTTGAAAAACAATGCAGTATAAAATATGAATGCAAATGTTGTGCAGACAATTATCAACAAGCTGCAATTTTACAATGCTGCATTCCCAGCGGACCTCTGCATAATGGGAGCCGATGCTGGAATGTGGGTAAAGAGTTTGGCCGGCTCGATTCACAGACTTCCTGAAAATTATTTTTAATGTATGGGGAAAGGCCAGATAGTGGCTCAAGGCACACTGCCTAAATTCTCAGAACTGTCCAAATATCTGTGCTGAGAAGCCAAATTGCTAAATGTAATTATTAAATCAGTAATTCGCTGCCTCATAAATTGTTCAATAGGATATGGCGCCAAACAACTTTCAATTTGGGATTTGAGACACAAGGGGAAGAATTAATATTTTATTAAAGTATTGAAGTATTAAACGTTTACAATTTCATCTCAAATACTGACTGAAGGGTAGCTTCTTGGTAACAAAGGAGGTTTACTAGTCTTAGCTGCTCACAGAATGTTTTGTTTTTGTCACATGCACCGAGGTACAGTGAAAAGCTTTTGAATGTTATGGATGAGTGAGAGTGACTGAGAGTGATTGAGTGGGTGAAAGGGAGAGTAATGCTTGAGTGAGATAAAAAAACAAGAGGGGAGAGTGTGCATGTGCAAAAGAATGAGTGACTGAGTAGGTGTGCAGGAGGGTGAGTGAGTGTATGAGTTGATGAGGAAATGGTTCGGAGAGTGGGTGGGTGGGGATGCGTGAAAAAGAAGGATGAGAGAATAGTGAGTGGTAAGAGTTAGTATGTGACTTGTGGGTGGTAGGTGAATCAGAGGGTGAGGGAGTGAGAGAGTGAGTGCCCTGGTGGGCCAGATAACGAGTGAGTGGATGAGTGGGCGTTAAGAAATGTGAATATTTCTTCAAAATATCTTTGATCATTTTTTTAGGATTGAAATGTTATTTAAAAGAATTTAATGTACATTACTCTCAAAAAACTTCTATACAGATCTTCCTGATTTATAATATAATTAGTCAACAGGCCCTTAGAGTAGGCATAGCTTGCCAAAACACATAAACCATCTCTTCGACATGCCAAGTAGATGCGCTATTTGCTTAATGAATCTATTCTCAGAACTAACTATGGTAAAAGTCTTTCTCAAGGTCCCCGCGGGGATCTAAGATGCTCTGTGTAATTTTCGAGAATGGTTTTCATTCAATCGGCAACAATACATGCAAACTAAACATCTCAGCCCCACAAGAAATTGCTGCAAGAGGTGTTTTTTTGTGTCACAAGTGCCCCCACATGAATTGTGAATCCAGCACAAACAGAAATGCGAAGATGATTGGCACTTGCAACTTCTGCGCCAAAGTTGTTCTGTGGGACAACTGCTGAAATTGCACAGTGTTCCCAGTCTGGGGGAAGGTGACTTTGGGAATAGTGTGCGCTTTCTTTCTTCTGAAGTCAATCTTCTATGCCTCCATCATCAGCTGCAGTGACAAAGTGCAAGAAGCCTATGGGCTTACTTATTGCTAAGCTTCTCTTCCAGGCTTATAATTCCTAACATGTTCATCTCCAACCTGTAGCTGGAAGTTGCTTTACTTTTCTTCAGGTTCTCTTGCGCATTCTTGTAGTTCATAGTGATCCAACTCCAGCTTACTTTATCTTACTTGAATGAAACTTTGGTGGCAAAAACAGGAAAGTAGATTATTATTTGAATGGTGGTCGATTAGGAAAGGGGGAGATGCAATGAGACCTGGGTGTCATGGTACACCAATCATTGAAAGTAGGCATGCAGGTGCAGCAGGCAGTGAAGAAAGCGAATAGTATGTTAGCATTCATAGCAAAAGGATTTGAGTATAAGAGCAGGGAGGTTCTCCTGCAGTTGTACAGGGTCTTGGTGAGACCACACCTGGAGTACTGCGTACAGTTTTGATCTCCTAATCTGAGGAAAGACATTCTTGCCATAGAGGGAGTACTGAGAAGGTTCACCAGACTGATTCCTGGGATGTCAGAACTTCCATATGAAGAAAGACTGGATAGACTCGGCATGTACTCGCTAGAATTTAGAAGATTGAGGGGGTATCTTATAGAAACTTACAAAATTCTTAAGGGGTTGGACAGGCTAGATGCAGGAAGATTTTTCCCGATGTTGGTGAAGTCCAGAACAAGGGGTCACAGTTTAAGGATAAGGGGGAAGTCTTTTAGGACCGAAATGAGAAAAACATTTTTCACACAGAGAGTGGTGAATCTCTGGAATTCTCTGCCACAGAAGGTAGTTGAGGCCAGTAAATTGGCTATATTTAAGAGGGTGTTAGATGTGGTCCTTGTAGCTAAGGGGATCAGGGGGTATGGAGAGAAGGCAGGTACGGGATATTGAGTTGGATGATCAGCCATGATCATATTGAATGGCGGTGCAGGCTCGAAGGGCCGAGTGGCCTACTCCTGCACCTATTTTCTAAGTTTCTAGGTTTCTATGAAACTGGCCATTCATCTTCACCCAAGAAACACATGTCGGTTAATACATGTGGGGACCGCCCAGAACCTCGGCTTCGGCACGGCACAGCGCTGGAGCGCTATTGCGGAGCGGTGGATGCCTTGCCCCGGTCGCCGCATGGAACTCCAGTGAGCTGAGACCGCCGAGACAAACATCACAGAGCTGCGGGTCTGTGGAGCGGCCAGCTGTGGGCGGCGGCGCTGACTTCAACATCGGGTGCCAGTGGTGGAGGTCCATGCAGTGTGGCCTTGTCGGCTTCGAAAGCCGTGGACTCCGGTAAGGCCGTTCCAGGTGTCCCAAGCCACTGAGAGGATTCTCCCGACGCCAGAGCACCATCATCCGGCGAGAACGGCCTGGAACATTGGGCCTCCATGAAGGCGACTGCGGAGGCCTCAATAGGCCCGACTATGGGTGGACATGGGATGGGGACTGGACATTGTGCCTTCCCTCATAATGGGAACTATTGTGGGGGGATGTTTTTTATGTTTAAAATCTCTTTATTATTGATATGTCTGTATATTTTTTTTATGTGTTGCATTGGCAACAAGCATTTCACTACACCAATTGGTGTAAGTGACCAATAAAATAACCTTTGAACCAGAGTTGCTACCTTACAGCGCCATATAATCAGAGGCCCGGGACAGTTGGAGCGAGTGGAGGAGGGTCAGGGACTTACCGAAATACGGAACATTCCATACTGAATAGGGAGGTTTCTGGTGGAAGCCGCTGATTGGTGGAAGCAGACTGGAGGAAGCAGCTGATGGGGTGGAACCTCTGGTTAGTATTTCTGCTTTCTGGTTAAAGGTACAGTGGGTTAGTAAAGGTACAGGGGGTTAGTAAAGGTACAGTGCTTTTGGTTTGCATAATAAAGGTGTAGGTTAAAGGTCAAGAGGGAGCTGCTGTTTGAGTCAGATACCTGCTGATTTCTCACAGCAGTTTCTATTATATTACACTGGTATCGGATCCAGGGTAAGGCGAGAGAATGTCAGTCAGAGCTGTGTACTGTACTGGATATCAGATGTGGGAGGTCATGGTGTCGGATGGCCCTCTTGACGTCCACATCTGCACCAGGTGCAGAGAGATGGGGCTCCTAAGGGACCGTACTAGGATCCTGGAGCAGCAGCTCGATGACCTCTGTCTGGTCAGGGAGAGTGAAGAGGTGATAGAGGAGAGTTATAGGGAGGTGGTCACTCCAAAACCACAGGAGAGAGACATGTGGGTCACACTAAGGAAGGGCAAGGGGCAGAGGCATGAACGAGTGAGTACTCCAATGTCAGTACACCTGGCAAATAAGTACTCCTGTTTGAGTACGGATGGGGGTGACAGCCTACCAGGGGGTAGCGACAGCGGACGGGCCTTCAGCACAGAGACCGCCCCTGTTGCTCCGAAAGGTAGGGATAAAAAGAGGAGGGCAATAGTAATTGGAGACTCTATTGTTAGGGGGTCGGATAGGCGATTCTGTGGACGCAGTCGGGAGACCAGGATGGTGGTCTGCCTCCCTGGTGCCAAGGTCTCAGATGTGTCTCAACGTGTCCAAGATATCCTCAAATCAGAGGGAGAGGAGCCTGAGGTCGTGGTACATATAGGTGCCAATGACATAGGTAAAAAAAGAGAAGAGGTCCTGAAGGGAGGATTTAAGGACTTGAGAGGAGAGTTGAGGAAAAGGACAAAAAAGGTAACAATCTCAGGATTACTGACTGTGCCACGGGACAGTGAGAGTAGAAATGAAGCAAGGTGGAGGATAAATGCTTGGCTGAAAGACTGGTGCAGAGGGCAGGGATTCAAGTTTCTGGATCATTGGGACTTCTTTTGGGGAAGGTGGGACCTGTACAGAAAGGATGGGTTACACTTGAACCCGAGGGGGACCAATATCCTGGCGGGGAAATTTGCAAAGGCCACTGGGGAGACTTTAAACTAGAATGGTTGGGGCGAGGGATGCAAATAGCAAAAGCTAGTAGACAGAATGGGAGGCAGGAAGCAGAAAAGGGAAGCACTCGGACACAAGAGGAGAAAGAAAAAAAAGGAAATAAACAGAGAATAAGAGATGGGGGGTTTCTTAAATGTGCATATTTTAATGCTAGGAGCATTGTAGGAAAGGTGGATGAGCTTAGAGTCTGGATAGACACCTGGAAGTATGATGTTGTGGTGATCAGTGAAACATGGTTGCAGGAGGGCTGTGATTGGAAACTAAATATTCCAGGATTTTGTTGCTTCAGGTGTGATAGAATTGGAGGGGCAAGAGGTGGAGGTGTTGCATTGCTAGTCAGGGAGGATATTACAGCAGTGCTTTGGCAGGATAGATTGGAGGGCTCATCTAGGGAGGCTATTTGGGTGGAACTGAGAAGTGGGAAAGATGTAACAACACTTATAGGGGTATATTATAGACCGCCAAATGGGGAACGAGAATTGGAAGAGCAAATATGTAAGGAGATAGCAGATATTAGTAGTAAGCACAAGGTAGTGATTGTGGGAGATTTCAACTTTCCACACATAGACTGGGAAACACATTCTGTAAATGGGCTGGATGGTTTGGAGTTTGTAAAATGTGTGCAGGATAGTTTTTTGCAGCAATACGTAGAGGTGCCTACTAGAGGAGGGGCAGTGCTGGACCTCCTGTTAGGAAATGAGATGGGACAGGTGGCGGAGGTATGCGTTGGGGAGCACTTCGGGTCCAGTGATCACAATACCATTAGTTTCAATATAATTATGGAGAAGGACAGAACTGGGCCTAGGGTTGAGATTTTTGATTGGAGAAAGGCCAACTTTAACGAGATGCGAGATGATTTAAAAGGAGTGAACTGGGACATTTTGTTTTATGGGAAAGATGTAGAAGAGAAATGGAGGACAATTAAAGGGGAAATTTTAAGAGTACAGAATCTTTATGTTCCTGTTCGGTTAAAAGGAACCAGTAAAAATTGGAAAGAGCCCTGGTTTTCAAGGGAAATTGGACATCTTGTTCGGAAAAAGAGGGAGATCTACAATAATTATAGGCAGCATGAAGTAAATGAGGTGCTTGAGGAGTATAAGGAATGTAAAAAGAATATTAAGAAAGAAATTAGAAAAGCTAAAAGAAGATACGAGGTTGCTTTGGCAAGTAAGGTGAAAGTAAATCCAAAGGGTTTCTACAGCTATATTAATAGCAAAAGGATAACAAGGGATAAAATTGGTCCATTGGAGAGACCGAGTGGACAGCTATCTGCAGAGCCAAAAGAGATGAGGGAGATATTGAACAATTTCTTTTCTTCGGTATTTACCAAGGAGAAGGATATTGAATTATGTGAGGTAAGGGAAACTAGTAGAGTAGCTATGGATACTATGAGTTTCAAAGTAAAAGAAGTACTGACACTTTTGAAAAATATAAAAGTGGATAAGTCTCCAGGTCCCGACAGGATATTCCCTAGGACATTGAGGGAAGTTAGTGTAGAAATAGCAGGGGCTATGACAGAAATATTTCAAATGTCATTAGAAACGGGAATAGTCCCCGAGGATTGGCGTACTGCGCATGTTGTTCCATTGTTTAAAAAGGGTTCTAAGAATAAACCTAGCAATTATAGACCAGTTAGTTTGACTTCAATGGTGGGCAAATTAATGGAAAAGATACTTAGAGATAATATATAAGCATCTGGATAAACAGGGTCTAATTAGGAACAGTCAACATGGATTTATGCCTGGAAGGTCATGTTTGACTAATCTTCTTGAATTTTTTGAAGAGGTTACTAGGGAAATTGACGAGGGTAAAGCAGTGGATGTTGTCTATATGGACTTTAGTAAGGCCTTTGACAAGGTTCCTCGTGGAAGGTTGGTTAAGAAGGTTCAACTGTTGGGTATAAATGCAGGAATAGCAAGATGGATTCAACAATGGCTGAATGGGAGAAGCCAGAGGGTAATGGTGGATGGCTGTTTGTCGGGTTGGAGGCAAGTGACTAGTGAGGTGCCTCAGGGATCTGTGTTGGGTCCTTTGTTGTTTGTCATGTACATCAATGATCTGGATGAAGGGGTGGTAAATTGGATTAGTAAGTATGCAGATGATACCAAGATAGGGGGTGTTGTGGATAATGAAGAGGATTTCCAAAGTCTACAGAGTGATTTAGGCCAGTTGGAAAAATGGGCTGAAGGATGGCAGATGGAGTTTAATGATGATAAATGTGAGGTGTTACACCTTGGCAGGACAAATCAAAATAGGACATACATGGTAAATGGTAGGGAATTGAAGAATACAGTTGAACAGAGGGATCTGGGAATAACTGTGCATAGTTCCTTGAAGGTGGAATCTCATATAGATAGGGCGGTAAAGAAAGCTTTTGGTATGCTAGCCTTTATAAATCAGAGCATTGAGTATGGAAGCTGGGATGTAATGTTAAAATTGTACAAGGCATTGGTGAGACCAAATCTGGAGTATGGTGTACAATTTTGGTCGCCCAATTATAGGATGGATGTCAACAAAATAGAGAGGGTACAGAGGAGATTTACTAGAATGTTGCCTGGGTTTCAACAGCTAAGTTACAGAGATAGGTTGAATAAGTTAGGTCTTTATTCTCTGGAGTGCAGAAGGTTAAGGGGGGACTTGATAGAGGTCTTTAAAATGATGAGAGGGATAGACAGAGTTGATGTGGACAAGCTTCCCTTTGAGAATAGGGAAGATTCAAACAAGAGGACATGACTTTAGAATTAAGGGACAGAAGTTTAGGGGTAACATGAGGGGGAACTTCTTTACTCAGAGAGTGGTAGCGGTGTGGAATGAGCTTCCAGTGGAAGTGGTGGCAGCAGGTTCATTGGTATCATTTAAAAATAAATTGGATAAACATATGGATGAGAAGGGTATGGAGGGTTATGGTATGAGTGCAGGCAGGTGGGACTAAGGGAAAAAAGTTGTTCGGCACGGACTTGAAGGGACGAGATGGCCTGTTTCCGTGCTGTAATTGTTATATGTTATATGGTTAATTATATGTGATCTTGCAAACCAGAGAAAGAGCAGCTCAAGGAATAAATTCAAGATTCTCAGCAGGATCGATGAATTAATTCTCAATAATATATTTGACAGAAGCGCAAGAGCTAAAATAAGGGCCTTAGGTCCAAAACCTACATTTTGTTCCAGGGAGTTTAGATTTAAATACTTTCCATAGAGGGCAGTAAATTATGATGTGACGGCAAAGGTTGACAAGAAATGTTATAATTAACTGATAGGTATTTGGCAGAGAAAACAATTGCAGTATGAAAATGGAAAAAGAAAGAAATATTTTTGAAGCACTTGTTATTAAACAGGAGAATAACAATGGATACACATTTAGCAACAGTCCCATGTATGTCACAATGTAATGTATATTAACTCAAATATACATTTTGAGACAAAGATTTTGGAAGTGGTAGATCTATGGCTGAGACCTTGGTTCACTGTTTAGGATTCTAACAGCAGGGATGTATAAAATGGCTGTGGAATATCAAATGCACCAGATATGTACTAGTACAAAGAAAAACATTCATGAATGTGGTGTTGTTAGATATGCTGTAAGCATGTTATGGTGGTGCTAAAACATGTAACAAGTTTACTCAAAAGAGTTAAGGAAAGTATTAACTTGTGTCCAGGCAATCACTAACCTTCTGCCAAATGAAATGGACTCTCACTGTTTGATGGACCTTATTTTTCACTCTATAGGCTTGGGGAGAGTGGAAGAGTCCAGGACTAGAGGTCATGGACTCAGAATTTAAGGCTGTTCTATTTGGAAGGAAATGAGGAGGAATTTCTTTAGTCAGAGGTTGGTGAATCTGTGGAATTCTTTGCCACAGAAGGATGTGGAGGCAAAGTTAGTGGATATATTTAAGGCAGATATAGATAGATTCTTGATTTGGTACGGATGTCAGAAGCTATGGGGAGAAGGCAGAAGAATGGGGTTATGGGGGAGAGATAGATCAGCCATGATTGAATGGTGAGGTAGTCTTGATAGGCCTAATGGCCTAATTCTACTCCTATCATATGATCTTGACAGCTAGATGTAATGATGGTAGGAAAGCTCCCATATAATTTTCTTCCTATACGTTTTCTGCATACAAACATGTGAGGATCTGAGCAATTCACTCAACCTACTCAACTAGGGTGGCGCAGCGGTAGAGTTGCTACCTTACAGCACTTACAGCGCCAGAGGCCAGGGTTCGATCCTGGCCATGGGTACTGTCCGTAAGAGGTTTGCACGTTCTCCCCGTGATCCGTGTGGATTTTCTCCGAGAACTTTGGTTTCCTCCCACACTTCAAAGACATACAGTTTTGTAGGTTTATTGACTTGGTATAAATGTAAAAATGATCACTACTGTAGGATAGTGTTAATGCACGGGGATCACTGGTCGGTGCAGACTCGGAGGGCCGAAGGGCTCGTTTCCGTGCTGTATCTCTAAACTAAACTAAAACTAGACAACAACTTCTTGTAAGTCTGACTAGCTTGCTGTGTGCCTCAAAAAAATATTCAGCATAAAGATCCACATCTTTGTAATCAGCTGTTAGGCCTGTTTCATAGTTAGAGTGCACAGAGTTTATAGTCACTGACGACACAGTGCCGTAGCTAGTAGAGCCATTCTATCACAGCGCCAGAGATCTGATCAATCCTGTCCTTGAGTGCTGCCTGTCTGATGTTTGCATGTTCTACCTGTTAACACTATGTTTTCCTCTGTAATTTTCTCCCAAATCCCAAAGTCAAGTTAATCAGGCACAGTAAATTGTCCCAAGTGTATAGGTGAGTGAGAGAATTTGTGAGGCATTGATGGGAATATAGGGAAAACTATAAAAATGGGATTACTTTGCGATTAGTATAACTGGATTTCCATGATGTGCAGTTTCAACATGCTCTTGGAGTTTTAACTGGTCAAGTTTTGTTCTTCTCTGTGTAACTATAGCGATGGGGAAGCTGAGAGCTGGCGAGTGTCTCATGCTTAATATCCAAAGCAGATGGATGAGGTTCAGCAATGTACCACTACATAAAGAAAGGTCTTAAATGCAGATCATCATTTTCTATAATGATACACCACACACTGCACTATATTGACTCTGCAGCTTACAAATATTATAAATGCTACTGCAACCATATCCAAGAAAATGCAGCCATGCACATGGCTATACCGAATGTCAATATGTGTGCTGAGACTGTAATTACAGGCTGCTATTAAGGAATCATTTCTGTGAACTCCAGGCATTGAAAATTCAGACAAGGCGGCCCATTGTCTGACTGCTTTCTTACACCCAGCTTTGGAAAATATATACTGAAGGCCAAAACCCTTTTACAGGAATATAAAGCTAAAATTCTTTCCCTAGCACCTAATGTGTAGCCTATGGCCTAACATTCCGATGGCTCTATTCTCTTTTATCAGAATGTATTTACATCAGGTAAGCTTAGTGAAAGTTCTTGCTACAGAATCGACCTTGGTCCAAAGTTAAAGAGCCTGCAGCTTTCTATAGCCAGCCACTGACAATTTCATAAATGACCTAGAAAAGAGGAGTGGGCCAGGAGCCAAAGGTTTCCAGCAGAGGTCTTGTGCCTTTTCCATTGCTGGCTGCTTATCCCAGGAAGATAATGTGTTTTGAGAAAGTCCCTGGTATCAGACTGAGGGGATGAAAAATGTTTGTTTCCTTCCCTCGGGGTTCTGGGGGGATTAGGATGAAAAAAAACAATGTATTCCTTTGGGCCAAAAATAATTCATTTAGATCAGGCCATTCTGTATCTTGGCTACATAATCCCAAATTAATAGCATATCCCTCTATGCCCTCACCCAATAAAGGAAAAGACATTGATCTCAGCACTGAAAGCCCCAATTTTGACCACCAAAGCATTTATGGGAGGATAGTTCCAATTTTCTACTTTATTCTTCTGGGTACGCGAATCTTTAAAATTATTTCAAAGCTTCAACCTCCTTAAGTGTAAACCACATTTAAAATAAAATTATGCAGTTTTGTGTTCCTGAAAGGGTTTTGATTCAGTACAATTCCTATTGAATTCTTGTAAGATCGATGCATGGCATTATCTAATCACTTCTGCTTCTATATCTTGTCTCTTTCCTTGTGTCCTTCACCACAGCCTGCGGTTTCTCAATTAATCATACACCAATGCAGTAAAGATTAAATAATGACTAAATGATTAGCTCCAGCTGTCTCCAACCATCCTTCTGTGCAATGCCAGCATATCCTCCTTTACCTCCTTTTTTTAAGGATATTGGGATGAGGATAGGTGATTGGGAGTGGGATATTTGTTATACTGATTATATTGGGAAGGGTGATTATAGGGTGATGGGTTGTATATATGACTAAGAGATACTGTATAGTATATGAGGGTTTTTTCATTTTTTTTCCTCTCTTCTTTTGTATGGCTTTGTAAATATTTGATTAGTTTATAAATGTAAATAATCTGGTGTACATATAGCTGCTGGTGTACATTTAAGATAATTATAAGCAGTTGAATAAGGGGTGGGAATTATTAAGCTTTGGCTTTTTCCTGCCCCTTTTCGGACACATACGATTTCATTTATTTATAGATATTGTTTATGACACTTTATAAATATATTTGTGTTGGTTTTTGTATGCTGTTTCACACTTGCTTTTTATTCGTTTATTCTGTTCGAAATAAAGAATTAATTTTAAAAAAAAATAGTAACTCTCCATTTAACTGCTCCGTTTTGTTAATTCAAGAAATACACTCAACAAACTACTGACAAGGGAGAACAAAACTAACTGCACCTATATTGGCAGTGCAGTAGGAATCATTGCCTGTTCACTGCACCAGTGACCCTGGTTCAAACCCGACTTCTGGTCCTTCTTGTGTGGAGGTCACAAATCCTCCCTGACACCACACACGTGATCTTTTGGGTACTCTGCTTTCCTCCAACATTTGAATGGTCAATTGACAGCAGTAAATGGCTCCTTCTAGGTCATTCTGAAAATTCACCTTCTCTTGGATGGAGGACTGTAAAATGTTGCATCCACTTGCTAATCATCAATGGTATTTGCCGAGATGATTCAGAAAACCTCTCACCATTAGGCAGGTTAATCAGTCTTCTTCCAATGTTTTCATCATGCATATAGGAGTGGGGCAGCCCTCAAACAGTGATGATTCATAACTGATATTAGCGGCCTGACATGTGGGGTGCACAAATGCTAAGGGCTAAAATACTTAATTGAGTTCTATAAGTTAGTTGAAGGGCCCAACTTTCCTTGGTCAGCATGATAGAAGCCTAATGTATTGATGTCCTTTACATTAAGTTATTTCATCAACATCACCAACACAATGGCATCTGCGGCCCCACCACCACTTCACTTCACTTGCAACTCCAACCCAGTGCCGCTGCCAGGACATGTGCCATTATGGCCAAAGAGCTGAACGCCTCGACGTGGAGGGCCCGAACGCCACCAGCTACGGGAGTCAAGACCATCCCATCAACGGAGGGCTCAAAGCCCCCGACCGAGGAAGAACAAAAGGAAGGACTTGAACTTTATTTCGCCTTCCATCACAGTGAGGAATGCGTAGGAGTCACTGTGGTGGATGTTCATGTTAAAATGTGTTTTTGAGTCTGTTGCTTTTAAATGTATGACTGAACTGGCCAGTGAAATTCCTCATGTTGCAAAACATACATGGCAAATAAAATCTGATTCTGATCCTGATTTTAACAACTCTGAACTTGAAGGGACCAAGATAGTGCTGGAAACATGGTGACTCTTGTATACCGCCTCAGTATATCTTCTTACTTGCACTCAAGAGTCAGGCGAGTGTTTTATTGTCATACGTCCCAGATAGAACAATGAAATTCTTACTTGCATCAGCTCAACAGAATATGTAAACTTGCACACTCTTGTACGAGTGTGCCTAATATAGTAAGATTGTTACTGAACTCTACGTAAAAACAAAGAATTTCACTGTATTTAGATACACGTGACAATAAAGTACCATTGAATGTCACCAGTTTCATTTTCAGCACCCTGAGCTGAATAGGATGGTTGAGGAGGAGGGAAATTGTGCAATGGTTGTAATTATTGTAGACAATAGACAATAGACAATAGGTGCAGGAGTAGGCCATTTGGCCCTTCAAGCCAGCACGGCCATTCAATGTGATCGTGGCTGATCATCCCCAATCAGTACCTCGTTCCTGCCTTCTCCCCATATCCCCTGACTCCGCTATTTTTAAGAGTAGTTATCCCAAAGCCCTGCCATCCATCTTCTCCCTAGAAGCTCCTGTTTTCTTACCAACATCTCACTCCTGACATCAGTCTGAAGAAATGTCTCGACTCGAAACGTGACCCATTCCTCCTCTCAAGAGATGCTGCCTGTCCCGCTGAGTTACTCCGGCATTTTGTGTCTACCTCTGATCATCTCTTTGCTACAAGGATCTCTCTCTTGCTCTCATTTCAACCACACGTAGAAATTAGAGCTTTAAAACCTCTCACCAAACTGACGCAGGTCGCTCCATGTTCAACATGGGGAAACAGCTATTGAAGATTATATCTATGTCAGATTGTTACCAAAGTAATTCAAAACTAATCCCACTGAACCACTCTCTCATTGTAAACTACCATCTTTCCATAATGCAAATATTTATCTACTCTTCTTTTTAATATGTTATTACATTTTTACGTCTTGTTAAACCTGCCCTTGGACTCTGTTACCAAGGAAACTAGAAAAACTAACATTGTCAGAACAGGCTTGTTACAAGCCTTTACCTGTAGTTGGCTGTTAAACTCTTTAAGCAAAGTACTGTAATTCATTTTAAAGTGACAAAGACTAAATCGTATACTTCATTATGGTCACAGATACTATGGTTTGTAACTCAGCTTCTCCCTGGGCAATGCATTCCCTCCCCTACCTACTTATTGTAATTAAATAGCTCTTAAACTCTCCCTTTAAGCGGAGTTTGAAGTAGGTAACTCTGTGCAGCACTGACTTGTTGGACAGAGATACTTTTTTTTTCCTCGTTCACCCTATCAAAACATATCGATTCAAAAACAACTTAATTAAACCTCCACCTCGTCTTTTCTGCTCCGCTGGAATTGGAGGTAAGGTTGGAGCAAGCCCAAGAAAAGAAACAAAATAATCTGTCAGAGAGAGGAGGAAAGAAGATGAGATAAATCGATTAGCGGTTGCTTATTGATGGCGTCTTAGGTTGTAAGGGCTGAAGAGGCTGGAAAGGCTATATGAAGTAAAGGAGCTGTGAATAGAAGGCACTGCAATACGCCTTGCTTCTAGTACAACTGATGAAGCATGAGGGAAGAAGATTTACTGGTGCCAGGGATAAGAATACTGCACAGCATCAGCTCCTCCATGAAGTGCCAATTTTAAAATAGATTCATACTTATGAGTCAGACAGACCGAAATTTAGACTGAGTAAAATTATGAGATCTCCGAAGTGCAGGTGGTGAAAGGGCACTCATCCTGTTTAGTAAATTATACAAATAAAGACTCTGAATAAGGAAAGCAAATTAGCAGCCTGCCTTTGCAGTGATAGTACAAATGCAAAACCACCCTCATACCAGAATCTGCAAAGCAAAAAACTTGAAGGGTTTATACCCAGCAGGAGAAACCTGGTTTTAAATTGCTGCCGTATATCCTACTTATGTAGTGCATCTGCTCTCGCTGGATGTCATTTTATAATGAGAAATGGTTGCCTGTGGTCGCAGTCACTCATACTGTGGGCAGATTGCAAGTTGTGTAGCAGCACTGGGCATCTACAAGATTTAGGACATCGGATGAGAAGCAGACCGTTCATCCCCTCACACCCGCCCTGCTATCTCATTAATAGTGTCATATCCTCACTTAGATTCCACTTGCCTGCCTTTACATTATTACTCGATACTCAACACTAAAATCTCTCCATCTCAGTAAGGAAAGCGTGCAGCGAGGAATTGCAGATGCTGGTTTAAACCGAAGATGCTGGAATAACTGAGCGGGACAGGCAGCATCTCTGGAGAGAAGGAATGGGTGACGTTTTGGGTCGAGACGCTTCATAAGGAAAGCTGCAGCTATCCCACACCTATCACCTCTTGGAGATGAAGTACCTGATTTCCACTGGCGCCCACTCGCTGGAAAACGCTATCTCGTGAACATTACCTTTTTTCTGATCTGAATGTTTTTTCCCTACAAAATATATGCAGCAAAAATTGGTACAGCAAGGTGCACTGAAAATATATATATATATATTTTTTCAGTACATATATACTGTGTGTGTATACACACACACACATATATACACAGTATATACACACACACATATATATATTTTCAGTGCACCTTGCTGTACCAATTTGTGCAGATTTATCATGCATATGCAGGCATGTAAATGGCAGAGTGATTCGGTAGGAAGAGCTGTAGTTACCCAAATTTAACGTTGACCTCCAATGCTGTTCTGATGCACAGTGTCTCAGCAACTGCACAGATTTTCTCCGGATGCTCTGGTTTCCTCCCACATCACAAGGTCGTACAGGTTGGCACATTAATTAACTAAAGTAAATTACCCCAGCTATTGCCAAGTGGCAAGTCAAACAGCATGCTGATGGGCATGTGAGGTAGAATAAGTTACTGAGAAATATCTTGGAAAATGGATCAAATAGCATGGCTCCAGAGCAAGTCTTTGATGGGCCGAATAGCCTCCTTATATGTAGTAATAGAAATTTGAGAAATATAAGGATACAAGACAATGTCAGTTCAATGGCATGCATATGCTGAGATATGTTTATTGGAGTTAAAAGATGAGAAGTGACTTTACTGAAAGGAACCAGGGAGCTTGATAGGGAGAGAGGATGTTTACATTGGTGAGGAATACAGAACCCATGGGTTTAGCTGCAGAATGAAAGGACATCTCTCTCTATCTCTTTCTCATTTTTTCCCTCTCTCACAGAGGATGGGGAACTTTAGGAATGTTCTACTTTTAAGACATGCAAACGCTGAGCCATTGTGCATATTGAACTAAACATGGACTGTAGGGTAGTCAAGAATTAAGTGGATCAGCATGGAAAGTGGAGCTGAGGCCAAGATCAAAACATCCACCTTTCAACTAAGTGGTGAAGGCACAAGCTGCTAAATGACCTGCTCTGCCTCATTTACCATGTTCTTCTGACATTTCCTTATTACCTTACAAATGTTACCTCACTATATTGAAGATGCAGGTAATGTTACAGACAGCAAACCTGTAGTCATTTAATGCTAATATTTCTGATTTGCAGCCGCAAGCTTACAAACACCAGCACTTCCTCAGCAAGCAATTAATTTCTGTTTGTGATAAGTTCATCTTTGCTGGATGTATACTTCTAAACCTTTGGTTGTTGGAGAGGGCTAGATAGATGAGATAAAAGTGCTTAAGTCAATTGAAGTGAACAGAGAGGCTAGGATGATGATAGGTCTTTGCTGCTTTTTAAATTGTTAAGCTGGAAGATGTTGTATAGATGGAAGATGGAGATAAGCTGGAAAGGGTGCAGAGGAGATTTACGAGGATGTTGCCTGGACTCGAAGGCCTGAGCTCCAGGGAGATGTTGAGCAGGCTTCATTCCTTGAAGCACAAGCGGATGCAGGGTGATCTCATAGAGGTGTATAGAATCATGAAAAGAGTAGATACAGTAAATGCACCGTCTTTTACCCAGACTAGGGGAATCCAGTACCAGAGGACATTGTTTTGGGAGAGGGTGGGGGGGGTGGGTATTTGGATCAGTGTCGATCTTCTGGAATGGCGCTTGGGACTGCGTCTGCTTGCATGAGGCTGAAGGGCTTGGCCAGGCGAAGACAAGGATCGAACACGCGGTGGTTTAGGTATTGTATAGGGGAATTTGTTGTTCGTTCAAAAATAAAGTTTAGTTGGTCCAGTGCTTGACTCAGTGTTTTTACTGAACTAGACTGAGGGGGACAAGCTTTAGGAGCATATTTACATCTGTACGGAGTTTGAACTTCTCCCTGTGACCGTGTGGGTTTTTGCCTGGTGCTCCGGTTTCCTCCGACACTCCAAAGACATACATGTTTGTAGGTTAATTGGCTTCGATAAAAATTGTAAATAGTCCGTAGTGAGTAGGATAGTGTTAAGGGCCTGTCCCACCAGCATGCAATTCCATGCGATGAGCGAGTCCCAACGTGGTCGCTTGAGCCATCCGGCGTCGCGGGGCCGGTCCCACTTCGATCGACGGAGCCGTGCGGAATTGTGCGAAGTTCATCCCGACATCGCATGGGGCTCCGAAAAACTGACTATGTTCAATAATCCCGCGCATCAACGGCTTGTCGGCTCACAGTCGCCTCGACGCATTACACACCACCTCGACGTAGTGCTTACGTGACCCTCTCTGTAGGTGCCTCCGTGACCCTCTATGTGTGTGGCTCTGTGGCCCTCTGTGTGTGTGCCTCTGTGCCCCTCTCTGTGTGCCCCTCTCTGTCCTGGCGAACTTACCTTTAGACTTCGCTCCAGGTTTGCCTCACTTTGCACCGCGTTGCGCCACTCACCCGACCTCCGCGCGGCCCTCGCTGCCGGTTTGGTCGCTCTTGGCGCATGCTGGTGGGAACGGCCCCAGTGCATGGATCACCCGACCTCCGCGCGGCCCCCACTTCTACTTTGATCGCGCTCATCGCATGGAGTCGGATGCTGGTGGGACAGGCCCTTTAGTCTACGGGGTGATCACTTGATGTGCGGACTTGGTGGGCTGAAGAACCCGTTTCCATGCTGTATCTGTACATCAGAATCTAAGCCAAATGCCTCATGCAGTAAGATATCACAAAATCTCAACCCATAGATGATAGAGGCCACATCACAACATCAAGAACATACATGGAGTTCAGTGGGTGAGAATGCACTGATTGACTTCACACAGGGGTAGGGACAATGGAAGATGAGATAGCTTTTAACTTTAATAATGAAACAGGTAACCAATTGGCTTCACGAGTTATATATAAAGAAAAAGAGATTTTGAGATGAAAACAGATACGAAGGAAGTTTGCACTTTACCTCGGAGTGAATGGTAAATTGTTTTTGAAGAGTTTTTTTTTCGCTGGGTTTGATGTCACACTGCTAGCTGCCGATTGAAGTGCAATTCTGCAGCTATAAAGCTGCACTGCATGAGCAGAAGGCCTCACATTTATATAATGCCTTTCTCAACCTCAGGAGGTCTGAAAGTGCTGAAGTGGCAAATGAATTACGTCTGAATTGTCGGCAAACAACAAGCACAGTGCTCACTCGTCTGATGCTTCCTACTAGCACTCCTTTGCCAGTTTCTAACCAGAATTATTTTACCCTGTCTCCATTTTCCTCCTTGTTTTTCTTCTTTGGCAATCACTGCCATTTCACCTTCTAATCTATTGTCATTTGTATCCGACAATTTTGAATTGTCTTTTGGGATGAACCGGAGCATCATGTGAATTTTACGGTGAGCATCCTGTTGCATATTTAGCCCATATCCCCCTCACCACAAATCAACCATCTGCTCTTTCTCGACTTTTGTTGCTTCGTGAAAATGCTGGTGGAGATTTGTGAAGTTGTAGATGATTTCCAAGATACTGCCAACTGATCCTGGCAAGTTATTGCTCCAGCATTTACTAACATTGGCTGCTTTTGACTTTTACGTTCATCTATATAAACTTGTATAACGTTTGCATTTGTGGGGTGGGGAGTGCACACTGTGGCACAGATAGTAGAGCCACTGTCGCAAAGCGCCAGATACCTGGTTTCAATCCCAGCAAGCTTTCATGTTCTCCACGTGGCTACATGGGCTTCCTGTTTTTGTTCTGGTTTCATCCCACCTCAAAGATGTGCTGGATGGTAGGTTAAATGGATACTGTATATTCCCCCTAATATTTGGAAGAGTAGAAGAATTGGGATGGAGGTATGGCTGAGAAAGAGTATGGAGCCATAGTAATACAGCATGGAAACAGACCTTTCAGCCCAACTTGTCCTTGCCAACCAAGATGCCCCATCTAAGCTTATCCCATTTGCGTGCATTAGGTGTATCTAACCCTTTCATTACCCTGTACATTTTCATCCGCATAGTTGATATCATTGACAAACAACAAGGGGCCCAGCAACAATCATTGAGTAACACCACTAGTCAAGGGTCTCCAGTTAAAAAAAAACACCCTTTCTACCATGAAGTTAATTCTGTATCAGATTAGCATGCTCTCCCTAGATTCTATGCAATCTAACCTTGCAGATCCGATGTAATATCTTGGCAAAGGTCTGCTGAAGTCCATATAGACTCATCAACCTTCTTAGTTACTTCTTCAAAAAATCAAATACTGATTTTTGATTTAGAGTCATTGGCCTTATCATCTACTCTGTTTTTGAATTTTTTTTTGGAATTGAATTGAATTCCTTTATTGTCATTCAGACCTTTCGGTCTGAACGAAATTACGTGCCTGCAGTCATACATATATAAAAATAACAATACCGTACAATAAACACAAAATTAACATCCACCACAGTGAGTTCACCAACCTCCTCACTGTGGTGGAAGGCAAAAGTCTTAGGGTCACTGTCTTTCTCCCCTCCTTATTCTCCCTCTGCGCTGAGGAGATCCAGGCCTCCGCCACCGCTGACGCTGGAACACCGCCACAGGCCCGCCGCTGGAACACCGCCACAGGCCCGCCGCTGGAACACCGCCACAATGCTGCCACAATTCTCTCTCCTCCAATGCTGCCTGGCATGTTGGCTATTTTCAGTACTTTAAGATTTAATTCCATGCAGGCAAACCTCTATTAGCACCATCTATCACTCAGTCAGAGGCACCTTTGCCTCTGAATCTGATCACAATGAATTCAAGTCTCACTCCAGGCATTTTAATGCCAAATAAAATGCAGTACCTACCTTTCAAGCATTAAATTGATGGTTTTTCTTCTCCAATGTGATGATAAATGCCTCCAAATTGTATGGAAAACACATGTACTAGATTGGAATGTGATTGCAGCCATTTCTGTTTCACAATCTGTTACAGATATTCAACCATGCATGTCTGACTGGAATCCAAACAGACACATTGGATGTTAACCTAATGATATAAACCGTCGTGCACTACATTTTTCAAAGTTGTCGATGTAAATTGGTACTTCTGATGAAGGGACTCGACCCAAAACATCACCCATTCCTTCTCTCCAGAGATGCTGCCTGTCCCGCTGAATTACTCCATCTTTTTGTGTCTTTCTTTGGTTTAAACCAGCTTCTGCAATTCCTTCCTACATAAATTAGTACTTTAATTGGCCACTCTAAGTTGCACCTGTGTGTAGGTGAGGGGTAGAACCTCGGGGAGATGATGAGGATGTGGGGATTAGTGTGAATGGATGGTTGATGGTCGGCGTGGACTTGATGGGTGGAATGGCTTCCATCAGTGCTGTATCTCTCTATAAAGTGTGGCCCCTGTTTGCCTTTCTCAAAATAATCAGGCCTTTATGCCCTGTAGCAACTCCTGTAAAATGGGAACACCTGCAGGCAGTCACACTGCCCAGGAGGCTGCTACTCATTCCAATGTGCTCACAGTCAATTTGGAGCTTTGAGTTTTATTTAACATTGGCATGTGGAGAAACCTCCCTTGGTGATGCCCATGGCAGTAAATTAAAATCACAAAATAAAAACCTTTCAATGCTAGAAATCTGAAATAAAAACATAATGATGCAGCAGAGAAAGCATCAGAAAGAGAAACATGCCCAGCATATACTGTACCTTGCTACCAGCAACTATTGCATTTATTTGCCTGTATTATCATTATCCCATTCATCCACTTGACGAGAGGACCCCCACCTCAACTGTGGTCTTAACCAGGCACAGATATTCCCTTTGTTCTATCTCTCTCTCTCTTTCACCACATTTCTCTAGCATTATTTCAAGAGGGCTTGTAAAGAAAAACAGGGGTGTAATGTTGAGGCTCTATAAGGCGCTGGTAAGGCCATATTTGGAATATTATGAGCAATTTTGGGCACCATATCTGAGGAAGGATGTGCTGGCTCTGGAGAGCGTCCAGAGGAGGTTTACAAGAATGATCCCAGGAATGAGTAGGTTAAACTATGTTGAGCGTTTGTCTGCACTGTACCTGTACTCGGTGGAGTTTAGAAGAATGAGGGGGGGGGGGAACCTCATTGAAACGTACAGAATAGTGAAAGGCTTGAATAGAGTGGGATGCGGAGAGGATGTTTTCACTAGTGGTAGAGTCTAGGACCAGAGGTCATAGCCTCAGAATTAAAGGATGTTCCTTTAGGAAGATGAGGATAAATTTCATTAGTCAGAGGGTGGGGAATCTATGGAATTCTTTGCCACAGAAGGCTGTGGAGGCCAAGTTGATGGATATTTGTAAGGCAGAGGTAGATGGATTCTTGATTAGTACAGGTGTCAGGGGTTATGGGGAGAGGCAGGAGAACGGGATTAGGATGGAGAGATAGATCAGCCATGATTGAATGGTGGGGTAGACTTGATGGACCAAATGGCTTAATTCTATTCCAATCACATATGACTTTATGACCACCTTTGTTTCATCTTAAAGCTAGCTTTTCTTTAATTTTTCTTTTCTGGGTTTGATAAAGGACAGAAGAGGCAGGGACTCATTATATTTGAAAGGTACTTTGGTGTGTACTTGGAGAAACACAAATGCTGGAGTAACTCAGCATCTCTGGAAATAAAGAATAGGTGACGTTTCGGCTCGAGACCCTTTTTCCAACTGAGAGTCGGGGAGAGGGAAATTAGAGATATGAAAAGGCACAAAGAACAAGTGAATGATAGGTGTGAAAAGAACAAAACAAACCCAGCAAGATGCTCAAGGAATTCTGGAGGCCACAATGGTCCAATGTTGGATGTGGAGTAGGTGATAATGGGTGGATACAAACAGTGAAATTAAGTAGGACGACTGTGAAACTCGAAGGAGGACTAGGGAGAGGGAAGGATGGAGAGAGAGGGCATGCAGGGGTTACTTCAAGTTAGAAAAATCAATGCTCATAACCATCAGTTGTAAGCTGCGCAAGTGAAATATGAGGTGATGTTCCTCCAATTTGTGTTTGGCCTCACTTTGACAGTGGAGGAGGCCCAGGACAGAAATGTCAGTGAGGGAATGGGAGCACCTGTAGATACCAGTGCTGTGAATTTCTATTGCACTCTGGGCAGACCACAGTGGCAAGAGGTGCTGGTGCTGGTGCCAGTGACCAAGATGCCACAGGGTCCTCACTAAAGGCAAAGTTAATGCCATTTCTCCTCCTGAATTCAGGGCCTGGGTGACATGCTATGGGATGCAGAAAATTGTGAGATACAGCAAAGATCTGAATCAAACATTGGGAAACATTGGGAAAGATCCTGTGACTGTTAAAATTACCTTAACTGCTGGAAAGGGTGGTCCAGACCTGACAATGCTGTGGAATTTCCCTATTTATGTAAATACAGCCTTGGACATCTTAAACATCATATGCATTGTTCATTAGACAGACCCAGATGGTGCTTCTGAAGACCTTATAGTAATGGGCCCTTCAAAGGTTGACCCACTTTGTTTCCTGCTGCAAGATCACTGATCTACCCTACCTGGCTATGCTGACTCTTATAGTAACGTAGTGCTGTAGCGATGAGTGAGTGAGTCTGTCAACTGTCACATTCTGGAGAAAGTAGACTCCATTGGCATAGCTCACACCATAGACTTGAGAAGGTGGTTGAGCAGTCATCTGTATATCTGATTGGTCAGGTCACCCTTTTAAATAGCAGAATACGCAGCAAAGTGGTATCTTGTACAAACTGCTGAACTGATACCATTTCTTGAAGATCATCATTTGCATCCAAGAGCTCCAATTTGTGGTTGAGAATGGCAGAAGCAAATGTTGGCAACAGGTTAGAAGCTTCAACAAGAATCATGCCCACTAAACCCAGTCCAACTTCCCATTGGTGCTATTTCCCTCAGCAATGATCACTAGTGTGATCTAGCCTTGGTTAAGTTGCTTCTATGTCTGATTTGCACATAAGTAGTGGATGCCAACCCATCTGATCTCTAGGCAGCTCAACCTCAGTCCTATATTTAATTACTGTCTCTGTAATTTTAATTGCAAGTTGTCAGTCGCAGCCAGTAATTATGCTTACTTTCTTCAACCATTGCAATCAGATGGCCAGAGCTGAGAAGAATGAAAGGAAACCATCCCTCAACACAAAAAGTTTTAATAAAGAGCATGAAAGGGCCCAGACCCAAAACGTCGCCCATCCATATTCTCCAAAGATGCTGCCTGACAGGTGGGACAGGCCTGAGTTAAGGGCCTGTCCCACCAGCATGCAAATCTATGCGATGAGCGCGACCTAACGTGGTCGCTTGAGCCGTCCGGCGTCGCGGAGCCGGTCCCACTTCAATCGCCGGAGCCGTGCGGAATTGTGCGGAGTTCGTCCCGACATCGCGCGGGGATCAGAAAAACTAGGTTAAAAAATTCCGCGCGGCAACGGCTTGTCGGCTCGCAGTCGCCTCGACGCATTACACACCGCCTCGACGTTGTGCCTCCGTGACCCTCTCTGTAGGTGCCTCTGTGACCCTCTGTGTGTGTGGCTCCGTGGCCCTCTCTGTATGTGCCTCTGTGCCCCTCTCTGTGTGTCTCTCTCTGTCCTGGCGAACTTACCTTTAGACTTCACTCCAAGTTCACCTCACTTTGCGCCGCGTTGCGCCACTCACCCGACCTCTGCGCGGCCCCTACTGCCGGTTTGGTCACGCTTGCCGCATGCAGGCGCATGCTGGTGGGAACGGCCCTGTACAGGGAATCACCCGACCTCCACACGGCCCCCGCTGCCGGTTTGGTCGCGCTCATCGCATGAGTCGGATGCTGGTAGGACAGGCCCTTTACTCCAGTACTTTGTGTCCATTTGCATATTAAGCAGCATCTGTTATTTCTTTGAAGATACACTCAAAATGCCGGGGTCACTCAGTGGGACTGTCAGCATCTCTGGAGAGAAGGAATAGGTGATGTTTCGGGTTGAGCCCCGACTTGAGATGGAAGAAGAAGGGTTTTGACCCAAAACGTTACCCATCTCTTCTCTCCAGAAATGCTGCTGTCCCGCTGAGTTATTCCAGCATGTTGTGTCTATCATCGGTTTAAACCAGCATCTGTAGTTCCTTCCTACACATTCTGGTTGTTTTTTCTTTGTTTCTACCTTTGGAATAGGGCTTGAATTCGGAGGTAAGAATGCATACGCTGTTACCAGGGTTGCAGGCTCCGTGATCGCATATAACCACAAAAAGAACCAGCTATAAATACTCACTCTGTTTGTTAATAAAATCTGCCTTCACTACCTTCCCTCCAGTCCTGTACCTATATTCTACATGAAACACTTACTGTATCTCTAACTTGTCAGTTCGCCTTTCCTTTCACTGAGTCTATCTTGTAAATATTTAACTAAAAGAAAAACACAACAAGCCCACACTTAGAAAAAGTGTCCAATTTAAGAATTCCCCTGGTGTGAATTCCCCAAAAAGCAAATTGTTTTAAGGCATCAAACGTTTGTCAAAACCTGGAGAAATTTGGTCTGCAGCAATATGAAATATTGATGCAGAGTTTGTTCCACGAATGCGACTGGAGTTTCAGTAACTATGAAAATAACAATAATCATTTTCCTGCACCACTTTGTACTGGACACAAGAGTATATTTCTCAACTTCTGTTGCTCAGTTTTCATATATTTTCCCAAAAAGTTGACTATCCTCCTTTGCAACAAAAAAATAACACTGAAAGGAGGGTCGGGAAAGCAGGAACAATATTCTGCATTTGCTTTGAAAGAATGCAGGTGATGAAGCCATCACACTCTGCAATGTTACAGGACTGTTTATTCCAACACAATGATAGCCATGTCCAGACTCATGATGTTTTAACTCGATTATGTCTTTTTTTTCTAATAGTAAGGCTTATTCAGAATAAAATATATAGGTAAAATAAAAACTGTGCCAAACAATTTTCATACATACTCAGTGTTTAGTGTCTTACTCAGTGTTAACATCTGTCTTTAGACAAAACATCCTTGCTGCTTATGTGGCCTCCTGGGGTGAAATCCATTATCTTCTTTGAGGGGTCATAGAGTCATACAGTGTGGAAGCAAGTCCTTCAGCTGAACTTGCCCACAACGAGCAACATGTCCCATCTACACTAGTCCCAACTGCCTGCCTTTGGCCCATATCCCTGCAAAGCTGTCCTATCCATGTACCTGTTAACACCTGACTCTGCCCCTCAGTATCCAGCAGAGTAAGGACCCTAGACAATGCTCCTCCACCAGAGTCTTTGTGTTGGCTGTACCAAGCTTCAGCTTGTCCCTCAGAACATATTCCTGCAGTCTGGAATGGGCCAGTTGGCAACATTTCCTAACAGACACCTTAGCACTTAATGTCCTCGTGTAAGGTTCTGTGATCTCATGATATCTTGAATGTTAATCCCATGATGTGTTAATCCCTTTCATGCCTTAAATACATGACACCCAACTGTGGAAATGTGTTACCAACTTTTTCTACTTTCATTTCCGATTTCCAACATTTACAATTCCTTTAGTCCCATGGCTCTCAGTTCCCGAGCTTCCCTAGTTGCATGGAAGTCTAATCACAAGATACATTGTCCCTTGATATCTGAGTAGTATCATGCCTTAGTCGCAAAACAGTCTTATCCTGGATGGTCGATCCTATCATTTCACGTCCTATGCTGCCTCAGACATTGAATCTATATTTAATTATTAACTTGTGCATTGCTTGAAACTGAATGCAACCATTTATCATCAAGACACACAGAAAATCCCATTGTAAAGATATCAGCACAGTGTGCAGACAAACTGGCTGCAAAGCTTGTATAAAGTGCAAGTTTCTAAGTTGTCCATTTGCCAAGAAAGGCAGACTTTGAGCACTGTGTTTTTTTCCAGCATTCCTTGTACGGAGATCAATTATTTCCAGAGTGAAATGCTATTGTGGCCGTACCCAGCTATACAATATAAACCTTTTCTCATGCACTCTGTTGTGATATCTCAATCACTCAATTTGACCAGGAGGGCAGGGAAATGTCAGTTCATTGTAATTGTTAGATCTTAACTGAAGCTGCAAGCATGGTACAACAAAGAATGCTTAACTACATGGCATAGTTCCACAGTAACAGCACTTACAGTTACTGGCATATCTCGAGGAACTTGCAATAGTTCATCTTCTTGACTGAAGAACCAGTTCTGCACAATAGGCAAACTTACATAATTGATTGCAATGAAAGTACAATACATGGAGTATAACTGGCTTAATCACAATAGAAACTCTCTTACTTTTCTAGCTCATTTTGATGGTACAGATGTGCCTGATACCTACTACGCGTCCACTCTAGATGCTCTGCATACAGTACTTTCCCTCAGACTCTCTGTGACATCTTTGGAACCAGTAAACGGTAGAGCCCTGCAGAATGTTACAGAGATCTGGGTGTACAGGTGCCCTGAAAGTGTCGAGTCAGTGGATAGAGTGATGAAGAAGGCCTTTGGCGTGCTTACCTTCATTGGAAAAGGTATTGAGTACAGCTGTACAAGTCGTTGGTGAGACCACACTTTGAGTACTATGCGCAAATCTCATCACCCAACTACAGGAAGGATGTCACAAAATTGGGATGGGTGCAGAAGGGGTTCACCAGAATGTTACCCGGGCTTGCAGTGTTGAGTTATAAGGAGAGGCTGGAATTTTTTTGTTTGGAGTGTAAGATGCTGAGGGGCAACCTTATAAGGAGTACTGGACTAAGTGGGACCAGTTGGGTCCCAGTCACACGGGAGGCCTGGTCCCCCACGCAATCCATTCCCCAATGCAATATTCCACCATGGTGTGGGAGAGGGGGTGGTGTGGGCGAGGGGCGGTGGTGTGGGGGAGGGGGGTGGTGGTATGGGTGACAGGGGGTTGTGTGGGGGAGGGGGGTGGTGGTATGGGTAATTGGGGTGGTGTGGGGGAGGGGGTATGGTATGGGGGAAGGGGGTGGTGTGGGGGAGGGGGGTGGTGTGGGAGAGGAGGTGTGGAGGAGGGAGGTGTGGGGTAGGGGGGTGTGGGGGAGGGGAGGGTGTGGAGAAGGGGGGTGTGGGGGAGAGGGAGTGGGGTGGTGGTGTAGGGGGGGTGGTGTGGGGGGTGGGTGGCGTTGTGGTGTGGGGGTGGCGTGGTGAGGAAGGGGTTGGGGTGGTGTGAAGGGGGTGGGGGGTTATGGGGGTGGGGGAAGGGGTGAGGAACGGGAGAGGGGTAAAGGGGGTGTGTGGAGAGGGAGCTGTTGTGTGTGGGGGGAAGGACTCCACTCAGCAGCCACCAGTCGCGGCACCACACAGCACCTCCCGGCTCCACTTAGCGGCTTGCCCGACTCCACTCACTGGCTTCCCCGACTCCACACAGCGGCTTTTCCCAACTCCACACGGCTTGTGGACTCAGCCCCGCCTCCGGGACTTTATTCTCCTCGCCCAGAAGGGGTGTTACCTTCCTGGTGACAGACAGGTGAGAAGATCAATCTGCTGATTTCACAATTATTTAAACCATCATAATTTTTGTAATAATCCACCGATCAAAACACAACTTGGTGCGCTTGGAGCAGAGGAGAACGATGAATAATGTGGCAAAAAAAATCCTAGCAATATAGGGTGCCGTTTTTGCGCAAATTTAAAAAAGAAAACTGGAAGTAGTCAAGATGAGAGTTTTAGTAATAGTATAGATAAGGAGTATTGATAGAATGAATGCTCAATGCTTAGAGGGCATAGCTGAGAGGGGTGGGACACAAAAGAGATCTCAGGACAACTTTTTCACTCAGAGGGTAGCCTGTCTAATAAGCTGCCAGAGAAAGCTACAGAAGTGAATACAATTATGATTTTTAGAGGACATTTGGACAGATATATAGATAGAAATGGTGTAGAGGGTTACACGCCAAATGCAGGCAAATGGCGAATATGCCAACTTCGTCAGCATGACAAGGTGGGCTGAAGGGCCTGTTTCCATGCTGTACAGCACTACGACTATGATCTACGAGCTCTTTGACTGGAAATGGAACACAATTCTAATATAAGCACAATAACATTTTTGCGGTGTAATGTGTATTATAAATAGTGAGATTATGGGACATGCCCAGCAGGCTAGATTATAAAATAGAATTTTTTTTAAAACAAATGTAAAAACAAAACAAAATGATGAAAAGCAGAAATGGCTAATTGAAAGAGGAAATAAGTTGGGGAATTCAATGTGTTGTCCTGTGTTGGAATGTGCCCAGAGAGAAGATTTCATGTTGTTCTCGAGCTGTATTGAACCTCACAGTAACAATGCATGAGGCCATAAGCCAAATGGTCAGAGTAAACTTGAAGGGCTAGATTGCTTTCACACCAAACCTATGGATAATGAAGACCTTGTACTCAAATGAACAGAGATTTTGATGGAGATGCCGAGAAGGACTTTGATAACTCTTCCTCTGTTAACCTCCACACACAGTCAGCACTGGAAAGGAAAGGTCGGAAGGTAATCGGCCCTATTGTGCACAGGAAGGCTGATTAGATGGAAAAATTGGCTGGATGGTAAGAAGGGCAATAGGGATTCATGGAGGTCGTTCAGCAATTGGAGAAAGAGAACCAAGGGACACAGAAGGAGTGGGCAGGGTTTGGAGAGGACAAGAGTTGCCAAGAAGCCTGGCATAAAGTGAAGCATAGCAAGGCAAGACAAGTCAAGTCAACTTTATTACTAGATGTGTATGTGACAACAAAGGAAGACAAAGGAGAAATGAGCAAAATAAATAGGGAAGGATATACATTTGTCCAATGGGCTGCCTGTTGCTCTTCGAGATGTACTCTTCTGTGCTCTGCTCTTACTCTGCTGTTAAATTTGTAATTCTCAAGATTATTTAACCCAAGCATAAAACCTGTGCACCAGCACCTCACACATCCAAGCTGAAGATGAATCATGTTTAAAGTTAGTTATTTTTCACAAACAAGTGATGAATGCATGGCGCAAGCTGTCAGAGGATAACACGGACATACTGTACATGGAATGACAAACTCAAGTGGGCGTTGACTCACTAGAAATGACAAAGATGATGCAGAAAGATGTACTCTAACTTTGAAATTAGCTAGTTGTGCATTTAGGGGGTTTCCCTGGGACAAGTCAATCCCAATGCATTCAGGGCCTCAGACTAGACTTCCAGGAGGTGAAGAGGGGTTGAAGTTTAGTTAAAATGACTATTATCATAACTTGACAGAAATAACGATTTGTATGTCTGTCTCATTTGTCAGCATTTCATATCAATGCTTAAGGAATGTGTAATTCTTTTAAAACAAATGAGTCAAACATAATAAGGAGAGAGTGTCAGGTGTAATTACAGCTGTCAGGAACCAGTGCTGTCTAAAAGCTTTTAGAAAGATGTTTGATTTGTGCACATGCTCCATCACGCTGTCTGCAGAAGCTGCCTCTGTCTAACAGGTTCAGTGGCACCTTGTTAGGATGGGCTGAGAATTTCTCTTACTTTCTCATCAATTCCAGAGTGAAAAAAACCAATATGTCCCCTTGGTAACTGGTGTGCAGTGTGATGGAGATTTGTTGACCAAGGGATTAGAAACTCTGCATTTTTCCCTTTGTATAACACCATGTTGTTTGTATTGTCTGAAGAAGGGTCTCGACCCGAAATGTCACCTATTCCTTTCCCCAGAGATACTGTCTGATCCACTGAGTTACTCCAGTTTTTTGTGTCTATCTTCAGTGTAAACCAGCATCTGCAGTTCCTCCCTACACATTTTCATCTTCTGTGCGATGATCTCCCTGCCTTCTTTTAAAAGTGGGATAACATATCAGTTCCTGAAATCACACTCAATGATAATCAGAAATTCGATGTACCAAATATTTGGAATGCATGTTTATCGTCGACTTTCCTCCATATAAAGTTTTACTAAATTGACTAAACTCGTGCTGTCTGAACCATGGCTAATATTGGAGACCTTGCATTCTCGTTCCTGGTAGTAGCTGCAATTTTACATTTAAATAATTTTTGTGGCTATTTTTTGCTTTTTTTTATTGCATAGTCTTTTACATTGCGACCCCTGGTTTTTACTTGGTTCATTAGATCTGATCTCAGTCCTATGTTTTCAGGCTTTTATGTTTGGGATTTAAATGTTATATGTTCATGGAAATCATGTTCTGCAATGATAGCACCATTTTTACTCAAACACTAACAGCCTCAGACAGATGAACACTAAGAAGGTTAGTCTTCAAGAAAATTGTAGCAGCATCTTTTGCTTCTGATTAGACAGAAAACTCAAAAAAAAGTGTCCATTGAATAAACACTAGTTGTTCTTTACTTCGTGTTCTTAAATAGATATACTAAACTGAATTGTAAATTGCTTCCTGCAAACATATTTTAAAAACACAGAAGTCACTTTACCCATAAGAATTTTTTTAGATTTTCTCTTCACACAGATATTACCCTGTCATCTTTCGATTAGCTATTATTCTTTCATTTTCGTGTGATGGAAGTCTTTTTGTCAAACTTCCCATTATTTTCATCTGCTGTCAACTGAGATGTCTTAAAGGGATGTTACAACTGTTTATACATCAGTCTTGGAAAATTTATGTGTCAGTGTAGTCTATTAGTGGTTTCTAACCCCTTTGCATTTCTTGAAACCTTGCAAGCATCTTTCCAAACGAGATGACCCACATTGAAACCAAATCAAATGTGTTTACTTTTGCAGGGCGCATCTGTCAGGCTCCCATTTAGCTTCTATTTCTTTACATACGATTGCTGATCACTTGTTATAGGGAGAGATGATGCCGTTTTGTAATGTTGGCTGCTGTCTATTATAGGAGTGCTACTTATTTTTAGACTTGTATAGAGTGCTAGTGTTGGCAGAGATAAATGGACCTGCAGATAGGTTCAGGTATAGACACATCCATCGGCCTCTAAACTGCCACTAAATGGGAACTGAGATTCATTGAAGGGTTTGTGTCACTTATGACAGGACTTTGCAGCTAGCTTCTCCCTTTCACCCTACAAACAGCTAACAATGGCCTGTTTCCTTTATCATCGTTACTTTTTTGCATTTATTTTATTCATTGTTCTTTATCTCTCCACATCATCGTCAATCTCACGGTTCCCCTATCCCTAACCAGTCTGAAGAACTGAAACGTCACCCATTCCTTCTCTCCAGGGATGCTGTCTGTCCCAGCTGAGTTACTCCAGCTTTTTGTGTCTATCTTAGCAACAGTTATTCTTTCAACAAATCTCAGCTATAATACTCTTCCACTGATGGGTCATTGGTAATACTTTATATCCATGTGGCTCCAGAAATTCAATTGAAATCATTTAATGGCAAATTTGAGGACATTTTACTGCTGTGAAAGGAGTAACAATATTAGTTTTGCTTTTCAGTTATCAAAACTTTATGTGTGGCCAGATTCAATCAGTCATTCAGAGATAACGAGGAAGCATATTAACCTAAGATATTATTATCCAACTGACCATCAGGAAATCGTTTTGTCAGATAACTGAAAAAAAAGGTTCCCAGCCCAAAAGGTCATCTGTACATTTCCCTCCACAGATGCTGCCTTATTTGATGAGTTCCTCCAGCAAGCTTGTTTTTTGGTTCATAAGATCATGGGTGATAGGAGCAGAATTAGGCCATTCGGCCCATCAATAATAATAGCCAAGATTCCAACATCTGCAAAGTCTTGTGTCTCAAATCCCATTAATCATACCTTGCTCCTTAACGAGTGCATGTGTTGGATATTACTGAGCCATATTTACCTAAGTAGACAATTCAGCCACTAAAGACAGTTCTCACATTTTTATTAGATCGGTGATCAGCCCACAATTTCTTGAACAATGTATGTAAATCTACACCATATTACATGTAATGCTGCACATATGAGCTGAATAGTCAAAGAGGGTGGCATAAAAAAGATGCATGCATTTTAGCCACTGTCCATAATGCGATTGATGCATGATATTTAGTAGTCATATAATAGTCATATAACACGGAAACAGGCCATTCGGCCCAACTCATCCATGCCGATCAAGATGTCCATCTAAGCTAGTCCCATTTGCCTGTGTTTTTTGGCTCTGTGCACCATATTTTTGGCTCTGTGCACGTTGATATCAGCTTTTCTACCACATCTGGAATCATGCATGTGCGACAGAAGTCTGGGATAGTATAGTCGGTGTGGGGAATGGCTCCCTGGCTCGCTTTGAAATTTGAAGAGGAGTTTTTTTTTCCAATTTCTATCCCTGACTCGATGAAAGGTAAGGAGGATTCGCATTTAATTCTCATTCCATCCGGATCACAGTCAAACCAGTAGTTGGGCTTCACAATTAACCTCAAACATTCAGTCTGGGGGAAGGAAAGCCCAGGTGAGGTTTCAGTTGCTGAATAATATTCCAGAACCAGGGGCCACAGTTTAAGAATAAGGAGTAAGCTATTTAGAACGGAGACGAGGAAACACTTTTTCTCACAGAGAGTGGTGAGTCTGTGGCATTCTCTGCCTCAGAGGATGGTGGAGGCATGTTCTCTGGATGCTTTCAAGAGAGAGCTAGATAGGGCTCTTAAAAATAACTGAGTCAGGGGATATGGGGGGAAGGCAGGAACGGGGTACTGATTGGGGATGATCAGCCATGATCACATTGAATGGAGGTGCTGGCTCGAAGGGCCAAATGTCCTACTCCTGCACTTATTGTCTATTGTTTATTGTCTATTGATCATCAGTTTTATTCACTGCTATAATATCACCTCCCAGCCGCCTGTGCACTAAAGTCCTACCTGCCCCGGCATCTTCATCTAGCTCAGGTTCTTTAGATCTGGCAACATCCCCATAAGTCTTCTCTGCACCCTTTCCAGCTTTAAAATATCTTTCCTATAGCAGTGTGACCAAAATTGATCACAATATTCTAAGTGCGGCCTAACCAACATTTTGCACAACTGCAACATATTGTCCCAACTTCTATGCTCAGTTCCCTAATGAATGAAGGCCAACAAGGCGAAAGTCTCTTTCACTATGCTATCTACCCCTGTAACACCACTTTCAGCCAAACTATGTACTTGTCCTTCTGTGTTCCTCAGCTCTACAATGCTCAACCTCCAGTTGAACGTACACCGTTGAAGTTAAGATTTTAGGAAAGTCTGACCTTCTTCAGATGTAGCCGTGAGATTACCTGGTAAAACAGAGAATGTAGATTTAGTGCCTCACTTATGCGTCACCACGCTGAACAGGACACCACTCCATGTACAAGGTATCAGACTAGTTGTCACACATAAGTCAGGAAGTAGGGGTTGAAACCACACCATTTGATTTAGAACATAGAGTGCTCCTGACTGAGCCATGGTAACATTTTATTTTTTCATGCTGTTCTTTTGCAATGGCTTCTATTCTTGTGTATATTTATTGGTAAGTATCTACATTAAAATCCATCTGTCAATTTTTCAGCCCATCTCCTTATTGTTTGAATTCTGCTTTGAATATCTCCCAACTACTTTCATTTCAACTCTGTTTTTAACATATTCCTTTTATTTGATGTGTTGCTTCATCAGCAACGAATAACCCGATGATCTGCTTAACCATCTGCAAACTAGAACGATAAAGTTTTAAAGTTCTTAACTGGGATTAAAGTGCAGAAACAGGCCATTTGATAATGGCAGAGTTTATATTGCATGTAAACCACCTGTTTTATAATCTGGATTATGTGTTCATATTCAAAAGTGAAGATTGAGTCCACAGCTTATCACTCGGAAACAAGAGCATTGCTACAGACCCCAGATTTAACTCACAGAAAATGGTTGACAGGAGTTATAATTCCAAGTTATTTATTCCTTGGAGTTAATTTATCCTCCCACTTTCCCTAGAGTTTAATCCTTCTAGTTTTAAGCTTTATAGACCCATTATATATTTCCAGCATTTTCTGCTTGTATCCCACATTGCCAGAATGTGTCAGATGGCCCTCCTCCATTTTGATTCCCATATTTATCCCTTTACTCAAATACTTCTTTAAATACCAGAAACAGTTTGCCTGTAAACAGGGTAAGTGGGCCAAATTAACCCAACTGATTGCAGTAAACAATGTTTCCGGGACAAAACCACAGACCTGGGTGGGTAGGGCGTACCACTAATTGTGGAGAGGTGGATTGAGACAGGCATAAAGTAGTTAATTGCAATATTACAGAACTGAGCACGAGTTTAGTTTAATTTCGAGATACAGCACGGAAACACCGCGCTGACCAGCGATCCCTGCACATTAGCACAATTCTACACACAATTTGCATTTGCCAAGCCAATTAATCTACAAACCTGTACGTCTTTGGAATGTGAGAGGAAACAAAAGATCCCTGAGAAAATCAACGCAGCCACGGGGAGAACATACAAACTCCGTATAGACAGCACCTGCAGTCGGGATCGAACCCGGTCCTCTGTCACTGCCGGTGCTGTAAAGCAACAACGCTACCCCTGTGCCACTGCGGTAGCACTTTTGTTATCCACTATTTTATCCCTGGTGCATATTTATCATTCTCACATCCCAACATTTAATTCCAAGTTACTTGCCTTATACCTGCCCCTTTTCCAAGCTCCAGAGACTTGCAATTATCTCCATTTTTAAAGTTACACAAAATTCCATATCCATTTAATGCCTTCGGCTCCCTCTTATTCTTTTTCCCCTCACTTTCTTTGCAACTCATCTTATTCCTCTGAGAATATCATAGAACACTTTGCATCAATGAATTAGTGTGGAGATTGTTGCTACAAAAGCAATTGGAACAGCTAATTTGTCTGCACTCATGGAGAGCAAAAAGACAAATCATTAATTAGTCTGCTTTTTTTTCCTGTTGATGTCTCTGCTGGTGGGTTTTTGAAGAATTATCTGATTGTTCTTTCTACAAATAGTGCCAAAGCGTATTTAACATCCCATCAAACTATCATATCCAGCTTTATTTTTAAATCCCTCAGGTAGCCAGCGCCATCTTCTTCGCTGCCGTGTTGGGGCAACAGGGCAAAGGCTGCGGATGCCAATAGGATCAACAAACTCATCAGGAAGGCTGGCTCCATCCCAGGGGCGGAGTTGGATTCACGGGAGGTGGTCTTGGAGAGGAGGATGCTCCTCAAACTGCGGAGCATCCTGGAAAATACAGCTCACCCCCTCCACAACACACTGGTCAACCTGAGGAGCACCTTCAGTTACAGACTGGTTCCACCAAGATGCAGGACAGAATGCCACAGGAGATCCTTCTTCCCTGTGGCTATCAAACTGTATAACTTCTGTTGTGGGGTAGACTGAAACTGACTCTCATTTAAATATGTATTACTAAATCTTTTGGTTTCTCACAGCAAATCAGACAAACGTGGATTATTTTCACTCGAATGCCTGAACCTGAGGCAAAGTATATGCAATGGAAGTATATACATTTATGAGAGGCATAGATAGAGTAGACAGTCAGAACCTTTTTCACAGGTGGAAACATCAAACACAAGAAAGCATAGCTTTAAGATGAGAGAGGCAAATTTTCAAAAGGGATGTGCGGGGCAAGTTTTTGCACAGCGGGTGTGTGGTGGATGCCTGCAATGTGCTTCCAGATGGGACATATTGGCTGGTGTGAGCAAGTTGGGTCTATAAGCGCCAGTTTCCACACTGTAAGACTATTACTCCAGGAGTGGTGGTGGAGGCAGATAGTGGCAATTAAGAGCTATCAGATAGGCAATGGATATGGAGAGAACAGAGGGACATAGATCAGGCAGATGAGATTAGTTTCTTTTGGCATCACGTTTGGCTCTGATATTGTTGACTAATTGGCCTATTCCTGTGCTGTACTGTTCTATGTTGGGAAATAAATGTGGCAACTTAGATGCATTATTGCAGCAAGTGTGTCTACAAACTAAAGTGTTAATCTGCATTGGGAAAATGAAACAGATTTCTGAATAAGAGGACCTTTGATTGCACCAAATTTATGTTGTGGCCATGAAGAGTTGCTGGAGCTGTGTTGGAGGAATTTTACCCAAGGTGAGGTCATACTGGATCCTGAAAAGTGTTAGGCATTGAGTGTCTAAAAATAGAGCAGGATCCACATTGTTATAATTGCATAGACATCTGAAAGACTTTAGGAAATCCATGTTTGATTTCTAGACTTTAAAGTGATTGCATTGTAAAATTAACAAAACAGCTTTACCCATCATGACTCTATAACAAATAATACAATTTCAATTATATATCAACTCAATCATCAGAAAAAATATTTATGACTAAATGTGAGTTTCAAAATAATGTGTACGAAGGAACTGCAGATGCTGGTTTACATCGATCAGCAGTACAGGCAGCATCTCTGGATATAAGGAATGGGTGATGGTTTGGGTTGAGACCCTTCTTCAGACTGTCAGGAAAGGCACAGAGATAAGGAAGTGTAAGACGTCAAAATAAGACGTCAAATAGGGATGGGGATCGAGACAAATGTAGAATAGATCATTGTCAGCTAGGAGAAGGTGACATCAAAGCATACATAGTTAAAGTTTAATCAGGAGGACAGTGAGACATTGGGAGAACTAAAAATGGGGCGGGATGAACGGAGAAGGGGAAAGCAAGAGTTACTTGAAGTGAGAGAGGTAAATATTCATACCACTGGGGTGTAAGCTGCCCAAGTAAAATATGAGGTGCTGTTCCTCCAATTTGCACTGGGCCTCGCTCTCTACAGTGGAGGAGGCCCTGAACAGAAAGGTCAGTATGGGAATAGGAGGAGTTAAAGTGTTTCATAATCAGGAGATAAGGTAGGTTCAGGTGGGCTGAGCGGCTGTATAAAATATTACCAGTTTAGATTAATAAATGAAATATGTTGATCCAAGGTGTGTCTGTTTCCCCATCTGTTGCCTCTCGCATTTTTCACTTTTTTTCAAAGTTTGCCTCATTGAATTCTGGCCCTTTCTTCATCCTTGTTATCGTTATGGAGGCAGAAAAAGTAAAACAGATTTTTACTTAAAATCATCACAAGAGGTCAACCTGCAATCCAGTTTTGATGATGGAATAGTTGAGAAGGTGTAAATAAATCAGTTAGTCCCTGAAACAATTGTGTGCCCTAAGTTAGGATAGGTAAATTAAAGTGTATTAGTATAGATGTGAGAAATCTGAAATGTTAATTCTGTTTCCCTCTCCACAGGTGCTGCCTGACCTCCACCGTGTTTCCTGCTTCTTTTTGTTTATCAAGGAAATAATACTTCGTCCGCGGCTCAAATAGAAGTAACTGTAATACGGAAAGCTGACCTGAAATTTCCAGCTGTAAAGATAGAAATGCCATGAGCTTCGCTGCCATTTCTTTTTGTAAAACTATCAGCAACTTAACCATATAACCATATAACAATTACAGCACGGAAACAGGCCGTCTCAGCCCTTCCAGTCCGTGCCGACCATTCATTTTCCACTAGTCCCATCTACCTGCACTCAGACCATACCCCTCCATTCCCTTCCCGTCCATATACCTATCCACTTTACTTTTAGCAAAGTTATGTTGCGTTCAGAGATACAGGCCCTTCCACACCGATCCGAACCGATCAGTGATCCCCACACACACTAGTGGCAATTTTTATATTTATACCAAGCCAATTAACCTACAAACCTGTACGTCTGTGGAGTGTGGGGGAAACCAAAGATCTCAGAGAAAACCCATGCAGGTCACAGAGAGAAGATACAAACTCCGTACAGACAGCACCAAACGTCAGGATTGAACCCGGGACCCTGGCGCTGTAAAGCAGTAGGTCTATTGTTACACCATCATGCCGCCTAGTTAAAAATCCTGAAGTTGTTGTCAATCCTATCCTGTCACTCCACAGTTGTGGCGCTGTGAGCGGCAGCCTTGCCAGCAGCTCGTCAGTCCTTTCGGCTTTTTTCGTTATTTTTAACGCATCTAAATGTATGATTTAATGTTTCTTGCTCTTATGTGGGGGGTGGTGGAGGGGAATAGGGGGAAACCGTTTTCAGTCACTTACGTCGACAGATATGCAACTTTTCTCCTTGTCGCATCTTCGCCCCCCTCGTGGCCTAACAACTGGTTTGGCGCGGCCTTTCCAGATCGGAGACCGGCCCAGAGCCTCAGTAGCAGGCGCGGCGCGGTCTCACCATCGCGGAGCTTGGGATCCTTTGCCGAAGGTCGCCAGTTTTGGAGCTCCGACTGCAGGGCCTGCTTACTGCTGCGGGTTCAGAGCTTCTAGCTGCGGGCATGGTGCGGACTTACCATCGCGGAGCCTGGGTTCCCTCGCCAGGGATCGCCAGAAGAAGTGCTCGACCGCTGGCCCATGGTCTTTAACATCGTGAAGCTGTGGTCTCCAGTAAGAAGCAGTCGATTCGGGAACTCCAAGCCACGGAGTGTGTTGTGATCCATCCCGACGTCGGAGATTCGATCATCCCGACAAGAGGGCTTATACATTGGGCCCCCCGTAGCAGCGACTTGCGGAGGATTCAAGGCCCTGACCACGGGCGACGAAAAGGAGGAAGATTGACTGAATTTTATCGACTTCCATCACGGTGAGGAATGTTGATTCCAATGTGATGGATGTTTATGTTAAACTCTATCGTGTATTGTGCTCTTTTTACTTGTATGGCTCCATGGTAACTCAAATATCACTCGACCGTAATTGGTGCATGTGACTATAAATGTGACCTTGAACTTGAATTGAAATCAGCATTGAATCAATGATCCAACATCAATTTTGTTGCAATCCATTTGCTCGATAAAAACCATTAAACATTTAATTGAGTACAAAGGGAGTTGGATGACCCGGGAAAAATAATTTTACATCTGTGAAATCTCAAACTCAGAGCAACATTGCACATTTCATGGTTTCAAAAGCAATACAAATGTTTAATTTAATTTCAATTTTGTGAGATTCCAATTTAAAAAATACTGAATCCTCTGCGTGCTGCGTGAGTGTGAACGTGAGTATGAACGTGAGTGTGAATGTGAGTGTGTGAGTGTGAGTATGAGTGTGAGTGTGTGTGTGTGTGTGTCTGCGTGTGTGTGTGTGTGTGTGGCCCAATCTGTCTTTTACTTTTTGTGATGTTTAAAAATGTAAAATAAACATGATGCTTTTTATAGATACAAAATCCTAGAGTAACTCGACAGCTCAGGCTTCATCTCTGGAGAAAAGAAATAGGTGACATTTTGGGTCAAGACCCTTCGTCATACTGGTGCGATTTCGGGTCGAGAACCTTTTTCAGACTTATAGCGTTTCTCCAGAGATGCTGCCTGATCCGTTGAGTTACTCCAGCATTTTGAGTATCTTCAGTGTATACCAGCATCTGCAGTTCCTACCTACATATGGTGCTTTTTATGCTATTGCTCATGCAAACCCTTCACTTTGAATGTCTTTTCAGTTTGATGGCATCCAAATGCTTGGCTGCAACAGATCTCCTATTGAATGTAAAACAATAAACGCTCGAGGAACTCAGCCAGTGAAGCAGCAGCTGTGGAAATGGAAATAAGTTATCATTTCAGGAAGAATCCCTGGCTTGTAATGTTAACTGGGTTTCCTTCCACAGATGCTGCTTGACTGACTGATCTTCCAGCATTTTCTGTTTTCAGATTCCAGCATCTTCCTCTTATCCCTTACTGGCAGAGAATTTCTTCTCCCCCATTAAAAGAAACCAATTGCAAAATAAAGGACAAATGGGGAAATCTATGGAGAACAAGTAAAACTGAAAATAAAAGTTACAAAGTAGAAAGTCAACAAAATGAAGGCAGTGGTTACTTAAAGGATCGCTGACGTTGCAATCTGGGGCAGAATCCTCCAGTGCGATGTTTTAAAATTCAAGGCAGTAGCTTTCTCAATTAAATTTGAGATGGTTTCATTTAATTTTCAAGTGCAACATCAAGTATTAAGCCTATGTAACTGACCAAATAATACAGGCCAATAAATTCAGCCTTGTGTAGTGTCAACAATAACGGCGATTGAAAATGTTCTGTAGTTATCAAACATGATGGAGATCTCTACTGTTCAGGAAGGGTGGTTTAATTCATTCAAAGAAACAAGGAACTGCCAATGTGTTTTCCAAAAAAAAACCCCACAAAGTGCTGGGGTACTTCTACCAACGAATAGATGACGTTTCTTCATTGGTTCCAATTAGAAAAAGTACGTTTTGAACATCAGAACGTAAGGAATAGAAGGAGCCGGGAAATCTGCCCTTTGGACCTGTTGTGGTAGATGATAATTTCATGATTGTACCAACTTCAATCTGATGCCAGGATTCTCTACACAATAGTGCTGGTAGGATGTTACTTGCACAGCGGGTGGTCAGTGCCTGGAATATGCTGAAATGGGTGGTGATTGAAGCAGATACATTAGTGGCATTTTGAAGAATTTGAGATAGACATATGGATATATTCAGGGAATGGAGGGACATAGTTATGTGCAGGTAGATAAGTGATGGTCTTGGCATGATCTCAAGAGGACATAAATAGGGGACAATTCAGGTTAGCACCCTTGAAGAAGAGTCTTAAACCCCTGTCCCATGGTATGAGTTAATTCCAAGAGCTCTCCTGAGTTTGCCCTAATTCGAACTTGGAGATTTACGGTAATGGCCACTCGTCGGTACTCGGGGCTCTCGTGGACATTTTTCAACATGTTGAAAAATTTTCACGAGTCTTCCCGTGCTTACCTGCCGTTAGCGAGTCATCCCGAGTACCTGCCGTTCATGTCACGTGCGATAAGAGACGTCCCCGAGCTCCGACGTACCCGCTACGTTCATTCTCCGTGCTTACCACAAGTTTAATTTTTTTTTAAACTCGGGAGATCTCTTGGAATGAACTCATACCGTGGGATAGGGCTATTACTCAAAATGTTACATATATGTCCTCCAGCGATGCTGCCTGATCCAGCACTTCATGTTTATTTTTTAATCATTTCCACAATTACCTTTTCACAGAGGGTGATGAACCTCCGAAACTTTGGGGATGTTTAAAGAAAAAGTAGCTACATTTTTGGAAAAGACTATGGAATTGAGGGCTATGGGGTTCTAGCACAGAAGAGCCAGGGACAGATCAGACACGATAATGTTAAATGGCAGGGCAAGTTTGAGCAGCAAAGTGTCCTACTCCTGCTCCTATTTTCTTATGTTCTGACAAACATGATGCAGAATGTCTTATGATTATAAAGTCAGGCTAAGCAATCAACCATCCAAAGACGACAGTGTGGGTTGAATGTTATTTTTGTTACTTCAATCAACGTACGCAAATTTAATTACCAACCTTTCCAAATTGGGAACATGTTCTCCTTCTGATCAAAACTGTTCCTTCAATGACTTTCAACCAGTTTGCTGATGCACAAATCCAGTTTAAACAAAATCATGATCACAAGAAGTGTCGGTAGGAACTACAGATGCGGGTTTAAACCGAAGATAGACACAAATAGCTTGAGTAACTCAGTGGGACAGGCAGCATCTCTGGAGAGAAGGAATAGGTGATGCTTCGGGTCAAGACCCTTCTTCACCAGTTCCAATTAGAAAAAGTAAGTTTTGCACATCAGAATATAAGCAGCAGGAGGAGAGGGCAAATCATCCCGTCAAAGTTGTTCCGGTAGATGATCGTACCAACTTCAATCTGATGTCAGGATTCTCTACACACTAGTGTGGGTAGGATGTGATTTACACAGCAGGAGATCAGTGCCTGGAGCACGCTGCAATGGGTGTTGATTCAAGCAGATACATTACTGTGATTTTGAATAATTTTGGATATGGATATGCAGGGAACTGAGGGACATGGTTATGTGCAGGTAGATAATGCTGGTCTTGGCATCATGTCCGATACATACATTGTGGGCTGAAGAACGTTTTCTTGTGCTGTACTGTTCCATGTTCTATGTACGTTAACAATGGCATACAGTTTACAAAATCAGCTTGCAGTTCTGGCTACAATAGTTAACTCTTCGGGATCACATAAGAAAAAAACGATTCTGAAGGGATTTCTTTCTTCACCCAAACCTTATTGTGATCCTATGATTTTATCCCAACATACTTAAACTCAGCGAAACAATACCCTAATTTAAATATCTATTATTCCAGCGAATCTTGTTCAACTACTGTCTATAACCTACTCGCTTAGTATTCCAAGATTAAAGACACTACACTGATTTCAGTTCTGTAGATTCTGAGGTGCCCAATGAGGCAATGTGGGACACACGGAATCTACAATTGATGGGGCGAGGGATGTAGGTGAGGAGTACGGGACGTGTGTTCTCCATCCATTACTTTTTGCTTGGCTCTCAGATGCTCCCAATGAAAGGACTTGCGGTTTATCCAATCCATTTCTCAATTTTGAACAGTTGTGGGCAGGAACCTCCACTGGACATTGAAAATGCTGGATGTTCTCAAGAAGACTTTGAGGACGTCCTTGAAAGATTATTTCAATTCACCTGGCCATCCTTCCGCAACAAAGCTTGGAGTAAGGAACGGGCTTTGGATTAAGGAGTCCACCATCAAAATGAAAGACAGATACAAAATGCTGGAGTAACTCAGCGGGACAGGCAGCATCTCTGGAGTTACGCCAGCTTTTTGTGTCTATCTCAGCAACAGTTATTCTTTCAACAAATCTCAGTTATAATACTGATGGGTCATAGATAATACTTTACATCCATGGGACTTAAGAAATTCAATTCATATCATTTAATGGCAACTGACAGAGCAATTGAGGCCTTGGTTTGGCATCTAATCCAAAAGACGGTACTTCTGACAGTGCAGCCCTAAAATGTTAACCACCAGGACAGCACACTGGCACAGTTGGTAGATCTGAAGTAGGAGTCTCGACCTGAAATGTCACCTATTCCTTCTCTCCAGAGATGCTGCTAGTCCCATTGAGTTACTCCAGCATTTTGTGTCTACAGTATCTTTGGTTTAAACCAGCATCGGCTGTTCCTTCCCATACACCATCTAAATGATGCAGACTGCTCATTGGAGTGGATTGACTATAATGAGAACGTCAATATTGGGCATGTTGGCCTGGATGAATATGCTGACGTTGATTTGTTTATTTTGGCAGTGGTTTGTAAGGTTTAGTGAACACAATAAGAGATATTGCATCCATTGGTTCCACTTATCTACCCTATTGATTACATTCACAAAATCACTCTAAAAACATGTCGAGCTCAAAAAAAACTTTTATGAAAACAAGTTGATTCTCATGTTGTATTATCCTGTTACCAAGTGCTTAACAACAAATTCCAGCTTTTGTCGAACAGCTGAAGTCTCTGCAAATACTATTAAAAACTTGCAAATGCGTGTCATTTGGTCCACATGATTTATCAGCTTTTTGTTCTCATAATTACCTCAGTACTTTCTTCATATTAATTTTAATTTGTGTAAATTACTCACTATCAGAATGCCTTGAGTTCCCTAATAATTGTTCTACAACTCTTGTGCCTTCTGCGGGAAGACAGGCAAAACGCTTGTTTAGTGTTTTACCATTTATTTGTTCCCATTTCACCTTTCTTGTCTCTACTTCCCAGGTACACGCATTAGCATTTGCTATCCTTTTCATTTTTGCAGTATCTATTTTTTATATTTCCCGCTGTAAAGTAAATGGATGTATAGTTCATTGACTATAGTGAAGTAACAAAGAGAATGTGCAGAACAATACGTGGAAAGTGCTGAGAGCTCCAAATGAAGGATCCGCTTTCCAAGATCTTCTCAATACATCATGTCCCACAAAATTAAGAAAAAGAGTCAAACTAGCTGAACACAATGTACAATTACAAGTTTAGTCAATGTGCTGTGTCCTGATTTATTTTTGTAAATGTATCAGAATAATGTGTATTGATCCTGGATTCTCACCAGGTGTCGATGTAGCATCCATCTTTGGATATATTGACAAAGTCAAGAAGTGAACCTCTTCAGTTTTGTGGTGTGCCAACCTTTTTTCAACCATTGCAGGACTTTCTTTCGGAGCTTATGCAAACTCACGAGCTCCACCTCGGGTATCTTCTCCTGAGATCAAGTGATCAAGATGATTTTTTTTCAGAACCCCTTATGAGATAATCCCTGGAACTGCACATCTCTGCAACTCTGTAATATTCAATGTTTTACAGCCTGGCTTCTAGTCTGATCTGAACCCCTTTTCCTAATAGCCTGTACCATGAACTTCCTCTCATGAAAATCCTGAGTCTTCCGTGTATCAGCATTTCCTAAGCCTCATAGAAAAATGGTTGATAAGATATGATGCGATTTTTATCCCATTTGATTTGAAAACTGTTAAAACTGAAATGGCAAAAAGTGTAGATTTTTACATGATTAAAATCTCTTCATAAAATCCACATATTGAGAGATTAGTTCAAAGCAGTGAGCAAAGTGGTGGTGCATGATTTGACATGCCTTACCTCAATGACTTTTGGATGGCTGTCAACCAGCATCAGGGAGTCATGCATTTTTTTTGAAAAGCAGTCTATGTAGGTAGACAAAAAATGATCCGCACTTCCAGACCATTGTCTATGCTGCGCCAATTGGCATTGCTACAAGCTTCACGTCGCGCAAATATGCTGAGTGCTGTACAACCTCTTTCGTAATTCTTTGCATACAGCTGGTGCAGATTAGATTTGGGAAGAGCCCGGAACATTTGTGATCAAGAGGATTCATCTTTGCATCTAAACATCTGTCTAAATCAGTCCACAAACTCAATTCATACTCATAGGTTTGCTTTAATATTGAATTCATAAGAATCAATTTTTCTGTCTCCACTGCTGTTGCAAATAAACCATCCTCTATGGCCTTAAGAGTGAACAGTTCTTTTTACATCTGTTGTATCATCGCCCCCACCCTGACCCTCAACACTGGTGTCTCTCGTGGTTGTGTACTGAGACCCCCAACACCATTCCCTGTACGCCCATGTCTGTGTGAGCAACTCAATCTTACATTCGCTGATGATATCTGTGGCCAACCAGATCAATAACAATGAGATGGAGTACAAGAAAGAAATCGAGAACCTTGTGTCATAGTGTCACAACAGCAACCAAGATTCAGATTACCTTTATTGTCATTCAGACCTTTCGGTCTGAAAGAAATTTCGTGCCTGCAGTCATACATATATTAAAAGTAACAAAAACACACAAAAAACACAAATTTAACATCCACCACAGTGAGTTCACCAAACACCTCCTCACTGTGGTGGAAGGCAAAAGTCTTAGTCTTTGTCTCTTCCCTCCTTGTTCTCCCTCTGCGCTGAGACGATCCAGGCCTCCGATGTTGTGACCCCGCCGGGTGTGGTAAGTGAGTCAGTCCCGCGGCTGAATCCAGCTCCGCGAACGGGCCGATTCAAACTCCGCAGCCCAGGGTGGTCAAAGCAGCCGAAGCTGCCGCCCTCCAGTCCAGCGGGAGCTCCAGAAAACAGGTCACCAACCTGTGACCTGCAAGCTCCCGACGATGTCGTCCACTGGGCCCGCGGCCGGGCCTTGGAAGCTGCGCTGAAACACCAGAACACTGCGACAACTCCAAAGACAGGCCACAGCTCCAGGTCGGGCCGCTGCCGCTACCGGAACACAGCTCCAGGTCGGGCCGCTGCCGCTGCCGGAATGCCGCCACAGCTCCAAGTCGGGCCGCTGCTGCTGCCAGGTCAGGCCAGTCGAGCCACTGCCACTGCCGGAACTGCCGCTGCCAGAACTGCCGCTGCCGGAACTGCCGCTGCTGCGAACGCCGCCCGAGGCCGTCAGCTCCGCCATTAGGGCCTCAGTGCAGACGGAGACAGGGGATACGACAAGAAAAGGTCGTATCCCCCCGAAGGAAGAGACTAAAACCCTGTTTCTCCCACCCCCCCCCCCCCCACACTTACACAATCTAATAAACTAACTAAACTAAAACAGACATAAGCAAAAACAACAACAAAAAAGAAAAAACAGACTGACTGCAGGCACTTAGTGATGTACTTTTCATTAACGAACTCTGCAATTTTGCAGTTGCTACATTCTCCATTGGTGTAACTTTAATTTAGGCTTTGTTGTTCACAAGACTCAGTTTCAGTATTGTGCCAACTTCTCCTTTGTAGCCGTCTGTTATAAAATTATAACCTTTAGAGTCTCGTGATCATTGGAGGTTGAGGGATGATCATATGGAAGCTTACTTGTTTTCTTCATTTGGTTGTTTTTCATTGCTCTAACCTTAAGCAAACAGCAACAACCTTTTCAACCAATCTTGTCCTTAACACCAAACCCATTCACATGAAAGGGCACAACATGCTGGAGTAACTCAGCAGGTCAAGCAGCATGTATACTGATGTTTCAGGTCGGGACTCTTCTTCGGAGTCTGAAGAAGGGTCCTGAGCTAAAATGGCACCTATCCATGTTTTCCAGAGATGCTACGTGACCTGCTGAGTTACTCCAGCACTTTGTGTCCTTTTGTTTATTAACCAGCATCTACAGTTCCTTGTTTCTACTCATTCACATGACTGTGGCTTAACATGGGACATCTTGCTTTTGTTACTGCCACATGCTTTAGACAATATTAACACTGTTCATGATCTTTAGTGCTTTTGGAAACAATGTCCAATGACATGATACTTTCGCAAGCATACACAAATATTAAAACTTGTGTATTCAATAACTAAGATTGACCTTGATTATCATTTAAGCCAACATGTACATGTAACCACTTGATTGGTTTGCGAACTAATATTTGATGATTTGCATGCACTACCCCTTATTTTCCTCTGTGCTTGAAACTGAACTGAAGCCTCAATGTTTCAAACCTGTATGAAGTCACCGTGATTAATCGGAGGTTTCCAGCTCACCCTTTCACTCGACGTATTTGATGATGTTGTTACTGCAGGAACTTTCAATCTTCTTGTCGCTGGTGTAATGGATGAGCCCCTCTGGCTTTTGGTCTACGCTGAAACAGTACACCTTGTATTACTCAGTAAACAGGGAGAGCTCTAAAAAATGTCCAAAAGCAAAGCACATCTGAAGTTAGAAGTCCAAAAAATAAAACAGAAAACGCTGGAAATACTTAGCACGTCCAGAAACATCTACGCAGAAAGCAGAGAAATGCATTATCAATCTTTGCACTTGATGGCTCGCTGAGTGTTTCCAGCAGTTTTCAGTTTCATTTTAGCTCTAAAAGTTGTATTTCGTTTCCTGCAGTGATGCACTCATCAAAAGCATCGTGCAGCAACATCACACTTGTTATCAGATGCTGCTTCTTTACTCTCCTCAACTGGGCTTGAACTCTTTGTCGAATTCATGTTGCTGTTACTAATTCTAAATACTCTCCTAATTAACGGTCTTACTGTTGTGCATGACAAAACAATCAGTTTTAATTCCAACCTTGACAATTTTGATTAGCCTTGGACGCCTTGGATGAATCATGTAAAGTTGTTAATTTCACAAGTGTGGACCTCTTAAATTGAATATATAACTCCATCCTATGGTAATTATTTTTCACATAATGGCTTAGGTTTTTTTAATTAGGATAGCGTCCTAAGAATAGGGTCGAGTTATAATTGTGGAATTGAGAACTCTTCAGAATTTTGCCTAAAAAATGTAAAGTGATTTATTTGAATGTGAAACCAGGTTTTTGAAACATAAATAAAACAAACTACACATTTAGAAATTATGTGCTGACATTGAGAGATTATATGAAGTAAATAAACAATGGATAGATTGAAAATAACTAATACATGATTTACAACAAAATGTGTATTCATTTGAGGCACTTAAGGCAAATATGTTCCAAATGTGGTTAAAACAAAAAGATAAAGATAATTTGAAAAAGTCTTATAAGGCAAGGCAAGGCAAGTTTATTTATATAGCACCATTCATACAAGCTGCAATTCATAGTGCTTTACAAAAGAAACAAGAGAATAACATAGTTTAAAAACATTGCAGAACCACAATACAACACAGGACAACAAAATAGCCAATAAACCAATTGCATGAATAGTAAAACAAAATCACTAAAATATTAAGGCGATTTTAAAAGCACATAAAAAGGTTAAAACAAGAAGATTAAAATTACCCGCATGTAGGGTCATGAAAAAGCTACATCAAACAATAGTGTCTTTAGGCCTGTCTTAAATGTGGTTACAGACTGTGCACACCTCAGGTGTTCGGGGGCCTGTTCCACAGGTGTGGAGCATAGAAACTGAATGCTGCTTCAGCCCTTTTTGTTTTCACCCTGGGAACATGGAGTAAACCTGTCCCCGAAGACCTGAGGAGTCTAGGTGCCTCATAAACAACAAGAAGGTCAGAGATGTTTTTTGGACTCAGACCATTCAGAGCCTTGTATGCCAGTAGCAGAATTTTAAAATCTATCCTTTTACACACAGGGAGCCAGTGCAAAGATTTAAGGACAGGTGTAATGTGGTCCATTTTCTTGGTGTTGGTTAAGACTCTGGCAGCGGCATTCTGGATAAGCTGCAGTTGTTTAATTGATTTTTTACTGAGACCTGTAAAGATACTATTACAATATCTAACCTACTGAAGATATATGCATGAACAAGTTTTTCAGTGTCTTCTTTGGACAGAAATCCCTTGATTCTTGCAATGTTTTTTAGATGGTAGTAGGCAGATTTGGTAATGGTCTTTATATGGCTGTTAAAATTCAAATCCGAGTCTATAACTACACCAAGGTTTCTGGCTTTGTCTGTATAATGCTGCCAGAAACAGTTAAATTGGACCATGATCATTGAAATTGAAATGAGGCATTAGGGATGGTGTTGAAGAACTCAGGACACAGTGGCACTGTGCTAGAGTTGCTACCTAGAGCACCAGAAACCCGTGTTCGATCCTAGCCACAGGTGCGGTGTGTACAGAGTTTATACATTTTTCTCCGTGACCATATGAGTTTTCCCTGGGTGCACTGGTTTCCTCCCACACTCCAAAGATGTACAGGTTTGTAGGTTAATTGGCTTCGGTAAAACTTGTAAATTGGCTCTAGGATAGGGAAAGTGTACGAGGATGACTGGTTGGCATGGACTCAGTGGGCCGAACGTCCTGATTCTACACTGTATCTCCAAACTAACCTAAACTAAACATATGGAGTGCACAAAAGCCTTGTGTATGTGGCTGAAACAGTGCACTGCCTCAAAAAACTCACACTTTCACCTTTTCCAGCTCCTCGTCTGAAAGAGTTTGTGGTTCCCAATTACCAGCACGGTACTAAAAATAAAAAGATTAGTAAAAGTTAATGTGCATCTCGTACAGACTGAGGCAGGAAATATCACACTGGGCCATAAGGAAGCAGCAGAGAAATTAAATAAATATCGCGTGTCTGAGTTCACAAAAGAAAATTCCTTGGATATATGCAGAAAAGCATGTCTAGATTGAATGAGGAACTTAACTAGATAAACAAAATTGAAAAAGTGTTGGAGAAACTAATGGAACTGGAAGCCGATAAACCAGCATCATCTGATGTCCTCAATGAATGGCTTAGAAAAGACTGGTGATGGAGGTGGTGGATCCACCGATTAACCTATTCCAAAATTCCATTGACTTGATTGCACTATAGTGATGATTCACACCCCAAGACTACCAACACTCCTCTGCTGCCTTCGTAAGGGCTCTCAGCATTTAGACATCTTGCACAATTAAACTGTGACATTAAAATTAAATTTAAAATAGGATTATGTCCCTGGAAAAATGTTCCATTAATCAAAATCTTTATAAATCGAATAAAGTGAGGAAATGCAATATAGATATTTCAAACAGTTTTATATCTATAGAGTAACCCACTATTGTTAAAATGAAAAATAGATTTTTAAATCAAAAATACAAGAGTAAATGGCATTGCAGTGAAAATTCTATGAATAAAATGCTCACATCAAAGATTCGGTACATATGTTAGCTTGCTATAAAAGATGCGCTAATTCAAAGCCATTCGAATGGTGAAAGGCTTGGATAGAGTGGATTTGGAGAGGATGTTTCCACTAGTGGGAGAGTCAAGGACTAGAGGTCATACCCCCAGAATTAAAAGATGTTCCTTCAGGAAGGAGATGAGAAGGAATTTCATTAGCTAGAGGGTGGTGAATCTGTGGGATTATTTGCCTAAGAAGGCCGTGGAGGCCAAGACAATTGATATTTATAAGGCAGAGATGGATAGACTTTTGAATAGTACGAGTGTCAGGGGTTATAGTTAGAAGGCAGGAGAATGGAGTTAGGATGGAGAGACAGATCGCCCATGATTGAATGTCAGAGTAGACTTGATGGGCCAAATGGCCTAATTCTGCTCCTATCACATGACCTTTGGACCTTATGACACATTTAATGTACCTTTCCAGACACTTCTGGTTACTCTTCCTTTCTGTCACTACCTCATTTATTGTTTTCTGAGCTTTCTCCTCATGTTTACAATCTTTTTAATATCCCCCTGCCCCCCGCACCATCCCCCTCCACCTCCAACATCTTGCACCTTGGTAACTTAGTCTGGTTTTCAGTGTCATACAATCATTTGCGCTCCAGAAGAAATTTGATCATCAACAACCCCTGTTTTATACTGCACCAGTAGCTCAAGCAACATGAGTGACAATCTCTATCATAAAATGGGAAGATATGTGCTCGGGAAAATGAGCTAAGACCTACCAATTGTCAATGTATGTTGAGCCTTTATATCCAGCTTAGAAAGAAGTCTTTTTTTCATCATCCTGAGCTAGATTCAAATGAAAGCTGCAAAGCTGACAGGATAAAGTCCTAACTCTTTGTACGATTCAATCTCTTTAAGTATTTACTTAGGAAAATAGACAAAAATATTTGGAATTTATCTAGGACCTTATTACATTAGAATCCCCAATACAAAGGATTACTTTCTTAGTCATTTAATTGTGCTATGCAGCTAAATCCAGCAGCTAGATAATGCGCAGAATGATCCACCAAATTTATGATTGACCGAAAATCTATTTTTTGTTGCCGTTTTCTAAGGATGGAAAATCAGCTGTGACATCCGGTGAACTTGTTGCGCTTTTAAACAGAACCACGGGATTGTTTATGCCTCATGGTATAAAATGACAAGAGACTTGTTTCAAAAGACAGCACCTCGAGCAATGCAGCGATCACTTTGTACAGACAGAAGTAAAACACAGGATTGCTTCCCTTCATTCTGGGTTGCAGCACAGCTGGCAAGACTGACGTTTATCGGCCATTGCTCCTCAGGAAGGAGATGGCGATCTTTTTTACTTAACCTCTGCCATTCAGTGCAATTAGCTAGGAAGTTCCAGGAATTGGACTCAAAGAAGATTATAGGCTCAGGAATTGGACTGATGTTTGAACTGAAAACCTTCAAACTCAGAAGTAATGAGATAAATACAAAAAGCTGGAGTAACTCAGCGGGACAGTCAGTGGAATGGGTGACTTTACGAGTCGAGACCCTTCTTCAAACTCCTCCCTTGACTCTGTCCAGGGACCCCAACAGTCCTTTCAGGTTAGGCAGAGGTTCACTTGCACCTCCTCCAACCTCATCGACTGTATCCGTTGTTCAAGGTGTGGACTCTTATACATCAGTGAGATCAAACGCAGACTGGTCGATTGTTTCGCAGAACACCTTTGCTCAGCCCGCCTGAATCTACCGATCTCCCGGCTGCTAGACACTTTATTTCTCCTTCCCATTCCTACACCATTCAGATGTAATGAGACTCATAGAAACATTGACACAGAGGAAAGCAAATGATACAATTTGGCTGTGAGCGGATTTTTTTTGTTCGCAAATCTGCTTTAAATCAACACTTGGAGAATAGATTGTCTCATTTAATTAACAGGAATAAAATTGGCAATCAGTATAAATTAAAAGATAAAACCCCAGGCTGGTAACATCCCAGAAGATACTTATCTAGGTTTTGCAGATGAGGTTTTGCCAATACAAGCAAATTACACTCAAAAGTATGAACAATGAAACTTCCTCCCAATAGATCTATCGCTTTCACTTTATTTTTATTCCTATCTCTGCTCAATGCAACTGATAGTTTGCAAGGAAAGGACCTGTGTGGAATATTTGATTCTAACCAAGGCGATTGAATTAAACTGATGTTAGCTCCATTAAAGTCATTCATCTGATAATCTCAAATCTTCTTCTCAAAACTGCATATGGAACTAATCATTAGTTATATTGGTTAAGAAGGAACTGCAGATGCTGGAAAATCGAAGGTAGACAAAAATGCTGGAGAATCTCAGCGGGTGAGGCAGCATCTATGGAGCAAAGGAAATAGGCAACGCTGAAGAAGGGTTTCGACCCGAAACGTTACCTATTTCCTTCGCTCCATAGATGCTGCCTCACCTACTGAGTTTCTCCAGCATTTTTGTCTATTAGTTAAATTGGTGTACATTAGGTAATTACTAAGTTCATTCCAAAAGGTTTAAATTGTTGCTGCTAGTTTTATTTTCCCTAAAACAACCAGCACAATGTGAAGGATCTCCTCAAAGGACAAACAAGCATAATTAGTGTAAACCTGCACCAATTATTAAGTTGATCGCACTGAATGTGGGCTTTGAGACCTGAAGGTTTGTCTGACCTTCTCCTGCTTTGTCTCTCAGTTTTTATGTCCCTTTGGTGGTTATTGAGTGAACTGAGCCAGGAACAGTGGGACATGAAGGAAGTTCCATCAGTCTTCGTTAGGGGGAGAGAATGCTGCCAGAGTAGGAGTTGCAGCGATTGTGCCAAGATAAAATGAGATAAACAGAGGGTACTTTAAAAGTTTAGGAAAGAAGAAGGGTCTCGACCTGAAACACTACCCATTCCTTATCTCCAGACATGCTGCATGAGTTACTCTAGTAATTTATGTCTATCTTCGTACTTTAAAAGTTTGCAGGTCTCAAATCAGAACAGCAAATGCTCTGGAATAGAGATACTGATGGAATCATGAGTATAAAAGCTGTTTGTCTCTGGCGATAATTTTCCAACCACCTTGATGCCAAAGGACTGAAAAATCACTAACATTATTCGAAGGTTCGTCACTTCATATCATTTAATTCATTGCCACTTTGTTGTTATTAGTGCCTCAAAGTTTGCTCGTTTCAAAGGTTTGAAAGATCTTTTATTGTCACGTTTATCAATTAAGATTGATACTAAAAAAAAGCAATAAGACACACAACTGCAGAAAAGTTAACATAAACATCCACCACAATCCTCACTGTGATGGAAGGCAACTAAGTCCAATCTACTTTCCTCTTTATTCTCCCGTGGTCAGGGCAGTCAAACCATGCGTCGGGGCAATCGAATCTCCTGCAGCCAGCGGTCGAAGCCCCCGTCGGGGCGATCAAACCTCCTGCGTCGGGGCGATCGAAGCTCCCGCGTCGGGGCAGTCGAAACTCCCAAAGTCGGTCTCCAGCAAAGGCCGCCAACTCCTCAATGTTAGGCCACAGTACGGATGGAGATATGATATGGAAAAAAATCACATCTCCGTCAAGGTAAGAGATTTAAAAACGTTTCCCTCAACCCCTCACATAAAACAAGCTAAAGAATGCTAAAAACCATACATTTAACACATACTATTAAAACAACAAAGAAGGAAGGGACAGACTGTTGGTTTAGGTTGAGGGTTAGGTTTATTATTGTCACATGAACTGAGGTACAGTAAAAAGCTTTGTTTTGCATTCTATCTACAACAGATCAGAAATGTAATTTACTTTAGTTTAAATATATACCGTATATAAATACAATCAAGTCAAACTCAAGTGCAAACTCAGAGCAAACGTATTGAATGGTACTTTGTTTATCGCATGTAATGAGGTACAGAGGAATTCATTTTCACAAGATATAGAGTGCAGAATATAGTTCTCAGCGTTGTTGTGTATCAGTACCATAGACCAAGACCAATATCCACAAAGGGATAGAGATGAATCGATCAGTACCCTTGCTCATAGAAGGTGCATTCAGGAGCCTGATAACAGAGGGGAAGAAGTTGTTCCTGAGTCTGCTGGTGCACATTCATGCGTCTATACCTCCTAACGAACGGGAGCAGAGCGAGAAAGGAATGATGGGGCTGGGCAAATATTTGATTATTTTGGCTGCTTTTCCAAGGCAACATGAAGTTTGGATTGGGCCAATGGTGGGAAGTCTAGTCTGTGTGATGGAATGGGCTACATCTACAACTCTGCAATCACTTGCGGTCTTGGGTAGAGCTTTTCCCAAATCAAGCTGTGTTGCAATCCAACTGTATGCTTTCTAGGGTGCATTTGTAGAAGTTTGTAAGTCACTGGCGACATGGCAAATTTTCTCAGTCTCCTCAGGAAGTAGAGGCATTGTTGTACCTTCCTGGTTGTCACATCAATGTGGTTGGTCCATGATAGAGCTTTGGAAATATTAATGCCAAGGAAATTGGCGCTCTCAACTATTTCCACTTCTGCACCTTTGCTGCTGGTTGGGGCATATGCTCCACCCTGCTTCCTGAAGTCAATAACCAGCATATTTCAGTAACTTCATCTTTCTGACTGAGGGAAATGTTATTGACCTGACATCACCTCACTGAAATCTCCATCTCCTTCCTATTCTCCATCTCATCATTGCTCATGATTCAGCCCACATTGCCCACCTCACAAGGGGTCACTGGGCTCGTGTTCAGGCATTGTTCTGAGTTCCAAGCTTTCCTTGGTAGCTCCAGATTGAAACCCCACGGGATCTGTTTAACATTATGTTTCTTCATGGTTTTTTGGAACAAAACTATCCGTTAAAACTATCCAAAACTAAGCAAGTACTATCCATTCAGTTTTAAAAGGTGGAGTCAGAAACATTTAAGAAATACAGCCAAATTGATCTTAATATTGGTGATAGAGAAGCTAACAAAAAAAGGTTCAAAAGGTTCTTTATTAGTCACATACACCAATTGGTGTAGTGAAATGCGTAGAAGCTATAAGAAGAATAAAAACCTGGAAGAATAAAAAACAGGGCAAGATTATTTGGAAGGGAATGGTTTACATTAAAGCCAAATGGTCAGTTAATTTGAGTTGATGAAGTAATGGAGATGGTTGGTAGAATGATCTTGTTTTATTACATTTTTGGACTTTTCCGAATTTTGCAAAGTAGTACAGAACGGTTTATTCACAAGATTATACCATATATAACGGGAGAAAGGAACTGTGGTACAATAGTAAAATAATATAAGGAGAAGAAGTAAGAGTGAGCAGCTGTTTCTCCAGGCTGAAGGGTACACTGATATATTCCAGCAGTTAATATTGGACCATTTCTCTCCATATACATTTGTGATTCCTCTGGGATGTACAAAGCAAAAAAACCCAGTTGTAAATGATACAGAACTTAAAATTATTCCAAACATTGAGGGAGGTAAGATTATACTTCAGAAGGACATGGACACGCCAATGAAATCAAGGGTACATAGGTTCATACACCACAGAAACAGGCCCTTCAGCTCATCGAGTCCATGACAAACACTGAAACTAATGCTATCTAATACTGTTATTATTTTCCACACCTTACCATAAACTGCCCCCAGGATTCCACCACTCACCTGCACACTAAGGGCATCTTACAGTGGCCAATTGCCTACCATTCACATCACTTCGTCATGTGGGGAGAATCTAAAGAACCATGTGCAAAATCCACACAGTCACAGGTAAAATGTATAAGCTCCACACATTCAGATCCGGGGGTCGGGACTGAACCCAGGTCACTGGAGCTGTGAGGTAGCAGCTCTACCAGCGCTGCCAACAAGTGGGACAGTGGAAATTCATTGCAGAAAAGTATGAAATTATGGATTTTGATAGGAAGAATGTAGAGGTACTGTTGATTCCGGATCTAATACTCTCTCCTTAGTCTGGTTCAGTAAACCACTGAGTCGAACACTGGAGTCCAGACCCTTCTTTATTCGAATACAGCACCGCGGGGCCAGCCTCGGATCCACTCACTTGAGCCTTCACCAGCCTCGCATAAACAGAACAGAAGGAAAGACAACCAACACGCCTTAACGAATTACCCACCCTTTTATACCGCTATACAGTAGCGGGAAAACTAACGCCGCAAAGGTACAGGGGGAGGCAACTCCGCGAAACCAATCACTGCACCTCTTCGGTACACAGAATACAAAGTAAATACATATTAGGTGAGGTAACCCCTCTTAGACCAATTACAAATGCCGGCGGGAAGTTACCGAAACATAATAGAAACATAAAGTTTCCACAACTAATCACAAACATGCATTCAGCGCCAGTAAACTGAAACATAACAGAAACCATTTTGGGATGCCAGACTTGGTGGCGACAGGTGGGTCACATGGGCAGAAGCTCCCCGGGGATTCTTCAGAGGTCTTCAGAGGTCCAGACTTACTGGAGCCAACTAGGTCACATGGGTCTCCAGTACGTTGCAATGTATCGTCACTATCAGTGAAGCCCAGTTTCTCACAGATGCCTGCCTTTTCCAAAGTACCCAAACCCCGGAATATTAACAGTACTATGAATTAAAAAATACAGGGTGTAGAAAAAAAACTGTGTGTATGATCCAACTTTTGGAAATAACAGGACTGTGCTGTAAAATGACATATAACTACAGGGCGGTACGGTGACTCAGGGGCAGAGTTGCTGCCTTACAGTGCCAGAGCTTTGGGGCCCGGGTTCGATCCTGACGATGGGTGCTTGTCTATAAGGAGTTTGTACGTTCTCCCCATGACCTGCATGGGTTTTCTTTGAGATCTTCGGTTTCCTCCCACACTCCAAAGATGTACAGGATTGTAGATTAATTGGATTGGTATAAATGTAAATTGTCCTTAGTGTGTGTAGAAAGTGTTAATATGCGGGGATCGCTGGTCCTTTTGGACTCGTTGGGACGAAGGGCCTGTTTCCGCACTGCACCTCTAAACTAAACTAAAAAGGTTAGATTTATAAATGAATAGAGCGTCAAGAAAGTCATGCTGGTCCTTTACAAAAAATAGTCCCCAGATAGAGCATTGTATTCAAAACAGGGCAATACACTTTAGGAAAGCTGTCAAAGCCTTGAAATCCATCTGGAATGGTATCAGGGATAAAGTGTTTGGGGACCTGCGATTGTTTTATCTTCAGCAGAGAAGGTTAAGAAGAATTTCCTGGCATGGGTAGATTTGATGGCGTGAATGAGTTCTATTGCAGAGTGCAAGCAAGCAGCTGTCAGGTTTAAAATGATGGGAAAAATAATTAGAGGTAACATGGGGAGACTTATTTACACTGGGCTGGTATTTTCGAGTTTGTTCTAAAAGAAACAGCAGCATTGGAAAGATATTTATTTTTACCTGTTTAAACAAAAACGGCTGCAAGGGTATGGATAAGGAGGAAACGGGATAAAGTCCGGATTTGATGATTCCCATTTCCCCATTCCCTGTTCTGTTATTCAATTATCTAATCCACAATTAAATTCTACATGTGTGTGTGTGTCAATGGCTGCGTAACGTTTGCACATGAGAAGTCAATGATTGGGATTATCATCAATTGTCAAGAGCAACAAGCCAGAATCAATCTGTCACCAAGTGGGGTCAACTGTCAGGATCGATTAAGAAACGGAGCGGCAGGCCCGGCAAAGACAGTTTTTGCCGATAACTGCCACATATTCACCATTAATGACCCTGCTGTTTCCACGGTGACAGCGCCAGGTCTAATGGTGAATCAAACGCCGGAAAGCATCAACTGCCTCAACAAGCAAGAGGACAAAGCCAGGTGTTTCACTGTCGGCTTCTGCCCACACATGTACAGATAGGCACGAATCCCTTAATTATACATAATGAGCTTTCTTTAAGTAGTGCCAACAGAAATGGGAAGAGAAAAAAAAAGTTTAATGCGATGCAACACGAAAGTCCATGGTATTAAAATGCTGGCTTTGCACTAATTGTGCATTGAATGGGAATCAACATTCCTCGTTTCATTCGACCACTTGCAGAGATGAACATGCTTGCTCTGAAGTAGCATCAAATTCAGATTCAGGTTCCGATTAGTTTATACTCACACAAACCACGGTGGAATGAAATTCCTTGTTCACATGAAGCACACAGTGTGAACAAAATACATACACTAATGATAAATACAATCAATACAATGGATGCAAACTAACAGATTGGTGCAAGATAGAGTGCTATCTGAAGTAGGGCAAAAATATTAAATATGTGACGATATGGATACCTATGAACTTGAAGCTGTCGACTATCGCTGCGGCAGCTCCATTGATGAGGATGGGGTTGTGTTCATCCCCTCGCTTCCTTGGATTAATAAACTAAAGCGTACTGACGTTAAGGGCTTTGTTGTTATCCTGACTCCATGGTACACGATTCCCAATCTATTTCCTGTGCTTCATCTCCTTGTTGCAGGTCCATGGACAACAGTGGTGTCGTTGGAGAACTTCAGAATGACGTTGGCATGGTGCTTGGCCATACAGTCATGGGTATACAGGGAGCAAAACAAAGGACTGAGGCACACAGCCCTGAGGGCAGCAGTGTTGACAGTCAGGGTAGAGGAAATATTATGACTAATTCTGACTGACTGAGCTCTGCAGGTCAGGAACCCCGAAGCCAGGTTCAGATGGAGGCCCCAAGAACAAGGTACAGAAGCTTATGGATGAGTCTTTTTGGTATTAAGGCTGTAATATACGACACCAGGCACAGATTTCAGCTAGTTCTGAAGCACAGGCCTCCATCAGTAGACAGGTATGTTGGGACAGGGATACCAAACATCACCCATTCCTTCTCTCCAGAGATGCAGCCAGTCCTGCTGAGTAACCCCAGCATTTTGTGTTGATCTTCAGCGTAAACCAGCATCTGCAGTTCCTTCCGACAAAATAAAATGGGTGTTAGGTGTAGGAACTGCGTAAAAATAGGCAGTCATCAGTTGGTGTACTCGGAGAGCCAAAGGGCTTATTTCCATTTTGTTTCAGGAGGTTTACAAGAATGATCCCAGGAATGAATAGGTTAACATATGATGAGAATTTGACGGCACGGAGCCTGTACTCGTTAGAGTTTAGAAGAATGAGAGGGAGCTCAGAATTAAAGGACGTTCTTTTCGGAAGGAGATGAGGAGGAATTTCTTTAGTCAGAGGGTGGTGAATCTGTGGAATTATTTGCCACAGAATGCTGTGGGGGCTGTCAGTGGATATATTTAAGGCAGAGATAGATAGATTCTTGATGTATGGATGTCAGATGTTAAGGAGAGAAGGCAGAAGAATGGGGTTAGGAGGGAGGGATAGTTCAGCCATGACAGAATGTCGGAGTAGACGATGGGCCGAATGGCCTAATTCTGCTCCTATCACATGATCTTATGACCTTATTTCCCAATGATGAATCTCTCCTGGATTGGAAAGGGAGTGTGCTCATGATGTCCTAAATAAGGAGAGTCTCTGGAGCTGTCTGGTTGATGTTTCCAATAGATTCAAGACCCCAGGCTGAGTGGCCAGGACTCAGTGTATCAGCTTCCCAGACATGTGGAGGCATTCCTTTCTCCTGCTTTGTACATTTGGAAGCAAGTGACAGAAGCGGGCCCCTTGGCCCAACTTGTCCTTGCCAACCATAATGCCTCACCTAAGCTAGTCCCATTTGTCCATATCTTTCTCAACCTTTCCTATACACATACCCATCCAGGTGTATGTTTTAAATGTTGTTGTCATCTCCCTCAATTTCCTCCTCTGGCAGCTCATTCCATTTGTCCACCACTTGCTGAATGAAAAAGTTGCCCCTCAAGTTTGTATTAAATCGGGATGTGCACTGATGTAACTTACGGTACCTCTAATAAATAAAGATATATTTTTTTAAAAAGTGTGTATTAAATCTTATTCTTCTCACCTTAAAAATAAGACCCCTTGTTTTTGATTCCTTACCATGGGTAAAAGACTGTGCATTCATGCTAACTATTCCCCCTCTTGATATGATACAGCTCTCTAAAAGCACTGCTCAGCCTCCTGCACTCCAAGGAATGAAGTTCTAGCCTGACCAACCTCTCCCTATAGATCTACCTCTCAAGTCCTGGCAACATCCTCATAAATTCTCATCACGCCTTCCTGCTTAATTACATCATTCCTCTAGCAGGGTGACCAAAACTGAACACCAATGTCTTGTACAACTGTAATATAACACCCTTTACTCAATACCCTGACTGATTAAGGCAATTTATCAAAGCCTTCTTGACTACCCTATCTACCTGTGACCCCGCTTTCTGGGATCTATGTACCTGTACTACTCGATCCCTCTAATCTACAACACTCCCCAGGCCTCTATCACGACTCCTTGTCTAAATTGATATTACAGCATGGTGGACCATGTGTGAGCAAATCAGAAGCAACCATGGTAACATCAGCCAAATGTATTTAAAAGAGCAAATATAAATATAATTTTAAAATATTTGGGCAAATATTCCTTCATGCTGCAGTAGGATAGGTATTTAACAGAATGGATAGCTTTCAGCATCAGCCTGTAACTCAATGGAAACTGTCTCATCTCCTAGACTGAAAATTATATGTTCAGATTGTACTGCAGGGGATTGAACAAGAACTCTGAGCACACCCTGCAGTGTCGCTCTGAGGAAGCTCAGCCTTGTTAGAAGGGCAGTTGTTCAACTCAGACATTGAACCAAGTTAGGATTAGCACTTCCAAATTTTTTATACTACTTCTGGGCAGTACAGATTAAGAATATGAATTTTTGGTGGGTAAATACGGACCTGGAACCAACGTGGCTAAAGATAGAAAAGGAAGATTGTTTGCCTTTCAACGTAGATTCAATTATTTTTGCCCCAAAGGAAGTTCAAAAAAAAACTTATAGGGACAATCCAATCATTTATAATAATAGACGTATTTGGAAACAAATAGTCAAGACTTTACATTTAGACAACCTTTCATTTAGATTACCAATTATGAATAATCCATTATTTAAGCCCTCCACATTGGATGGAGGGTTCAGACATTGGGATAATTTAGGAATTACAAGGGTAGAGCACCTTTATAGAAATGGAAAATTTCTTTCATTTCAGGAATTACAAGATATCTACGGATTGTCTTCACAGCATTTGTTTAGGTATTTCCAAATTAGAGATTATATTAAATCTAATACACAGGATTTTAAAAATAAGGAACCAGGATTATTAGATGAATCGTTTAACTGGCATCCAACCACAGAAAAATTAATAGCTTATATATATAACATCATTATGGATAAGGAGAATCCAATAACTGAAACATATCGTCAAGCATGGGAAAATGAAATTGGATCACCTATAACCAAAGAAAATTGGGAAGAAAGTCTACAACGAATACACCGGTGCTCGTTAAATGCTAGACATATATTAATACAATTTAAAGTATTATATAGATTACATTATTCAAAAGCCAAATTAAATAGTATATTTCCTAATCTCTCCTCTATTTGTGATAAATGTAAGAATTTAGAAGCAAATTTAACACACAGTTTTGTTACATGTCCTAAATTGAATTATTATTGGACAGAAATTTTTAAAGTAATTTCTGAAGTTCTTAAGGTTAAATTAGAACCCGACCCAAAGCTAATAATACTGGGAATTCCAGAGGCTAATTTGATATTTACACTAGACCAAAGAAATTTCCTTGATTATTGTTTGATATTAGGGAAAAAAATAATATTGAAATTTTGGAAGGGAACATTATCCCCAACAATTAAAATGTGGGCATCAGAGATGTTGGAGACGTTGCAGTTGGAAAGAATCAGATTTGTCCTTTTGGACGAGTATAATTCTTTTCAACAGATATGGTCTCCATATATACAGTATTTAGAGAAGTAGCTGTTCTTGGCATCACGGCTCGACTGACACCCTGCGGGATTTGATGAAAATAATGTATTGGTATACCAGGATATATGCATGTCTTTACTGATATTATTATTTGTAGTTGTTTCATTTATAATATATTGTGTGGCTTTTAATTGATATATATACATAATATGTCTTTTTTCTTTTTCTTCATTTTTTCTTTTTCTTTTATACCAAATAATTATTAAGGAATTATAATTTTATTGATTAATAATGGTATTTCTCTTTACCCACTTTTATTTTCAAAAAAAAAAATAAGATAATAATCATTAGAGTACAAATATTGATTTAAGTGGATGTTTATAACTCAGTTTTAAACATTGAGAATTGTTTATTGCTAATAAAAAAATTATTCAAAAAAAAGACATTGAACCAAGTTTTCCACTGGCTCTATCATTTCAAAGGGTCCACAGAACTATTTCAATGAAGTGCAACGGGATCTTCCCAGGGTCCAAATAATCACCATCATTCAGCAAACACCACCGAAGCAAATTGGCCATTGTCAGATTTTGATTGTGGAGGCTTTAAATTAAATGCAAAATTAATTCTGTTCTTTCTCCTTTGTAAATGAAACCACACTTATGAAGTACATGATTTGCCAAAATGACCATTGCTACCTCCCAAGGTCAAGAAAAGTAAAAATGTTTTCCTTTAACTTCTTTCAAAATAACTGTGCCATAAAGTTGCAGTTAAACTAATAGGAAGTCTTGCATTTTTATGGTGCCTTTACCTTCCTGAATTTGAAGTGTAATCATTGTTGTAATGTGGCAAACAGGTCTCCTAATTTGTATTCAGTGAGCTCCTGTAAATACTAATATGGTGGTGATTAAATTTAGTTTTGCAAAAATGTTGAATAAGGAATGAATATTGACCTGGAGTAACATTCCTGTTCATTTTCAAAATAGTGAGATGGGAATTTTTTTAGGCCCCGGGAGAGGTGATAGAAACATAGAAATGTAGAAAATATGTGCAGGAGTAGGCCATTCGAGCCAACACCGCCATTCAATATGATCATAGCTGATCATCCAATATCAGTACCCCGTTCCTTTGTTCTCCCTAAGCCGATTATGTTAGCCCTAAGAGCTATATCTAACTCTCTCTTGAAAACATCCAGTGAATTGGTCTCCACTGCCTTCTGTGACAGAAAATAGTGAGATTAAACGAGAATTTTTTATGAGGAGTTACGTTGAGGGATTACATGAAGAAGGCCGTCCCCACGCATGCGCGTCAATCTTCAAAGCAGTGGTGTGAAATCACAGAAAAGTTGTTGAACTAAAATAGTAAGACAATAGTTGACTAGAACTTACAGAAAGATCGTTACGTTGCGAGGGTAGGGAGGGCACGTATTCCCTCAACGTAACTCCTCATAAAATAATGATCAAACTTCAAACTGGTAAGTTCTCATTTAATCTTACTATTTTACTTCGGAGTCACGTGAGTGACTACTTGAAGATTTTGAAGGTCTGTGATTTCATGCCCAGGAAATTAATGCATTCAAAACATGACATTGTTAACAACACTAATGCTTTCATAACAAGAAAGAAAATAAACAGTGAACCCTCTCACCCAGGGGGAAACTGTGAAACAATTTCAGCAGAATCAGAATAAGCAAAAATCCCCGGTCTGGCGATAGGCTTATTATAAAACCTCTGGTAAGTCCTCTCATTCGACCATCCCGCAGCCGCTAGAATGTCGGCAAGAGGGACGTCCATATCCCTTGCTGCTGATGTCGATGCAGCCCTGGTAGAATAAGGTTTAAAAATGTCAGTGTCCACTCCTGCACACGCCAGAACCTGTTTAATCCATCTAGAGATGGTCTGCACCTTAATCTTTTTGTGAGGTTTGGTGTAGCTGACAAAGAAGGAGAGTTCCGAGCCTCTCAGGCTCTTAGTGACCTTTATGTATTGGATTATGTATGACACTACACATACTTGTGGATCTGAGGGGTATGTCATAAAACTCAATTTGAGCCCCTGTATCCCTGGCCTGCTCTGCTTGACGAGGTCATGAACGAAAAAGGTGATGTTATTACAGGAAGTACCCATACTGTCCAATCTGAGTTTTTGTAATGTCTGGACCCATTGTGCTGAGGTCAGTGCTATGAGCACGACTACTTTGAGTGTAAGATGTTGCAGGGACAGAGATGAAACTGGTGCCCACTGATGGAGCAGTGTGAGGACCATGCTCACACCCCGTATGTGTGTGTACCTAGGTCTAGGTGGAGTGGAGTTAAAAAATGCCCTTCATAAACTTGGTTATTAAAGGGTGAAACCCTACTGTGTGGTTCACTGACCCCAGCCGTAAATAATTTGACAAAGCACTCTGGGCACTGTTAATGGCACTGTAACTGAGCTTGTTATCATGAAAAAGTGATGAAAGAAATTCCAAAACGTCCATAATAGAAGCTGTGTCATATGAAATGTTAGAGCGGGAACAGTATATCTCCCACTTCGTTATGTGAGAGATGTACTGTTTCTGTGTGCTCTTCCTCCAGGCCGTAGTGATGACATCTATGGTATGCTCTGAAAGCCCGAGCCCCGGGAACGATCTCCTCAGAATCTGCAAACCAACAAATTTATACGGTCATGAAGAGGGTGGCTTTCCCCTGTCACTGGGTGTACCAGCAGATTTCTGCTCTTGGGCACTGCCATAAAAGGCTGTGTAATTAAGGCTAGAACCAGAGGGAACCAATGCTGAGTAGGGCACTACCAATATGCCAGTGGCGGAGTCTTGCTAAATTTTTGCCACACATCGAGTAATGAGGCAGAATGGGGGAAAAACATACACAATTTGCCCACCCCAGTGTAGTGAGAATGCATCTACTGCTACTGCCCCTGGATCTGGCTCCCATGACACATAAATTGGTAACTGATGATTAAGCCTGGAAGCAAACAGATCAATGTCCGGTACACCATAACAAAGGACAATATCATTAAACACTTTGTGATTTAACATCCATTCTTTGTTATCATTGAACTCTCGTGATCTGATGTCTGCTACTATGTTATATCTACCTGGTAAATAGATAGCTGAAACCCAGATGTTTCTCGCAATACACCAGTGCCAGAGGAGATTATACAACCTATCACAGGATACAGACCTACTTCCACCCATGTGATTAATGTACGCTACTGCAGTAGTGTTACCAATCTGAAGTTGGACATGCACATGATGCATGTTGGCACAAAAAGCCTTTAACCCATAGAGTGCTCCCAACAACTCTAAGTAGTTAATACCGTATGACTGAAGCATCTTCCTGCAGACCCCATCTTCCACCGCAGCTCGAGACGGTATCGGTAGCACCCCATCCTAGTGCACTGGCATCAGTCTGCAGGATAACTGATGGTTATCCTGGGAACGCTGCCACTAATTTTCCAATTATACAAGCCACATGTCTAATGACGGGTGATTATGAACAATGAGTTTCCTGCAGGCTTCAATTAACTCTAATTGCTTGCCCTGAGGCAGAGTCACTGACATGTGTACTGAGGTAATGGTGAAACCAAATAGTCAATTATCGTAGATGGTACCAATTTAGACTTAACTGGATGGATTAAAAACGCTAGCTTTTCATAAACGAGTTTTGTAGCTGACACAGATAATTCAGCTAATTCGAAAGTCCTCCCAATGACTAAAATGTCATTCAAATATGCCATGACAACATGATTCTGTGCCCTGAGTAACCCCAGGACTGGTTTTAGCAATTTTGTGAATAGTCTGGGGGCTGAGGTTAATCCATTAGGCAATGCTTTAAGCCGCCACAACTGATCCATCCAGTTAAACTTCAAAAATCTCCTGTGATTTTCATGAATGGCCGCTGAATAGTAAGCATCTTTGAGGTCAATGCTTGCCATATAACATCCCTTGGAAAGCAGTTGTTTGGCAGTCACAAATGTTTCCATTTTAAAGTGTTTATACTGCACAAAGGTGTTAAGCTCTGTTAAATCAAGGATAATTCGACATCCTCCATCCTTCTTTTGCCTTGTAACTATGTTGGACACAAACTGATGAGACTCACGACTCGCCCTCTCAATTACCCCTTTCTTGAACAAAGAGTCAAGTTCTCTTTGTGCACTCATACACTCCTGTTGTGAAAACACAAAAGTGTGGCCAGGTGTATGCTGAGTGGGTGGAGCCAAGTCAGAAATGAACTCAATTTGGAAACCTTGAATACTATGTAGTATAAATGGGTTAGATGTTATCCACTGCCATTCATGTAAGAAAAATTGCAAACTCCCCCAACTTGTAATGGATCCATCGCAGGCTCACTTACCTTAGACTTTACCAGCAGTAAGGTCTCTGCACTGCCCCCGAGGTCTGGGGGGTAGGGCTGTTGGAGAGCGCCGCACCTTGAACATGTCCCGGCTTGGGCCCTGCGCTAAAAAAGGCCTCTGTGCTTGTTGCTCGGCATCATGTCCACCATATCCAGCGAACCGTCTGGTATGAAGAGGAGGGTAGGGGTACAGTCTCCGGAAAGACAATACCTTAGGAGGTGCCTTCATGAGGCCAACAGTTTTTGCCTCCTCATCAAGCTCTTTTACCTGTTTAGACAGGTCTTCTCCAAACAGGAGGTTAGGGGTTGTATATTCCCTGGCTTACATAACCCAGCAAATTTAGGATTTAGAGCAGGACAGATGGCATTCTTTCTAAGGCAACTGATTTCAAAATGTGCATTGCACATTAATGCCATCGTGTCCTGCTGTGTATCCGAGAGGGGTGCCCCTAGCAAAGGCCGTCCACTGACCTAGCAAAGGCCGTGATGCCCGAGGCGAGTAGCCTGAGGATTCTTTGGATTATAACCTCTTGAGCTCTGATGCTCCTTCCAATGCGTCCCCAAATGGATTGGTTAACAACCGGGACACTTAGTGAGGCACAGTTTAGTGGAGTGTGATACCTGGCAGTTGTCTCCTCCATTGTTTGTTCTTGAAGTTGATGGGAAGCCAGATAATTAATGGTCATTGCGAGCTCTTCGTCCAATGGCTCACCTGTAAGGGCAGGGATCACAAATCTGGATGCCATAGATGGTACACCCGATGTTCCCTCTTGCCCAACTGTGCCTCCATACTCTGGGTCAGTATAGCACTGGCCTCGTACGCTCCCCTCATCTGAGAGGGAGATATTCTGCAACCTTGACATAGGTGCTGCTGCCTTGGGTTATCTATACTCCCCGGGCTCCGATAGCTCCGCCCTTTGGAGCATATCGTGTTGGAGTAACCTCTCCAGTAGGTTCTCAATGTGGGCCAGCCTGCCAATAACGTTGCCCATAGAAGGAGGGGAATTTTACACCTCCTGGCCCGACTCATCTGTAGTCGGGCCAAGCCTGTAGCTGCTGGCTGCTCTGCCAGCAGCCCTGTAGGCAAATTCGGTGGTCGCACGCTGCCCGCAGACCCGTGGTCTTCTGCAGCCGGTTTTGTCGCGGCTCGCCTCTTCACTTTTTACATGTCTTCCGCAATCTGAAGCTGAAAAAACGGTAAGCAAACACACTCCGGACCGGGAGCAACGACTTCAGCTAAGTTTTAAACACTTACCTGAGTCTTTAAACTTACCCGCTGGTCAGTCGTTGCGTAATGCATCGGATGTAATGACGTGCATGCGTGGGGACGGCCTTCTTCATGTAGTCACTCATCGTGAACATTTTTCCTGCCCCTAGCCTGTCCAGTCCCTTAATAATTTTATATGTTTCTATAAGATTCCCTCCCCTCCTAAATTCAGGTGAATACGAGCCCAGTCAATCAATTCTTTCATCATATGTCAGTCCCACCATCCCGGGAATTAACCTGGTGAACCTTCGCTGCACTCCCTCAATAGCAAGAATGTCCTTCCTCAAATTAAGAGACCAAAACTGCACACAATACTCCAGGTGTGGTCTCATCAGGACCCTGTACAACTGTAATAGGACCTCCTTGCTCCTATACTCAAATGCAGTACTTGCAGACTTACTTTCAGTGACTGATGTACATGGACACCCAGGACTCGATGCACCTCCTCTTTTCCTAATCGAACACCATTCTGATAATAAACTGCCAATAATCAGACAATAAACTGTGATGGGGCCTTGGGTTAGCGTTTTATCTAAATGAGATACATCCATGGTGTAGATTACCTATGGCATCACACAAGAGTGCCAACCTCAAATATACAATAGACAATAGACAATTGACAAATAGGTGCAGGAGTAGGCCATTCAGCGCTTCAATATGATGATGGCCGATCATCCCCAATCAGTACCCCATTCCTGCCTTCTCCCCATATCCCCTGACAGCTATTTTTAAGAGCCCTATCTAGCTCTCTCTTGAAAGCATCCTGAGAACCTGCCTCTACCACCCTCTGAGGCAGAGAATTCCACAGACTCACCACTCTCTGTGAGAAAAAGTGTTACCTCGTCTCCGTTCTAAATGGCTTCCTCCTTATTCTTAATGCCCGACAATGCAGCATAGCATCAGTACCACAGAGAGAGAGAGAGAGAGAGCCAAGATTATCCTTCACTGCAGGGTGGAACAGTGGCACAGCCGATAGAGCTGCTCTCTCAAAGCACCAGAGACCCGGGTTCGATCCTGATCTCAGGTGCTGTCTGTGTGGAATTTGTACTTTGTCCCCGTGACTGTGCGGGTTTCCCCCGGGTGCTCCAGTTTCCTCCTTCATCCCAAGGATGTGTGTATTTGTAGGTCAATTGACCTCTGTAAATTGCCCCAAGTGATCAGACAGTGGATGCGTATGTGGAACAATGTATGACTACTGTGAATGGGTGATCGATAGTCAGTGTTGACTCAGTGGGTTGAAAGTCATGTTTCCATTTTGTATCACTCAATCAACAAACATACAGCAGTACTAAATGAGATTAGCCGTCAGTGCAGTAACACAGCCACTTCTGTACATGAGCCCTATCTTAAATTATCCAATAATGCAGTGTGCACTCAATCCTGCACAGGATCACAAGCCTGGGGTTTTCTACTCAACTCTCTGGAGTAACATTCAAATAAAGGTGATTGTAACTGTTGTGCTTGGTAACACATTGAATTGCTAGGCCATGCATGCACTTGGCCCTTGTGCTAACTCCAATGCACAAAGCAAATTATATCTTTCAGTGTTTATCAATAAAGTAAATGTTTTGACCTAAATTGGTTTCTACCATCTAATAATCTCACTGCCACAATCTTAACAGCAGCTTACGTATGCACAAAAGTGCCTTAAATCTCGTAAAAGGTCCCAACACACTTCATTGAGTCAAAATCAAAATCAGTTTGCTGTGTTGCAGTGGTAGATTTTCAGTGTTGTTCAAAATGCATTTTTTGGGTCTGAGGTCTGAAGAAGGGTCTTGACCCGAAACGTCACACATTCCTTCTATCCAGAGACGCTGCCTGTCCCGCTGAGTTACTCCAGCATTTTGTGTCCATCTTGCATTTATTGGGAGGTGGATTGCACCCACATAGAAGGGTGTGGGGGAAAATGCAACAACATTACCACCAGGTGGTGGTTCGATGGCAGCCTCGCCTACAGTCTGTCTTACCTTTTCATCTTTTTTTTGTTTTTTTGTAGTGTGTTTAAAAGGTTTGTGTTAATGTTCTCTGATTTGTTTTATGTGGGGGATGGGCGGGGGGGGGAGGGGGAAACCTTTTTTTCAATCTCTTAACCTGCCGGAGGTGCAATTGTTTTCTGGGTGGTGTGTCCGGTCGCTCTGCAGAGCTGGAGGCCTTGGTCAGGACCGACTTCGAGCCTCACCGAGGGACGTGGGCTTACCATCGGAGCCGATTCCTTGCCTGGGATCAACGGTCCAACTGCGGCCTGCAGATTTTAACATCAAGGAGCTTGCAGTCTCTGGAGAGACCGAGTCGGGAGCTCCAAAACGGCACAACGTTTGACAAGCTCCGACCCGACATAGATCGCCGGCGTGGGTTAGTTTCGAGAGGCAGCATGGAAACAGGCCCTTTGGCCCACCGAGTCTGCGCTGACCAACAATCACAGGTTCTGTTACCCCAGTTTTGCATCCCAAACACCAAGGGCAATTTACAGAAGCCAAATTAACCTACAAACCTGCAGATCTTTGGAATGTGGGAAGAAACCCGAATGGCCCAGAGAAAACCCACACAGTCTCAGGAAGAACGCACAAACTCCGTACATGCAGCACACATAATCGGGATCAAACACTGTTCTCTAATGCTGTAAGGCCTCAACTCTACTGCTGCTCCTCCGTGACTCCTCATTACACCAATGTGCCATCCGTTTCATGATGTTTCATGAAAGAAAACATCATTTCAGCATTTACATTATCTATTTTCCTAAGAATCTTACATGATTCATTGAGATCCACCTCGTTCATCTGAAGTGTAATGAATGCCAGCCTGTGTAACCTTTTCTCATACCAGGGATCATAAGGTCATAAGGAATAGGAGTAGAATTAGGCCATTTGGCCCATCGAGTCTATTCCGCCATTCAATCTCTCTCTCCTAACCCCATTCGCTTGCCTTCTCCGCATAATCTCTGACATCTGTTCGCTTTCTCTGAGCCACCTCAAATTTTACTTCGGAGTCACGTGAGTGACTACGTGAAGAACCCCGTCCAGCCGCACGTGCGTCATTATGTCAGACGCATTGGTGCAGGTCGGCCGGTTGGAGCAGCAGAGCTCCTCCAAGCGGTAAGTTTAAAACCCAAGGTAAGTTTTTAAAACTTTTCCTGTGGTCGCTTTCTGCGTTTGCGGTAGCATTTACACCGTTGACAAGATGCAGAAAGTAAAAAAGGTGACGGCGAGGTGATCCGGGATAAGAAGTTTGGAGGACCGCAAGAGTGCGGGTAGCGGATGCCCGCCTAGTTCACCAAGTCCGTCACTAGCAAGGGGGCTAGTGACACCAGATCCGCTGCCTGTAAGCAGCATTGCCGCATCGGTAGGGTGCAAGGCTACAACAAAATCTACTAGGCCCATTGATTCAGAGTCGGGCCTGGAGGTTTCACCCCCGGAAGGAGAGACCGTTTGTTCACGGCACTCCCGGATCGAGGTCCTATTGCAAAGGATGCTCGATAGGGACACACTCCAGGAGGAGGAGTGGTGTCCACGCCAGGCTGTTGGAGAGCCTGTGCCAGCAGCGCCTGGAATAGGGCTGAATGATTACCCATTCTTGGAGGAGGAGGGTATACCGGCACAGGAGTATACTGATGCCGAGTCAGTGGCTGGTCAGAGCCATAAGGATGTAGAGCAACAAGAGCTAATACCGAACATAGCTGAAAAATTTGCAATCCCCAGAGAAGCAGGGGAACCATTAGGGGAAGAGTTGGCAGCTGCTATTCAGTATATGCTCTCCCATCAACTTCAAGAGCTGGCAATGGATGAGGCTGCCAAGAAATATGAAGCCGCAGTTAATTGTGGGTTATTAAAAGTACCAATGGTTAACCATCTTATATCGACACAATTGGGGGTCACAGCAAGGGCGCAGGAGTTAAAATTCCAGAAAGTGCTCAAGTTGCTCTCAGTAGGACTCACTGTGTTCGCAACAACAGTGGACAAGGGGCACATGACAGAAGCCCATCAGGATGCGCTGGGGGTCCTGTGCAGTGCATTTTTCGAAATGAATAGTTTACGAAGGAGAAGAATAGAATAGAATAGAATAGAATAGAATAGAATAGAATAGAATAGCCTTTATTGTCATTCAGACCTTTCGGTCTGAACAAGATTTTGTGCCTGCAGTCATACATATATAAAAATAACAATACCACACAATAAACACAAAATTAACATCCACCACAGTGAGTTCACCAAATACCTCCTCACTGTGGTGGAAGGCAAAAGTCTTAGAGTCTCTGTCTTCTTCCCTCCTTATGAAATATGCTATACACCCAGCCATCCATCCAAAATTTGCAGCACTATGCAATCCAATCAGCGCATAACCGCCTAACCTTTTGTTTGGGGAGAACCTCGCAAAGCGAGTCAAGGAACTGCACGAGGAGGCAAAAACCTTATGCCTCATTAAAACAAGTGGCAAAACAGGCAAGAGGGTTTTCCCCTATCGGCGGGGTACTATGACAGATGCTGGTGAAGGGACAAGCCATTCAGTGTCACACACACGCAGCTGGCAGCCTGACACTGACACAAGGGGAAGGACAAATTTCCCTACAAGGGGCCGGGGGCAACAAACACAGGCAGGACATGTGCAGGTGAGAGATTCTGCTCCTAAGGAATACAAATTAAGTGAGAAAGATGTTCAAATTGGGGGCAGATTACACTTGTTTCTCAAACAATGGCAGGAGATAACATCAGATTAATTTATACTGGGCAGTATAGAGGGGGTTAGAATTGAATTTTACCCCACTGTGTGTCCACCCATTCAGCATGTTCCACGTTGAACACTTTTATTTTCACAAGAAGAGAATATGCAGATACAGGCAGAACTTAACAATTTACACAAAAAAGGGGCCATTGAGAAGTCAGTTCGTCAATTCCGTCAGTTTGTGTCAAATATTTTTCCTGGGTCTAAAAAGACTGGGGGATGTAGAATCATTCTGGACCTGACGAGCTTGAACCCCTTTGCAATAGGCATTTCAAAATGGAAACCTTTGCTACTGCTAAACAGCTGGTTTCCAAAGGGTGTTACATGGCCGTCATAGATCTGAAAGATGCATATTGCTCAGTGTCTGTTCATTGTGATCTTCTTCTTCTTTCATCTGGCGTGCACAGCCTAAAGTTGTTGGACAACTTGTTCTATTTGATCTTCAGTTTGTGCACATCGAGTTGATTGCATTAGTCGAAACAGGGCAAACCACGTGAAGGTTTCAACCTTCCACCCCTTCATTGTGATGATAGGAGGTATTTGAAGTTTACCTGGATGAGTCAGCTATGGCAATTCAAAGCTTTGCCTAATGGATTAACCTCAGCCCCTAGATATCTTACCAAATTGTTGAAACCTGTTCTAGGACTACTCCGAGCTCAGGGGCATGTTGTAATGGCCTACTTGGATGATATCTTAATAATCGGGAATACTCGGAATGCAGCTGAATCATCTGTTTCAGTTGTTAAACTCACTTTTGAGCAATTAGGGTTCATCCAGATAAATGCAAATTATCACCAGTTAAAATAATTGATTACTTGGGCTTTACCATTAATTCAGATCACATGCTAGTGACTCTGCCCAGGCATGAAAGGCTGCATTAATTGAAGGTTGTATCAACCTCCTTAGTGAGCAACACCTTTAATTTAGGCAAGTGTCCAGTTTAATTGGAAAATTGGTGGCTGCTTTCCCAGCTGTGCAGTTTGGACCTCTGCATTATCAACACTTACAACGAACAAAATAACAGGCACTGAGGACACATGCAGGTCAATTTGACAGGCCCATGGAATTGTCAGCGGAAGCTATTTCAGAAATACAATGGTGGATCACAAATGTCTCAAAAAGTTCCAGGGAAGTTTTAGTTGAACCACCTTCGATAGTCTTACAGACAGATTTTAGTGCTCTAGGTTGGGGTGCTATGGATATGTCCTCCAGTTGTGGAGGCAGATGGAATAGTGATGAGACATCCCTTCTGCAATTGAGAGGGATAAATTATTTAGAGCTTTTGGGAACCTTTTATGGGTTTAAAGCTTATTGCTCTGCCAGGAGTCACTTGCATGTGCAGGTTCAAATTGACAACACTACAGCAGTGGCATATGTTAATCACATGGGTGGAGTCAAGTCGGAATCTTGTGACAGACTGGCGAATCATATCTGGGGCTGGTGCATTGACAAAAACATCTGGCTTTCAGCAATCTATTTACCAGGTAGATTCAACACAGTGGCAGACACAAGGTCACGCCAATTCAATGATAACGTAGAATGGATGTTAAATCAGGACATATTTAATCAGATGGTTGCTCGATATGGAATGCCAGATATTGATTTGTTTGCATCTAGACTGAACCATCAGATGCCCAAATATGTTTCATGGGAACCAGACCCTGGCGCAGCAGCGGTCGATGCTTTCTCGCTGCATTGGGGTGGAATGTTTTTATATGCATTTCCCCCATTCTGTTTCATCAGTTGATACCTGCAAAAAATCAAGCAGGACTCCGCCTCAGGAGTATTGGTAGTGCCAGATTGGCCGACCCAGCCATGGTTCCCTCTCATATTGCAGATGGCTACTCAGCCTCACATGATCGTTCCCAAACATAAAAACCTACTGGTGAACCCGGTAACTGGCGATCAACATCCTTTACATGATCGTATTGATTTGTTAATTTGCAGATTCTAAGAAGGCCATACCTGGGGAGAGGATTGTCTGATTGCACCGTGGATGTTATCACGTCGGCCTGCAGGGATAGTTCCCAGAAACAGTACATCACCTTGATAAGAAAGTGGGAGGTATTCTGCTTACAGCAGAATATCTCATATCAAACTGCAAGCATCCCAGACATGCTGGAGTTCTTGTCCACTCTTTATTTTGATCAAAAATTAAGCTATTGTGCGATTAATACAGCCAGAAGTGCTCTGTCCTTATTTGCCCATGGTGTCAGAGTTACATTCAATAGAGACACATCCGTTAGTCTCTAGATTTATGAAGGGAGTTTTTAATTCTAATCTTCCTAGACCCAGGTATTCGGGTATCTGGAATGTAAGCAAAGTTCTTATGCTCCTTCGCCAGTGGACTCCTGTTACAGTCCTATTTCTAGCCAAACTAACCATGAAGGTGGTCATGCTTATGGCATTAGTATCAGCCCAACGTGTGTAGACATTGCAGAAGCTACGGCTAGACAGAATGCAGGTATCGGCAGATGCCATCAATTTTTATGTTTATGGTCTGCTCAAACAGAGTAGAATAGGCATGACAGTATGTAAGATTGTTTTTTTCAGCAAACCCAAAGATGCTCGTCTGTGTGTAGTGTCATATTTGTCCCATTACATTGAGGCTACCAGAGTCCTAAGAGGAACAGAATCAGCATTATTTATTAGCCACAAAAAACCACACGGTAAGGTGTCGGTGCAAACAATTTCAAGGTGGCTAAAGCAGGTTCTGGGAAGCGCTGGGATTGATACTGATAAATTTAAATCTCATTCCACCAGGGTGGCATCAACTTCCGCAGCCAGGGTGATGGACGTGCCTATAGACCATATCCTCACGGCTGCAGGATGGTCTAGTGAGCTGACCTTCCAGAGATTTTACCATAAGCCAATTGCAAGGCTGGGGGTATTTGCTGAGTCTGTTTTAAGTTCGGTTATATAGTTTCCCCGTGAGATAGAGGGGTTGCTATTGTTTTTCTTGGTAATAAACCGTTAATTCATTTGAACAATGTTATGATTGATGCATTATTCATGATTTAATTATGTTGAGTCAATCAATGCAGTGAGAGGCTGGATTTGAATCTGCGGCATGAAGTCACAGAGCTTTGAAATCTTCACGTAGTCACTCACGTGACTCCGAAGTAAAATAGTAAGATTAAATGAAAACTTACCAGTTTGAAGTTTGATCTTTACTTTATGAGGAGTTACGATGAGGGACTACGTGCCCTCCGCTCCCAACCCTCATAAATATCAGCTGGTAGTTTTGGTCTTCTGTTATCTTACTATTATACTTCAGTCACTATTACCTGTGATTTCACACCGCAAGATTGACGCACGTGCGGCTGGACGGGATTCTTCACTTCGTCCCTCATCGTAACTCCTCATAAAATAAAGATCAAACTTCAATCTGGTAAGGAGTTTGAAGGACTCCTTACCAGTTTGAAGGAGTCATTTAATCTTACTATTATATAGTATTTTCTTCAATAGGGGAAGCAAAATTGTTCAGTGCTCTAGTTGTGTTCTCACCAACGTGTTGTACAGTGGCAGTAAAATCTTGCATTTAGATTCCAGGATCTTTGAAATAAGGACCAATGTCCCTTATCAATCTTCCCTATTATCTGTTGCACTTGTGTTTCTCTGTTTCATTGAACTGGAGAGCACAACCACCTCTCCATCCTCCCACCACCCCCACCCCCCCCCCCCCACACCCTCCCCCCCCAGGGGTGCCAGGGGTTATGGGGAGAAGGCAGGAGAATGGGGTTAGGCGGGAGAGATAGATCAGCCATGATTGAATGACGGAGTAGACTTGATGGGCCAAATGGCCTAATGCTGCTCATATTCCTTATGATCTTATGACCCCCCCCACTCCAGTCCAGATCTTTTCCCATTTAATTAACATTCTGTTTTTTGTTCTTCCATCCAAAATGAACGCCACATTTTCCTACATCGATACCATTTTGATAGCTAATCCATTAATATTCCTCTGTTCTCTGCAATGAAGACAGTGTAGTGTGGCACTTTAATCCGATAAAGGTTGCTGAGGACTTGAATTGGCCTGCCATACATGTCGATCGAGGGAGAGCAATCACTGCAAATAAAATGGGGTAGATAAATATTTGAAGACAGTGCCAGCGACAAGTACAAGGTGAAATCACACTGGATGTCTCGAGAAGAACAGCAGCCACCTGAATATACCTTTGATGAAACGTATTACTTCCTCTCTGTTGCAATTTTTATGACTGGGTGAAATGTGCTGCAAGTCTTCAAGTGGCAGTCACCAATTACCAACCACCCTCCTTTTGGATGTGTGCATCAGCACAGTGTGCAAATGCCCATCTAATAATAATGTGGCATCACCTTGCTGAAGCGCCTCGAGCAAAATGTGCCCCACTTGCGTTAACTGCAGGAAGGGAGGAACATGATCAGCCATGTGATCAGCAGCCAGCCTCACCGGGCACGTACGCCAAAGACGCTGCCTATCATTTCTGGAGACCTTTGCGGCCCACCTGCCAGTCACTGGGAGGACTTAAGATCCTGCAATGCAACCTCTCACCCCGTGCAGGCTGAAGGGTTGCCTGTCACATCCCTGAAGTGCTGCAAGTTATTGCTGTGGGAAATCACGGTCGCTCCTCAATGAAAAACTGCGGCTTAATTTATCCACATAGGAAGGTCAAGAGCACTACGCGAGTCTGTTTTAAAATATGGCACCACCGAAGTAAGTAAATGATTTGCCAGTCTCTTCTCTGGCGGGGGAGTCTGTTTAACATTCGATGAACTCTGATCATTATGTCCACTTTCACCAACCCCTGGTTGGGGAAGCAAGGGATGCAAAACACTCACCCCGTGAACGGATTTAACTAATTATTTTCCTGCAGTGAATTCTTACTCCAAACAGAAAAGGATTTTTGGATTGCACACTGTCACTTGCTCAGACTAACCTGGTCCAAGTTTGTATCATACCAAAAAAATAACTTGATTGAATGCATCTCCGCGCATAATCTACTTAAGTGCATTTAGCCTGATTCCTATTCATTCAATTGCATACCTCATTTTAGTTTAGTCCCTTGATCTATCCAGTGCCAGCCAGCTTGCTGAGTCAGGATTAGAGTCAGTGTCACATTGTGAAGCGCAGATGCATTCAATATCAACAAAAACAATTTATGAGAATGTATGATTTTGATATTGTATATATTGCCAGGAAATTAGTCATGCTGTTGCTCTTGATGAGTTATTTATGATTGTAGGAACAGAAGCAGTCCATTTAAACTGCTCCATGAATCAATTGGATCATCTCTGATCTGCACCTCCATTCAATTTGTCACTTTTATTCCTTCGTATTTTGTACTCTCTCCTGATCATAATTTATTGATCTTCGTCCCTGGAAGCTCCATTATTCAGCTCCAAGATATATAGCCACACGAAGTTTATATTGTGCAATCCATGATCATTGGTCTCCAACAAGTACCTGTGTTTAGAATGGCCTGTCTCTTTAACGTTAGAGACTGAGTTCTGTCGATCGAAACACACCATAGGATACTGCTTTTGCTGATGAATCTTGCTGATGATGTCCAAGTCGTGGCTCCAGTTCCCAAATTCACATGCGATAAGGCAATGAATTTCATTGTTTAAATTTTTTTGTTCTTGAAGCTATATTGAAATAGCAATGTTTCAATTTGCAATTAATTGTTTATTTGGGGGAAGGGTGACAATTCTAGGAGAGCAGGAAGGACACGAAACTGTGGTGGAGTTACAAGCAAATATTAATGCTGAAATCTGAAGCAACATGTAATCTGCTGGAGGTACTCAGCGAGTCGAACAACATCCATGAACACGTGACATTCGAGGATGGGAATATTCATCTGGGGTGAATTTATTTGAGTGTGTTTCTTTTCAAAGAAAATAATGTTTAAGGTGAGGGGAAAGATTTAATAGGAACCTGTGGGGCAACTTGTTTACTCAAAGGGTGATAGGCATAAGGAGGTCGGTGGTATCATTTTGGGCATTGATTTAATCCGGACATAAGTAATATTCGTCCTCCTACACACTGGCACTGTGGGATGAAGCATATGATGCAATTGCCTCACTAATCTCACCCAATTAGCTTAAGGTTTCTGAGAGCACACAATGAGCAGACTTTGGGTCACAACCGATCTCCAGTAGTCTTCTCATCCATGTTGCTAACTTTTGTGTCGTTTACGAACCTCTTAACACCCTGAGATCGAAATCTTTGGTATATACTGTGCATAATATGGTATCTAACATGGAGTACTGAAGAGCTCCGTTTTGTGCAGGCTCCCTGTCACAACCAAACATCAATAATTTCCCCCAGGCACAGAGCCAGTTTCACATCCAACTTGTTCATTCCCTTGGAGTGCGATGAGCTCTTCCTTTTCTGAACTCTCAAATGCAAGACCTTGATAATATACATGCAGATTAAATCAATCATTCCACCTGCATCATTACTTCTTGTTACCTGCTCGAAACATTAAATCATCAGTCGAGCACCATTTTACCTTAACAAATCCTCGCTGAATGTCCTTGATTAACCCATACCTTTTCAAATGGTGATTTATGTCTGTAATTACTCCATCAAACCCTTGTTCCCATTTTCAGCAACGTTAGCTGCCTTTCAGTCTTCCAGTATCACACCTACTGCCATAGAGGTGGGCAGACAAAGTCCAGAGCCTTTGCTATGTCCCCCCATACTGGTCTGGGATGAAATCTGGGCCTTAAGATGTTAACCTCCATGATGTTTCCTCTCTTTTATATCACTTGATGCTCTTTCTCCATAATTACAAAGGCTGTATCATCAGCTATGGTGACTATGAGTTGATGTCTATCCAAACACAGACAATGAGACAGAGGTCATGCTGTAAATTAAATACTCTTTTACTCAAGGCAGTATCTCTCAGATAAACATCAGCATCTGGTACAGCAAGTTATCAAGAGTTGTATGAGATTATAGACACAATTATGATACTCTCACTCTCACACACAATGCAATCTCCCTGACTTTTGAATCCAAAAGTTTGCATCAAGAACCAAATCTTAGAGCAGCACAGTGGCACGGCAGTAGAGTTGTTGCCTCCAGTCGGCACCAGTGACCCAAGCTCCATCCTGACCTCGAGCGCTGCCTGTATGGAGTTTGTCCATTCCCCCTGTGACCACATGGGTTTTCTCCAGTCGCTCCGGTTTCCTCCCACACTCCAAAGACATACAGGTTTGTAGGTTAATTGGCTTAATCACTGGTAAAATTGTCTTCAGTGTGTGTAGGTTTAGTGTAGCGGGTGATTGCTAGTCGGCCCGGACTCGGTGGGCTGAAGGGCCTGTTTCCACGCTGCATCTCTAAAGTCTAAAGAATCAAGTGTGCTACCCTCATCAAAGTTTAATAGAAATGGTTACTTTATGAAGAGATGGAAATGTGAATCATGGAACAAGCCATTTGCAATAATTTAACTGTATTTTCTTCCCCCCAGGTTTCTAAGAATGCCAAGTTTCTCGTTGAGACCTACAAAATTCCGCAATGCCTCAGTATGATAGATGCATGGAGAATTTTCCCTTGTTAAAGTAGTCTTAAGGGACAGGCCATTTAGGTTTAAGATGAGAAGAAATATTTGAAATCAGACCATGGCAAATCTTTTGAAATCTCAATGCCAGGGAACTGAGGAGCTGCAGTCAGTTATTGCATTCAAAACAGATCGACAAATTCCTGGGCAATAAAAGGGCAAGGGCTATAGAAATAGAGCAAGGAGCTGATATTAAACAAACAGATCAGCCACTATCTGTTGGTTGGGGGGGAAGGTTCAATGGTCTGAATGGCCCATCTCCTGCTATTATGTTTTCTCTTTTTCCATAAAGCAATGATATTGAAACCCATATGTAAAGGATTGGGATGGGAAAGCCATTAAGGTCATAAAATTCAGGCAAACTTTTATTAGACTTAGGTTTATTTTTTTCATATTTGCTTTGCATACTACCCAAAGAGACCAGAAGAAAACAGATAAAGGTACAAACAGTTCAAACTCAAGTACAACAGATCGGGGAAGATATAGATTGTAGAATATAGTTCTCAGCATTGTAGCGCATCAGTTTCTTAGACAAAGTCCAATGTCCTCAATGGGGTAGAGGGGAATTGAACGATATCCTATATTATGCAAGGACCATTCAGGATCCTGATAACTGAGGGAAAGAAGCTGTTCCCGCGCCTGGTAGTGTGTGCTTTTAAATGTATGTACCTTCTGCTGGATGGGAGCAGGAAGACGGAGGAATGATTGGGGTGGGACGTCTTTGATTATGTAGGCTGCTTTTCATAGGCAGCATAAAGTGTAGACAGAGTCAATGGTGGGAAGTTAGTCTATGTGATGGACTGGGCTATATCTACAACTCTCTGCAATTTCTTGTGGTCTTGGGCAGAGCTGTTCCCAAACCAGGCTGTGATGCAACTCGATAGTATGCTTCCTGTGGTGCATCTGTAGAGGTTGGTAAGAGTCATGTTGGACATGTGCTAAATTTTCTCGGTCTCATCAGGAAGTAGTCTTTGGTGAGCTTCCTCAGCTGTGACATCAAAGTGATTGGTATGATGTAAACCAGCAATGTATATTTTGTAGTTATGTATGGATCTAAGAACACCAGCACTGTCAAAATTCACCCTCATAGGGCAAATCATACCCCTCTTTAAGTAAAGGTAAGTGTCCAGATGTGGCATGCCTCAACAAGAGAGGTTGCTCATGGAACATGGCCAGCAGGTGGTACCACTGAGGCACCCATGAAATACGCATGTTAAGAGCTCGGTGTAGCGGCAGATTTTTATATCGTTCTTCGAGCCACTTAAGAGTCAACATGGCTTTAGGATAATGTCGTAATACGCATGCGAGCTCTCCGTGAGATTTTCGGAGCTTCATGTAAGATAAATCTTCATAATACAGTCTTTTGATGAATAGTTTCTTTATTGTTGAAGATAAACAATAAGATATTTATCCGACCTTCTTCTCTGACTCGTACACTTTAATCTTCGTCAAACTCCAGCATATCGCTTTTAAATGTTCGAAAACTCCTCGTGTCTCAGCAAAACATTACACGGTCGAAGGGTGTTCCTTCACCATGTAGCTCTAAAAATAAACTAAAACTAGGCTTCTGCACAAGAAACCCAGCAGCAAACATGCCCCTGACTACGTAATAAATCCCACCCACATAATTACGGGCAGCCTAAAATTTAAAGACAAATGCCATAATTAACGACACACAAAATAAGCCAAATGGTCACTACACTCGGTAATGTTCAATGTGGTCTTCTGTAGGTATCTGAGCAGCCTGACATGACAGGTCAGCCCATGTCAGCTGAGTGTCCCTTTAAGTAATAAGCAAAGTAGCCGACTAATACATATACTTAACAGCTCCATCCAAAACAGCAAGAAATGACAGATAATTGTGGACGCAGCCCTGACCATCACACAAACCAACCTCCCATCCATTTACACCTCACCCTGCCTCGGCAAGGCCAGGAGCCTAATCAAGGATGAGGGTACACACAAGGCTGGAGAAACTCAGCGGGTGCAGCAGCATCTAAGGAGCGAAGGAGATAGGCGACGTTTCGGGCCGAAACCCTTCTTCAGACCTCCCTACAAAGACAGTTTCACAAACCTCCTCTCTAACTGCTCTCCTCCCTAATCAAGGACGAGTCGCACCGTGGCTTCTTCCTCTCTTCCTCTCTTCCTCTCTTCCTCTTCTCTCCACTCCCACCAGCCAAATTGTATAGAAGTCTGAAAGCACACACATCCAGATTTAGAGACATTTTCTTCCTAGCTGTTATCAGGCAACTGAACCATCCTACCAATAACTAGAGAGCAGTCCTGAGCTACTATCTACCTCTTCGGAGACCCTCGGACCATCTTTGATCAGACTTTGCTGGACTTTATTTTGCACTAGACGTTATTCCCTTTATCATGTAACTGTACACAGTGGATGGCTCGATTATAATCATGTATTGTCTTTCCATTGACTGTCAGCATGCAACAAAAGCCTTTCACTCTACCTCAGTACATGTGACAATAAACAAAACACAAGTGGGATGATTCTACAACAGATGCAAGCTGCATCTTTCAGATCCAATTTACGTCAATAAGAATAGAAATACGTTTTTTGCAAATTATTTGCTGTGCATCTGACAATGGAGATGTATTCAACTCACTAATATTAACAGTGCAGAGGAATTCGCTATTCATGTTTTTCAAGGGCTGTGACTGCATCAGGCAATGATTAGTAGAACCTATTCTGGCTGGTATAGATTTTTGTATGGTTTGTGCAGAAAAACAGATGCTAATCAGTTCAACTTCCAAACATTTCCTCTGGACGAGGAATGTAAAACAAGTAGCCATGACCTGAACATAAGACTAGGGCTTTTAACAGAAAAATAATCCTGGTACAGGACTGAATAATCCAATGGCCTATTTCCGCTCCTAATTTGTACGTTTAAAACACTCTTTTCATGTGGAGCTATCCTTTCCTCCAGTAGGTTGTGGTTGTAGGATCATTCAAAATCTACAAGACTGAGGGGAATTGCTAGTTTATGGATAAAGATACAGTGAAGGATTACAAAAATGGGTGAATGGACTTGCAGTACAAATCAGGGAATGATTTAAACAAATAGACTTTGAAAGCTATTCTTCTCCTGTTCCCTGGCTAAATAAATGGAAGTATTTTATTTTACAGCCCTCTTGATGAAATAATCATTAGGATGCCCCTACTTTAAACTACAAAGAGATCCTCCCACAACCTTTCCTGGATAATAGAGCAACATTATTTTAATATGTTGGATGCTCATTAAATAAAAAGCCTCATTTGTATGTCTATAAAGCCACTCTTGTCAACATTTTAATGTATGGGTCAGAGTGGCTCAGGGTTTTATGGAGAGGCACTTGAATGATCTAATTACATTGCAGCCCATTATGTAGCTTTTAAATGCAATCACTTATTTTTAATGCATGGTCATTCTTTGTTGCCATTCTTTATAAATGTGTATGGGCCCTTGGCAGGTGCCAGGGACGGAATCATCTTGCACCAGCACAGTTAAAGGGAAATTGGACAGAAAAACACTTTCTCCCCATCTTGCATCCCAGATCCCATCACTCACCTGCTCATAGGTGACCACTTAACTTAAACGGGCCACATTCTTGATTAGCACTGACGTCGGGGGTTATGGGGAGAAGGCAGGAGAATGGGATTGAAAGGGAAAGATGGATTGAATGACGGAATAGACTTGATGGGTCGAATGGCCTAATTTATGAACCTGAACATATTTTTGGAATGTAGGAGTAAATCAGAGCACCTGGGAGAAGCCCATGGCATCAAGGGAGAACATGCGAGGTCCACACATCGAGATCAGAATTGAATCCTGGTCAGTGGAGATGTGAGGGAGTTGCTATACTAATTGTGCCACTGTGCTGCACATTTTCTGACTTAATGGTTCAATCCCAGGCTAATATGTTGCCCTTAATTCTATGGGACATTATTTTAGTGGATCAAATGTTTATGTGGTACCTTGTGGGATGCTTTCTGAAAATCTGCTCCCACCATTCCACTAGCTGCCCCTTTTTGCATTTTGCTGGTTACATCTTCAAAGAACTCTAATGAAATTATTTAACATGTTGAATCTCCCTCATCATTGCTTGCATTTCAAAGTGCTCTTTTATCATTACTTTAATAATTGGGCCTCTTAAAAATGACCCATTTATCCAGATCTATTTCTTAGTATTATAGAGAAATACAGCACAGCGCACACCATTTTTCATTATAATTAATCAAGGCTGCCTGGCCTGTAACTCCCTGCTCCCTGAATTATCCTTGCCATGTATTTGTCCTTCCTGTGGATGGATACACAGTACCCCAGCTAACATTTTGCTTTTAGTGCCAACATTTCCGTGCCAACATGATGCATGGATTAGAGGGTATTAACTACTAGGAGAGATTTTACAGACTTGAATGGCTTTCTCTGGGATGCCAGAAATTAAGGAGAGACTAAATAAAAGTTTTTAAAAGATTATACGAGGCATAGATAGGTAGACAATCAGAAACCATTTTATCCCAGGATGGAAATATCAAATACTAGAGGCCATAGCTGTAAGATGAGAGGGGCAAAGTTGAAAGGAGATGTGCTGTGCAGGTTTTCTTACACGGAAAGTGATAGGAGACAGGAACGTGCTGACATGGGCGGGTGGTGGAGGCTGATACGATAGTGGCATTTTAAGAGACTTTTGGATAGGTACACAGCTATGCAGGGAATGGAGAGATATTGATCATGTGCAGGCAAATAAGATTTTGGCCTGGTGTCATGTTCGCCACAGGCATAGTGGGCCAAAGGACCAGTTCCTGTGTTGTATTGTTCTTTGTTCTGTGTTCCATGTTCTATGTAACAGTTTTTGTCTGATCTTACTGTGTACTTCATGATGGACACAATTGACTGCACTATGTTTCGAAGTAGGTTGTGTTACCGGGTGGCACGGTAAGGCGTAGCGATAGATCTACTGCCTTACAGCGCTAGAGGCCCGGGTTCGATCCTGACCACAGGGGCTTGTCTGGTATTAGGAGCTACCCTGAAATATAGTGCAGTCAATTGTGACAGTCTTGTTGACTGTACGGAGTTTGTACGTTCTCCCTGTGACATGTGTGGGTTTTCTCCGGGGGCTCCGGATTCCACACACACTCCAAAGACGTACAAGTTTGAAAGTTAATTGGCTTGGTATAAATATAAAATTGTCCCTAGTGTGCGTAGGGTAGTGTTAATGTGCTGGTCGATGCGGAATCGGTGGGCTGAAGGGCCTGTTCCACACTGTATCTCCAACCTAAATTTAAAAGGTCTGGAAAATACGATAAGCTACTGATCTTTTTTATTTCCTCTGTATTCTATAAAGTTCTAACAGTGCCTGATGTGTGTTATTTCATATTCAGTAATTTGAGCATAATCTCAGAAGTCAAGTATTATATTGATGGAAGTATTGTTTATGAAGTCAATTCAATAAACAGTAACTGGTTGACCTAACCTTTTTCTGTGAGCATACATTGTGACCGGCTGCGCTGTCAGGAGGGGACACTTTTCAGAAGAACGCATTTAACAAGCTGTGAAATGCTCTATCTAATCGAATGCACGTTAAATTGTGCCATCAATTTTGCCACTTATTCGTTCATTGAAATTGATCAATAGGAGACTGACATGTGAATATTCCACCAAATAACAGACTTCATGAGGAGAGGAAAGCTTTGTTTCATGCAACTAAAGCATTATCAGTTTGAACACTGATTCATTCAATCATTTAAATTGATTCATGGAATTTGATCAATAGCCGAGTCCCACAGCCAAAGTCCAGGTACACCTGGTTAATCCCTTAAGCCGGGAAAAAAAGGTTATGTCAGCAATTATCCAGGAGTGCAGTGGGGCAGGTTGGGAGCAGTTGGGGCAGGTCTTCCTCAACGTGAGCTGCCAATCCAGCAAGCTGCCGCACAGGACTGCATGTGTAGGATGGAACTGCAGATGCTGGTTTACACCGGCGATAGACACTAAATGCTGGAGTAACTGAGCGGGACAGGCAGCATCTCCGGAGAGAAGGAATGGGTGACGTTTCGGGTTGAGTCCCTTCTTCAGACTGAGAAGCAGGGAAGAGGGAGACACAGAGATAGGGAAGTGTAAGGGGCATCAAAGGGGATGGAGATCAAGGAAATGTAGAATAGTCAAGTCACATTTATTTATATAGCACATTTAGAAAACAACTCTCGTTGACCAAAGTGCTTTACATTTGTTATAAGAGTAGTATACACAAGCAGGCTACATACATATATACAAATAGCCGTCACTCAGAGGATGTCTCAGGAAAGGCTTGGGAGAACAGATACGTTTTTAGACTAGACTTAAAGGAGTCGATGGAGGGGGCAGTTCTAATGGGGAGGGGGATGCTGTTCCACAGTCTAGGAGCTGCGACCGCAAAGGCGCGGTCGCCCCTGAGCTTATGCCTAGACTGCGGGACATTCAGCAACCCCAAGTCGGCCGATCTGAGGGACCTGGAGATGGTGTAGTGGGTGAGAAGACTTTTAATGTAGGTGGGTGCAAGCCCATTGAGGGCTTTGTAGACAAAGAGGAGTGTCGTGAAATCTATTCGTAACCCCACAGGGAGCCAGTGGAGAGAGGCCAGGATCGGGGTGATATGGTCCCTTTTTCAGGAGTCTCGCTGCGGCGTTTTGAACCAGTTGCAGGCGGGACAGGGAAGATTGGCTGATGCCAGTGTAAAATAGGTCATTGTTAGCCTGGAGAAGGTGACAACGAAGCATACAGAGATGAAATTTAATCGGGGGACCGTCAGACTGGTCGAAGAACTAGGAAGGAGGAGGGATGGAGTGAGAGGGAATGCAAGGGTTGCTTGAAGTTAGAGAAGTCAATATTCATATAGTTGGGGTGTAAGCTTCCCAAGTGAAATATGAGGTGCTGTTCCACCAATTTACACTGGGCCTCACTCTGACAGCAGAGGAAGCCCAGGACAGAAAGGGCAGCATGGGAATGGGAGGGGGAGTCACAGGACTGCATGTGTGTTAAACAATGAAAGCAGCATGCAATAGACATAGCAAATTGATTCAATGGCAGCAGACCATATCAAGGCTCTGAAGTCCTGACACAGGTCAAGTGTGGTGGATGACTAATTGGCTTAAAAAAATCCCCATCCATAGTGATGGTGAGACCCACCATGTGAGTTCAGAAGCCAATTCTTCCCTTTCGCCACTATATTCAATCAGATGTAGCCCGTAAAGAATCAATTTTCCTTTCTCCTGAGATCACCACTGAAGCCAGACTTCAGCCACTAGTCCTTGCGCGTGAAATGAAGAAACAGCTGAGCACCCTGCCCTTCGGCAAAGTCACGGCAGCACGGTGGCATAATGGTAGAGCTACTGCTCTTGCCCAGAGGAGGTAAATCGAGGACCAGAGGACATAGGTTTAAGGTGAAGGTGAAACAATTTAATAGGAATCTGAGGGGTAACTCTTTTGCATAAAGGGTGGTGGGTGTATGGAACAAGCTGCCAGATGAGGTAGTTGAGACGGGGACTATTCCAACACTTAAGAAACAGACAGGTACATGGATAAGACAGGTTTGGAGGGATATGGATCAAATGCTGGCATATGGGACTAGTGTAGCTGGGATATGTTGGCCAGTGCGGGCAAGTTGGGCCAAAGGGCCTGTTTCCGCACTGTATCACTCCTGACTCTATAACTCTAACTTTATTCTTGTATGGTACAAAATGGCGTCGGGGAAGCGGAGAAGTGTGTACTACCTCAGTGTAATCTACTATTCTTACACTCTTGTACTTGAGTATGATAGTGCCTATTGTATAGGAATATTATTGCTTAACTGTATGCAAAATTGAATTTCACTGTACTTAGGTAAATGTGACAATAAATCACCATTGAACCATTAAAAAGCAATTAAAAAAAACAACTAGTCAGCTGACAACAGTCAAAACCCACACAGTATAAGATATTCCATTACACTCTATTAATTGTAATGATTGTCTAGTCGTTTGACAATGCAGAAGGTCTCTCTTTAGATCCTCGAGTAAATGAATCACAAGAGATGCCCTAATACACGTCTTGCTTATACACACCACATAGGTACGATGCACTAACATGGAAAAATGCCACTATTCCGCACTGAGGAGACAATTTCAATTTTTTCCACAGAAATCCCAAATAAGGATTACCATATTCATGAAGATAAACAGCTATAAATAGAATTCCCCCACCTATTTTAAATCCTCTTAATGACCAGTGCCCTGTAGATTTCCTAACTTTGCCTTAATTCAAAGACAAATCTTGAACTTAACTTAGGGGGTTTTAACTTTATGATGAGAGGGTTTGAGGATTCCATTGAGGATTCCAGCTACAAGGAGAGGTTGGATGGACTTGGATTGTTTTTTCTGGAATGTCGGAGGTTGAGGGGCAACTTGATAAAAGTACATAAAATTATGAGAGGCATAGATAGGGTAGACAGTCAGAACCATTTTCAGGGCATAGCTATGAGGTGAGAGGGGGAAAGTTTAATGGAGAGGTACAGGGCACGTTTTTTTACACAGAAAGTGCTGGGGGCCTGGAACCCATTGCCATGGGTGGTGGAGGAGAAAGGTGTGAATGATGTTCAAGATACTTTTATATAGGCACGTGGCTGTGTAGAGAATAGAGGGATATGGATCATGTGCAGGCAGATGAGACCAGTTTAACTAGGCATTACGTTCCGCAAAACCATTGTGAGCTGAAGGGCCCTTTCCTGTGCTGTGCTGTTCTATGTCCTCCATTCAACGTTCTATGGATGCAATATAACCGATTTTATTAATTCCCATTAATGGAACTCTATGTTTAGAGGAGAAAGCTTTGAGGCTTAGTCCACACTGAATTATTCTGGAAAAAAAAAATCCAGTATTAGCGATGTCAATACTAACCTAACAATGCAACCTATTAATCAACCCAGAGGCTCTGCGTCCTGTGATAAGGCAGTATTTTTTATTACATTATGTAGTGAAGTTAAGAAATTGTATTTTTAGACCCAAATAAAGGTTTAGAATCCAGACCCTAAGGTAAAACTTTGACACTCAAAATGTCAGATTAAAGTAAAAATTCAATTGGAAAGATTTTCTATCCTGGCAGAAATTCTTATATGAAGTTCCAAATTGCCCAAATGTTTGCAAATTCAATTTTAACTTACTTACAGATTTATTTTTTTAATGTCTGCTATTTATTGCAAGTGCCTGGTCCTCGGTCTTGGTTTTCCAGCTCAAAATGTGCACTGATCAGTCACTGGAAGCCAATACATATTTGGTTAAGAGTCTTCTGGCAGGGAGCTCTATACTGAATCAGACTTGCAGCGCCTAAAGGAATTTGGGTTGAGTCCACAGCAGCACCAGGCCAAAACCCAGGAAGGGGAAGGAGAGGATCAGGCTTGTAGCTAGTGGGGATGTGAGGGGGTTGGGCTCCTAGGGTTAGAGGTTTGGCTGCTGGGGTTCAGTGGAGGGAGTTAGTCAAGTCAGGAGATGCAATTGCCATTTGTGCCTAGTACTAGTGTGGAACTCTTGGTCAGGAACCAAGGTCGAGGGGGATGTCTGATTTCATCAAGTCACTAACAAATTTTGAGAGGGACACAAAATGCTGGAGTAACTCAGCGGAACAGGCAGCATCTCTGGATAGAAGGAATACGTGACGTTTAGGGTCGAGACCCTTATTCAAGACCCATTCCTTCTATCCAGAGATGCTGCCTGTCCCTGTCGATTTCTCCAGCATTTTGTGTCTATCTATGGTATCAATCAGCATCTAAATAAATTTTCCTAAATACATTTTGAGAGTTGAGTTATGGGCAAAAGTCTAATGAAAGGCCAAATAAGTAAATTAGTTCAATGAAACTCACTTGGACTGGATTTCCCAATGATAGGACATACCAGATTAAGGAATTAAAATTTAAGTTGCACCAAACCAAAATGGAAAGTTTGCGGCTGTATATATGACTGAACATTAAAGTTAGCCACGTTGCACATCATTGATAGTCACTCTGCATGCCTGGGTTCTCCTTCGTTTGACCAATCAGAGTCCCTTAGATCCTTAGATCCTTTAATTAAATTTATTCACCAGATATTTCATGCCATAAGTACCCGATTTTCACTAATACCTTGTAGATAATTGGTGCTGACTAATGCAATTTGAGGGCAAATGCTACTTCCTTTTTTCTTGGTTTATCTTTGCTCCATTTTACATGTCTATTTGATTAGCGTTCCAGATTCATGTGGCATTTCATTGGCAAAAGTCCATGGCAATACATTTGTCAGTCAACATTTATCCCTCAGAGAACATAAGTTTATTTCCTGCCGAGTTGCTTGAAATCTAGCTACCACTGTTGCCTCATTCATAAAAACAACTATTTTAAAAACAAAATTTGCCACACGCATTGAAAGTGGAAGATGCCATAAAAGTGGTGGTGGTTGTATGGAACAAGCTGCCAGAGGAGGACGTTGAGGAAGTATGAATGGGTGCTCACCAACTCTAATGCTTTTGCCATATTTCTTTATAACATGGAAGTGTCATGGATTTTTCAGGTCATCAGGTTATGGAGGGTTATGGAGATCAAGAACAAAGGATGGGTCTCCCATCGGTATTGAACGGTGTGGCTAGATTAATGGGACAGGTGGTTCAACCCCACTCCTTTTTAATGTTATTCTTGAGTTTATGTCTGCTCGCAAGGTAATACCATTCTCATTATCTCCACTTTAGCCTTAACTTCCCTACTGCTCCAGATTCAACCACCCACCCAACACATTGGAGACATTTTACCACAGCCAATTAACCTCCAAGCACTGCACATCTTTGGGGTGTGGAAGGAAACCAGAGCACTACAGGAAAGCCACGTGGGCATGGTGGCACGGCGGTCGAGTTGCTACCTTACAGCGCCAGAGATCAGGTTCAATCCTGACCGGGGGGGGGGGCTGTCTCTATGGAGGTTGTGCGTTCTCCCCATGACCATGTGAGTTTTTCCCCAGGTGCTCCGGTTTCCTCCCACACTCCAAAGTTGTACAGATTTTGTAGCTTAATCGACTTTGACAAAAATCGTAAATTTCCCCTGGTGTGTAGGATAGAGCTGGTATGCGGGGACCGCTGGTCAGCATGGACTCAGTGGGCCAAAGGGCCTGATGCCGCACTGTATCTCTAAACTACATTGAACTGAACTGAACTGAACTAAACATGGGGACAACATTCAAGGTCCACGCATACAAAGCACCAGTAGTCAGATAAGACCTGGGTCCCCAGGGCAGTTATACCGCAATGCTACTGTGTCACCCTTATGAAAGAGAGCATTCAGAATAGATTTCTGATGAAGTAAATGGAGACAAAGGCCTTAGTCATTGAAGACTCATGTTCTTTTGCAGGGATAATCTTCAGTCTGAAGATGTTGTGTGATCTAGCGCATGACCAATAGGCATCAAAATTAGAGTATTGAATCGTTTTCTTTATCCATGTGTTTAAAGTTCCTAGACATATATCAGTTCCACCAAGTTAAGGTTAAATTAGCAGAATGAATCTTTGAAGGGTAAACATGACAAATTAAAAGCAGTTAAGCCTCTAGGAACAAAAGCTGCGATATATATTGTTCTTTATTTAATATGGACAGGTACCTTTTTGTTAAAATATTTTATATTCCATTTATCAGCTTATTTCTATTAATTTGAAGCTTTACCCATAAATCATGGGTTTATAAAAATAGGCCAGTAATACCTGTTAAATTAAAAAATATTAGTGAGAGAGAGAGACAGACAGACAGACAGACAGACAGACAGACAGACAGACAGACAGACAGACAGACAGACAGACAGACAGACAGACAGAGAGACAGACAGAGAGACAGACAGAGAGAGACAGAGAGAGAGACAGACACACAGAGAGACAGAGAGAGACAGGGAGAGACAGAGAGAGAGAGACAGATAGATAGAGAGAGAGAGAGAGACAGAGAGAGGGGGGAGGGGGAAGAGGGGGATAGAGAGAAAGAGAGAGAGAGAGAGGAGAGAGAGAGAGAGAGAGAGAGAGAGAGAGGGACAGAGAGGGAGAGGGAGAGAGAGTGGGGAGAGAGAGAGAGACAGAGATAGAGAGAGAGAGACAGACAGACAGACAGACAGACAGACAGACAGACAGACAGACAGACAGACAGACAGACAGACTAGACAGACAGACAGAGAGAGACAGAGAGAGGGGGGAGGGGGGAGGGGGGGGAGAGAGGGGGAGAGAGAAAGGGGGGAGAGAGAGAGAGAGAGAGAGATAGAGAGAGAGAGAGAGAGAGAGAGAGAGAGAGAGAGAGAGAGAGAGAGAGAGAGAAAGACAGAGAGAGAGAGAGAGAGAGAGAGAGAGAGAGAGAGAGATTCAAGGCACTTGCACAGTAATCCAATTCTTGCAATTACTTTAGAGGAACAATATCTTCTCACTTCAAAGGCGTATTATTATTAAGAGGAAAGCATTAGCTATACTAAGCCCAGGAAATTAAGTTTGCAGCCGCAAAGTAGAAAGGTGTGGCTGTCTGTGTGCCTTCCTTGATTGAAATGATGTTATTTAGGTCATTGTATGCCATCCATTCCAGAGGTCTATTTGCAATTATTGTTAAGCTGTAGTTTCCACATCACTGACAGGCTACTTACAATACAGCTCAGCAATTGATTGACACTGTCCTTGCCCATTGTCTTTGATACAACTCAGTATGTAGGTTTCCATGGTGATCCATGTTTCTTTCGTATCGACACAAGGCATGATTCCGTAATGCCTGTAGACGTTTCCATTAACTGCGGTCCACCAGCACTAATCCAATTTTCTCTTTTTTTGTATGAAAACTTTCCTGATTTTATTATTTGAATACGTGTTTGGCATTGCACACGACACAAATACCAACACTGCGCTGGCAGAGAGCTTTCTTTTGGTCGTAACTGATTCAGGGCGTAAGAACAATAATAAGTAGAGCCTTTAACAAAGACAAATATCCCAAACTGATGCAGGGCATTCTAACTAAATACGGATGACAGTATGTTTGAACCTATAATGCAGGTCCATCAAAATCAATTCATTCAAACCAGACATATGGCACCCATGGAAACAACTGGACAGCACGGTGGCTAAGCGGTAGAGTTGCTGCTTTACAGCGCCAGAGACCCAGGTTCGATCCTGACTACGGGTACTGTCTGTACGGAGGAGCTTGTATGTTTTCCCTGTGATCGCTTGGGTTGGCTCCGGGATCTCCGTTTCTCTCCCACACTCCAAAGATGTACTGGTTTGTGGGTTAATTGGCTGGGTATCATTGTAAATTGTCCCTAGTGTGTGCGGGGATCGCTGATCGGCGCAGACTCAGCGGACCAAAGGGCTTGTTTCCGTGCTGTATCGCTAAACTAGACTTCACTTCACTGAATTCACACACCCCCTGAAATGGCAAGGAACGGGGAGAAAATGCTGCAGTCAATTCAAGAGAACTCATTATTTTTCCCAATCTTCCTAATTTAAGCAACAGCGCAACCACCAAAATGACATCACATTACTCTTTAATACCCCCCCCCCCCCCCCCCCCCCCCACCATGAGCTTCTTAAAACTGGAAGTCTCCTTGTCATTTACATTTCAGAATTCTGGTATCAGCAGTGTTTGATTTTCATTTGCTTTATTCAGGAACCTGTCAATATAATTATTTTTAAATCATTACATTGAGATCCAGTACACATTTAGCTAATCTACATCAAAGCGGGATTAATGGCCATGGGAATTGAGGAATAGGGACATTATATTTTGATTTTAACCTCCTAACATTATTAGGCTGGGCTGCATGGAGTGTTACAAACCTTAAACTAAAAGACCCTGAATGGGTGTGGATGGGAATGGATGATAACCTTAATCTTTAGAGGTGGTTTGATTATCTAAATATAATAATGGGCTCCAAGGATCAGTGTTAAACTTTAACATTTTAAATGTTGCATAAAAACTGAGAGTACCCAGCAGGTCAGGTAGCGTATGTAAAAGGGGAAAGAAAGGGTAACATTTCAAGTCAAGATCCCTACTTACAGCTTTGATGAGGGAGCTATATTAAGAGGTTATATATGTAGGCATGTGCCATTATAAACCAGGAATAGCAACACAGAGGTTTCTAGACATCATATTTCATATCATAGATTTGGCATTCCTAATGTAGCAGAGCTTTTAAAATGCTTGGAAGATAACGAAAACTTTAATGTTGTGAGCATTTGTAAATAAAGAGGAACTTGCACGAAAAAGATCAAAATGTAAAATAAATAGGTTTATCATGGTTGGCACAGAGACACTTTGATGGTTGTTGCCTGCTGAGCAAGCAACAAGGCCAAAGATATTTATCATTTTCATTGCTGGGATTCAATTAATAATATGTAGTTAAATTGCAATTTGCAAATTAATGTTATACTATTAAGACAACCCAAGCGTGAAGGGATACTAATTATCTCTGCAAGTTCCAAGCCAAACACATACCATGAATGGATTGACTGACAACCCAACTTAGGGTACTTCAAACACAGTAGGGCAAACTGACGTTAATAATATTGCATATCCAGCAGAAATACTAGAAATACACAGGCCAGGCAGTATCAGTGGACAGGGAAATCAAGTTAATGTTTCAAGTCAGTAGTTCTGATGAATGGTCATTAACCTTAAATAAAATGCAGGTAGATGGATGTCTTTATAAACATTCCACAAAGCATTGACAGTGTTTGTCTCTCCTAAGATGATGCTTGACCTGAGTGTTTCAAACATCTTATAGTTTCATTTATTTGTCCAGTGGTGCTGATTTGTTATTATTGTAACATCTACTGAGCTATGGTGATAAGCTTTGTTTGACGTGCTATCCAGGCAGATCAGGCTATAAATGAGTGCAATCATATACATGAGCACAACAGGTAGTTAAAAAATAGAAAGGAAATGGATTGTGGGAAGTAGTGTCACAGCTACGGAGAAAGTGCAGATAAAAATGTGAAGGGGCACAATGATGTCGACGTGAAGATTAGAAATTCATTTGATACGTATGAGAAGATCGTTCAAAAGTCTGATAACAACAGGGAGGAAGTTATTCTTGAATCTTACTGTCTCTTGCTGATGTAAAATATTACACTGCTCTAGATTGTCTTTTCCTTATTTATGGCTCTTTTATTTGATAAATCTTATTTTATTTGAGGCAAACACAACCTTTCCAAATATAACTCATTATCTCCACAACTTACCTCTTCCCTGACTTTAGATGCACCCTGCAGTTAGAATGAATGGTTGAATTGCTGATGTGTGTGTGCATGCTATGAGGGATGGTGTTGTGGATGGGACGTGGCATTCATTGTATCCAGGGCCTTGCGTTCATCATCACTTTACACCTTCAGTGATCATGCAAGGGCTTCCTGACCTTCTAACGGAGCACCTTTTTTCCACTTCCAGTGGTCAGCAACACTGCACTGGGATATCAGTGAGCCGGCTCTCTTCCATGCTGTGCCATCTCCACACACTAGTTGTGTTGACTTTGACAATTACCTGTTGCAATCAAAGCACATGCCCGCTGAGGTTTACAGGAAAAGTTGCGAGTCACTCATGAAATTGGCCTTGTGTGGATATACTAAGACTGATCGCTGAAAACGTGAACAGGTTGTTCTACCATAATGTGGTATATGTATTAGTAAGAAAACCTCACGCTGTATAACATTGTGTTATTAGAGACATTTGTACCAGTGGAGAATAGTAAGATTAAACGAGAACTTACCTGTTCGAAGTTTGATCTTTATTTTATAAGGAGTTACGATGAGGGATTACGTGAAGAAGCCCCGACAGGCGCATGCTCGGCATACTTCATAGCAGCGGCGTGAAAAACACAGAACCAATAGCCGAAGTAAGATAGTAAGGCTCACACAAGACTAGAACTACCACATGATCTTTTAGATTATGAGGGTCGGGAGCAGAGGGCACGTAATCCCTCATTGTAACTCCTCATAAAATCAAGATCAAACTTAGAACAGGTAAGTTCTCGTTTAATCTTACTATTTTACTTCAGAGTCACGTGAGTGACTACGTGAAGATTTTGAAGCTCTGTGATTTTCATGCCGTAAATTCATTCCATACGACACACTGCTTCAGTTGACACTGTAGTGAGTAAATAATATTATTAAACATTGCTTGAATAATGCAATATTTTAATAATAATAATAAAAGAAAGAAAAGTAATACCCTTCTATCATAAGGGAAATTACAACAAAATATATGAATCGTTACATAAAAGAAAGCAAATAATCAAACAGAACCCAACACTACATGTCCAAACTCTGGCACCGTGATAACAGGTTTATTGTAAAACGTGGAAAAAGTTTCTTCTTTACACCATCCTGCAGCCTCGAAAATTTGGTCGAGCGGCACGTCCTGTGCCATTTGCCGCGGACGTCGACGCTGCCCTGGTGGAGTGAGATTTAAACACATCAGTGTCTACTCCAGCTAAAACCAAAACCTGTTTTAACCATCTAGAAATAGTTTGTACTGACACTTTTTTGTATGGTTTCTTATGGGCAATAAGCATTGTTGTCTCACAACCTGGGAGACTCTTGGTTACTTCAATATATTGAGTCAGTAACCACACACAATGTTTGGTCGACAGGATATGCTCTAAACATTACCTTGGTTCCAGACTTCCCCGGTCTGCTTTGTTTGATTAGATCATAAACATAAAAAGTAATGTTATCTGCAGACAAGTGCATACAATCTAAACATAACATTTGCAATGTTTGTACTCTTTGTGCTGACACTAATGCCATAAGCATTACTACTTTAAATGTTAATTTCTGAAAAGACAGTGACGTAATTGGAGCCCATTGCCGGAGCAATGTGAGAACTATACTAACATCCCAAATTTCTGTATATCTGGGTTTGGGAGGATTTTTATTAAAAATCCCTCATAAATCGGGATATTAATGGATGAGACCCGATAGATAGATGTTCTGAAATTGTCATAAATAGGAAGACAAAGCACTAGCAGCACTATTAATGGCACTATAATTAAGGTGCTGATCAAAATGCAAAATAGCAAGGAATTCCAATACATCCGATATGTTTGCAGTATGATAAGATATATCTGACTGAATACAAAAAGCTTCCCATTTCTTTATGTGAGACATATATTGTTTCTTAGTGCTATCTCTCCAAGCTGACATTATGACATCCATGGTCCTATCCGACAGTCCAAGCCCTCGTAATGGTCTGGTCAGAACCTGCAGATTAACAAATTCATATGATCATGCACTGGATGAACTTGTTCTGTCACTGGTTGTACCAACAAATCCCTGGAGCTGGGAATCGTCATAAATGGTTCAATTATCATTCTAAGCATCAATGGGAACCATGGCTGTGTAGGCCAGTTTGGAACCACCAAAACACCTGTGGCAGAGTCTTGCTCTATTTTACTGAGACATTGTCTAATCAGGCAAAATGTGGGAAAAGCATAGAACATGTTTCCCCAATGTAGCGAGAATGCATCCAACGCTACAGCTCCTGGGTCAGGCTCCCATGACACGTATTTAGGCAATTGGTGATTTAATGTGGACGCAAATAGATCAATGTCTGGTGCACCATACCGATTAACAATTTTTAAACATCCATTCTGTATTGTCTTTAAACTCCGGTGATCTGTTGTCTGCCACAACATTGTCTTTCCCTGGGAGATAGATAGCTGAAAGCCAGATATTCCTAGATACACAGCAATTCCACATCAGGTTGACCAGATGATCACATGATACTGATCTTACTCCACCCATGTGATTGATATATGCTACAGCTGTGGTATTGTCTACTTGTAATTGAACATGCAAGTTCTCCATTGTAGAACAATAAGCTTTTAATCAAAAAAATGCCCCCAATAACTCCAAATAGTTAATACCATATGTTTGGAGAATTAAATCCTCTTGGACAGTCCATCTACCACCACAGCTGGTGTTATTATCCGTAGCCCCCCCATCCGAGAGCACTAACATCAGTTTGCAATACCACTGTAGGTTGCTGAATAACAATATTTTTAGTAGCTTGAGCATTATTCCCAATCCACCACTGTAATTCAGCCAACGTTTCCGTTGGCAACTGCATGGGTCTGTCAAAATGACCTGCACGTTCTTTTAGTGCTTGTGCTTTTGCCCTTTGAAGATTTTGATAATGCAAAGGACCAAACTCAACAGCGGGAAATGCTGCTACCATCTTACCAATAACCCTAGCTACTTCTCGGATGGAGGGATAAGGTTTGTCAGCAAGGCAACTACACGCATTTGTAATATCCACAACTTTATCTGTTGGTAAAGTTACTGACATAGCAACTGAATTAATGACAAACCCCAAATACTCAATTGCTTGCAACGGCTGTAGCTTAGATTTCGTTGGATGGATCAGAAACCCTAGCCTTTCCAACAGGATTATAGTTGCTGAAACTGAATCTTCAGCTGATTCCTGAGTGGCATTAACAATTAAAATATCATCAAGATAAGCCATGACAATGTGATTTTGAGCCCTTAACAATGAAAGTGCTGGTTTCAATAATTTTGTGAGCAGCCTGGGAGCTGAACTTAATCCATTAGGTAATGATTTACATTGCCACAGCTGACCCATCCAATTAAACTTCAAGTACCTACCATAATGGTGATGAATTGGCACTGAATAATATGCATCTTTTAAGTCTATAGTAGCCGTGTAACACCCTATGGACAACAACTCCTTTGCAGTGTTGAAGGTGTCCATTTTGAAATGTCTATACTGGACATATGAATTCAATTTTGTGAGGTCCAGAATGACTCTACAACCCCCATCTTTCTTTGTCCTGGGGAAAATATTTGACACAAATTGTTGTGATGATTCTCCGTACTTTCAATTACCCCTTTTTTAAATACTTTTTTTACTTCTTCTTTTACCTGAGAATTTTCAGGTGCAGAAAACACCAAAACCCGATTAGGTTTATCCTGTACAGGTGAATCAACTCCTTCCATAAATTCTATAATAGCACCTGACACAGTATCTAATATAAACCGATCAGATGTTATACAAAACCATTCATCATAAAACAATTGCTATCTACCACCAACCGGAGGTTCTACAACAGTTTCCTCTGTGATAGAATAAAGTTTTTGTACCTCCGCAAATGACCGTGACAGTCTCCTTCTCCCAATATATGGATGGACATTGGGCTGTGATGGGTAATAATACCTTCTCACCATACCCCTGCCTCTGCTTGTTCCTGCTCCTGAATCAAACCCCCTTCTCATCCAGCCAGATTGTCTCCTTTGACCAAAAATTAAAAGTTTTATGAGGCTGATAATCTTTGCCTCCTCATCGATATCTTTAATATGTTTAGGCAGGTTTTCTCCGAATAAATAATCTGGAGCTTGAACATTGCTTGATTTACACAAACCAGCAAATCTTGGGTGCAGGATGGGCCAAATGGTGATTTATCTCATACAATTAATCTCAAATTAAGAGTTACAAAACAATGCCAACATGTCTTTTTGGATTTTGAACATAGCATGCCCTTCCAACTGCCTCACAAAAGCAGTAATGCCAGCTACAATGAGCTTGAGGACCCACCTGTCCTCGCATTGTTAAAGTCATGGGTGTCCAAATAGCTGGATTCACCGTCGGCACCCACAGTGATGCACAATTAACAGGTGTTTTATAGAGATCTGCTGTCTCAATCATGACAGTCACCTGAAGCTGGTGAGAAACCAAATAATTAATGTTGGCCGCCAGGTTTTCTTCTATGACCTCACCGCTTCCCTCTGGTATAGCAAAGGATTGTGCTACATCTGGTACACCTGTAGTTTGACTTTTGTGCTGTGGTGGGTATTCAAGACCAAAAACACCACCTTTGGGGTCAGTCTCTTGCTGCCCTGGTACTCCTGAGACTTGCTCAAAGGAGACTTCTTCCAGACCTAAACCAGGCTCTGGAGGTTCACATTCCCACGTTGTAAAGGCACCATATTCATGATATGGAACCCCCTCAGGGGCTGCCTGGGAATACTCTGGGTCATTTGACCCTTGGTTAATAATTGTTTGAAGCATTTTCTCCATTTGGTCCATCCTGAGCCACAGGCTCGTTTGCCTGGCCCTGCCTCTTCTTCATCAGATTCATCTGATATTACAGGCCTAGCAGACTTCCTTTTATTTTTCCTCTCCACTGGAGTTCCCTCCGTGGCCTGTGGCTGTGGAGCATCTAAAGGCTGAACTACGGCAGGGTCAACGGCTACCGGTATCGGAACCGGCTCTGTACTAATCTGTGGTCCCGATCTTAACTGTGTTTCCACCCGGGACGCGCACTTTCCCCGCGCCGATTTTTTCACCGTGTCCATTTTTTAAAAACTTCACAAACTCCTCCTGGCTATTCCAGCCAGCGTCACGGAGTTCCTACCCGGGAAGTAATTTCAACCCACTTACCTGCGGGCCTGTTACTCACCGCTGGTGGAGCTGCGATCTGCAGCCCTTCCTTACCGACATGCGTCGACGTAATGCTGAGCAGGCGCCTGGCGGGGCTTCTTCACGTAGTCACTCACGTGACTCCAAAGTAAAATAGGGAGTTAGAGCGTTTCAGATTCGCAATAACAAAGTTATTTCTCCCCCATAGAATTTTCAAACATAAACGTCTTTTTAATAGCTATAAATTTATTTTAATTTACCGCAAGTTAAAAAGACTGAAGATATATATGTAACGTTGTTCAATATTGCACATTGTTTAATTTTGCACATTAAACATAAATGGCATTGCATAATTGCTTGTCAATTGTATGGCCTCCCAAGGTGAAAGTGGCACCTATCATCTGAAGAGAAAATGGCATCTGATTACTGCAGGGAGGCTACATGGAATTTATTTTTTCAAAACAGCCCAAAGTAACTTTTAAGTCGTTCACTAGTTCTTGATTAAAATCATGTTATAACCAATTAAACCCATAAAATACAAATTTGTTTCCAAATTCATCGATCGTGTTACCTCCAATTTATATTGTGGAAACATTCATGAAGGTAGAACTCTCTCCACAGTAAAACTACGTTATCCAACTATCCATAATTCCCAATGGTTTAGCACCAGATGAGGTTTCCCATCCTCCCATGAAACTAACTGGAATATTGATTATATTAACATTATATTGACATTAAAATATATAACATAAACGTGTTGGGATATCAATAAGAATAACTTATAACAGTCCAGTAAATCTGTTATCATTGCAACACTGGTGGATTATCAGAATGTTATTGCAATGATGCTCCCATCAATCTCATTCCCCTTATTATTGTGTGGTATCCCTGCAAATTGCATATGCACCTTTTGTATTCTTTTCCCACTTACCTGCACGAGGGGTAATTTACATTAGCCAGTTAACCTACCAGCACATCGTAGGGATGTGGTAAAAAGAAAAGTCACCCAGGGGAAACATTGGGAAAATACGTAAACTCCATACACCCAGTGCCGGAAGTCAGGATTGAACTTGGATTGCTGGAGTTGCGAGGCAGCAATACTATCTTCATTTAGTTTAGTTTAGAGATACAGCATGGAATCAGGCCCTTCGGCCCACTGAGACCGTGCTAACCGCGCAGACCAGCGATATTAACACTATCCTACACACTAAGGACAATTTACATTTAAACCAAGCCATTAACCTATAAACCTGTATGTCTTTGGAACGTAGGAGGAAACCGAAGATCTAGGTTAGAAAATCCACACAGTCACGGGGAGAACTTACAAACTCCGTACAGGCAAGCACTAATAGTCGGGATCGAACCCGGGTCTCTGCCGCTGAAAGTGCTGTAAGGCAGCAACTCTACCGCTGGGCCACCTTGCCACCCTTGATGATATCAACATAATCACTGGTTATGTGTAAAATTTAAAACCGATGAGATTTAAATTCAGAGTAAATATACGCCAGTATAAAAATTACCCACTACTCTGCAGTGAACACTAGAACTATTTTTTTCCCGCATTGCTTTTTACCTTTCAATCATTTTTGTAACCCATTTAAAAGCTAAAATGAGAATGCATTTCTCAGCTGGAGTTTGTCATGTACAGCGTAGGTCTTATCAGAAACAATACAATAAAAAAGATTTTTCATGATAGGATGCCCCAAAGTGGAATTATTTTATCCAGTCGCTGTAAGATTGGCAGACCCAGCACCTCCTTGACACAGGGCAGACTACAAAAATAGCAGCAATGCATTAAATGGCCAGACACAAAAAGCTAGAGTAACTCAGCAACTCAGAAAAGGTGATGTTTCAGATCGAGGTTTTTCTTCAGTCAGGGGAAAGGGAAATGAGAGATATAGATGGTGATATAGAACCAATGAATGAACGACATGCAAAACAGTAATAGTGATAAAGGACAGAGGCCATTGTTAACTGCAGTCCTCCAGTTCTGCCGCTGGCCGTGTGCGCAACTTTGGCACCTTTAAGGGGGGGCGGGTTAAAATGCGGGTTTCTCCATGCAATCCGGAGCTTTCTGTTGTCGGAGTGCGAGCTATTTTTGGAGATTCGTTCCGACTGCCGGTAAATCAGTTTTTTTTAATAAATAGCCCGACTACTTAATCACTGCAGTCAAATAAAAATTAGCTCCTAATGCTGTCAACGCCGACAACGGGGACCGATTTTACGTAGGGGACAGGTAAGTGAAAGCTGTTTATTTTTACATATAAACTTGTTCTTTAGGGGACTTTAATCAATATTTCATGTTGCGAAACGGTGATTTAGCCCGCATATGAACTGGCAGAAAATTTCCTGCCGATATTGGGTTTAAATTCACCGCAACCGCAACGTTCTAATCCATCGCGTTCCAGAAAATCCCACTCGCAAGCTGTTTAAAATGCCTATTAATTTACAGGCATTAAACACTGAATTCCCTCAATTTGGCCTATAAATTAATGACAATTAGATTTAAAAATCATGTTTTATTGTGAATTATTGTGTGACTGTTAATTGGACACTTAGGCTTTAAATTTTATTTTATTTTTTTTCTTAAGAAATGGATAGATATTTAGATCTAATAATTGAATTTTGTAATTGGCTACAATTGGGTAACTAACTAATTATATGCTTTAATTTCAGGTCATCCAAGTAAGATTGTTTCATATTTGTTTCAGAATACTTCAATCTATAATAACTGAAAATTTCTTTAAGTTCTCTTAATTTTTAAGGAAGTTATGGGCTTTTGACTGTTCTCGATCACAATTTTTGTGACAAGTCAATAGAAAAGCAATAGGAAGCAAGTTGCTAATTTCCGAGTATGAAAATGGCCCTAACTTTTTTAATACTGAAGATATGAAAGTGAATTAGGTGTCAAATTAAACTTATTTTTATGCTTTATCTGATGGGATAAATTGCAGACTTGATTTTTTAAATCTCAAAATTTTGTAACATTGCTACTCTTGATCTTACTTCCGCAGCATAACAGGATCTTTTCCACCCATTTGACTGATACATGGAGATGGGTGTTCTTTAATGGCCCTTTTAAAATATGTTTCTGACAGCAATCCACACATCTGCAGTACAGCCATGAAGTATCATCTGAGTTTTATGTACATATAATGTTTAGAGCAATGCTGCTGCCACTGAAGTGTTGGGCAATTAGGTCTTTGTTCTATATGAAAAGAAACCAGAGGAGAGAAATACTAACGTGATCACAGACAATTGCTTTACCAGTAGGATCCGGCCAGTTTTCACATTTTGTTTCGGACGTCTGGCTTCTGCGGTATTTTGCTTTTGATTCATACAAAGAAACCAGCTAGCTTTGTTATCTAGGTTTATGAACCAATATTGATTTTGAGGACCTAATCAAGAACTAGCAGAGGCTCAAGGCCAAAGCAGCTGTCAATTGAATACATGTTGAGCAATGCAATCTACAGTCTGTAGGTATTTCAACTGTCACCGGGAACAATTTTAATTAGATTGCTGATACTCAGAGGCTTAGGAGAAAATGCACCCATGCTATCAATAGAAAGGTTATGGATATCCCATTGAATAATGCTTGCTCCAACAGGAAAACGTATTGACTCCCATATTAAAATAGCACATCCTTTGAAGTGCATGGTTCATCTAATGTTATCTAGCCTCCTCACAACTGAAGCTGGATCAGTAATCTTTATATGAATGCTTTGTTTTCTATTGAGCCAGGCCCTTATTTGACTTTTTCCAATTTGTAAGTGGGTTTGAAACAGATGTGTTGCTTGGGAATAACCACTCAATCTGCACTTGTTGACATTTCATTAAATGTCATCACTGATTCGATTGGAGAAAGGCTATCTGTTCTGCATAATGTATGTCTTTGGTCAGTGCAAGTTATTTGCAATCAGGCCATACCTTCAGTTCTGGATGATTAGGAATGATGGGTTAATAACATTTTATTGCACATCATATGACCCGTTAGAGATGGCAGTGGAAATAAACCCAACAACTCAACCAAACTTCTCTCACTTACAGAAAATGCTGGAGTAACTCAGCGGGACAGGTAGCATCTTTGGATAGAAGGAATGGGTGACATTTCGGGTTGAGACCCATTTTCAAACTTCTTCAGGCAAGTGGAAACCAGCATCTGCAGTTCCTTCCTACGCATCTCTCCCTTAATGGCCTGTCGCACTAACGCAACTTTTCATCGACTGTCTTTGACCTTCAAGCTTGAGGGAACTCGCCTGAAAAACCTCGAGCTGGATCGACTGTCAGCGATGAAACCGCGAGCCGGATCGACCGTCTGCGCACACACACACACACACACACACACACACACGCACACACACGCACACGCACGCACACACATGCACACACGCACACACACGCACACAGCAAAGGCGGGGGCCAGGGGGAGCGCTGTCTGAAATTCACACCCGCGATGAACAGGAAGGTAAAAGACGGCTGGCACAGGTATGGTAAGTCCTTTAGAGGATGCAGAGAGGGGGGATGGGAGAGAAGGGGAGAGAGGGGGAGAGAAGGGGAGAGAAGGAGAGTGAAGGGGAGAGAAGGGGGGGAGAAGGGGGCAAGAAGGAGTGGCGACACTTTTAAGAAGGCAGACAACTTTTAATAAAGTTTAGCGGGCATTTAACATTACCGGTAGGTTTACTTACCGTTTTTTTCTCAACGAGCTTTACCTTCGACTACCCTTGATTACCTTTGGTTGCCTTCGATTACCTATGAATAACATGCTAACCTACTATGATCTACCTTGACTTAACCTATGAGTAAAAAAATATTGATTTTTTCCATGGCGACCTTTTTTTACTCGTGGGCATTTTTCAGCATGTTGAAAAATATGCCACGACCTAGCTGAGGCCTTGAGTATGCGGGGACTACTCTCGAACAGGAAGGAGAGTTACAAAGACCTCCTAGGACCTCATGTCGCCCATGCTGTGAGTATGTCGAGGGCAAATGTGCCAGAACTCGCCAATTAGGTCTCCACAATGGGACAGCCCTTTTACTGTTTAACTGCAACCTAATTTTAAAAATCTTTCAATTGTTAGTTTAGAGATACAGCATGGAAACAGACCATTCACCCCAATGAGTCTGCACCGACCAGTGACCCCCAAACATTAACGCTACACTACATAAGCTAGGGACAATTTACAATTATACCAAGCTAATTAACCTACAAACCTGTACGTCTTTGGAGTGGGGGCCGGAAAATGGAGATGCTGGAGAAAACCCATGCAGGTCACGAGACCGCACAAAGTACGTGTGGACACACACCCATAGTCGGGATCAAACCCGGGTCTCTGGCGCTGTTAGGCAGCAACTCTACTGCTGCGCCACCGTGCACCCCAAAAATGATTAATACCATTTTTATTGCACATCATATGACCTGTTACACCAGGCAATGGAAACAAATCACAACGCAACCAAACATCTGTCTCTTGGAATTTAACTGCAACCTAATGAAACAAGTTTTCTGGTATTAAAAAAATGGATGGCAATGAAATCTCAGTTGAGTTAAAGTAGCATAGAATCGTAGATGCATGTCAATAGTAAGATTAAATGAGAACTTACCAGTTCGAAGTTTGATCTGTATTTTATGAGGAGTTACGATGAGGGATTACGTGAAGACCCTGTCCAGCACGCATGCGCGACATTCTTCAAAGCAGCGGTGTAGATTCACAGAAAAAAACACAATGATTTAAATAAATATAATAAAGAAAAAATAAGAACTTAATTACCAGTTGATCTGTATAATAGAGGGTGGGAGCGGAGGGCACATAATCCCTCATCCCTCATAAAATACAGATCAAACTTCGAACTGGTAAAGTTCTCATTTAATCTTACTATTTTATTTCGGAGTCACGTGAGTGACTACGTGAAGACTGCAAAGCTCTGTGATTCCGAACCGTATACCAGCTCATGCATCACTCACTGTCTGAAGACCTTTGAGGGAGGAAGTATGTTATCACAATCAACAATAACCTGTTTGTGAACAAAAAAGGTTTATTAATAACATCAAAAAACAGAGAGCTCCCCCGGACTTCAATTAAATATTATCTGCAGACTCTAAAATTCTGTCTGCAGATGGAGCAGGTTCTGCCAGCGGCTTATTATAAAACCGTTGGAAAGTTCTTTCCGAGGACCATCCTGCTCTGGCCAGAATATGGTCCATAAGCATGTCCATTCGCCTAGCCGCCGATGTGGATGCAGCCCTGGTGGAGTGGGATTTGTAAAGATTAGTGTTGATTCCCGCGGACTTAAGCACCTGCTTGAGCCACCTTGAAAAGGTTTGGCTCGTCGCCTGACCATTGGGTTTCTTGTGGCTTATCCATAAGGCTTTTTCTCTCCCTCTTAAGTTGTATGTTGTGTCTATGTAAATGGCGAGATGGGTCTTGGCACACAGCCGTGGGTCAGATAAATATGCCCGGAACTCCATAACTGGAGGTATGGTTCCTGGTCTAGTTTGTTTGGCCAGACCCTGAATATGGAATGTGATACAGTCCAATGACTCTGTCATGCTGTCCAGCCTCAGTAGCTGTTGCTGTTAAGTAGGTAGTTCCTGTTTTGGAGCAATACTGTTCCCATTTCCTTATGTTGGTCAGGTATTGTCTCCTGGTGGACTCCCGGTGGGATGCGGTCATCATGTTGATGGCGTCCTCAGACAGTCCCAGGCCCAGTAGAGGTCTTTTTAGAATCTGCAAGCCAGGAGATTGACTCTGTCATGGCACGGGTGACTAATGCCTGACACTGGGTGGATTAATAATTCTGGACTGCTGGGGAATTCCAACGGTTTTTCGACAGCCATGTCGAGGGCCACTGGGAACCACAGCTGTGTAGGCCAGTCGGGTATTATCAAGATTCCTGAAGTGGAATCCAATTGAATCTTGCGTAATACCTGATGAGGCAGAAGGGAGGAAAAGCATAGAAGAACATTTTCCCTCAATGCAACGTGAATGTAACAACTGCTGCTGCCTCAGGGTCTGGTTCCCAAGCGACATACGTTGGTACCTGGTGATTCAGCCTAGATGCAAATAGATCGATATCTGGTGTGCCATATTGCTTTGTAATGTCAGCAAATACTTTGGGATTTAACATCCATTCGATGGTATCGTTAAATTTGCGTGACCTGGTGTCTGCCACTGTATTTTGCTTACCTGGTAGGTAAGTTGCTGATAACCAAATATGTCTTTTGACACACCATTGCCAGATTAGGTTGAACAAATTGTCACATGATATTGACTTTACACCACCCATGTGGTTGATATAAGCCACCACCGTGGTATGATCTAATTGCAACAGGACATGTGCGTGATGCCTATTAGATGAATATGCTTTTAAACCATAAAACGCACCCAACATTTCTAAGTAGTTAATACCCCGTGTCTGTAGGCATGTTAGTTGCTCCCCAGCCCAAGGCACTGGCATTGATTGATTAATACTGGGTTGATGATTATTATGGGACTGGAGCTAAGCCTAATGTTCCTTGTCCACCATTGTAACTCTGGAATGGATTCAGCAGTTAAATTCATAACTCGGTCAAAGTGACCTGAGCTTTTCTTTAGTGCGTGCACTTTTGCTCTTTGTAAATTTTGATAGTGCAGAGGCCCAAATTGTACAGCTGGAAAGGCTGCTACCATTTTCCCAATGACACTAGCTACGTGCCGTATGGTTGGCTGATGATTAACCATTAGTTCGTTGCATGATTGTGCAACTCTGATGCTTTCTCCTTCGGCAGAGTTACAGTCATGCGAATAGTGTCAATTGTAAATCCAAGATAGTCCATGGTTGTGGACGGTGTCAAATTGGATTTATCTGGATGTATGACAAACCCCAAAGTTTCAAACAAATGTTTATATAACCATATAACCATATAACAATTACAGCATGGAACCAGGCCTTCTCGGCCCTTCCAGTCCGTGCCCTATTTTCCCCTAGTCCCATCTACCTGCACTTAGACCATGCCCCTCCATTCCCTTCCCGTTTGGTGGCTGCTACTGCCGAAATGGCTGTCTCCTAGGTTTTCCCTACTAGTAAAATGTCGTCTAAGTACGCCATGACTATATGCTTTTGTTTCCTCAATAATGCCAAGGCAGATTTTAAGATTTTTGTGAACAACCTTGGAGCTGAGGTTAGCCCATTTGGTAAGGCTTTAAATTGCCATAGCTGTTTCATCCAGATAAACTTTAGGTATTTACGATGCATTAGTGATAGACTCCCATGCATCCAAAAACGTGCAATCTCCCCCCTGTTGGTATAGAGCCCCTACTGCTCATATGCTGAGAGGAACCAGACCCACCTACCTCCATGGTTACTGGTGCTTCTTCTGCCTCTTGGCTGGACGATGAGGTGTCTGCTGGGCTGTAGAGGGCTGCTGTTGATGTTGATGTTGTTGTTGATGTTAATGTTGGAGGTGGCGCATTTTCCATGGGGTCCGCTCTGGGCCCTGGCCTAAAAAAGGCTTACGGGGAATGATTGTGGACCCCGAGCTTTCACCAGTCCCATATGGTAGTCGGCGACTGATGGGCGCCGTGGCGTACTGCCGCCTGGGTTTGTTAGGTCTGCTCGGTCCCAAACCTGCCCTCATGAGACCAAAGGTCTTGGACTCTTCCTCCAGGTCCTTCACCATTTTTGGAAGGTCCTTTCCAAAGAGCAGAATTGGAGGTTCTGAACCCGGTGTTTTGCAAAGTCCTGCAAACCTAGGGTTGAAGGCAGGCTTGATGATTTCCTTCCGTAAATTGTTAATCTCGAATTTAGTGGTGCACAGCAGAGCTAATGTATCTTGCTGATTAGTGGTGATGTCCACACCATCTATGGACCGAGCATATGAAGTTATTCCTGCTATCAGAAGTTTTAGGGTTTTCTGGAGCTTCAAGGTTCCTGATATTCTGCCCCAAATGTCCCCAAATTTGGCTGTTTACAGCTGGTACATTCAGTGATGTACAATTTTCTGGGGCTGAATATAATTCAAGAACCTCATTGACCACCCCTTCTTGTAGGGGTTTTGAGGACAGGTGGTCAATGCTGGCTGCAGGTTTCGGCTCTAAAGGCCGACCCACTCGTGGAATGGCCACATAGCGGTTGACCACACCCAGCAGCTCTTCCTGATCCTGTACACCCTGCGTACTCCGGACATCTTCAGCCAGCGACCCCTCTTCTTGACCAACCCAGACCTGGTCGCCAATGCTGCCTTCAATACAAGGTGAAGGTGAAGCAATGGCCAGTGCCGTAAAGGGCACTGCGGGAGTGCCTGAGCTCCCTTGGTGAGTCTGCTGCTGCTCTCTCAGCAGATCTCGCTAGAGCAATTGCTCCATAAGCCGTTCCATTCGGCTTAGGCGGCTGCCTTTGCCGCTCTCGAGCAGTGAGGCATCTTCATCCGAATCGTCGGATACTACCGCCCGGTTCTGGCTGCAGGTGCTTCCAGCCCGCTGCTCAGGCTGCACTAGCAGTGCTGGGCTCAGCGCGGTAGTCAATCCTGCCGCCTCTCGCTCCCCCCTCCAAAGAACGCTCCCCTGGGGCTCCTCTGGGGGCGAGCTACAGATTTCTTTCCTCTGGTCTTGCTCATTCTTTCTGGAACACAAAGCAGACCACAGAGAAAATACACACGGCCACGGTAAAACACTTACCTGTCGGCCCGACTTTCAAATTGTAGCGGGAGCGCCTTGAACTCCCGTTCGTCGCGGGTGCACTGCATGAACGCTAATGTCGCGCATGCGTGCTGGATGGGGTCTTCCCGTAGTCACTCATGTGACTCCGAAATAAAATAGCTGTTCTAATTACCAAGTCTAGTGGACCATGACATAATTGGAAAGATAACCAAAGATTATATGCAAATCTTCTAAAGGTCCGTTTGATTATATGTTTTTATAAAGGTCGAAGTTCAGTCCCAGTGAACCTTCATGACATTATGAAATTATTTATACGAATGTTATGCTTGACATTCTTTCCATCAAAGCCAGCTTTATATATGTTTTAGTGCTTGAGGGTCAATGAAGAGAAACAAAATAGTAAGATTAAATGAGAATTTACCAGTTTGAAGTTTGATTTTATTTTATGACGAGTTACGATGAGGGATTACATGAAGAAGCCCCGCCAGGCGCATGCACGTCATACTTGAAAGCAGCACGTGAAAACACAGAAACTATAGTCGTGATATAGTAAGACTCAGAAGACTAGAACTACAAGATAATCTTTGCGATTATGAGGGTCGGGAGCGGAGTGCACGTAATCCCTCATCGTAACTCCTCATAAAATAAAGATCAAACTTCAAACTGGTAAATTCTCGTTTAATCTTACTATTTTAGTTCGGAGTCACGTGAGTGACTATGTGAAGATTACAAAGCTCTGTGATTTCATGCCGTAGATCCATTCCATACGACACACTGCTTCAGTTGACACAGTAGCGAATAAATAATGTATTGAACATTGCTTCGAATTATCCAATAAACATTTTTTAATAATAATAATAAACAAAACAGTAATAACCCCTTTGTCCCAGGGGGAAATTACAAATGAAATTGAGAAAAAAAAAATCATACCGAACCCAAAACAGCATGCCCAAAACCTTGCACTGTCAGGACAGGTTTGTCATAGAATTTTGAGAAGGTCGCCTCCCTAGACCATCCTGCAGGCCCCGACAATTTGATCTAGAGGCACGTCCTGTGCCTTCGCTGCAAATGTTGATGCCGCCCTGGTGGAGTGAGAATTAAACACATGAGTGTCTACTCCAGCACAATCCAAAACCTGTTTTAAACATCTAGAAATAGTTTGTACTGACACCTTTGTATGAGGTTTTTTGTGGCTGATGAGCATTGCTGTCTCAGTAACTCTTAGTTACCTTGATATATTGACTCAGGTGCTTGACTATATATAGCGTTTTGTCAAAGGGGTATGCTTTAAAGCTTACTTTTGTTCCGGCCATTCCTGGCCTGCTTTGTTTGATTAAATCATATACATAAAACATAATGTTATCTACAGAAGAGTACATGTTATCTAGCCGTAGCTTTTGCAATGTTTGAACTAGTTGCGCTGATACTAGCGCCTTGAGCATAACCACTTTAAGTCTTAACTTCTGAAAAGACAGTGACATAATTGGAGCCCATTGCTGAAGCAGTGTGGGAACTATACTGACATCCCTAATTTCTGTATATCTAGGCTTGGGAGGGTTCTTGTTAAAGATTCCTCTCATGAATCGGGATACTAACGGGTGAGACCCGATAGATTGTTGTTCTGAAAACTCCCCTAAATAGGAGGACAAAGCACTCCGAGCACTATTAATGGCACTATAGCTCAAGTGTTCATCAAAATGCAATGTAGCAAGGAACTTCAATATATCCGGTATGCTTGCAGTATTATAAGATATATCTGACTGCAAGCAAAACATCTCCCATTTCTTAATATGAGACACATATTGTTTTTTAGTGCTATCTCTCCAAGCTGCAGTTATCACATCCATGGTTCTTCTCGACAGTCCAAGCCTTTGGAACGGTCTGGTCAGAACCTGCAGATTAACAGATTAATACGATCATGTAACGGATGACTTTCTCCTGTTACTGGATGCACCAACAAACTACTGCACTTGAGGATAGTCATGAATGGCTCAGTCATCATTCTCAGTACCAATGGGAACCATGGCTGTGTAGGCCAGTCCAGAACCACCAAAATGCCTGAGGCGGAGTCCTGCTCTATTTTGGTGAGGCATTGCCTGATGAGGCAGAATGGGGGAAAAGCATAAAAGAACATATGTCCCCAATGTAGCGAGAATGCATCCGTTGCTACTGCTCCTGGATCTGGTTCCCATGAAATGTATTTAGGCAACTGGTGATTTAGCCTGGATGCAAACAGATCTATATCTGGTAAACCATACCGGCTGACAATCATTTTAAAAACATCAGGATTTTGCATCCATTCTATGTTGTCATTAAATTTACGTGACCTGTTGTCTGCCACTACATTATCTCTACCTGGTAGGTAGATAGCTGAGACCCAGATATTTCTGGAAATACACCAGTCCCAAATGAGGTTAGCCATATTATCACATGATACTGACCATATTCCTCCCATGTGATTGATATAAGCAACAACCGTGGTATTGTCAATCTGGAGCTGAACATGTAAATTATTCATTGCTGAACAATAAGCTTTTAATCCATAGAATGCACCCAGCAATTCTAAGTAATTTATACCATGCCTTTGCAGGATTAAGTCCTCTTGCACACTCCATCTACCACCACAGCTAGACTCGCTGTCCGTGGCTCCCCATCCCAAAGCACTAACATCTGTTTGTAAAACCACTGAAGGTTGTTGAATCAAAATGTCTTTGGTACTTTGGTCTTTGGTGCAATATTGATTATTCACCATTGTAATTCAGCAATAGCTTTGGCTGGCAACTGCATAGGTCTATCAAAATGATCTCCATGTTCTTTAAGTGCTTGTTCTCTAGCTCGTTGCAAACTTTGATAGTGCAGAGGTCCAAACTCCACTGCAGGGAAAGCCGCCACCAATTTACCAATAACACTGGGTACTTGCCGGATGGAGGGTTGTTGCTTTTCTAAGAGACTGGCACAGACCTCTGTGATTTCAACAGCCTTGACCACAGGCTAAGTCACTAACATGGATTGGATTTTGTTGGATGGATCTAGCTTGGACTTTGTTGGATGGACGAGAAAACCTAATCTGTCAAACAGGTGTTTGGTTGCTGAAACCGACTCCTCCTGTTTCAGCAACCAACTCAGCTGTTTCCTGAGTATTGCTTATAATTCAAATATCATCTAGATAAGCCATCACAATGTGATTCTGGGCACGAAGTAGCGCCAGACCTGGTTTTAGCAATTTTGTGAACAACCTAGCTGAGGTTAACCCATTGGGCAACGCCTTAAATTGCCACAACTGTCCCATCCAACTAAATTTCAAGTATCTACGGCACTGATGATGAATTGGTACAGAATAATATGCATCTTTCAGATCTATAGTTGCCATATAACAACCTTTTGATAACAGCTGTTTAGCAGTACTGAAGGTGTCCATTTTAAAATGCTTTTACTGGACCTAGGAATTTAACTGGGTTAAGTCCGGAATGAATCGACACCCACCATCTTTTTTCTGTCTGGGGAATATATTTGACACAAATTGTTGAGGATGGTATGTCACCCTCTCAATTACCCCTTTTTGGAACAAAACCCCAATTCCTTTATTTACCTGCAGAGTTTCTGGTCCAGAAAAAAACAATACCCGACTAGGCATATTTTGTGCAGGTGGATGAATTCCTGACATAAACTCTATTTGAAACCCTGAGACAGTGTCCAGTATAAACAGATCAGATGTTATGCAGCACCATTCATCATAAAATAACTGTACCGGAGGTTGTTCCCCAGAGGATTTATCCTGAACTGAATAAGTTACCTGTACCTCCATAGTCGACCTTGAGCTTCTTGTTCTCCTTGCCATGCTGGGGTTGTAGCTGGTGTACACAGGTGGATAAGGACGCCGTCCAACTGGTACCACTCTACTTGGGCCTGTCCCAGGATCTGACGCCCGTCGTGTCGAAAAAGACCTGCGAGGTGGCATCCTGGCTGAAGGGATGTAAGTTTTCATGAGGCCAATAGTTTTGGCCTCTTCCTCCAAGTCTTTGACCTGTTTGAGCAGGTCTTCGCCAAATAGAAAATTTGGCGCTTGAATATTTGATGACCTACACAGAGCTGCAAAGCGTGGGTTCAACGTTGGCTTGATAGCAATTTTCCGGATGCAGTTGATCTCAAAGTATGCATTACACAGCAGGGCCAACATATCCTGCTGTGTCCCGGACATCGGTGCCCCTTGGACCATTTTCCCGAAAGCCGTGATCCCTGCCCCCACCAATTTGAGGACTCACTGGAACCAAAGCTCTTGTCCACACATCGTTGCACTCATTTGTGCCCAGATAGCAGAGTTCACGGTGGGCACCTTGAGTGACGCACAGTTAACAGGTGTCTGGTAACGCGTGGTCGTTTGTTCTATAATGGAATCCTGTAGCTGGTGAGAGGCCATGTAGTTGATGTTAGAAGCCCGATTTTCCTCCATGGCTTCACCAGTACCCTCGGAATGGCAAAATTTCTTGCCAAATCTGGGACACCTGGAGCATGGCTCATGTGCCTTAGTGTGTGCCCAAGAGCAGTGACACCAACTTCAGGGTCAAACTCCTCTTGCCCTGGCTCTCCCGTGTCTTGCTCTAGGGAGGTCTTTACCAGCCCTACACAAGGTGCTGGTGATTCCCATTGATATTCATAGGCGGTGAAGTCCTCCTCGCCATATGGGCCTCCATGTGAGGCTGTTTGGGGAATCCTAGGGACGTTCGACCCCGATTGGAATACTTTGTGGCTCATCATTGTCTGAAGGATTCTCTCCATTTGATCTCGACGTCCCCAGACCTTCTTGTTGGAAGGAGGAGAGTCTTCTTCATCAGACTCCTTGGATAAAACGGGCCTGAGAGACTTCCGTTTGTCCTTTCTCGCTGCTGGAGTGGCCACAGCGCCGTGAAGCACTGGAGTTAATGGAGGCAGTTGAGCTGCCGGTCGTTCTGCAGTCGGCGTCGGAGCCGGCGTTACTGCAGCCGGTATCTCCCTACTCGATCTGCGAGCACTAACCTGCGGTCCTGCGAGTTAAACTCCTACTACGGACAGCAGACTTCTTTGCAACTTTCTCCATTCTCTAACGACTCCCGCTGGCTCCTGAGCCAGTCTCACGGAGTTTAAATACCCACAGAAAAGTTTTAAATCACTTACCTGCCGGTTTACTACTTACCGCTGGTGGAGCTGCGCTCTCTAGCCCTTCTGTGCGCCATGCGTCGGACGTAATAGCACACATGCGCCTGGCGGGGCTTCTTCACATAGTCACTCACGTGACTCAGAAGTAAAATAATGCTCAATAATGCCTTGGAATAATTTCAAAGTGTCAATAGGACTGAACTTTGACCTTTATTTAAAAAAATGAAGAGCAGCGCGATGGTGCAGCGGTAGATTTGCTGCCTTACAGCTGCCTTGCAGCGTTAGAGACCTGGGTTCGATCCTGACTACAGGTGCCTATGCGTTTGGATGTTCTTCCCTTGATCTGCGTGGGCTGTATCCGGGATCTCTGGTTTCCTCCCGCTCTCCAAAAATGTACAGGTTTGTAGGCTAATTGGCTGGGTAAAATTGTAAATTGGCCCTGGTGTGTGTGGGATAGTGTTAGAGTGTGGGGGTCGGTACGGCCTCGGTGGGCCAAAGGGCATGTTTCCATGCTGTATCTCTAAATTAAACTAAACTAAATGAAATCAAGTAGAACTTTAGAAGTTTTGAAAATAACTTAATGCATTGCACGCAAATTAATATATTACTGTGCTGTTACATTATTTTTCATGGGATGTGGTCACAACCATATTTATTGACATCTTGAACTGTCCATGGGCAGATTGGGCAAAGCAGTCTGAGGGCAGCTATGAGTCAACTGGTGGGATATCTGGAGCCACAGAAAGGACAGGTAATATGGCAGATTGGCCAACCAGATGGATGGTTACAACAATCAAGCAGTTTCCTGGTCACCATCACAGATTCTGTCTTTTTAATTACTTTAGTTTCAATTCCCCAGCTACCTGGTGCGATTTGAACTCTTATGTCCAGATATCTCTGCTGTACATGAGCCCAGTAACTTAAACACTATGCTAAAATACCCCCATTACAACAATTGTCTTCATATTCATTATCTTGAAAATTTTTAAAAATCACGCAATTACATAGGCTTAAAATGAAACAAATGTGTTTCCATGATGTACATAATACAATTGGAAGTATCGCTCAATGTACATTTTGTGTGACCTACTAATTTAAAATGCATGACTAATGAATTTTAAAGATTCAACAGCATTTTGAAGAAGAGCCAAGAATTCTCTCAGTTTCCCAATGAATATTCCTCCTTTACACGCCTAAAAATTGGACTAATTACTTGCATTGCTTCACTGTTTAGGGGTCTATGCTGACAAAGTTGATACATTTATCTAGCAAGATTTCTCTGTGCATATCAAAGGGATTCATTATATGTGTGGAGCTCTTGACACATGTTTGATTGATGTGATAAGTGCTAAATATTAGCACAAATTGTTTGAGCTTTTAGCCAGGTGAGTGTTCTCTCAGACTTCAAACAAAAATTGCAAAATTGGCATCAATTTAATGCTTAACATGTGATCAGTTGAAACTTTGGCATTGAACATTAAGGTCTTTATATCCTGAGACAGTGCGACGACTTTCATCTGATCCAACTGGAATTGAATCGACATCCTGGAACTGAAAAGTTAACACTGAATGCAGCAGCACTCCAGTAAAGATATGTTCTTCGTTCTTGGCGGTTAACAGGTCTCAGAGCTGGAGCTGCAAGTGTCAAGAGTTTCTGGTGAAGGATACGAATCCTCTACATTCCGGCTCCATGGCAGAAACGTTATCTCCAATCTAAAGGCTGGTTCCTCGATTGAAACTGACACCAGGAAATCAGGTAGAAAAGTCCGAGTGGCTGGTGGCATAATTCTAGATGATGTGAGAAATCAAGCTTTCAAAGACAAATTTACCAACTGAGTGAAGTTGCAACATTTCATGCAGCATAAGCATTTGAACACAATCTCAGAGCAATCTCTTGCATATTACACTGTACATGGATAGGACTGGTTTAGCGGGATATGGGACTAGTGTAGATGGGACATGTTTGTCAGCGTGGGCAAGTTGGGCCAAAGTGCCTTTTCACATACTGTATGACTCTATGACTCCATTGGGATTTGTACTTCTTCACCTTAGACTGGTAATGAAAACCATGGAAGGCAAAGTTGGCTTTCTCTGGTTGCAAGGAGAATCAGAACTTTATTTTGCTGCTATTTTACATTGTTGTTGCATCCAACCAGCATTAACTGCAGTGATGATTGGCTTTTTCTCATCAGGAGCTAAAATTGAGCCCCTCCACTTCCCTCCACACAGACTTTCAGAAAGCCTTTGATAAGGTCCCGCACGGGACACTGGTGACTAAAATCAGAACACATGTTATTGGGGGTAGGGTGTTGACATGGATAGAAAATTGGTTGGCAGACTGGAAGCAAAGAGTAGGAGTGAACGGGTCCTTTTCAGAATGGCAGGCAGTGGCGAGTGGAGTGCCGCAAGGCTCGGTGTTGGGGCCGCAACTGTTTACCATATATATTAATGATTTGGAAGAGGAAATTAAGAGCAACATTAGCAAGTTTGCGGATGACACAAAGCTGGGTGGCAGTTTAGAACTGTGAAGAGGATGTTAGGAGGTTGCAGGGTGACCTGGCCAGGTTGGGTGAGTGGGCAGATGCATGGCAGATGCAGTATAATATAGATAAATGTCAGGTTATCCACTTTGGAGGCAAAAACAAGGGGGCAGATTATTATCTCAATGGGGTTATGTTAGGTAAGGGGGAGGTGCAGCGAAACCTGGGTGTCCTTGTACACCGGTCACTGAAAGTTGGCTTACAGGTACAGCAGGCAGTGAAGAAAGCTAATAGAATGTTGGCATTCATGACAAGAGGATTTCAGTATAGGAGCAGAGAGGTTCTTCTGCTGTTGTATAGGGCTCTGGTGAGACCACATCTGTACAGTTTTGGTCTCCTAATTTGAGGAAGGACATCCTTGTGATTGAGGCAGTGCAGCGTAGGTTCACGAGATTGATCCCTGGAATGGCGGGACTGTCATATGAGGATAGATTGAAAAGACTAGGCTTGTATTCACTGGAGTTTAGAAGGATGAGGGGGGATCTTATAGAAATATATAAAATTATAAAAGGACTGGACATAGGAGATGCAGGAAAAATGTTCCCAAAGTTGGGTGAGTCCAGAACCAGGAGCCACAGTCTTAGAATAAGGGGGAGGTCATTTAGGACTGAGGTGAGAAAAAAAGTTTTCACCCAGAGAGTTGTGAATTTATGGAATTTCATTTCGGAGTCACGTGAGTGACTTCGTGAAGAGCCCGCTGGCGCGCATGCTCGACATATCGTCGTAACGCGTTGCTGCGACGGCTGGCGGTGGAGCGCGCTCCTCGCCAGCCCTTCATAAGGGGCCACGGAGGTAAGTATTCTACCTTTAGTTGGTGGTCCTTGTTGTCTGATAATGTCTTGCAGCAAGGACATGGATGGGAGTTCGAAGGGCCGGAGGACGTCAGGACGAGTTCGCCGGTCAACAGTTCAGGGGCCTTTACCATCGGCAGTACCTGCAGCGCAGGCCGGGACTCAGGCGGAGATGTGGGTAAGCCCTGTGATTACAGGTCCAGATCCGCCAGCACACCACAGCTCGGAGGAGTTCGACGAGGAGGAGTGTGGTGTGCCGCCAGAGCAGGGGGACCCTGCCATGGCAGTCAGGTCGTCAGCGGGCTCGCTGGCGACCTCGAGCAGGGCACGTGCCGTTGCACGGCCTGTTCCACTCAGCCCTCCGAGAAGGGGGAGGGCAGGAGCCCAGAAGCCTAACCCTGTTAGGGCTAAGGCATTGCCTATCGCGGAGGAGCGGTCAGGTTCCAGGGCGAGACCCGGGGCGGCTGTGAGGTCCAGCCGGTACACCCCGACTCTCGACGCCGGGACGGGTCGGTCGAGTCGGGTCTCGTCACGGTCGCCGAGCCCCCCATGGATGGGTGGGCGAGACCATGCGTCGGCAACGTCCACGATGTGGGCAGCCGGCAAGACTGCGCGGGCCCCAGGCAGCCATGCTTCGGCTGGTGCCGACACCTCGCCGCAAGTGCCCTTAGTGGCAGCGGCTTCAGCTCCCGCTAAACGGAGGCGGTTGAACACGCCCGCGCAGGAATCGCGCAGTTTCGCCTCGGCGGCTGCTAGCGACAACTACCGGCACCGGCAGGGCCTCGACGAGGTGCGGGCCGATGACAGGAGCCCGGTTTTCTTTTCAGAGCCGGAGGACTCCGACCACCTGAGTGTTCAGGGTGAAGGGCGTATTGACCGTATGGAGCGGCTGCTGGAGCTCCTGCTTCAACGTCAACAACAGCAGGGCAGCAACAGGCACAGGGCGTCTTCACCAACATCTACTATCAGCCTGGAGCAGCAGGAGGAGGAGGTTCTGGTGGATCCCGTACCACCTCCGTTGGAGGTGCCAGCGGAGGAACTCTTGGATGTGGCGACCAAATTCGCGGCCCCACATACGGCTGGTCTTCCTCTAAATACAAAGCTGGCAGCCACAGTGGACTTTCTTAATAATCAGGTGCTGCAGGAAGAAGTCCTCATCCAGGCTATGAGCCGTCACAAGGCTCCATCAAACTGCAACTCCCTCAACGTGCCTGTGGTCAATACGCCAATATGGGGCAACATCAGTGCGGCTATCCGTCAACAGGAGCTAAAATTGCAGCGGATCCTGAAACTCCTCACGGCCGGTATTACCGCCTTTGCGCGGTCGGTGGACGGGGACGAACTGAATTTGGACCAGGAAGATGCTCTGGCCTTATTGTGCGCGACCCAGCACGAAATCAACGGGTTTCGCAAAAACAGCATCCGCCCAGCACTCAACCCGAAGTTTGCAGGATTGTGCAAACCACCGCCGCCGCCGCCGCCCCGTCAGCTCTTTGGTGAGGACCTCTCGAAGAGAGTCAAAGAGCTTGACGAACAAGCCAAAACGGTGGGGATCATGCGCTCTCAGAGTGCCCCCACACCGTCAGGCTCAAAAGCTCCATACATTCGCTCACGAGGGTCGGCCAGTGCCTCGACGAGGACTCGCCCTCTAGCTCCACAACGACAACAGCACCAGAACCAGCACCAAGGGTCTTTTTTAGGACAGGGTCGGCAGAGACCTTTGTGGAAATCGAAGACGCCGCGCCCTCAAGCCAACCCAGCACCTCCACGGCCACCCACACGTGTCAAGGACCGCCGGTAACCACGGAGGTGAGGGGGTCTGGTTCTCTCTTTTCTCTCTGTTTAACTTCCCATGTTGGTGGTCGTTTACGGTTGTTTTTGGATGCATGGGGTAATTTTACTGGTGATGAGTATGTGTTGCGGAATATTCAGGGGCATAAAATTGAGTTTATTAATGGCGACATTCCTCCATCCCAGCACATGCCTGGTCGTACGTTCAAATTGTCTGCTGCAGAACAGGCAGCAGGTTATAAGGAAATTTTAAGTCTGGAACAGAAGGGTGTGATTGAGAAAACGGTGCATGAGCCAATTGAATTTGTTTCGAACATATTTACTAGACCTAAGAAGGATGGAGGCTGTCGTGTCATTATTGATCTAACCCGTTTGAATACGTTTGTAACATATACTCATTTTAAAATGGATACGTTTGAAACAGCCAAATCATTGATTTCTCATGGCTGCTTTATGGCATGCATTGATTTGAGGGATGCATATTATTCAGTATCCATCCAGAAATATGATAGAAGGTTTTTGAAATTTATCTGGATGGGGCAACTTTGGCAGTATAAGGCTTTGCCTAATGGGCTCACTACAGCCCCTAGATTGTTCACTAAATTGGTGAAGCCAATCATGGCTTATTTGAGACAATGACATCATATAGTTATGGCCTATTTAGATGATGTCTTTATTGTGGGCCACACCCTGCAATTGCCTGAACAGGGTGTTGCAGCTGCTGTCAATATATTTCAACAATTAGGATTCATTGTCCATCCAGAGAAATCGAAGTTCTGCCCTGCCCAGGTAATTAATTACCTAGGGTTCACGGTGAACTCAATGAGCATGAGGATAACTATACCAATTAACAAAATTGAGGAAGTCACTAAGGTGTGCAGAGATTTAATTGGCACCAATATACCATCGATTCGGCATAAAGCCACAGTAATTGGCAAGCTAGTGGCTTTGTTTCCGGCAGCACGATATGGACCTTTGCATTATCAGAATTTGCAAAGAGCTAAAATTACTGCGTTAAAACGGAACGCTGGTCATTACGATCGATCAATGCAGCTGCCGTCCGAAGCAATAACTGAGTTGCAATGGTGGGTGTGTCACATTAGCAACTCATTTAAGCCTGTTAGGGAGGCTAATCCGGTGGTATATTTACAGACTGATGCAAGCTCCAATGGCTGGGGAGCTACTGATAATTGCTCTAGTTGTGGGGGCAGATGGGACACCCTTGAGGCATCGATGTTGTTGACTCAAGGGATTAACTATTTGGAGTTGCTGGCAGCATTCCACGGACTTCGTGCATATTGTTCCAAGCTTGTTGGAGCACACGTCCGTCTCCAAATAGACAACACCACAGCTATGGCATATTTAAACCATATGGGTGGTACCAGGTCAGTTTCGTGTGACAAATTGGCTAACTCAATTTGGCTCTGGTGTGTTCAAAGGGACATTTGGATTTCAGCTACCTATTTGCCAGGTGAGCTTAATACGGTGGCGGACACCAGGTCACGCAAATTTAATGACAACATTGAATGGATGTTGCATCCTGAGATTTTTTCTAAAGTCACAGCCAAATTTGGTAAACCGGACATTGACCTTTTTGCGTCACGGTTGAACCATCAGGTACCAGCCTACGTTTCATGGGAACCAGATCCTGGGGCAATAGCGCTAGATGCATTCTCGCTGGACTGGGGGAATTGGTTTTTCTATGCCTTCCCTCCGTTTTGCCTCATCAGTCGGGTATTGCGAAAGATTCAGGCAGATGCTGCCAAGGGCATCCTTATTATACCCGACTGGCCCACACAGCCTTGGTATCCGGTGGTCTTTGACATGCTCAACGAACCTTGGGTCCTTTTGAAGGGTTGCCCACAATTGGTTACTCACCCTGTCTCAGGGGAGCCACATCCCTGCCATGGCTGTTTAAATTTGTTGGCTTGCAGGTTCTGAACAGGCCGTTAGTCCAATACGGCCTCTCGGCTCGGACCATGGATACCATCGGGGCGTCGTGTCGAGAGTCCACAAGGCGAAGATACCGCTCGCATATTAAGAAGTGGGAAGCCTACTGCAGCCGCTCTCGCATCACGTACGATGACGTGACAATAACCGACGTCCTGGAATTCCTCGCGGGGTTGCACCATGATGAACACTTAAGTTACAGTGCCATCAACAGCGCCAGAAGTGCGCTATCATTCTACCTCAAGATTGGGGTAGGATCCAACAGGCTAGTGTCCAGACTCATGCGGGGTATATTCAATATGAATCCGCCTACACCACGCTATAATATCACCTGGGATGTCAGGGACGTATTAACCCTGCTCAGGACGTGGTCTCCCATGGAAGGGCTCCAACTGGACCAACTCACCATGAAGCTGGTGATGTTACTAGCGCTGACTTCAGCTCAGAGGGTACAGACACTACACAAACTTCGTGTCGACAGAATGACATCTACCCCTACAGAAGTAGTCTTTTTCATTGACGAGCTACTAAAGCAGCATAGACCTGGGTGCACAGGGCTGCAGCTGAAGTTCCCGGCATACCCCGCAGATGCTAGGCTATGTTTAGCCTCACATATCCGCCACTATGTCAAGGTGACGGCACGCATCAGAGGAATGGAGAGATACCTGCTTGTCACTCATAAGAGACCTCATCATCGAGTGACAGTCCAGACGATATCCAGGTGGCTTCCAGTCGTCTTGGGTAAGTCAGGTATCGACACTAATGTGTTCAAGTCTCTTTCCACCAGGGCTGCATCGACGTCAAGGGCGAGGGTCATGGAGGTGCCCATGGACCAAATTCTCGCCACAGCAGGATGGGCGAATGAAGCTGTGTTCCAGCGTTTTTATAACAAGCCTGTTGCTGCTCCTCTACAGTTCGCAGAAGCCGTGCTGAATGCAGGTCAAGAACGTGGAGATGTCCCCGCATGAGGGGTTTTTGATTTGTTATTAATAAATATGCTCTTGTTTTGCAGTATGAACTATTGAGCAAGTTTGTTCCTCCCATCCATCCCTGGTAGTGGTGTGTCAGCATGGACGTGGTCCAGGGCGTGTAATCACAGAAGCTTTGAAGTCTTCACGAAGTCACTCACGTGACTCTGAAATGAAATAGCAAGATTGAACGAGAACTTACCAGTTCGAAGGTTGATCTTTATTTTATGAGGAGTCGAAGTGAGGGATTTCGTGCCCTCCTCGCCCAACCCTCAATCACCTTCATCTGGTAATCTTAGTCAATTCAATCATACTATGCGAAGTCATTTCTATTGTTGGTTCTGTGATTCCACGCCGCTACTTTGAAGTATGTCGAGCATGCGCGCCGGCGGGCTCTTCACGAAATCCCTCACTTCGACTCCTCATAAAATAAAGATCAACCTTCGAACTGGTAAGTTCTCGTTCAATCTTACTATTCCCTGCCACAGAGTGCAGTGGAGGCCAAGTCACTGGATGGATTTAAGATAGTTAGATAGAGCTTTAGGGGCTAGTGGAGTCAAGGGATATGGGGAGAAGGCAGCACTGGTTATTGATGGGGATGATCCACCATGATCACAATGAATGGCGATGCTGGCCCGAAGGGCCGAATGGCCTCCTCCTGCACCTATTTTCTATGTTTCTATGTTTCTATATGTTTCTATGCCCTGTCGAGTTCCTCCATCTCTTTGTGTTTTGATCAAAATTGCAGCGTCTATTTTTTTTTACACCGAGAAATGGTGAGTGTCTGGAATATGATAATGGTGGAGGCAGATATGCTGGAGGGTGAATATGGAGATATATATATATGGATTGTAAGCAGAGGGGATTTCTTGAATTTGGCAAAGACAATGTGGGCCAAAGGGCTCGTTCCTGCACTGTTCTATGTTAGACTACATATTTTAAGGGCAAAAAGGGTAACTACATTTCCAATTGTAAAACAAACTAATTTTAATGTTCGTTTACGTAAGCTTGGAGTGAAATAATTGCTCACAGTTCAATTATAAGGAACAGGTCCAGTTAATTCTGCACTGACGCAGCTGAGTAGCGAATCGGAACTAGGAGGCCAGTCCTGTAACTGAAGGGTTACACAAAAAGCTGGAGAAACTCAGCGGGTGCAGCAGCATCTAAGGAACGAAGGAGATAGGCGACGTTTCGGGTCGAGACCCTTCTTCAGACTGAAGAGGCCAGTCCTGTAACTGAAGGGTCTGTTCCTTTGCTGTACTGCTCTACGTTCCGCATTATCTGACTGGGATATGGCAATAGAGAGTTCATTTAATTTACACTGATTGGAGTGTTAATCAACTTGTGAAATCTTCACTATTTCACACATTAATCCAAATGCATAATGGGAAGTGTTGGCATATTTCCATGAATAGACATACTATACTCTTATTGAATAAGGAGGTCACAGTTGCATTAACTGTGGTGGCCAGTCCAGAAGAAGTGCCAATGAGAGTAAAATGTATACGGTGATAAGTGTTCAGCTTTGTAATCAATATGCATGAGGAATTCCATTCTTGCGTCCAGCCACTTTGTGATGTTAAATTGTCCTCTAAACTCTTCTGAATCACTATTAATAATTTTTTTTTTCAAGAAATAAATCACTGCTTATGTAATCAGGATAATGGTATGGTTTCTAAGTGCCCCGAGGAACATTTTCAAATTTGAACAGAGGTTCTGCGGCCAAAACACTGTCGGAATGTGAAATTAATGGGCAACAGCAGTGCTTTGGTGCAACATGAAGTGGTCTATCTTGGCTTGTGAGTAAATTCATAGGTCTGCCATGTACTGTAAACAAGAAAAGCCATATGCCATTATGAACGGTACAAAACTTGATAATGCTCTTGAACCAAGGTCGCTATTGGGAACATTGCAGTATCATGTACATTTCCCATTCGATGGGACAATGGTAATCTTGCTGCTTATCATTCACTGATGAAAGATGTCCCGTGAATCTCAGACAATAAGCAACAGTGTGCAAAGGATACCTTTATGAGAGTAATGTTGCAATAGTCCTTACAGTAGCCGTACAAAGCCGATGGAGATTAACATATCTCTGAGAACTTCTACCATAGCATGTACTTTGGATGAGTTATGGACAATTTCCACATGCCCTTAGTCTACAGTAGGAAATAAAATCCAACAACGGAGCACAATTTTCTGGTGGCCATTTAATGATTTTGAGAGAAGGAACAATATCAAATATGTTTCAATAACCCTCCCCATCATCCAAAAATCCATTCAGTGTAGTCAAAGATGCCTTAAGGAAGCAGGCACAGCAAGAGTTTTCTTCCTTCAGCATGAGGAGTAATGTGGATATTTCTTGTTCAAATAGAGAACCGCTCCACTTATCACACCAGGAGCTTTTCCTCTAACCATTTTTCACAGACTGAGTGGAACACATTGACAGAATGACAAAAATTTTAACTAAAGTTAGGTTCCAAGAGAGAGAAGACTTTGGGTCAATGACCATGTCTAGGTTTTGAATCCTTCTAACAGAATCGATGCGGGCAAGTGGGAAATTAAAATTGCTGCGTCTCGATCAGTCTGCTGACAAAGTCAGAAATGTACGCGTGGACCACATGGTTCCAAATAGTATCTCATTCAATCTGGTGACAAAGTCCAAAATGTGCACTGGACCATGTAGTACCACACTGTATCTCATTCAATCTGGAGACAAAGTGACAAAATGTATGCGTGGACCATGTGGTTCGAGAGAAAAACACAACCAAGTCAGCAAAGTTTAGACAATGCCAGGTAGTTTTCCACTACCAGCATCAGCTTTCTCTTAAGGGCCTGTCCCACTTGGAGATATTTTCGGCGACTGCCGGCATCATTGACTGACGTATCTGGTCACCGAAAAATTTGCGGTATAATGCGGCGTGATGACGTATGATGCGCAGTGTTTTTTCAAGTGTCGCGACACTTTTTTTGTCGCTGCTGGATTTTGAAATGTTCAAAATCTTTTGGCGACACTGATATGACGGCGACAGCCTTCGAAAAAATTGCCGTGGGACATGCCCTTAACTGTCAGCATCAGTAGAGTGAGGCCAACACCATTTGAACTGTAAAGAGTGATGTGCCACCAAAGGGTGAATCTGTTTATTTCAGGTGTTGAGGCAAGTTCTGAAGGTAGTGGCGGAGATGAGGTTGGACATGTGAGAAGATCTGCTAGAGTTCTTAAACCTGTGGTGCGACAAAACCAACGGTTGCTTGTTAATCGTACAATAGCAGTGTTGTTACTAATGTTAAATGATGTAACATAGTTACTGTAATAATAGTTTACTGAATACAAAAGATAGTTTTGTTTCTCATTGGAAAGAAGAGCTGTGTTTCCATATCTGATCATACTGTGCGCTAATCAGATGAGGGCTGCTTTATAACAATAACCGCAAATGGAACATAAGATTGAAGATTTATCAGACTAATGCATATATTATGTTAGGTTTCAGTATGAGATAAGCCGTGATTATTGATTGATGTCAGCTACATTCTCTTGTGCATGTTAGCACCAAATACACATGATGCTACAGAAAGATAGGTAAACTGCAACAAGTCTGACATTGGAAATAAAAGGTCAGCCGTGATTTTTAGTCAATTGTCTTTGTTGGAAGAACATATGTGGCATTTGGTGTGAAAACATGGAGACGTTGTCAACTTTTAATTCGCCATGGTAAATTGTCCCGAATATGCATGTGAGTCTGAAGGAAATCATGGGAGAATAAAATGGGATTAATATATGATTAGTGTAGTCTAGTGCGTCCCCTTGGGCCCGTCCCCCAAGACAATATCCCACCACTGACCCATAGCCCTCAACTGCGCAGACGCGGCTGACGGGTTCCCGTTGTGACGCCAGAGATCCCCATTGTGACCTGTGGCAACCCTCCCCCAACTGCGCCTCGCCATCCCTCTTCCTACCCTATCCTCCTCCATTCCCCTTCATCCGCCAGCACTACCTCCCCCTCCTCTTCACCCTCCCTCTTTTTTCCCTCTCCTCCTCCCCCGCGCCCTCCCTCTCCTTTCCCCCACCCTCAGTCACTCCCTCCCTTCCTCCCTCCATGACCCCTCTCCCCTCTTTACACCCCTCCTCTCCCGCCTATCTCCCTGCTCCCCCACTTCACCTCCCCATCTCACTCCCCCACTCTCCCTCCTCATCTCCCCCACTGCCCACCTCTCCCTCTATCCCCCACTGCCTACCTCCCCCACACCTCTCCCTCTATCCCCACTCCTCCCCCACTTTCCCCTCCCTCTCCCATCCCTATCCCCACGCTCCCCCACTCCTCACCTCCCCCCTATCCCAACCCCCCACAATGAAAATTGTGATGGGTTTTTTTAATGAAACCTCCCTCCTCCCCTGCTTAACATTTACAATGTTAATAACGTAAAATATGCCATCAATCTGCACAAAACCTGTGTAATTTACGTCACAGGACAATGGGGAGTAAGGTGGGCCAAAAATTGTAGCACTATCGTGTACCGTTTTGACGGGGTTTAGGGATCTCTCACACACACACCCATACAAACAAACAAACAAACAAGATGAGAATTTTAGTAATATACGAAGTGGGACCCATTGGGTCCCAGCATCACACGGGAGGCTGGTCCCCCAACACAATATTCCACCTCTCCACCAATTCCAATATTTGTGGCCAGTGGGGGGGCTTTCCGGAGCACTAGTATGGGTGTTGTGGGATGAAGGGACTGGTTTCCAGAGGGCTAGTATGGACATTGTGGGCTGAATGGATTGTTGGGCTGGCGGCTCAGTCGCTCAAGACTTGTGCTGGCAACCCACTCACTCATGGCTGGTGGGCTGGCAGTTGACTCACGGCTTTTCCTTGAAATTCCATTTCAAGCAGGGTGCAAGGCCACCAAATTCAAGCGCATTTTCTTACCATTTCAAGCAGGGTGCAAGGCCACAAAATTCAAGTGCAGTTTCATACCATTTCAAGCAGGGTGCAAGGCCACTATAGACAGCGAGTCGTGACCTCTCCCTCCTCCATCTTGCAGAGACTGAGCCATGCCCATACTTCTGGGTTTTATAGTCCCTCCCCCCTCCCACCAGAACAGGCATGGCCTTCATGCCGTGATTGACAGGAGAGAGAATCTCAACATTTTTAAAACACTAATAACTCTTTTATTTTTCATTGATGGGAAAAATCTTTGGCTCATCAAGAGCGGAGGGAAACTCTGAGTTAGATGGCCAAAAACCACAGCCATATGTGGTAGTGGTTTTTCTAAAATCAATATAAAGCCCATACAGGAAGTGGTCAAGATTAGACTTTTCATTATGTAGAAGGCAACTTTAATTAGGCAAGGCAACTTTAATTAGGCAAGGCAACTTTAATTAGGCAAGGCAGCTTTAATTAGGCAAGGCAACTTTAATTAGGCAAGGCAACACAGCTTTAGCATTTCCAAACCAAAGGCAACACAGCTTTAGCACTTCCAAACTATATTTTCAAACCACATTAAGGGCACTGACAGGCCAGTAAAACCACTCACAGTTTAGTAGACATGTGTTCAGTGTTATTCACAGCTCAAACTGAGAGACGTGACCCTCTCGCTCCCCCACCTTGCAGAGACTGACTAAGGCAGTCAACACTTCTGGGTTTTATAGTCCCTCTGGAAGGGGCGTGGCCTTCAGGAGAGAGTATCTCACCATTTTTGAAACACTAATAACTCTTTTATTTTTCATCAATTGGAAAAATCCTCTTCTGCTGCACAGCGGACGGAGACTCTGAGTAAGATGGCCAAAAATCACAGCTGTAAGTGGCAGCATTTTTTCTAAAATCAATATACAGAACAACAGGAAGTGGTCAAGATCAGACTTTTAGTAATATAGATAGATGGTTGCAGAATGGTCAGCACAGAATGAATGGCCACTAGGGTGACTTTCATGCTATCTAATAACATGACTCTGAATAAGCCCTCAACAGACAAACGACCTTTCACTATTGCAATTTTCAATCTAATATGGCTGGGTTTAAAGATAAATAAGATCCTACCATAATCCAGCATTCACACTGCAAGAGAGGGGAGCAGCAGGAACAAGATCTTGGGTGATGTAACCCAGGGATGCTTTTGTCACCTCAGGCGAGGTCCATCAATCTGCAGGGGCCTCTTCATTTTATATGGCTCGATACCAGGTTATAAACATAACCAGTAGAATCATAATACTCTTTTTTTTAAAGAGCAAACTTACATTATCTCCCCAACCCTCCCCTACCCAAGACACACCAGCTTTTTGTTCTCATCTAGCTACAACTGACAATGACCTCTTTCCTTTATCATTGTTACTCTTTTGCATATCTTTCATTCATTTGTTCTATATATCTCTGCATCATTATCTATATCTCCCGTTTCCCTGTCCCGTGACTTGACCTGAAACATCACCCATTCCTTCTCTCCAGAGATGCTGCCTGTCCTACTGAGTTACTCCAGTATTTGTGGGGTCTATCTTTACTTTAAACCGGCATCTCTAGTTCCTTTCTACAAATTTAGATTATATGATGACTTTCAGGAACTCAGCACCTGCTAATGGATGGTGCAGCCAAAGAAGACATAAGATACTGCAGATACAAGAACCTGGAGCAAAGAACAAATTATCAATGGTTCACTGGTTCATTATTGTCACGTGTACCGAGGTACAGTGAAATTTGATTTACCATACAGTCATACAAAAAAAAGCAACAATTATCGGAGGAGCTCAACAATCATGCATCATACATTGAGGCACAGGTACAGTCAATGTTTTGGATTGTGACCCTACATCCGGGCTGGGTCATACAGCCAATAACATTCTGTGGATAGGGAATCTTTATTGAATTTTGGGAAATGCAGATGTGTAGATTTCAGAAACAGCAGTGTGATAATGACCAATGTGCTGTGAAAATTATGTTGGCTTAAAGATCGTCATTAAACAGTGGAGACTTGCTCTTGTCCTCTTTGATTGCCATGGAATAATTGAAGTTTGGTCGAGGGGCAGACAGGTCTCAGTTTAATGGCTCGTCCAAAAGGCATCTGCCTAATCCCTTTGCTTTGTTCTGGTTTTGGACATAATTTTGATTGAGATTATGCTGCTTGGCCTGTGAGGCTGCCTGCAGGCTCATCAGGTACCTACTGGTATTATTGGCCTTTTGACACTGTCTCCTGGTGTTAGGAAGGAATGAGGAAAGGTTAATTCCAGAGTGGGAGGAAGAAGCAAGCTGGCATTTGTTTTGGAGGGTGGGCATGTGAGGCAATGCAGTGGGCATGAAATGTAGAGACACTGGTATGGAGAACATGAGCAAGGTTATCATGAAAATGGGGAAATTGGGAAAGAGTCTGGAGAAAGGGTATTGGGATAATGCAGTGCTTGACAGGAGTAACAGCAAAACTAGAAGGCTATCGTGTTTGTTAGGGATACAGGGTGTGGTTCAAGCAAGTGGTGGAACACAATAGCTCAGACAACAGATAATGTGCAGTGCTCCTAAAGGTTTTCCCCAGTTGAATGTCCCAACTGGCAACTTGCACCATGGTTCATCAATGTTTGCATGCAACAGTGGGCCACGGAGAATGATAATTCCTTCAATGTTGTCACCCATTAAGCATTGTTTCACCTGAGATGCTACATCTCCATCCAAGACTGCAGGAAATTACAGAGAGTTTTGGACATAGCCCAGACCATCACGCAAACCAACCACCCTTCCATCTGCACTGCATGAAACACTTCCAGCATAAACAAGGACTCGTTTCACCCTGGCCATTCTGTCATCTTCCCTCTCCTATCAGGCAAGAGGTACAAAAATGTGAACATGCATAGCTCTAAATTCAGGGACAGTTTCTTCCCAGTGGTTATCAGGCAACTGAACCTTTTTCACGCAAGCTGGAGTGCAATCCAAATCTCCCATCCTCCTCATTGGAAACTATCTTTAATCTTTATCTTGCACTAAGTGTTACTCCCTTTATCCTTTATCTGTACATTGTGGATGCTTGATTTTAATTATGTATAGGCTTTTTGTTGACTGGATAGCCCACAAAAAAAGCTATTCAATGCACCTCAGTACATGTGACCATAACAAACTGAACACAACTACTGAGAGAGTATTCCAACAATCGAAAGAAAGGTCCCAACTCAAAATGTTCCCTGTCAATTTCCTTCACAGATGCTGCCTCACCTGCTGAGATCCTCCAACGCTTTGTGTTTTGCTCAGTGTGCCAAACAGTGAAGAAGGCAAAAGATTTAGGGACCATCTATTGGGAAGAAAGCTATTATAAAGATGCTTGCTGTGTATTTGAACTGTTTCATGATTAGAGTACCTTTATTGAAGTTAGATCATCAACTCTTTTCAGTATCCTCGAGAACAATTAAGGGAAAAACTGCAAAGGGTGGTGAGCAATGTAAATTTCTGGAAGTCAGCTGATACAGCAGTGCTCAAGTGTCACCTTCAATTACTTGCTAAAATATCAGGAGTCCAAATTGAACTCACAACCTCCTGCCTCGCAGGCGAGTCGATGCTCATTTGTCAATGATATGTGAAGGATCTCAGGCAGCTACTGGGCTGAGACATATGGTGTGTTTTTCTACACACATCTGGACTCATTTTAAACGTGGGCTAATCTGGTGGAGAGCTTTACCTGCCGACTGCAACTAACTGAAGGTCAGCAGCAAAGAAGCATCGGATGAGTTCCGGAGGTGACGAGTCAAGGTCCCCCAGTGCTAATATCAATTCATGATTCTTTTCCCAATGCAGCCTGTTACTAATGTGACCTCGGGTACAAAGCAGAAACAATGACCCAGAGAGCAACAGTGAAGTCTTGTGCCTTTTCAATTCATTCCCTCTCGGAGAATTAACCTCTTTCCATTGGGTTAATTTGAAATATGAAATCCCGCATTGCTAAAACAAAGGGATTTATTTCTCTTCTACAGCTAAAGGCTTTCAAAGCCCAAGAAATATGTTTCTGCTCTTATTAATGCAATAACAGTCAGAAAGGATTAACTGTACAAGCCAATAAATGTTAAGTGCTATGGAAATATTTCCTCATCAACAACTCAATTATTGCAAACTACACATCCAGTTGCTGGTTATTCAAGCCTAAGGGAAGCAAGGCAGGGCCAGACAACTTCCATCTAACATTGTTGAGGCTGCATATTCCTTTTAGATGTGATATTCACACCCAGTTGAGATGGAGTAGATCTAACTCTCACCCAGTTGATGTGTCACTTTTAGGACATTATTATCCTGAAAAAAATGAATTTGATCTGATCTCCTGCAACATTGCTCACAGATAGCCTGAGGTGTGCATTAGTTTCAACCAGCCCGTCCATTGAAACCCACAACTTGATATGTGGGGCTGGTCTAAGTAAATCCACGCTGAGCAAAAGTGGAAGCTAATTGCTGCTGTTCAGATGGCATGTCTTTGAAATGGCTATTGATATATGACGAGAGATCCTTCCTACAACATGTTCAGAAGAAATCGAGGGGAAAAATAACAAACTTTCAAATCTTAGTTATCCTTTAGAATTTGAGGTTATTCAGTTGGGATTTATTCGGTCAACTTAAGCCGCCATTTAAAGACAAATATTTAGGTCTTTTCCCTCCTTATTCTGTTTATATTATGGATTCTGTTTTAAGCCAATTTTTTTTTTGTATTTTGGTACAATACCATCATTCAAAATTCACTCTTTGGATGAAGAATGCTTTAAAATATCCTAGGGTTGCGAGGAAATACTAAACGACTGCAAGGTTTTCATCCGGAAGTATTTTGAAGAAATTGAAGAAATCTGAAGGTGGAATCGCATGTAGATAGGGTGGTAAAGAAAGCTTTTGGTGTTCTGGCCTTTATAAATCAGAGCATTGAATATAGGAGTAGGGAAGTAATGTTAAAATTGGACAAGACATTGGTGAGACCAATTCTGGATTATGGTGTACAATTTTGGTCGCCTAATTATAGGAAGGATGTCAACAAAATAGAGAGTACAGAGGAGATTTATTAGAATGTTGTCTGGGTTCCAGCAACTAAGTTACAGAGAAAGGTTGAACAAGTTAGGTCTTTATTCTTTGGAGCGCAGAAGGTTAAGGGGGGACTTGATTGAGGTCTTTAAAATGATGAAAGGGATAGACAGAGTTGACGTGGATAAGCTTTTCCCATTGAGGGTGGGGACGATTCAAACAAGAGGGCATGACTTGAGAATTAAGGGACAGAAGTTTAGGGGTAACATGAGGGGGAACCTCTTTACTCAGGGAGTGGTGGCTGTGTGGAATGATCTTCCAGCAGAAGTGGTGGAGGCAGGATCGATTTTAACATTTAAAAGTGGATAGGTATATGGACAGGAAGGGAATGGAGGGGTATGGTCTGAGTGCAGGTAGATGGGACTAGGGGAAAATAAATATTCGGCACGGACTGGAAGGGCCGAGAAGGCCTGTTTCCGTGCTGTAATTGTTATATGGTTATATGGTTAAATCTTTACTGCACCAGATGAAGTCAGCAAATAAGGGATGTGACTGGTTTTGAACACTTAAAAAACATAAGGAGATCGATCAAATCAACCAGGTTTTAGGAAAACAGAGACTGTGCTTGACAAATTTACCAGGATTCTTTGAGGATGCAACAAACCGGGTGGGTACAGGAGAACTAATAGAGAGATCATAGAAAAGACCCTTGGGCCCAAAAGGGGGACCCGCATGGGGGGCTACCGAGGACAAAGAGGGACTCGGGGTGAGGTTGGAGGGGGTGGGGGTGGGGGTGCGGGGGTTTATTGGTGGGTGGGTGGTGGAGAAGGGAACAGGGACCATCAAGACTATGTTGAATACCTTTGTTACTTTGTTGGTGGCCGATACATGGCGGCTCTTTGCATATTTGTGTATTGTGTGTTGCGTATCGTGTACGAAACAAAGAATTTTGCTGTACCGAGTACATGTGACAATTAAATATAATTCAATCAATCAATTAAAAATGTCTGCGCTAAGACCATGACCCACTGCCACTGCAGCCGCACCTGTGCTTCCATGTATCGAGGTCACCCTGTTCCGCTAACTGCGCCCATCCCGGAACTTTAGGTGCGCTTTCTGAGAGAGCGGGAAGGTGAGTTTGCAAACTATTCATAGCCGTCAACTTTCCCTTTCAACTTCCACCCCCTCCATCTTGGCAGTGACAGGAATAAGAATTAGAAGAGCGAGAGGTAATCTTCTTCATCAATATAAGATACTGAGAGGGATTGGCAGGGTAGATGCTGAGAGTATGCTCCTCACAGAATTAAACCCGTCTCACGACGCGAGTCGACCGCGGTAATCACGTACAATTAACGTAGCGGGAACATCGGAACTCGCGCGCGCAACTTAGCGACTCGTGGCTCTAATGGCAGGTACCTGTATAATTTGTTAACTCTTGAAAAGATTCAAACATGTTTGAGGTTTTCCACGATTCAAATTTACTGTTAAAAATTGGAACATTTAAACTCGTTGTAATAACGTAGTGGCCCGTGAGTTTACCTTAGTGACTCGTGAGTCTACCATGGGCACTCTTTAACTCAGCGGGCAGGCAGCATCTCTGGAGAGAAGGAATGGGTGACGGGATGACTTTTCCAAATTTCTGCTGCGTCTTTGTGTAACTCCAGCACCGTGTGTTCACTTTTTGTCAAACAGCATCTGCCCTTTCTTGTGTATGACATTATTTGTATCCGTGGCAGTTGATTGTCGCTCCCTTCAGTTTCCCAGGGGGTCGGGACAGGACTGGAGTTGGGATGGAAAGGTGGGTGGGGGGGGGGGGGGGGGGGGAGGAGGTAGGGGAGGGGGGGGGGTTGGGGTGACTTAGTACGGGACACAAGTGTACTGACTGTGTGAGCAGACACTTTGGTAGTGATTGCCCATGGGGTTCACTGTCGAGGACTTCATAATGCAGAGAGCATTATAAACAGTGGAGCGATTAACCCTGGAAAGGGGGGAGACTTCTCTGTGAGTTGGACCCAGGAAACTCAAGCAGGGATCTTCTTGAGGTTATTAACGACAGGTAAATGGAAGGGAGGGTTTAGAGGGCTATGGGCCACATGCAGGCAAATAGGGCTACCCCAAGACACCAAAATGGACGGCACGGCCAAGCTGGGCCGAAGGACCTGTTTACGTGTTGCACAGCACCATGACCAAGGCCTAGGCGTGGAGACATCCATCCATATTTCATGTCCCGTCTCCCCGCAGTGTGTAGACCTGGCAGTAAATTCAATTAAAATATAACAAACCTCCCTCCACTGGTCTTCTAACTATGTGATGTGTGTTTCAAACAAATCATAAGTATAACTGCTCTGGCACTGGACGGTGCGCATTTTCCATTTGTAGGTCATATCAATAGATGCAGCCGCGCTGAATTCTATCTTTAACTCAAAGCCGCAGGATGGAGATGTCTTCTTTAACACTGTTGCTTATTAAAACAGACCTCCATTCACGGTTGGCTCAAGAGTGATGGGAGAGGAACCTGATAACTCGGGAGAGGAACTTGGAACATCGCAGAAATTACAAACCCATGGGAACTCGGTTAAACACTTGAACATAAACTTGGAATCTCGTACACAACCACAAATCTGTTTTTTTTTCTTTCACTTGGGGTCACCAGTGGGTGGACTGACACCGTGAGACGGGGCTGTTAGGGGTCATCGTTTGAGGAGAAGGATTTGCATATTTAAGACAGCACGAGGAAGAATTTAATCATTCAGATGGTTGTTATTCTTTCAAATCCCAGAAAAAAGAAAGTCATTGAAATGTTCAAGATAAAATTGACAGGCGTTTGACCTACAAAGGAGTTGAGGGATAGGGGGAGAACATGAAAGTGGTGTAGAGGTCAAGATTGGATCAGCCACAATCACTTTGAACGGTGGCCTCATCTCTTCCTGGTTATCATGTTATGTTCTTATGCTGTCAGCATTGGCTGTGGTCAGGATTTCTCTTTATCTCTCTGCAAAGAGTTATACCTCCCCAATCTCATCTTGCAGGTTTGAAAGAAATGAAAATGCAGTTACATTCCTTCAGACCTGTCTCTGAACACAAAAAAAAGTTAAAATATTTTGCTGGAGGCTTATAAACCTCAGGAATTATCAAGCGCAGAGGGTTGTGGAGGATAGATCATCGGGGGATGGTTAAAAAAGAGGCAGATTAATTTTTCACGGGTTGGGGAATTGAATGATGTAAGGAACTGTCTTAGTCGAGAAGATGAGAAGTGGGGCAGATCATTTATGATCATGCTGAATGGTGGGGCAACCTTGAAGTGCTGAGTTATCCATTCCCGCTTTCATTTTCTCATGTATATCATAGTGGACCTGTCAGAGAATCCGTACACCTGGGCTTACTTAGTCAAACTTTCGATATCTTCATGTGTGATGTTGAGGTCCAGATGGTCACCTGGCCAAGAGTGGTATAATGGAGAGGCTCAGCCTCCCTTGCCACCACGGACTAGTTAGTTAGTTCGTTAGTTAGTTAGTTGGTTGGTTAGTCAGTTGGTTAGTTTATTGTCGTGTGTACCGAAGTGCATTGAAAAGCTTTTGTTGTGTGCTAACCAGTCAAAGGAAAGACAATACATGATTACAATCGAGGCATCCACAGTGTAAAGATAGATGATAAAGGGAATATCGTGAATAACGTTTAGTATATGGTAGTCAGGAAAGTCCGATGAGGCATGGCTTTGCCTTCTACCAAAATTCTCATTGAATTTAAAAGCCTTTTAAAGATTGGAACATTCAGAGATATGTTTACAATATGTTACAGTTGACATAGACAAATACAAATAATATAAAATAAAATTAATTTAAAGCGTATAACACTCTATTGAGGCCACAGCAATTTAATTGTGTGCTGTTCTGGTTACCTCAGTCAAAGAAAGGCAGGATTGCACTTGAGGAGATTTACTAGGATGTTGCCTCATGCGGGGTGCCTGGATAAGCGGAGTTTATTTTCCATGAAATGAAAGAGGCTGAATGGGAACATGATAGAGTTATCCAGAATTCTGAAGGACAGAGATAGGGTGAACAATGAGACACTTTCCCTATAGTGGAGACATCTAAAACCAGAGCTTTAAAGTGAGAGGTAAGATGGTTAGAGTCAAACGTAAGATTTTGTTTTCATACAAAGGGTGGGGTACCAACTGGAACAAAGTGGCTGGAAAGATGGTAGTAGATCTGTACCTAAGGGGCCAAAGGACTTGTATCCACCGGTACCCGGACATGGCGCCGAGAGACAAGAAGCTGGGGCAATCTGAACGCAAGCACCAAGTTGAAAGCGGCCAAAGGTGCGCATCGCTCGGGACGGCCGTCACTCTCCCACGGCCACCCTCCGTGGGATGCGGGTCGGGTGGAGCGGAGGTTTGGGACAATGTTCATGCCTTCACAGTGATGTGATGGACGCGGGGGTCTGGACTAATCGCTGACAAGTCCCGCCCCCCGGCTACGTCATGTCCGTTATTGGACCTTTCTGTTGAGCGGCAGTCGGTCATTTGGCCTGTAGGCGACGCCGCCTTTCGGGTAGGTGGTGAATCGACAGAGCGGCTATTCGGTAAGTTTGCTGTTAGGGGATGCAGCTTTTTAGTCCCTTCTGTTTTAGGCATCCATTCCTTTTGGTTAGTAGGCATTTTGTCTTCGGACTCTTTCGGTTTATTTGCGTTTCGGCCTCATTCCCATTCCGTTCTTTGGCTTCGACTTCTTTGCTTCGGCCTCTCGTCCGTCGGTGCCACGTCCGCACACGGTATCCACCAAGTACCCATCCATACCCTTCCTAATTACTGGTAATAAGTCTAACCCCTTCTATACCTTGGCACTTTTAGTGCTTGTCCACATACCGTTTTAAATATTATAAGAGTACCTATATCCACCATCTTTTCAGCCACTTTGTTCCAGTTGGTACACCACTCTTTGCATGAAAACAAAATCTTACGTTTGCCTCTAATCATGTTGTTTGATTCTATATAAAAAACACTTGGAAATAATTAAAATAATTTAATAAAGCAAAATAATTACAGCAATATAATTAAAGCAAATAAAATGTCACAATCTCTTTATTTCTGAGTCCACATGCCCAGTTCCCATATACATCGATTTGATGCCCAACTGATGTGGGATATGGGAAGTTATGCCCAGTGCAACGATTAACAGAATCCCACTAGGCAGAGGTAAGAGTCAGATTTAAACTCCGAATCCCCCCCCCCCCCCCCCCCCCCCAATCTCCAATCTGTCTCCGTTCTGGGAGGTCTTTTGCCTGGGATTTACCGTGATTTGAGATTTGAGTGACTGAATGTGAACAGTTCCTTCAGTACCTGTTGGCGACAGAGAAGATTTGACCCATTGCATTTGGGGCAGGATAACCAGAGAGAGTTTACAGAGGTGGGAATAAAGAGCATTTTGTTTCACAGTCCATTGAATATCTCATGCTGCAACTGAGTGGAAATTAAAGCAGTCTTACTGTGCAAAATGTGATATTTTCTAAGGGCTATTTCTGTGCTTGGGATGACTGAAGGACCTTATTTTCAATACTCAATGTATTGAGAAATGAAAGCATGGGTAATTGGGGAATGTTTTATGCTTGGGTAAAGATTAAGCAGTAAAGTGTTATGCCCTGATCAGAAAAATCTACACTTAGTGTCAAAATAGCAAGTGATTTTAATATGCTGCCAGCAGCTATGGAAGGTTTCGCCGTCAAGTTGAAGTATTTTCACTGAGAGCTTTTATTTAATGTAGGCTCAGAGGAATGAGTATGATAATAATCAGAATGCTAACAACGTGCTATTGTGGCACAATGGCAAAGCGATAGAGTTGCTGCCTTACAGCACCAGAGACCCGGATTTGATCCTGACGGTGCGGTCTGTACATTTTATACATTCTCCCCGTGACCACACAGGTTTTCTCCGAGTGCTCTCCTTTCCTGACGCATTCCGGACACGTGCAGGATTGTAGGTTAAACAGCTTCTGCAAATTGTCCACAGTGCGTAGAATAGACCTACTGTACAGGTGATTCTGGTCGGTGCAGACCGGTGGGCCGAATGGCCTCTTTCCACACTGTATCTTTTAAAACACTGAGTATGTGTGTATGGGGAGGATGGGGGCAAAGAGAGTGTGGAAATGGGAAAATCTATCATCTCTATGTTGAATTCAATCAATAACTATTTCAGGATAGTTATCAGAATTATCAACTCTCTCCACGGATTCTGACTTTAGTCCAGATTCCCAGTATTTGCAGTGTTTTGCTTTTCAATATGAGTTGTTTTAGTATGTTGAGAGTGTGAGATAAAATCAGACTGCTTTTTGTTATCTGCCATGTGAAAATTGAATTAGACCACTGTTCGCGAGGTTGAAACCACACCACACAAACAGGGGGAATTTCCTCTCATCCATACACATGCAAATGGTCTTTGTTGCTTCATTCTCTGTGCAAGCAATCCACTAACCATCCACTCTTACATTACATTTCCCTTTATTCCCTTTTAACCAACCATCCATGTGACCTCTTTGTACTTGCGATTTCAACCATTGAAGCCCAATTGTCCTTTCACATCTTCACAACCATAAATAATTGTGCAGTGTTGCTGTAAAATGTCCAATTTATGGGAATAGGAGAGGAATAGTACTTGCATCCAGCAACAAGAAGCTTTTCACTGTACCTCAGTACACGTGACAATAAACTAAACTGAACTGAACTGAACCGATAATCTAAATTATTAATTTGCCTTATCTCTTTGATTCAAAACCCTTGACCACCGGGGGGAAAACCCTGTTTCTCTCCCATTCCATTCCTGCATACATTGATCAAATTACCTCAATGCCTTTTCGAAGTCTTTACAACTGTTTCCTTTTACCATGCAGCGTCCCAGTAATTCAGAGTTGTTTAGAGTCTTTGTGTTCTGCACACAGTGTGCTGATCAAAACCCTACTCTATTTATGATCTACCGTGAATTTAGATACACTCAGCTTCTCAACGAGTTTTATATTTCACTGCTGCTACTAAAATATAATAGTGGCTTTTCATATAGCCTTAACCACTTGAAGTATTTGCTTTTAATGATTTATGAAGCTAATCTCCAAAGTCATCCCTGCTTGTTGCAAGGCTTTGGTAGGACCCAGCCTGTAACTCATCCCTAGGTATCTATTATTCCACACACCAATCATCTGAACCCTTGGCTTAGGATACAGTCCGTAACTCATTCGAACATGAATGCTTTCGAACATTCAACGTGTATTTAGGGAATGCTGAACAGTGTGACAGTTTTACATTTTAGTAATTGCTTGTTGTATGGCTTGCTAATGATCTGAATTATGCAGATTAGAATTGGTTACTGCAAAAGTCATGTAATTAGGTAAACAGAATTTCAGGTAGTATACATTGTGTTGTGCTGTTGTCAGTGTCTGCCCTCCTGCAACTGCAACATGTTATCTGTTGATATTTATAAGCTAATTCTGGGCATAAATTGTCAGAAGCTGTGTTTATTGATCCCAGCGCTACCTATTGAAAACGTGTAGACACTCCAAAGTGTTATACAGTTAGGACAGGAGTTAAAACAAAACACTCGGACCCATCAATGTCACTCTCGCAGTGTAGCCAACAGATGTAATTTCTTTAATGATTTATCGGTGTTGCAGTGTTGCTGTGAAGTGTCCAATTTAAGGGGCTAGGAGAGGAATAGTACTTGCCTCCAGCTTGCACCTGTCATGCTCAAGTATTTCACACTTCTCCTCTGCATTGTTTTTGATTTGCCTGCTTTCCTTCCCCTCTGTTTCTCAGTCTCACGTTCTCTTCATCCCCGTGAATGTGTGCGCGTTTTAGAAGCAGCGAAGGGTAGGAAAATGATTACCTAAATTATAAGCTCTATGTCGGCATCATCAGTCATCCTTCTTTCAACACCTTTAAGAGACGGGCAAAATTAGGTTGTGTAGTGGTGAAATTACAAGTCTGAAACAGCTGTTGAAAGGGTACAGTACAAGAACGTATTAGTATTAGACTATTATTACACGTACTGAGATGAAAAACTAATTTTGCGTGCTATCCAGGTAAATCATGCCACTTATGGGTATGTCAGGTAAACAAACAGAGTGTGAAATATATAGTGTTACAGCTGCAGAGAAATTGCTGATAAAAACAATGCAGGTACATGTATATACAGTCACATTGCAAGTTAGCTCCGCCATCTTGTATGCGTGAAGACATTCAGAATGCACACTTTAAATAGTAACATAGGAAAAAAGGTGCAGGAGTGGGCCATTCGGCCCTTCGGGCCAGCACCACCATTTAATATGATCATAGGTGATCATCTAAAATCAGTACGCTGTTCCTGCTTTTTCCCCATATCCCTTGATTCGTTCAGCTCTAAATCTAACTCTCTCTTGAAAATATCCAGTGAATTGGCCTCCACTGCCCTCTGAGGCAGAGAATTCCACAGATTCACAACTCTCTGGGTGAAAAAGAGTTTCTCCTTTCCTTCTCCTTCTCCTAAAACTGTGACCCTTGGTTCTGGACTCCCCCGACATCAGGAACATTTTTCCTGCATCCAGCCTGTCCAATCCTTTAAGAATTGTACACGTTTCTATAAGATCCCCTCCAGTGAATACAAGTCACTGTATACAAAGACTTGGGATAGTCTTCAGCAGAACTGAATGTCAAGGCAGCAATAAAAACAGCAGTTAGTGAAATGGTCTCTATTTAACATTACCAATCGAGAGAATTATCCTCTGTGGCCTCCAAAGCCCAATGCCAGAAACCTAAAGAGCTTAGATTACATTACTAACAGATGGAAATTTAGCATTCTAGCTGTCCGGATTCATATATCCTCAATTGCCACAAATTGTGCAAAGTCGCTACAGTTGTCCAAGTAAAATAAAGCAAGTTCAGTAAAACCTACAGTTCTTTAGTCCAAATTGGTTGTACAGCACAATCTCAAGTACAGGTCCAGACATTAATCGTGAAGAGACGATCTTAAAATGAGGGGAATTACAGTCACAATGTAGCTCGTGATCTTGTTGTCCAACACGACTCTTGGATTCACAGCCCACTACAAAACCACCCACACAAACCATTATTAACTGTCCTTTCCTGGCTTATTGTTCATATGAGAGATAAGGACTGAATTCTGCTGGTTAACAATAATCATTCTCGTAATTACAATGATGACATTTACAGTGCAGTCTATCTCATTCCCATTACTTCCCTCTGTCCCACACTGTTAGGCACACTAATTAAAAGAGTTCACATTCAATTTTAACAAAACATGTGTGGCCATTAAAGCAATAATATTCTCAGTTCATAATTGACTTTATATCTGCAAATCCAACGAAATATCAGCCACATTATTAGGTTTACAAATGGAACTAAATCTAGTCCATACATAAAGCTGGACTGTGCCCAACAATTTTTCTTATCTGGTTTAGTCAATTCCCAAATTCTGAATCAGATCGGATACAAAATTGGTTTCGATCTCAGGCTCCGAACCAGTGAAAGTCCAACATGTTATTTGAAAAACATAACAAAGAATGTGTCATGGTCCCAGACCAAACAGGAGATTCATAGGGTAAACACCGTGTTTGCTGAGCTGCTCATTCACTCATTGGTTCAAACAATGGCCCAATGGTTCTTTATTATCACGTGCAAATGCTTTACTTACGTACAGTCCAATAGAGTATTTCCATACCTAAGCATAATCCCCAATTAGCAAAGTGTACAGAAATAGTCCACTGAGACCATGCAAGAGGCGCCATGTTTTGACACCATTTTCAAAGTTTAGTCTACTCTCTAGATTGCCCGATCCAAGCTAGCCCCAGGCTACTGTAAGGCCTCCAGCCATCGCTTTGCTGAGACATCTGGATAGGCCAGCAAACAGATGTCCCTCTCCTCGCTCTCCATGGGGATGAGTAGGGGCCGGTTGTTGGGCTCCCTCTTAGACCGTGGCCCACTAGGAGCTTCTGCCACACAGCACAGCAGTCTCAAGGAAGATCTCGAATAGAGCTGCTAGGGTCCGGTGATCTCTGCAGGCCCTACTTTGATGCTACATTAAAGAATCTATTGGGTCATTGACATCCAGGCTTAACCTCAAGCATAGCAGCAACACCACTAGATAACTGATCTGCATGTGTATGAACAGACATTTTGCATGTGTGTAGAAAGGTGCGGGTGTGTGGAATCAGGGTGTGTGTAAATGGTGGATCTGCATACATACATACATACATACATGAACAAATGTATGTGTGATTACTTGTGAGTGTGTAGGTAAGGATCTGTGTGGAGAATGGGTGATGATAGATGTGTGTGATGGAGAAATCTGCCATCGTACCAAGACGTGGCTATAGATTGGTCCATGTGTGTAGATAGCGTGAATGGTTATGTGCGTGCTAGTTGGTTGAAATGTGTATTAAGATAGAAATGTGATTGGACGTTGTGGTGCGGCAGTGTGTTGAAAGGGATGTTTATGTAGACAGGATTTTGTACAGAAAGGAGTATGTGTATAAATGGGAGTGTGCGCCTAACTTCCTGTTTAATTACTTTTTAAGATTTATTATCACTGGCAAGGGGCGGCACAGTGGTGCAGCGGTAGAGATGCTGCCTTACACCGCCAGAGAAACCAGTTTGATCCTGACTATGTGTGCTGACTGTATGGATATTGTATGTTCTTTTTGTGGCTGTGTGGGTTTTCTTTGGGTGTTCCGGTTTCCTCCCACACTCCAAAGATGCACAGGTTTGTAGGTTAAATGGCTTCTGTAAATTGTAAATTGTCCGTAGTGTGTAGGATAGTGTGAGTGTTCGGTGTGATCGCTGGTTAGTGCAGAGTCAGTAGGCCGAAGGGCCTGTCTCCGCACTGTATCTCTAAAGTCTTGCCATCTAAAGGCACGGTCATTATTTATTTTCTACCCATAATTTCTCTTGAGAATCATGGAATCATGTATCATGGAAGCTTTATTGTCATTCAGACCTTTCGGTCTGAACGAAATTTCATTGCCTTGCAGTCATACATATAATAAAATAACAAAACACACAATAAACACAAATTTAACATCCACCACAGTGAGTTCACCAGACACCTCCTCACTGTGATGGAAGGCAAAAGTCTTAAGTTTTTGTCTCTTCCCTTCTTGTTCTTCCTCTGCGCTGAGGCAATCCAGGCCTCCGATGTTGTGACCCCACCGGGTGATGTAAATAAGTCCCGCGGCTGAACCATGCTCCGCGAACGGGCTGGTTCAATTCCGCGGCCCGGTGCGGTCGAAGCTGCCGAAGCTGCCGCGTTCCAGTTCAGCAAACGAAGCTGTTGCCGCGGGAGCGCTGGAAAAACAGATCACCAACCTGTGTCCTGCGAGCTCCCGACAATGTCGTCCACTGGAACCGCGGCCGAACCTCCGAAGTCGCCGCCGCCGCCACCAAAAAGCCGCCACAGTTCCAAGTCGGGCCGCCGGAACGCCGAAATGCCTGAACCCGCCGCAGCCCCGAAGTCGGCCAGCCTCACTCTGGTAAATCCTGGCTGGCTCTGCCTCCGGAGCCTCGAGGTCGGTCGCAGTTGGAGGCCGCCTGCTCCGCCATTAGGCCTCAGCACAGACGGAGACGGAGACGGGGGGTACGACAAGAAAAGTCGCGTCCCCCCGAAGGAAGAGACTAAAACACGTTTCTCCCACCCCCCGCACACACATACACAACCTAATAACTCAAATTAACAAGCTAAAACAGGACAAGAAAACAACAAAACAAGAAAAAACAAACGGACTGCAGGCGAGACGCAGCTGCCAAGGTGGTAGTGAGCAGCTTCCTTCCACCAGTGCAGTCCTGCTGGTGAAGTTACAGTCACGGTACTGCTGAAGAGGGTGTTCCAGGACTTAAAACCAGCAGTGACAAAAAATGGTGATATATTTCCAAGTTAAACAGGAAGAAACAGCACTGGAGATGATGTTCCCTTGTGCCTGCTGTCTTTATCTTTTTTAGCGGTGGAGATGTTGGGTTGGGGACATATTGGTTGAGTGAAGTGAATACGTTTTGGATGGTGGTTGGGTTATGAATCAAGTGCATTGCTTTATTTCTAAGTGGTGTTGAGTATTTTTGGATCTGCACTCATCAAGGCAAGTGGGGAATATTCCATCACTCTTCTGACTTGCATTGCTGACGGTGGAAAGGCTTTAGGAAGTCAGGAAACAAGCCACTCGCTGCAGGATCTCTGGCTTCCAACCTGCTCTCATAGTTGTGATATTAACATGGCTAAATCATTTGAATGTCCAGCCAAAGTGCCCTAAGAGCATTGATGGCGATTTGGTAATGACAATGCCATTAAATGGTCTATCCCATTTCATACGATTCCAGTACCACACAACACAAAGTAGTATGAGCTCAATGTGAAGGTGGGACTTGGACTCTGCAAGTACTTTGCAAAGATTACTTCTATGAGTGCTATCATGGATCCAAGCATCTATATGGTAGGGCGGCACAGTGCCAGAGCGGATAGAGTGACTGCCTCACACCCCAGAGATCCGAGTTCAATTTGGAACTTGGGTGCTGTCTATGTGGAGTTTTCATGTCCTCCCTGTGACCATTGAGTATCTTTCGGGTACCCTGGTTTCTTCCCATCTTCCCAAAACGTGCATGTTGCAGGTAAGTTGGCCTCTGCAAAATGCCTCTAATGTGCAGGGGGTTGATGAGAAAGTGGGATAACATAGAAATAGCGTGAGTGGGTGATTGATGGTCAGTGAGGACTCAGTGGGCAGAAGGGCCTGTTTTCCAACTGCATCTCAAAATTAAACTGAACTAAAAAGCTGTGGCAGACTATTTAGGGGCGGGCAAAGTGGTGCAAGTTGCTCCAAGAGCATTGATGGCAATTTGGTCATGATAATACCATTGAATGTTAGAGGTAATCAGTTTCATTTTCTTTTTTATGAAAGTTATCATTGCCTGACATTTTTATGTCACAAACACTACTTGCTGTTTATCAGCACAAGCCTGTGTGTTAACTTTGACTTTCAGCATATGAACATGGGCTACTCTGCTTTCTGAGAAATTGCAAACGGAATTGCACCTTGTGCAACAATTAGTAAACTCCCGCTCAATCTTATGATTGAGGGAAGGTTCGGGAAAACCAGCTGCAAAATGGTTGAGGGTATCAGGGATTATGGGGAGAAAGGAGGAGAATGGGATTGAGACAGAAAGATAGATTAGCTATGCTAGGATGGAGGAGTAGACCTGATGGGCCAAATGGCTTGATTCTGCTACTATTACATATGAACTTATGAACTAAGAACTTCAACAGCAATATCCTAGCATTGGGATGATGGACCACAAACAACCACAATCATCTTCTTTTGACTCCAAACTTCTGTACATTTTCTCCTTGATGCTCATTGACTTCAGTATTACATTGGATCTTTGATACCACATATTTGCAAAGGATACCTTGGTCTCAAGAGCAGTCACTCCCCTCTGAGATTCGGTGTTCTTTGGTCCATATTTGGACAAGATTGTGGAGTGGCCTGGAGCCAAGTGGTCCTGTTGAATCTCAAAATGACATGGGTGCTTTCTGGAATGCAGGTTCCACAGGAGAGCACTGTTGGTGGCACCATCTACCACATTGATAATGATATGGGTCAGACTGGGCAGTAACTAGCTGGATTAGATTAATCTTGCTTTTTTTTAGTAGAAGCTACCTGGGCAATATTAAACACTGCTGAGCGGATGCCCAAGTTATAAAATAGTAAAACTGTTCGCCTGGAGGCACGGTTAGCTCTTGAGGCTAAAGTCTTCAGTTCAACAAGTTGTTGTGCACTCAAAGGCTTTACCTTTTCCAATGCTCACAGTCAGTTTCAAACATCACTGGGAGCGAATTGAATTGGCTGAAGGCTGGCTTCTGGGTTCTGAGGTCTGAGGAAGCCAAGATGGATAATCCATCTGCCCTTATAACCAAAAATGATTGCTTCTAACTTGTCTATTACATTCACATGCTGAGCCCAACTGTTGCTGGAGCCTTCACCCCCCCATCGGCTGTTTAATTGCCCGCTGCCTCCCGTGACTAGATGTGGTAGGTCTGCAGAATTTTGATTTCATCGATTGGCTGTGGTCTTGTTTAAGCCGGCCCATCGTCTTCCTGTGTTGCAGATTCACTTCTGCTAAATGTGCCTGTCACCATTCCTAGTATGCTCATCTGCAATCCTCATTGGAGAGTTCATGCCCTGGTTTGTCGGTCATGGTAGAATAAGGTAGAAGAAGGCAGAAAGTAACAGATTGCTGATGTATACATTTCAGCTGATGTTGATGATAGCATCTCGTAGATGCCTGCTTTTAAACTCCCTGATGTATTCCACTTTAAGCCCGGTTTTAAACTGAGCTATCCCATTTCATACGATTACAGTGGCACTCGATACAATGTAATATGAGCTCAATGTGAAGGTGGGACTTGTACTTTGCAAAGACTACTTCTATGAGTGCTATCATGGATCCAAGCATCTATATGGTAGTGCGGCACAATGCCAGAGAGGATAACGTGACTTCCGCACACCCCAGAGACCCGAGTTCAATCTGGACCTTGGGTGCTGGCTGTGTCCAGTTTTTATGTCCTCGCTGTGACCATTAAGTTTCCTTCAGGTGATCTGGTTTTTGTCCTCTTCCCAAAGACATGCACGTTTGTAGGTAAGCTGACCTCTGCAAAATTCCCCTATTGTGTAGGAGGTTGATGAGAACATTTGATAACATAGAACTAATGTGAGTGGGTGATTGATGATCTGCGAGGACTTGGTGGGCCGAGGGATCTGTTTCGCAGCTGCATCTCTAAATTAAACTAAATTAAAAAACTGGTAGACTATTTAGTGTTCATGAGGTCAACTAGATTTGTCCCACATGTTGGCTCACCCAGTACCTGTTGCAACCCCCTCCCCAGTCTGGATGCCGAATTAGACTCATACAGTATGGAAACAAGTCCTTCGGTCCAACTTTCCCAAGATGACCAACATGACCCATCTACACTAATCCCACCTGCCTGCATTTGGCCCATATTCCTCTAAACCTATTCTATCCATGTACCTGTTTAAATGTTTCGGAAATGTTGTGTTAGTATCTGTCTCAACTACCTCCTCCAGCAGCTCATTCCATGCACCTACCACCCTTTATGTGAAAAAAGTTGCCCCACGGTTTCCTATTAAATCTTTCCCCCCTCACCATAAACCTATGTCCTCTGATTCTTGATTCCTCTGATCTGGGTAGAAGACTGTGCTTTTACCCTACCTATTATCTCATGATCATATAGACCTCTATAAGATCACCCCTCATCCACCTACGCTCCAAGGAATAAAGGTCCTGGACCGCTCAACCTCTCCCCATCGCTCAAGCCCTCTGGTCCTGGGGCAAGGATGGACCTCAGAGATGAGAGTCCTTTCACTAATAAAAGGCAGACTGAGGCCCTCGATGCCTTACTCTGCTAGCGGTTGAATCCTTCTGCTCTTATTCCATTGTATATCGCCCCGGGAGTGTAACAATTGTAAACTCCTGTAACTGAATGTTATATTTGGTCCTTGCCACATGTGTACCTCTTCAATCCCTCTGAACACACTTAAGTGAACAGTTGGTCAGGCAAGGCTTGGTATGATTCATGAACCTGCTTTACTGCAAAGCAAATGAATTTACAGAGCAAGTTATAATCAAATTCAATTAACTCAATCAGTACAGTTTATCTTCATGTAATAATTTGACTTTTGGAGTTGGTCTGCTTCTGCGACTCTCTGTTTAAACCCTCAGTGTTCTCTCAGCCTACCTCGCTACGCTGCCTTTTATCTCCCTTTTCCAGACAGGCAGGACTTTCCAGCACAGTAGGTTTATTGATTACCCAGCCAAGTGAACAAATTGCTTCTTGTTCAGCCTCTGAGGAAAACAGTTTCCATTTAGCATCCTAGCCACCTTACACGCAGGTGCCTTCATTTTAAATTTAGGTGCATACATTCTGTTTCAAAAATGTCAAAAAATTTCAAATCTTTCCACAGAAAAAATACAGTGAGAAAGTAGCAACTCGTTTCAATCGCACCTGCAGTCTTATCAGAAATTGTTAGCCATTCCGTAAAGAGAACAGATGGCCATCGTCAATGGAAGGAGTCTTGTCCAAAGCGCAGGGACAGTGTAAAGTACTGCTGGAAGGGTGAGGCTGTGCTACAATACTGTGTGGCTTTGCATGTTACTGGTCAGATTAGCACCGGACCACATCTTTCACATTGGCATTCCTACACCGCGACCCACTGCTAACTGTATCACCACACAAGTTGCAGTGTAACTCGTCAATTGTTACCTACATTGATAATTCTGTGGTGACTGTTCCATTCTCTCGCCATCATTTTCCTTTAATCCAAGTCCTACTCCGCAGACTTGAGCGAATCTCTAGGCTGATACGTCAATGCAACACTGAAGGTACATTGCATTGTTAAACATTCCTTCCTTTTAATGGTAATGTCACATGTCCCTAGGTACAGTATGATTCATTATTGTATACAGTTCAGCGCAAGTATCACTATGCATTAGCACTTACTTAGATATGTATCTCAGATACAGTACAAGTGTATAGCAGTCTTACACTGAATCAGTATACAGTCATCAGTTTTTGGCGCCATTTTCATCTTCCAGTTGTTGTAAGTGCTGGGTTCTTGGCCTGATCACGAAGGCCCGAATGGCTGACTCCTGCACCTATTTTCTATGTTTCTATGTCCTGCCGGTGTTGCAGTGTCGGCCTGGCCAAGCACAGCCATTGTGTCCTTCATCACCACTACTCCATCACTGTAGGCGGCATCCGATCCACCCAGTCGGCCTCTTGAAGCGATGACCAGTCCACCTGAGCCCCAGGCAGTTGCAGGGCCTCCAACACCCCACACCACCATTGAAGCAGTGTACTGCTTCCCACATCCGGTCTGCTTACCGGCCCTCTGTCCGACACCCTTCTCTCTGGGTAACGAGCCAGTCATGCTGTCGTGTAATTCCTGCCATGAGAGGTGTTCGGTCTTGGTCAAGTACAGGCATAAGTATAAATCAAGCAATATTGGGAATCAGTAAAGAAGATACTCTGATAATTGTGGGTGAATTTGACTCTGTTTGGATTTTATATTGAAATTGGTGAAGACAGCAGATAGGATGATTTCAGGGAATGTACTCACAACCCTTTTTTGAAAAATACATTTTGGAATCAAACCAGAGAATAGACCATTATAAAGCTGATCATGTCTTAAAACGGGATTAATGACTGATCCCATAGTAAAGAATCCCATGAGGAAGAGCGATCAAAACATAAAAGAACTTCAAATGCCATTTAATGAACAGTTTTCCAAGAGTACATTTAGGTTGTAAAATGAGGAATGATTAAATTCCTTTGAGGAAGAGGCTCCATAAATAGAAATAATACCCGTGACTAATGAAGAAAATTAAAGATGCATCAATTTGAAAGGAAAGACATAGAATTTTACAAAGACTGGAGGTGCATCAGAACATTGGGAAAAGTCTAGAAACCTGAAAAAGAAGGTTGAAAAAGAAAGGAAGAAATACTTCTTGCTAACGTACTGTCATAGAAACAGTGCAAGTATATGGAAATGGAGAGAAAAGCTACTGTAAACATTATTTCCACAGAGGATGTAACTGGAGAATTAATCATGGGATGTAGGGAACTGGCAGGGACTTTGAACAAATATTTTGTACGTGTCTTCATTATAGAATGTATCCCAGTGGAACAAAATTGTGGAAAAGTTGGGAGCAAAAGGGAGAGGGAAAATTTGAAGCAATTAGTATCTGTTCGGGGAAGAATGCTGGGGCAAAATAATGGAATTGCCTCGTGGATTTTATGATTTGATAATGACATGCCTCGTGGATTTTATGATTTGATCCTAGGGCCTTAAAAGATCTGGCTACAGATGTGGCGGATACATCTCCAAAGACATACAGGTTTGTAGGTTAATTGGCTTGGTATAAATGTAAATTGTCCCTAGTGTGTGTTAATGTGCGGGGATTGCTGGTCGGTGCCGACTTGGTGGGCCGAAGGGCCTGTTTCCGCGCTGTATCTCTAAACTAAACTAAACAAAACTAAACTAAACAAAACTAAACATAGACATAGAAACATAGAAAAATAGGTGCAGGAGTAGGCCATTCGGCCCTTCGAGCCTGCACCGCCATTCAATGTGATCATGGCTGATCATCCAACTCAGTATCCCGTACCTGCCTTCTCTCCATACCCCCTGATCCCTTTAGCCACAAGTGCCACATCTAACGCCCTCTTAAATATAGCCAATGAACTGGCCGCAACTACCTTCTGTGGCAGAGAATTCCAGAGACTCACCACTCTCTGTGTAAAGAATGTTTTCTTCATCTCGGTCCTAAAGGAATTCCCCCTTATCCTTAGACTGTGACCCCTTGTTCTGGACTTCCCCAACATCGGGAACAATCTTCCAGCATCTAGCTTGTCCAACCCCTTAAGAATTTTGTAAGTTTCTATAAGATCCCCCCTCAATCTTCTAAATTCCAGCGAGTACAAGCCGAGTCTATCCAGTCTTTCCTCATATGAAAGTCCTGACATCCCAGGAATCAGCCTGGCGAATCTTCTCTGTACCCCCTCTATGGCAAGAATGTCTTTCCTCAGATTTGGAGACCAAAACTGTACGCAATACTCCAGGTTTGTGACGTAGTCTTTGAAAATTTCCTTATTTCTAGTAAGATTCCATTGGATTGGAAAACTGCATCTATTGTTCCACTCTCTGGAAAGGAGAGAGGCAGAACGCAAGAAACCGTAGGCTAGCTTGTCAAACATCTGTCTTTCCGAAAATGACAAAATCCATTGTTGAGGAAGAAGCGGCAAGACATTCAGGAAGCAATAAAAATAATCACACAGAGACAATGTGGTTTGATGAAAGGAAATTGTTCAGTGGAAATTTATGAAGGCTTTTCAAAGATGCAAAGAGCAGGGCGGATACATGGAAAACATTAGTTGAAGTTTATTTAGATTTCCAGAGGGTGTTCGATAAGCTTCCACATCAAAGTTTATTGCATATGTCTGCTGTTCATGGCACCAGGCAGGAAACGCTGATTTGCAGAAGGGTAACACAGTACAAGCATTTAACGTGGCTCTTTCTGTGGGTGACGCCAGGAGATTGACGTGGGAATTGCTTTACTTTAGTTACTTTACTTTAGGGATACAGTATGGAAACAGGCCCTTCAGCCCACTGAGCCCACTCCAACCAGCGATCACTCCATACACTAGCTATATCCTACACACGAAGGGCAGTTTACAATTGTTACCAACGCCAATTAACCTACAAACCTGTACATCTTTCGAATTTGGGAAGAAACCAGTGCACTTGGAGAATACCTATGTTGATACAGGGAGAACATACAAAGTGGGTACAGACAGCCACGTTAGTCAGAATTTAATCCAGGTCTCTGGCAGCAATTCTAACGCTATGCCACTGTGCTGCCCTTCACGTGATTCTGTTTCAGATTCAGCTTAGTTTATTATCATATCCAGTAGGGTAAAATGAAATTCCTTGTTCGTATGAAGCTCATAAAGAAAACAGTACATATATACAGCAATAAAACATTTGACTTTCTTTCTGCCATAAATGCAGCGTCCATTCTTTAATCAGCACCACCACCCAACAGCTGGAAGAGTGCTGTGCATGTTGTGCTACATCTCATTAATGGCTAGCTGCTGCAGTCATGAGGCCAATTTCCAATCGCTACAAGAACACAAAGTGAATTAAAAATAACAGTGTGTGCTAAAACTGATGCAGCAAAATATATTGCAGAAAAACTCAACATATTTTCACAACATCATGGAAACCTATCAGGAACTAGATGAAGGCACACGGGGTTTATGAGATATTTTACCAATGGCATTGGCTTGACATGCAACAGTTTCTTTAAAACACTGTTGAAAAGCAGAAAAGCAATGTCCAAGCCTTTCACTTTGTGGCTTTTAAGTGTAAAAATTAGAGATGTTGGACAGCTGAAAGGAAAACAGAAGCATTCAGCAGAAGCATTCAAGCAGGCAGCAAGTGTGGAACCAGAATTTGCCAGTCGACTGACTCCTCTGCCCCGCACTGTTGCAAAATGGAGGCTTGAGGATCTACATCTCATTTTTCAATGGAACACTTTACAACTATATCTATAGGAAGGAACTGCAGATGCTGGTTTACACCAAAGATAGACACAAAAAGCTGGAGTAACTCACCAGGTCCGATTGCATATCTGGAGAAAAGGAAAAGGTGACATTTCAGGTCGAGACCTTTCTTCAACCTGCGAGGCAGGGGAGAGGGAAACTTGAGGTTTATAAGCATAGGCTGCTTGACCTTTCACGCTCAATCCTACTACCATGTCAGGGATCAATCTGGTGAACCTTTATCATAATCCTCAATTGAGTCTTAAACACACTCAGTGAAACCTGTGTGTTTAGATGTCATTCAAGGACTTTATTAAAGCATTTGACAAGGTCCCTCATGCTAGGCTGATCCAAACAATTAAGACAAATGGGATCCTCAGTGACTTGTAGATTGGATTCAAATTTAGCTTGGTCATAAAAGACAGGGTATTGGTGAGAGGTTTTTCTCTGACTGGAGGTCTGTAATCACCGATATTCCACCAAAACATCATCTATTCATTTTTTCCAGAGATACTGCCTGGCCCGCTGTTACTCCGGTGTTTTGTGTCTATCTTACAACCAACATCACCAGTTAAGAGAGCGCAGCAGCGGTTGCACTTTCTGCGCCGGATGAAAAGAGCTCACCTCCCCCATCCCATCCTCACCACCCCCATCCCATCCTCACCACTTTCTACAGGGGCACCATAGAGAGTATTTTGACCAGCTGTATCTCTGTCTGGTTCGGGGACTGTAAAGCCTCTGATTGGAAGTCCATGCAGAGAGTGGTGAGGACAGCGGAAAAAATCATCGGGACCTCTCTCCCTTCAATCGGGGATATTGCGACCAAACGTTGCGTGTCTAAGGCCAGCAGTATTATAAAAGACCCCACACATCTCCATCACGGACTGTTCACTCTGCTGCCCTTGGGCAAAAGATATCGTATCATAAGGAGCAGAACATCAAGGTTCTGCAACAGCTTCTTCCCACGAGCCATCAGACTCCTGAATGCCATGTAATGGGCTGCCACCATTGTCTATTTATCCTTTTATCCTTTTTATCCATTTTATCCATGTTTATCCTTCTGTTAATTATCGTGTTGCACAGGGAGCCAAATGCAACGGAATTTTGTTTGGAACTGCATTTATCGATGTATTTCTAAATGACAATAAAGTTTGTTTGACTTGACTTGACTTTGATATGTTCTTTTTTTAATGAAATTATCCACTTTAGACTGCTTACTTTATCTCAGGCAGCAAATTACAGTCAGAATGTCCATATGGAACAAGAATCCTGGCTTTCCCTAAACCATTTATTTGTTTTTAAATACTTTCCATCCCTTGCAATGGCAAGCAGGATGGAGCTAACATATTTCAGACTCTTTACAGTGACTATTAAATCATCTGGCTGCCTAACTGCAGTTCCCCTTTATAGTTGACCTCCATTATAGTTGCCAGCATTGTGTATTCAGTGCGGAAAATCTTTTTCCCAGTTCAATACTCCTTAGAAAACCATGCATCCCTTCTGATTAGTGGAGATCTCTTCCCCCAACGAAACATGCGAGACAATTAAGAGTCAAGAGTTCAAGAATTTAATTGCCATATGCACCAGATATGATCCAGAATATCGAAATTCTTACTTGCTGCAGTATGGCCTTCACCTTTCATCCCTCTACAGTCCATCAATCGTGATGCATGGATGATGAAATGGTGATATGGTTCCAAAGTTGGGAGGTGCATATCCTTAAAAGTTACTATGCTGGGAATAAATCTTGGTGTAAACCACTTTTTACCTTGGAGGGGAACCTGCAGGTGGTCGTGTCCCATGTGCCTTAAGCCCTTGTCTATCTTAATGGTAGAGGTTCCAGGTCTGGGGTGGTCACTGCTGACAAATTTGATAAGTGGGTCAATGCTGGGTAGCCCATCCTGTGCTAATGTTTCTCGGTTGCAACTAGTCCATGTTGGAGGGCATTGTTGAGTCTGGAATCACAAACAGCCCAGAATGGGTGAGATTGGCAGATTTCATCTCTTGATGAGCAGTAATGAACCAGATGGGTTTGTTATGACAATCCAGTCATCTTGTGATCATCATTATCAATTACTGGTTTATTATAACATTCTGGGTTATTCACAGAATTTTAATTCCACAGCTGCCATAGTGGGATTTGAACTCAAATCTCCAGGTAACCCGTCCAGTACTTTGACCATTGTGCCAGCACAGTATCAAGGATCAGCTGCAGCTTCGAGACAGATTACGACCAACGGCCGCTGCCAACCAGGAATTAGTTTCAATTGTCTTCAATTTCAAAGAGTTTCTGAAAGGAAATCCTGTTTCAAAGTAAAAGTTTGGATGATAAAGTGAAGGCATTTGCGGCCTCGTAATTGGACTCAGCAGGAAGGCTGCGTTTAGAGTCTCAACTGATTAGACAGTGGATGAATTGTCATCCTCGATGATTTGCTCAAGTCTCTGGAGAGGCCTGTGAATTCACAAACTTCTGATTTTCAGACAAGAACAGTGAAGACAGTTGCACTTTCTTAACAGTAGCTGGAACCTGGTGATAAATAATGGCTGACAATGAAACTGTTTCAAAAATAACAGGCACAAAAATAAAAGAGTAAAAGTGGTGCATTTTACAACATCAAAAGGTAAAAAGTGGTTTACACCAAGACTTACTCCCAGTGCAGTGATTTTTAAGCATACAGACTATTGACTATTGACAAAATGTCACACACAGCATGAAGATGTATGAACAGCTGTTATGGTTGAGAGAGGAGAGTGGAAAAAGAGAGGTCACTACTCCTCTGTAGATTGTATCGTTGAATCTTTGACGTTCAAAAAAGACAAACAGGCTTTAGGGATCTGGCATTAATAACTGAGTAAAACTCAGCAGATCAGAGAGTCATGAGGCACAGAAACAGGCCCTTCAGCCCACTCAGTCCAACCCCACCATTAGGCACTCTTTACTGTAAATCCACACTAATCCCATTATATTGTCACATTTATTTCAATTCCTTCTATCACTCATTAAAACATTTGATACAATTTACAGCGGCCAATTAACCTTCCAATCATGCACCTTTCGGATGTAGGCGGACACCAAAGTACCTGGAGGAAACCCACAGGGTCACACAGAGGAAATAATATTAAAGTGTGGAGTAAAATGCTTGGAACAAGTCTACGGATAATTATTTTTCACCCAGAAGGTGGCTGAATGCACTGCCCAAGTGAATGGTGGAGACAGGCACTCTCACAACATTTAGGAGATATCTGGACAAACACTTTGTTTGCTAAGGCGACAAAGCTATAAATAAGTGGTGGTAAATGGGTTTAATATAGATGGCCACTTGCTATTTGACATGGACGAATACCAAGCACCCATGGGCCAAAGTGCCCATCTCAAGTCTATGAAAGACATAACATTCCAGAGTAACTCAACAATTTCAGGCAGCACGGTGGCACAGAGGTAGAGTTACTGCATTACTGCATCTGCAGTTCCTTGTTTATAGTCTAAATGACTCTGGCATTATGATTCCAAAGCTGCGGAAATCCCGGTGGCACATTCCATAGCGAGCAGGTACCTAGGCCAATTGCACGAACGTCAATGACGACAGCCAAAGCAGACAACGTTCAAGGAAATGTGAAATGGTTCATTGTTACATAGAAACATAGCAAATTGGTGCAGGAAGAGGCCATTCAGCCCTTTGAGCCAGCACCGCCAATCATTGTGATCATGGCTGATCGTCCCCTATCAATAACCCATGCCTGCCTTATCCCCATATCCCTTGACTCCACTAGCCCCTAGAGCTCTATCTAACTCCCTCTTAAATCCATCCAGTGACTTGGCCTCCACTGCCCTCTGTTGCAGGTAATTCCATAAATTTACAACTCTCTGGGTGAAAATGTTTTTTCTCAGCTCAGTCTTAAATAACCTTCCCTTTATTCTAAGGCTGTGGCCCCTGGTTCTGGACTCGCCAAACATTGGGAACATTTTTCCTGCATCTAGCTTGTCCAATCCTTTCATAATTTTATATGTTTTGATATGATCCCCCCCCCTCATCCTTCTAAACTCCAGTGAATATAAGCATAGTCTTTTCAATCTTACCTCATTTGAGAGTCCTGCCATCCCAGGGATCAATCTCGTGAACCTACGCTGCACTGCCTCAATCACAAGGATGTCCTTCCTCAAATTAGGAGATCAAAACTGTACACAATACTCCAGATGTGGTCTCACCCGAGCCCTATACAGAGCCCTATTGTTGGCTGAGGGGAAGGTGACAAGGAGGCATGCAATCAGTAAAATTAAATGGGAGGACAGTCAAATTAGTCGGAGAACTAGGGAGGGGACGGACAGAAAGAGAGGGAAAGTAATGGGCGTGTCCCACTTAGGCGATTTGTTCGGTGACTGCCAGCGACTGTCATAGTCGTAGCAGGTCGCTGAAAAAACGGCGACTGGACCCCCCTACGACAATGTCTACAACAACCAACCACCAAGTCGACATCAAGCTACGGCAAGCTACCGACAACCAGCGACCCATAGGACATCAACCTACGACCACACCTACGACAACCTACGTCCACCCACGACAAGCTATGGCAAGGTAAGGCAATTCAATCGCCGGTACCTGTCGCCAGTTGACGTAGGTAGTCGTTGTTTGTAAGAGACCCATTACAATGTTTAGAGTGAACCATCAGTCTTTTATTAAGATCATAAAGAGAGAACATTATACACAGCCGTGCATATCAAATCAGCTTATGCACTAAACCGCAGTAGCATAAAGACCGGCTGTCAGGAGTACAGTATTCATGTTGCCCAAAACCCGGACTGGATTATATGGTGGAATGTGTGGCATGCATAATATGTGTAGTGGAGATTATATAGGCATGGATTTATATGGTCAGCCGCCAATGGAATTCACCGAAGTCAGCACCAGCGGCAACCCACGTAATCCTGGCGACAACCTATGTCATCCTGGCGACAACCTACCACAGCACCTACGTCAGGAGAAGTCAAGCTACGAAAAGCCCACGGCTGCCGACTGTCGCCAAAAGGTTTTGAGCATTTATAATCCAGCGGCAACCCGAAAAATGGTACGATTCTTTGGGTGACTGAGAAGACCATACAGGCGTCACCCCAGCGACCATGTGGAGACAGCCTAGTCACCTGTAGTTGCCTAAGAAATCACCTAATTGGCCAGGGACATAAGGGTTACTTGTAGTTATGGAACATGGGGGGTTATAAGCTGCCCAAGCGAAATATGAGATGCTGATCCAACAATTTGCGTTTGGCCTCATTCAGACAGTGGAGGAGGCTCAGGACAGAAAGGTCAGTATGGGAATGGGAAGGGGAGTTAAAGTGTTTAGCAACCTGGAGATCGCATAGGCCTAGGCCTAGACCATGCTTTTGCGGTTGCAGCATCTAGACTGTGGAACAGCATCCCTCTTCTCATCAGAACTGCCCCTTCCATCGACTCTTTTATGTCTAGACTTAAAACGTATTTCTACTCACAAGCGTTTCTTGAGGTCCTCCGGGGGAGCACTGAATGTATGTATTTATGTATGTATTGTTAGATCGATGTACCACTGTATATTGGATGTTAGTACCTGCACTGATGTAAAGCACTTTGGTCAATGAGAGTTGTTTTTAAATGTGCTATAGAAATAAAATTAACTTGACTTGAAATTTACTTGACTAGGCGGACTGAGTGAAGGTGTTTAGCGAAACAATTATTAATTATGCGCTTGGTCTCTCCGATACATAGGAGTAACCAGCATATGCAGACCCTTCCTGCACAAAGGTCAAGGTACACTAGATAGAGTTGTTTGTCCCGTTGCAGCAGGTTTCTTTCTTTCTTCATGCTTTAACCAGCTAGAAGAAAGTTGATCAGCGAGAAAGAAAATCAAAAGAGACCGGCAACACAGTAATAAAAAAAACACTGAGCTACCAAGTGGAATGTGATATTAGTCTTATTGTTTAATTTTAGTATTAGCATCAGTCATACTATTCTAAATATCACTTCGTGACTTATCGTACTTCTTTGATTTAAAAACCAGAGATAACCGTACAAAGGTTTACTTTGATATTATTCTTGTATATGGTACCATGGTGATTAAGTTGGCTGGAATCCTAGTTTGATAAGATCCCACACGATATTCTCCTAGAACAAATATATCCTTTGACTTTGGCATTAGGTTTCCCTTATATTGCTGCATTATATTGATCTAACTTGCTGGCGGATGGCAAGGGACTGATTTAATCAATACCTTCTCTCCTGCTTCAGCTGCAGCAGATGTGATTCCCCGCACCGAGGCTGTTTATTCGTCCCTATAATAAAACACTGGCGGGGGTTGGAGGGTCTGCTTGGAAATCTCTCCCTAGACCTCCTTCTGATATAACATTGTTGTAAATGTACACAAGTTCACAAGTTATAGGAGTAGAATTAGGCCATTCGACCCATCGAGTCCACTCTGGCATTCAATCATGGCTGATCTGGTGCCTGCTAATCCAATTGTTCTGCCTTCTCCCCATAACCCTTGACACCTGTTCTAATCAATAATTTGTCTATCTCTGCCTTAAAAATATCCACTGACTTGGCCTCCACAGCCCTCTGTGGCAATGAGTTCCACAGATTAACCACCCTCTGACTAAATGTCATCTCACACCTGTGATAGAAAAATAGGAGGACAAAGTAGGGGCAGCACGGTGGCGTAGCGATAGAGCTGCTACCTTACAGCACCAGAGACACGGGTTCGATCGTCACTACGGGTGCTGTCTGTAAGCAGTTTGTACATTCTCCCAGTCCCACCTAGGTTTTCTCCGGATCCTCCGGTTTCCTCCCACATTCCAAAGAAGTGCAGGCTTGTAGGTTAATTGGCTTCAGTAAAATTGTCCCCAGTGTGTAAGATAGAGCTAGTGTATGGGTGATTATTGGTTGGCGTGGACTCGGTGGGCCGAAGGGCCTGTTTCCACACTGCATCGCTAATCTAAACTAAATTAGTTCTTAGATTATTCATCTTTTTTCTCTTCTGCTTCTTAGGACGTCTCTTGCCCACTTCCGTTCAGGAGAGTGGAAGATACTTGTGCATTGAATGTACTAGTGGCTATTCAAGGGTACACAAAAGGCTGGAGAAACTCAGCGGGTGCAGCAGCATCTGAGTTTCTCAAGCCTTTTGTGTACCCTCGATTCTCCAGCATCTGCAGTTCCTTCTTTAACAACATAGTGGCTATTCAATGTTGAACGTTGAGTGGCTATTGTACTCCAGCTATCTCTTGGTCACGAGAGAGTGAGGACTTGGTCCAACTGCAAGGGAATACAAGTTGACTAGAAATGTAGCACCACACACACATGCGCTTGCAAGCATGTGCATATATATACACATGGACAATCTTGCATGACATTGTCCATACCCTCCTCTTCTGCACCTCACTCCATCATAATCCACTCACACCTTTCTCAATCTCCCCACCACATCCTCCAATTGTCTCACTCATTTCTGCTCCCCCTCCCCAACTCTTAGGTCACCCACTTCCTTCTCCCTTTCTCCACATTGTCCCACCGAAGTTCTTCCCCCCCCCCCACCTTACCGTGAACCCCAATACCAATCTTGTCCTTGACTTATTTCCAGTCACACGATCTACCCCAGAGTGAGGCCATCAACCAACGCTACGCACCTTCACCCAGAGAGTTGTGAATCTGTGGAATTCTCTGCCACAGAAGACAGTGGAGGCCACTTCACTGGATGTTTTCAAGAGAGAGTTAGATACAGCTCTTAGGGCTAATGGAATCAAGGGATATGGGGAGAAAGTAGGCACAAGGTACTGATTTTGGGTGATCAGCAATGATCATATCAAATGGCGATGCAGGCTCAAAGGGCCGAATGGCCTACTCCTTGCACCTATTGTCTATGTTTCTATGTTTCTCAAGACAGCGCCCCATCTGCCCATCTCTCTGCCCCACAATCCCCGTCTGTTGCCTGTGGCCTTACATGCGAACCTCTGAAGGTTGACATGCAGGATTCAGCAAACTAGTAGGAAGGCAGACAGTACTTTGCAACAGAAGTTGAATTTTAAAAAGGCAGCTAGCATCATCGAGAACGCTCACCACCCAGGCCATTCTCTCATTTCATTCCTGCCATCAGAGGGAAGGTTTAGCAGCCTGAAAACTGTCATCTCCAGGTTCAGAAACAGCTTCTTCCCAACAACCATCAAGCTCCTGAACACCACAAACACCAACTAAACTATGAACGGTCTTGGTTTCACGAGGGTCAGGGCTTTTGTTTGCACTAATAAACTTAGTAATGAACTTTGTCTATTAGTTTATTAACTTACTGAGCTTTGTTTAGTTTATTGTGTTTTCTACGAATACTGTGTTTACAGGCCTGTTATGCTGCTGAAAGTAAGAATCTCATTCTACTTTTCTCAGTACATATGATGATTAAACACTTTTGACTCTTAACACGTTTCAAGATCTCCATCAGAACCCAGCCCGAATTTGGATTCTGACTGATTCGGAATGAACACCAATACTAATGTACTGTAGTTGAAAATATCAGCAAACTGTTGCTTTCTATTGAAGCCAAGTTATCGAAAAACTTCAACAAAGGAAGCACTTCACCAACAATGATTTTGAATAAACTCTCCCCATTACAGCCACAAAGGACGTCAAGGACGAACAAAGGCTGCAAAGTGACAAGTGACTAACAAATAGCACAGAAAGTCGATCGTTTCACTGAGGGATCATCCCAGTCAGAAACAGGACAATAGGAAGGACTGAGCGCTTCCTTATTCACTCAAATTACTGTATCTTCCCTGACTTGAAGAACTATAAATATAAACGTGGTATTGATTTACACCGTGTTGGTACCAGTACCTTTTGTTATGGCTATGGCGTGAGTTCCTCACGAGAGCTGCTGTGTGCTCCGTTTGGGTAATGACAAGGATGATAGCAGCGGCCCAGTGGAGAAGGTATTTGGAAGCCTTAATGAGGCAGAGGCTCCGAATTCTTTCCACGGATAAAGAACCACCCAAATGATTGCTTCACCGGGGACTTATTCAGCACACGACTGCATTGCGATCTTTAATGAAAAGTTCCAGAGCAAGCTACAATCTCTGCTCCAATACGTGCATTCGCAGGATATTCAGTAAAAGCATAAACCGATTGAACAGGATAAACATATTGTAATGAAAGAAAACAAAATTTGACTGCATGTCTGTGATGACAGGTGTTCCACAAGTTTTTGAATATGAAAGTCAGCAAGTCATGTTGCAGCTGTATCAAACTTTGGCCATGGAATATTGTCTGCATTTCTGCTTGCCACATCACTGGAAGGATATGGTGAGAGGGTGCAGAAGAGGTTCACCAGGCTGTTACTTTATTAATAAGTATTAGCTACAAGGAGAGGTTGGACACTAAAATGATTGTTTCCTGTGGAGTGTTGGATACTGAGGGACACCCTGATAGAAGTTTATAATATTAGGGGAGGTATAGATAGGATAGGTAGTCAGAGTCATTTTCCAAGAGTGGAAATGTCAAATACAAGAAGCCATAGGTTTGAAATGAGCGGAGGAAATTTTAAAATTGATTTAGGAAGCAAGTTTTTTTATCCACACAGAATAGCAGGTGTATTTTAGTTTAGTTTAGTTTAGAGATACAGCGCAGAAGCAAGTCCTGCGGCCCACCGGGTCCGCACGTCCAACCAGCGATCCCCGCACATTAACACACCAGGGACAATTTAGAATTCTACCAAACCAATTTACCTACAAACCCGTATGTCTTTGGAGTGTGGGAGGAAACCGAAGATCTTGGAGAAAACCCACGCAGGTCACGGGGAGAACGTACAAACGCAGGTACACAGAACATACTGCCAGGGAAATGGTGGAGGCAGATGCAATAATAACGGTCACAGGGAATTTACCAGTCATATAAACAGGCAGAGAATGGAGGCATATAGGCTATGGGCACGGAGATGAGCAGTTTAAAATAGCATTATCATTAACACAGACCTGTAGGGCTGAAGAGCCTGTTCCTGTGCTGTACTGTTCTACGTTTTATGTCTCTGTTCCAAATCGCAGACAGCTTATAAAAATATGAGTTTGGGTCTTGCACTGAATTTTCCAACTTCCCAAAGAGGCTTGGGTGGTTAGCAGTCAGCCCAGCTAACATTTTCAGACTCATAATACTATCTAAATCAATTTGTTCATCCAATTTCAAATGATCAAATTTAATTCCAAATTTATTCAGCACTAATGATCAAATACCATCTTCAAAAGCAAAGACCAGTGCGAAGTACTAATTTAATATTGTTGCCAAATGTAGAGAATCGGTATAACCCATCCATGAACGCCTCTCGTGTGTAGGAAAGAACTGCAGATGCTGGTTTAAATCAAAGGTAGACAGAAAAATGCAGGAGTAGCTCAGCGGGACAGGCAGCATCTGTGGAGAGAAGGAATGGGTGATGTTTCGGGTCGAGAACCTTCTTCAGACTGATGTCGGGGAGGGGGCGGAACAAAGATAGAATGTAATCGGAAACAGTAAGACTGGTGGGAGAACTGGGAAGGGGAGGGGATAGAGATGGAAAGCAAGGGCTATTTGAAGTTAGAGAAGTCAATGATCATACCACTGGGATGTAAGCTACCCAAGCAAAATATGAGGTGCTGTTCCTCCAATTTGCACAGGGCCTCTCTCTCCCTCTTAACATTGGGTTGAGGGAGAGTGGAGCAAGAGAGAGAGGAGTATTACTTAAAATTTGGGAATTCACTGTTCAGGTCATTGGGTTAGAAGGTACTTAAGCAGAATATGAGGTGTTGTCTTTCCAATTTTTGTGTGGCCTCACTCTGGCAATGGAGGAGGCCCAGGACAGAGAGGATGGTTTGGGAATGGGCCGGGAAGTTAAAATAGTTAGCAACTGGGGGGGTTCATCAGAGCTTGTTGGACAGAGTGCAAGTGTTTGGGGAAACAATGTATATGACACTTGGACGGCACGGTGGCACAACAGTAGAGTTACTGCCTTACCCAGAGACTCGGTTTCGATCCTGACTACGGGTGCTGTCTGTACGGAGTTTGTATATTCTCCCCATGACCGCATGGGTTTTCTCTGAGATCTTCGGTTTCCTTCCACACTCCAAAGACGTACAGGCTTGTAGGTTAATTGGCTTAGGTTTGTATACTCGGTATAAGTGTAAATTGTCTCTAGTGTGTGTAGGCATGTGTTAATGTGAGGAGATCGCTGGAAGTTGCGGACTCTGGGGGCCGAAGGGCCTGTTTCAACACTGTGTCTCTAAACTACCTATAAACATGTGCAGAAAGGTGGCCCTGAGGTGAAATCATAAGGTCATAAGTGATAGAAACATAGGTCATTTGGCCCATCAAGTCTGCTCCGCCATTCAATCATTGCTGATCTAGGTCTCTCCTAACCCCATTCTCCTGCTTTCTCCCCATAACCCGTACAATTCAAGAATCTATCTATCTCTGCCTTAAAAATATTCATTGACGGCATCAGCAGACTTCTGTGGCAAAGAATTCCACGGATTAACTACCCTCTGACTAAATGTAATCTCAAGAAATTTCTCTTCATCTCCTTCCTGAAGGGACGTCCTTTAATTCTGAGGCTTTGACCTCTAGTACTAGACTCTCCCACTAGTGGAAACATCCTGTCCACATCCACTTTATTTAAACCTTTCTCTATTCTGTATATTTCAATTAGGTCCCCTGTTGTCCATCTAAACTCCAGCGAGTACAGGCCCAATGCCGTCAAACCCTCATCATATGTTAACACTCTCATTCCTTGGGATTTTTCTTGTAAACCTCAGTCAGAAATATCAGTCAAGATGTTGTAGGGTGACTGGAAAAGTGTGAGGGTGTAATTGATCTACTCGCTCGCCTTTCATTGTGATGTTTGCACATAAATAATCAGTCAACTTGTCTCTTTGTATCCACACGCTCTTTCAATTTAGTTTAGTTTAGTTTATATATGCAGCGCGGAAACAGGCCCTTCGGCCCACCGAATCCTCACCAACCAGCAGTCACCACGCACTAACACTGTCCCCCACACACTAGGGCCAATTTACATTTTTATACAATGCTAATTAATCTCAAAATCTGTACGTCTTTGGAGTGTGGGAGGTCATGTGGAGGACGTACAAACTCCGTACAGACAGCGTGAGTAGTCAGGAAAGCGCTGTAAGGCAGCAACTGTACCACCATGCCACTGTGTCGCCCCTTTGGCATTAAGTTCATTTTGCCTGCATCCTCTACTTAACATAGAAACATAGAAAATAGGTGCAGGAGTAGGCCATTCGGCCCTTCGAGCCTGCACCGCCATTCAATATGATCATGGCTGATCATCCAACTCAGTATCCCATACCTGCCTTCTCTCCATACCCCCTGATCCCCTTAGCCACAAGGGCTACATCTAACTCCCTCTTAAATATAGCCAATGAACTGGCCTCAACTACCCTCTGTGGCAGAGAATTCCACAGATTCACCACTCTCTGTGTGAAAAATGATTTTCTCAGCTCGATCCCAAAAGACTTCCCCGTTATCCTTAAACTGTGACCCCTGGTTCTGGACTTACCCAACATCGGGAACAATCTTCCTACATCTAGCCTGTCCAACCCCTTAAGAATTTTGTACGTCTCTATAAGATCCGCCCTCAGTCTTCTAAATTCTAGTGAGTACAAGCCGAGTCTATCCAGTCTTTCTTCATATGAAAGTCATGCCATCCCAAGAATCAGTCTGGTGAACCTTCTCTGTACTCCCTCTATGGCAAGAATGTCTTTCCTCAGATTAGGAGACCAAAACTGTACGCAATACTCCAGGTGTGGCCTCACCAAGACCCTGTACAACTGCAGTAGAACCTCCCTGCTCTTATACTCAAATCCTTTTGCTATGAATGCTAACATACCATACTCTTTCTTCACTGCCTGCTGCACCTGCATGCCTACTTTCAATGACTGGTGTACCATGACACCCAGGTCTCGTTGCATCTCCCCTTTTCCTAATCAGCCACCACCATTCAGATAAAAGTCTACTTTCCTGTTTTTGCCACCAAAGTGGATAACCTCACATTTATACTTCATCTGCCATGCATTTGTCCAGTCACCCAGCCTATCCAAGTCACCTTGCAGCCTCCTAGCATCCTCCTCACAGCTAACACTGCCCCCCTCACAGCTAACATTGCTACTTTCCATTTTATTCTGTTTCTGTCTCATCAGCAAGCATTAAAGATGGCCCATTAATCCATTCCAAATGTGTTCCAAAATCTGATGCAAATTGGACATGCACATTAACTTTAATTTTATTATCGAAAGCGTTAGTGATCACTGATGCCGAGAGATACCCCACAAGGTTGGCCTTACTCATAAATGTACTAAAAAATGTTGAACTTTATCTGAATATTTCAGGCACAGTCAGAAAAGCACCTTGTCTACTTTCAACAATTTTCTTTATTAGTCCAGTTTCCTCCAGGTGAGATTCTGGAGATTTGAACACGTGACAGTTGTTTTGAGATACAGCCCGGCAACAGGCCCTTCGGCCCACCCGAGTCCGTGTCGACCAGTAATCTGCATAAACTAACACTATCCTACATGCACAAGGGACAAATTACAATTTTACCGAGCCAATTAGCTTACAAACCTGTGCGGCTTTGGAGTGTGGGAGGAAACTGGAGTAGCCAGGGGAAACTCATGTAAGTCACGGTGAGAACGTTCTCCTTATTCTGCGCCTCTAATGAAGGGCCTGTTTCTGCATTGTATCCCTAAAACTCTAAAACTAAAAATACCTCCACCATCACCACCATCCAGGGACCCTCACCTCCAGGTGGGGCAAAGATTCACCAGCACCTCTTCTAACCACGTTTATTATTTTCGGAGGTCTTGCTGTGACCTCCTCAACATCGGTGAGGTCAAGCCTAAACCAGGCAACAGTTTTGCCGAGCACTAGTGCTCTGAACATCATGGGCACCGGGAACTCTTGGTTGCGAGACATTTCAATTCCTCTCCCTCATCCATTTCTCTATCGTTGAACTCATCCACTGAGTACCTACCACAGCAAGACCAAACGCATATCAGAGGAACATCACATCATATTTCACCTCAGTAGTCTATGATATGACAGCACAAACATCGAAATACCTAATTTCACGTAACATGCTCCCCCCTCGGTCCTTCCCATGCTCTCTCAGATCCTCCCACTCATACCCTTCCTTCCCACAGTAACCAGCCTTCTCTCACCCAGCTTCTGCCCCATTCACTCCATCTGTCCACCAGCCACACACTCCTCCCTTCATGACTTTCCCATGATTTCATACACCTCTATAAGATCACCCCTCAACTTCCTGGGCTCCAATGAATATAGTCCCAGCCTACTCAACCTCTCCCTATATCTCAGACCCTCTAGTCCTGATGACCTCTGTTGCCATCTCCACCCCTCTCTCTCCCACCTGACTCCATCCACCAATCTTACATGGATTCTCACATGGATACACCAAACACATGCCACCTCTTTCTCCCTTCCCCTCGTGCTGCCTATGATGTTATATCCTTATCTGTTAGCTTTTGTTGCTGCATTCTTTCAGTCCAGAGGAAGGATCTCAACCTGAGGCATCAAATGTCCTTTTCCCTCCACAGATGCTGCCTGACAGTCTGAGTTTCTCCAACAGTTTTTATTTTACACACACAGTTTATTTTCTCATTCAGGTTGAGTGAATTTCACACTTAAAACTTTAAACACACTTCATCCAAACTGTTAAATGAGGCGTATTTTGTGAAAATATTTCCAACCTGCTCAGGAGGTTTCTTGCAGCATGCCGAGGCTGTCAGAATTTGAGAAGATCTGTGGTACATGCCTCGAGCTCACCCATGTGCAGTACGGTGGCACAGCTGGTAGAGCAGCTGCCTCACAGCGCCAGAGACCCAGGTTCAATCCTGACCTCGGGTGCAGCCTGTGGGTGTAGTTCTCCTTCTGACTGCAAGGGTTTCCTCCAGATGCTTCGGATTCCTCCAACATTCCAAAGACGTGCGTGTTTGCAGGTTAATAGGCCTCTGTAAATTGATCATTCTTGTGTTGGATAACATGGAACTAGTGTGAAGGGGGGATCAATGGTCAGCATGGACTTTGTGGGCTGAAGGGCTTGTTTCCACATTGTATCTCTAAACTAAACTATAACTAAACATTAACAGGCCACGTTCAGTGCTAACAGTCTTGTAAGACTCTGGGGAACAGATTGCAAGCCACTTTCCCAGAAGCTTACTTGCTCCATTTTAAAACAGTTAAACATCATTGTACAGTGCACTCATTATTGATCCATGCATTGTCTTCGAGACATAGAGCGATACAACACAGAAACAGACCTCATAGACCAGCCTGTCCATGCCGACCAAGTTGCCTACCTGAGCCATTTGCCTGCATTTGGCCCATATCCCTCTAAACCTTTTCTATCCATGTGCCTCTCCAAATGGCTTTTAAACATAGTAATTTTATCCACCTCCACCATTTTCTCTGGCAGCTCGTCAGACATGCAAAGGCAATATGATTTCCCCAGAGAAACAAGAAGGAGTTTGGAGCTGACAATAAATTCCTTTGTGGAACGAGGGGTCAAAATATCCATGATAACACACGTAAATACACTAGTTTGGTCTGTTAAAATGGATTATGGCCAATGGACTAACAGTGATGGATTATTAAATAACTTTCTATCATATGGTCCAATGGTCAATGGTGTGGCAGGTTTAACTCACAGTATACCATTTTCTGGGCAGTGGGCAGGTGCTATTGACCTGCACGGGAAGGGAGATGCACCCGCCCCTACGAATCTCGGGCAGATGGTGCTCATCAGCCTGGGAAGGCAGTCCATCTAGGAGAGGGAAAAGTCCCATTTAAAACCTCCACTGCCTTGTGGCCAGATCCAGTTATGGAAAAGGCTCCAGGAGTAAACCTCAAGTAAATCCGAAGTCGGAGCCCCTAAGGCAGTTTGTCGTTGTCTACAACCTCGCTCTGGCAGCTCCTGCGATGGCGCTGGTGCCAAACTGTAATGGCCCTGTTGTTCCTTTGGGTTAGTCAGCGACGTGGAGAGGAGGGGACGTGCTGCATGGGCAACAACCTGTCCTCCATATGACATCGCCCAGGCTTGCATCCGACCAGGATGCATCGCCCATGATCAGTGATGACCGAGGGGTGCCACTACTATTACCCACAGTAATATACACAGTGTTGGACATGTAGAAAAGGAAGATACAGTGCAGCATAGAAACATGTCCTTTGACCCAAAATGTCAGTGAAATGATGATTCATTTTAAACATTTGTAACTAGTTAAACTAATTTCTTCTGCCTGCACATGTTGAAATATTTGACTTCATTTTAAAAGTGGGGTATATGTGGACATGTCTGCATGCAGGTTGCTTCAGAGTCCATCTATAATCCATCAACAAATGGCTAAATGTTTCGAAGGTTTTTCAGCAGTGTAAGTTGATTCAGTATGTGGGTTATGACTTGTCATTCACAATAACAGCTGAGGAGCACATGGTGTTGCTGAAGTGGTTTTACAGTTCCCGATGCCAAGCTGGTTTAAGTAAATCCAAAAAAAGTTTCAGTCAGGCCAAAAGATGGAAGATTTGGTGCTAACCCTGAAACCTGGAGAGAAGGGCATAGATGAGGCAAAAAGGGGAAAGTAGTGCAAGAGTTGCAAATGGCCGAGGATGCTTTGGCTATAAGGTTATTTTACGACTGAGGATGTATGTCATGAGACAATGGAGGATTATCGCTGAAGACACAAGAGACTTCAGATGCTGGAATCTTGAGCAAAAAAACAAAAGGCTGGAAGAACTCAGCAGGGCTGGCAGCTCTGTAAAGGGAATGGATGGATGACATTTCAGGTCAGAACTTTTCTTCAGACAATATACATATGATTGCTGGATGCTTGTTTGAGTTGACATGGAGGTCAACAAAATTGGAAGTGGAGAACAGAATGTGTGGAGGCTTTTTGCACGCTCAAGGGATTCATTATTAACATACAGTTTTGGGAACAAAGGCCTCTAAACAGACTTTCTAGCTGGAGTGTGAAGCTGTGGAATCCACTTTAAGTGATTTAAGTGATTTATCCACAGGAAATTAAACTGGGGAGTGCATGCCTCTTAAACACAAACTCCAATAGAGCTAGCATTCCCATCGTGTGAGAAACACATAATGGCAGCAAAGCACTTTCTTATGTTATTGGCAACACTGTGGTAACTCTGAGAACAGAGCTCACTCCAATGAGATCATTGATAGATGGGAGAATGAGACAAGGGACTGTCACCTGCTCCACCATTGGCAGATGGGCTGTGTGCTAAGTATTATGATTAGAAGATGGAATCAATCCACCACTCATCCCTATCCTGCAAACATGGAGCAATGCCAGATAGGTGCATCAATCTACGGTGAAAAATGCACGGGAGACAGAAGGTTGACTAAGAAGGGCACTCACCTGCAGGGAATGATATCATTGCAAATGGATCCAGTAATACAGAAAGGGGACAAAGATGGATGTGAGGGGGGATTTGCGATGCATAATGAAATTAAGTTGCTCAAAATACCGGAGCAAGCGGAGTGGGCCGCTGCCACAGATATGGAGATGTTTTCCTGGGATTCACCGATGAAAAATTGTGAAAAGGGCAAAAATTTTGATCAGCAGGTGAGACACGGGCAGATGGAAATGGAAGGTCTCATCTGGAGAGCAGATGCGGCAGAGATGAACAATCTGGCAGAAAGGGATGATGTCTGTACAAGAGATGGGGTGGGGAGAGGGTGGTGGCTATGTAGAACGAGCTGCCATTGGAGGTAGTTGAAGCAGGTACAATAACATTTACAGTGTATTTAAATGACACTTAGACAGATACATGGATAGGGAAGGTTTAGTGTGATATGGGTCAAACACAGGATTAGCTTTGATGGAGCATCTTTGTCGGCATGAATGAGTTGGGCCGAAGGGCTTGTTTCCATGCTGTCTGGCTCTATCGCTCTATGAGATGTAGTCTAGGCAGCTCCGCGAGTCAGTGGGTTCATGGTAAAATGTGCACCAGCACCAGTTCTGATGCAAGGTTTTGACCAGAAACATCGACAATTCCTTTCTCCCAATAGATGCTGCTTGATCCACTGACTTTCTCCAGCACCTTGTCTGATGCCCAATGTAAATAATTCCTTCCTTAATTGAAGGAGACTGAATTATATTGGTCAACAATCCAGATGCAGGCTCATCAATTTACTGAATTATGTTAAGGCTTCCTTATTCTTATTGACCAACTCATATACAATATGTACTAATATATCATTGGAACAGGCAGCATCTCTGGGTAGAAGGAATAGGAGGTCCTCAACCTGAAACGGCACCCATTCCTTCTCTCCAGAGATGCTGCCTGTCCCGCTGAGTTACTCCAGCTTTTTGTGTCTATCTTTGGTTTTAACCAGCATCTGCTGTTCCTTCTTACACAATATATCACTGGTTGTTCTCATTACATTGTGTACCTGTGCACTAACTATTCATGCATATGTAATGACACATAGATGCTCCCAACTCCCAACATATACCAGTGCTTATGCATAAAAAAACGTATTTTAGTTCTGCCTAATAAGCCGCATAATTTCACGAGGAAAAGACAAACAGCTATAAGAAATCAGGGAACCTAGCAGTGTCTGTCGAGCCAAAGGAATGGTTGATGTTTCAGGTTAAGATTTTTCATCAGGACCTCTCAACCTAAAACACTGACCATCCCTTTGCCCTCACAGATGCTGTTAAACCTGCTGAGTTTGCTCCGCAGTATATTTCTTATTGCTGATTCTAACATCTGTAGTCACCTGTGTCTGTGCCCCAGTCACTCCCTCTATCCCCCTCTCCAGATTCAGGGCCATTTTCTTCCCAGCTGTTAACAGGTAACTGAATCCTCCTACCAACAACGAGAGAGCAGTCCTGAGCTAATATCTACCTCATTGGAGACCCTTGGTCTGTCTTTGATCGGACTTTACTGGACTTTATCTTGCACTAAACGTTATTCACGATATTCTCTATTCAATTCAATCTTTAATTGTCATTGTGCAGTGTACAATGCAGAGACAACGAAATGCAGTTGGTATCTCCGAAGGGCGAACTTACGAATAAACTATTAATTGCGCAGTAGTATGAGTATATACATCTATACATATACAGTGGTATCCGTGCAATTTGCTGGTGATTGGATAGTCCGGGGGGGGGGGGGGGGGAGGGGAGGGGTCAGGCAGTCATTGAGGTGCAGCGTTGAGAAGTGTGACAACCGCAGGGAAGAAGCTGTTCTTGAGCCTGCTGGTACGGCAGCGGAGGGACCTGTAGCGTCTCCCGGATGGGAGGAGGGTAAACAGTCTATGGTTGGGGTGTGAGCTGTCCCTGGCGATGCTGTGCGCCCTGCGCAGGCATCGTTTACTATGGACAGACTCAATGGAGGGGAGTGAGAAGCCTGTGATGCGTTGGGCGATCTTCAGCACCCTCTGCAGAGCTTTCCGGTCGGCGACAGAGCAGTTACCATACCATACTGTGATGCAGTTGGTAAGGATGCTCTCGATGGTGCAGCGGTAGAAGTTCACCAGAATCTGGGGAGGCAGGTGGACCTTCTTAAGTCTCCTCAGGAAGAAGAGACGCTGGTGAGCCTTCTTGATCAGCGAGTATGTGTTGTGGGTCCAGGAGGGGTCATCGGAGATGTTGACCCCCAGGAACCTGAAGCTGGAGACATGTTCCACTTCCGTTCCGTTGATATGGATGGGGTTGTGCGTGAAGCCTCTCGATCTCCTGATGTCCACAATGAGCTCCTTGGTCTTCTTGGAGTTGAGGGCCAGGTTATTGACTGTAGGCACAAAATGCTGGAATACCAGCGGGACAGGCAGCATCACTGGAGATGAGGAATGGGTGAAGTTTCCAGTCGAGACCCTTCTTTGACTTCTCTATATCATGTATCTGTACACTGTGGATGACTCGATTGTAATCATGTATTGTCTTTCCACTGTCTGGTTAGCAGGCAACAAAAGTTTTTCGCAGTATCTCGGTACATGTGATAATAAACAAAACTCAAAGTGTATAATTTCAAATTTCTGTGTTAAATGATTCATCAACCACCCTTTTTGCCTGATAGTTGAATCAGTCTGTATCCCTTTGTAATTTACTGTATATGCATCTTCCTCACATCTTACATTCTCACTCAACTTCTTAACATCAGTAAACTTTGGTGAGATGCACTCCCTTCATACAAGTCACTTTTACAAATGATTGCTGAAATGGTCCAAAAACAATTTCTTGTAGCACTCCATTAGTTACATGTGAGCATTTTGAGAATAAACCAGTCTTCGACCCTTACTGCAATACTTGAAGCCTAATCCAGTGTAATAGCACCTCTGTAGAACCACAGTAAATGCCTTCTCAAGAGCCAAATATAATCCATTTTAAAAATCCTACTTATGATCACTGCTAGGAACAGTAGAATCGAATAGATGCATCTAACAGGATTCCCCTTTTATAGAACTGCTTTGAATCAGCCTAATCAAGTTGCAATATTCCTAGTTCTCTGTCACCACGTCTTTATTAATAGATTGTGGCATTTTCCCCAAGATCAAACGCATTACATTCATTATCTCTGCAGCCATCTGTTTTAAAATCTTACGGATATAGGCCATTAGCTCCAAGGGATTTGTTGGCTTTTAGTCCCATCAATAACTTCCCTATTTTTTTCTTCACTATTATTATTTACATTGTCATTAGAGTCCTGGTCTTCAATAACTTCTGACATGTTGAGTCTTTTACAACAAAAGCGGTCACAGAATAATTTGTTTAACATCTCAAACATTTTCTTTTCTTCCCATTGTAATTACGATGGCCTCTGCCTCAAAGGTACCCATATTTCCTTGGGCTAATTTCTTCCATTTTACAATGTTGTAGAAGCTCTTACAATCTGTTTTACAGTTCATGCACATTTACTCTCATGTATTTTTCTCCTTCCATCAATTTATTGGTCAGTCTTTGTTGATAAAAAATATCCTTTAAGTACTTAGGCTTTTTAATCTGCTTGGCAAGATAGTAGGCCTTTTATAATCTAATTATATATTTGACTGTAGACACAAAATGCTGGAATACCAGCGGGACAGGCAGCATCACTGGAGAGAAGTAATGGGTGATGTTTCAGGTTGAGACCCTTCTTTGACCTCTTATTAACCATTGGTACATCATTTTCCATGATTGAATTCTGTTATTTATTAGCTTATTTTAGTTTAAAGATACAGCGTGAAAACAGACCCTTCGGCCCACCGAGTCTGCACCGACCAGCAATCACCCGTGCACCAATTCTATCCTACACACTAGGGATAATTTTTTACAGAAACAGATTAACCTACAAACCAGCTCATATTTGGAATGTGGGAGGAAACAGGAGCAACTTGGGTCTTTGGCACTATGCCTCTGTGCCACCCTATTTATAGGCAATGGGCATAACTGACAAGGCAGCTAATTATTTCCTATTTCTACAGACAGCATCTACGGTCAGGATCGAACTTGGGCCTCTGGCGCTGTGCCTCAATGCCACCCTATTTATGGGCAATGGGCATAACTAGCAAGGCTGCTATTTATTTCCTATCCCTACTTGCCTTGAGAGGTTGGTGGCGAGTTTCTGTGTCAGGGGAGCATGTGATTTGCAGGAAATAAAAAGGCAACCACATTGCAATGCACCAGAAGGTGATCGATGTCAGGAGTTTGGAAGATCCTGCTGGAATAGCCAGGTCAAGTTGTGTTTGGTGTCAAATGCACATGTACGGTGAGATACAGGTACAATGAAAACCTTGCCCGCAGCAATGTTACTGGCACATAGACTCAGACAACACACAAAAACAAATAATATATAAATTACAAATAACATTTCTTAAAGAAGAAAGGCTGCGCAACAAAAACCATTAGTGCAAAAACAGAATTAGAGAAAACAGATGTCCATGGTCATGCAAAAGGTGGACCATAGTATTCTGTTGTGAAGGTTGGATTTGGATTGTGTAGGTTGGTGTAAGTATCTGATAGTTGTAGAGACATTTGCTGCTCCTGAACCCGGTGATGTGGGACTTGAGGCTTCTGTAATTCATGCCCGATGGCAGCAGTGAAAAGAGGGCATGGGCCGGATGGTGGGGATCATCAATGATTGATGCCTGCTTCAAGAGACAATACCACATGCAGATGCTTTTGGTGGTAGGATGGGCTGTGCCCAAATCTCCCTGCAACTTTTTGCATTAATGTGCTTAGGAATTGCCATTCCAGGCCACGGTGCAAGCAGTCAGGATACTTTCTACAGCACATTTGTAACCACAGAGTTATTTTGCATTCAAGCCACATGGTACATGTATGGAGGAAGTGAACGATTAGACTGCTGGATGGAGCGTCAATCCAGTGGATACCTTTTGTCCAAAATTAAATCATTCATTATTGATGCTACACTTATCTAGTCAAGTGGAGTGCTTTGTATAGACTCACAGATTTGTACCTTGTGGTTGATGGAAGTGCTATGGTGGCACAAGAGCTGAGCCATGTTTTCACAGGATCCACAGTCTCTTAGCTGTCCTTGTAGGCATAATATTTAGTGGCAGCTCCATATCTGCGTAATGGTGATGTCCAACACCCTCCACCCTAAGATGTTGGCAGGATTAAGCAGTGGTACTGTTGTTGAAAGTGAGAGGTAGTTGCTTAAGGCATTCATTTGTTGAATGGTAATTTCAAACCAATTAACAAAGATGCTAACGGGATCAAGCGATTCTGGGGAGAAAGCAGGAACTGGGTACTGATTTTGGATGATCAACCATGATCATATTGCTGACGAGAAGGGCCGAATGGCCTACTCCTGTACCTATTTTCTATGTTTCTATTTCCCAGCACTGGAGTGATATAACTGTGCCTACTGAAAGGGAACGATGGTCAAATAGAGGGATGAAATATTTATTTAATATTATATCTACCATGGTGACTTTAATGTAATTTCCAATTCGAACTCAGCTAACACACATTTCTTTAATTAGCTTGGCTTAAATTTAAGCTCCTTATTTCAGATTTAACCACATCCCTTGCAAACTTAATGTGAAATTCTGTCATATTATGAATACTCTTCCCCACAGCAACATTTATGTAAGATCACCAATTAACCATTTAGCTGCTCTTAAATAGCTGCTTCATAAATAATTTCTTCAAAATTCCATCATCCAAGCCATATTTTCCAAGTTGGCCTTGACTATGTGAAGAATAAAAGCCTTCAGGTATAATGTGTTCTTCCACTTTCCTGATTTATACTCTGCCAAATACCAGCAACCCATGAAGTATTCCTAAATGTAGACTTTAGAGTCCGCGCCGACCGACAATCACCCAGTTCATCATCCTACACACACTAAGGACAATTTTATAACTTACCAAACCCAATTGATCTATAAGCCTGTGCATCCTCAAACAAAAAAAGTCGAACAAACTTTATTGTCATTTAGAAATACATCGATATATGCAGTTCCAAACGAAATTCCATTGCATTTGGCTCCCTGTGCAACACGATAATTAACAGAAGGATAAACATGGGTAAAATGGATAAAAAGGATAAAAGGATAAATTGGCAATGGTGACAGCTCATTACATGGCATTCAGGAGTCTGATGGCTCCTTCATCTTTATGGAGAATTACTCTCCCAGGTTAACCCAAATATTTCATAAGTATGGTGGCCATCTTTTCAAGTTTAGAAACTGTTTTGTAGCCTTACAGTGTTCATTAAAACTTTGTCTGATTTAACCACATCTTATTAATTAAAGGAAGCTCATTTAATTCCCCCCCCACCCCCGAGCACCCGGGGGGAAACCCACACGGTCACAGGGTACAAACTCCGTACAGACAGCATTGACAGCCAAGATCGAACCCGGCTCTCTGGCTTGTAAGGCAGCAGCTCTACTGCGATGCCACTGTGCTGCCCAAATTATATTAACCTTAGTTTTCAAATGAGCTTCCTTTAATTAATAAGATGTGGTTAAATCAGACAAAGTTTTAACGAACACTGTAAGGCTACAAAACAGTTTCTAAACTTGAAAAGATGGCCACCATATTTATGAAATATTTGGGTTAACCTGGGAGAGTGATTCTCCATAAAGCTGAAGGAGGCAACACCTTGGAATATCTGAGCCTTCAGAGCCAGAGTGACAAAAAGATGCTAACTGAAGGGGTGTTAGAATAATTGATTCAGAATGTGACAAGGCTTGTCCTCCCAAGTTCACAAGCTACAGGAGTAGAATTAGGCCATTCGGCCCATCGAGTCCACTCCGCCATTCAATCATGGCTGATCTCTGCCTCCTAATTTTCTCTGCCTTCCCCCCATAACCCCTGACACCCATTCTAATCAAGAATTTGTCTATCTCTGCCTTAAAAATATCCACTGACTTGGCCTCCACAACCCTCTGCGGCAATGAGTCACACTATCCTCTGACTAAAGTTGGATGATCAACCATGATATTGAGTTAGATGATCAGCCATGATCATATGGATTGGTGGTGCAGGCTCGAAGGGCCGAATGGCCTACTCCTGCACCTATTTTGTATGTTTCTATGTAAAGAAGAAGAAGAACCACCCTCAAGGTGGTTTGCATTGATGTGGTGAATTATAATGAGCCTAACAAGTCATCCCATTATTATCAGAAGTAGTTATCTTGCAAATGAATAATTAGTGGTATCATCGGAAGCATTTCTTATGGAGGCCCAAAAAATAAGTGATGTGGAATTCGTATATGGAATGCTTTGAAAAATTGACCAGGGTATCAATTCCCTAAAAAGACATTGTGCTATTGCCATGTTTGATTGAAACCCATTCTGATGCTGTTCATCTCGGGCGCTGGCGGCAGAAGCAGATTCACAGACACAATCAATATCACAAAGCTGCCAGTAGTTTAGTAATAATCGGTTAATTTTCTTCAAAGAACACATAAAAGAGAAACGCGGACATATATCTTGGTTGCTCTGCACTTGTAAAACACTCTCCAGAATGAGGTGCTTCTGATTTTAAAGTTAGCCCTAGAGTTCTAGATCACTATCAGAATCAAAAGTTTGTCTCTACTTTGCTGATCAATCTTTCCAAGATCAAAATGACCCAAATCAAATGCACTGCTAAACTTCTTTAATCCTCGGATTATTGTCCTAGTTCATAAACCCTCTCATTGTAATTCAACCATTGAGGATTATTCCCTCTCATTTGTTCTTCTGGTAAGGAATAGCTGGTATACTGGAGGAAAGAGCTATCTTGCCTCCAGACAATAGCCTCCTGCAATGCAATACCTTATTTAAATGGAGAAATGCATATCAATGCTTGCTCCATCCTCTAAATCTAATAATCTGTGGGCCAAAGGGGCCTACCGTGCAACCCCTCCCCCCCCCCATATGATCCTACTTCTTGGGTGTCATTTTGTTCATTGGTATTTCTTCTGTCGGAAAAATGATGTTCCCAAGAAAAAATCTCATTTGGACTATGTTTTTTGTTTTATTATTTTTTTTTTTAACCTATGTTTTTTTAACCGTTATTTCAATAAATGTCAAAATTGTGTTTTTTCACACTTTGCCCTCTTTGTTGGGGTCTGTGAACTTGGTACTTGCAATTGAGTCTGTTTCTTAGTAAAGATACATAAAATATCCACTAAATTAGGACCAAATCATCTTCAACTCGTAGGAAAATCACCGAGCTCTGCCAGAGGTTTCACAAATTTATTACGCTGTCGCATCAGTTTGATTGACTTGACTTTGCTGATTCCTTTGAAGGCACTTGTTGAGTCACAGCCTGAGAACACATGCAGTCCAAGTGATGCTGAGCAGTATTCTGAGGAGGACTGGTTTGCAAAATGGGTGACATCTATTAGCATTTGCCTGTTGCCTCTCCATGTGTCAAAGAACACTGTGGTGTCCTGAATGCTGTTTGCATAGTAAACAATATGAAAAAAATATCGCTGAATGGGCTTTTGACTTGTACGTGGTCATATTCTGGCTCTTTATCATAGTTGCAGTATAGGATGACCTGCGAGTCTGTTTCTTCTTGGTTTGAATTCAGGGATTGAATCTCAGACTGCAGTGTCTCTTTCCCATTCCGAGTAATAATAAGTGTGGCCTCTCCTTCCATAATAAAGATCACCTTCCTTCCATGTAGCCTCTTTGCCATGTCATGCTCACTCCACACATCAAGGAGAAGTTCAATGAGCTGTTCCTTGATCTCATCATTGGTCAAGAACTACTTCCAATCTCCTGTTTTTTTGGTCTTTCCTCCTTTGATTATTCTCTTCTCCGCACACCCACGCTGAGTCCGTTCACTTGACTTCACTGAATCTGGTTTGTACATATCGGCATTGAAGACTATGTCATTAGATGACAATGCATTGAAGATTTTGATGCCAATCACTTTGAAGTTTGCAGGAATCTCTTTGAGAGAGTAGAATACAGCATTGCCATCTTCCACTATCAATGTCTTGTTACTGGCAGGAGGTTGTGAGTTGTCTACATCTTTCAATAGGTAGTGTAGGCCCTTGGATTTTTCAGTCTTTGCAAAGAAGTTGTCTGATGTACCAATGGAGTAGGGTACAGGAGTCAGAGAGTACTTCATAATCTCCCATAGATTGAGTTGACTGCCAGAACTTTGATCATCAGCTGAAAAGCAATATCTCCTTGTTGCCTGTACTCTATAACCTTTCGTTCAGATGTTTTCAGCTTCACTCTTTTCTTTGTTTCTGCCATGGTTTTGAACTTCAGGTTCTTGATGGGTTCGGAGAATGCCGTCTTTTTTTCAAGTGGCTCTCTGATGAACTTCTCTTTCTGTTCATTTCCTGTGGTAAGTACCTTTAAGACATCTTTCTCAACTTCAGCCGGAACACGTGTACCAGAAGAGAATACATACAACCCAGTCTTGTCATCTATGTCAAAAGGATTCAGGAAGCTCTTTACAGCATCAATGGTTTTCTTTACACATGCCTCATTTTTCCTTATCTCTGTGTGTTTGCTTCTGTGAGAATGGTACCAGAAGTCATGTCTACGAGGCTGAGAGTTGCAGAGAGAAAGTGTGCCCTTTCTGTTGAAGTTCAAACCCATCTCTGATAAGCACTGTGATTCTCCAAGATGCCAGAGAGCCCAATACCACTACCACCACCTCGAGATATGCCATGCTTCATGTTCGTCTCCTCAATCGTATTGTCAACAGCACATCGGTTTCCTGATATGAACAACCTAGCGACACTGATGGCACCTCTTTCGAGGAAAGCCAGGGCACCGGGATGCACTCCATCACTGAGTTGAGATCTGCATTGGCCATGACTTCAGCAAGTGCCTTCTTTGTTGGCAATCGGATTAGTTCTTGAAAGGTGCCCTTTGATTCCTCTGGTATACCGGACAGCACTGCATCTTTTCCAGCTATAGACAGGAATTCATCAAGAAGGAGCATCTCCAAGCACTCCACCATGGTCTTGTGGCAGTGCAGAATTCTGTCCTAGTTCTTTCCTGTCATAACACCTTTCATAGAACCAGCAGCCATTAGTCCTGATTCGATGAGGACATCCTGAAGTCCGGATCCTTCCATTTCATTTCCAAGCATTTTGAAGTATGCACAAATGATGTGAAATGTGCCACTCAACACAATGTGTTTCTTGTACTTTGCAGGATGACTCCACTCGAGAGGATATGCCTTCATGCAGACACCCAAGTCAAATGTTGTCATGACATATTCTTGGCCAACCTCATGACTTGCTTCTTCAGAAGCTCATAAACACTCTTGAACTGTAGTAATTCCGTGATGGGATGATTGATCACAGGATAGTAGTTAATTGTGGTCACATTTGAAGGCACCTCACCTGTTGCTGAGACAAAGCCAGCCCAAGCTGGAAGCTCTTGACCTTTCTTACGACTCGCTTTCTGGAAAGCATCCATGCCAGATCTTTTCTTGTACACTGTTTGAATATTTCATCCTCATCATCACGCTTCCAGTGCTACACACAAAAATCTGGATTTGCTTTCCGGTTGACATAGGACGATGGAAGAAGGCCACAAGAAAGAGGACAAAGTGTGAAAAAACACAATTTTGACATAGATGGAAATAAGGGGTTAAAAAACGTAGTCCAAATGAGTTTTTTTCTTGGGAACATCATTTTTCCGACAGAAGAGATACCAATGAACAAAATGACACCCAAGAAGTAGGATCATAGGTGGGTGCACGGTAGGCCCCTCTGGCCCACAGAATATAATGCTACCCAAAAAGTATTTGCCTAAACCATGTTCAATCGGGCATATTGATGGGGCAGGGAAGAAAGGGATAGAAGCAGGCATTTGCAGGAAAGATTCAGAAACAGGAAAAGGAGGAAGAAAGTGTGACGGGTAAATCAGTATTACTTAATCCATCAAGTTCCTCATATTATAACCTCATATTGTAGTCCAATCTTACTGTATGCATACACAGGTTTATTCTGTATATAACCTTCAAACATTTTTACATTGATGCAGACATGTAAATCTAAAGGAAGAGACAAAATCATTGCCACGTTTACACAAGCACTAGTTGAGTTTGTCGTAACCAATACATCCCTGGGGAAGCAAGGAAAGTGGGAAGTGCATGTCTATAAATCCCAGAAAGTAGCACGGCAGATAGATAAGGTATCTAAAGGACACCTATCTTAATTAGCCATGACGTTGACTACAATAATGGGAGGATTATATTAGGACTGTATAAAACACCAGTTAGGTCACAAATGGAGTATTGTGCACAGTTTTGGTCACTATGCCAGAACAAGTGTGGAGATGGCACTGGAGAGAGTACAGAGGAGATTTACAATGCTGAAATCAGGTGAGAAGAACTGTAGTAAGTGATAGAGTCATACAATACGGGACAGGCCCATCGGCCCAATCCATCCACTCCTACCAAGATGCCTCATCTAAGTTAGTCCCATTTACTTGCATTTAGCCATTATCCCTCTAAACCTTTCCTATCCATGCCCCTGACCAAATGGTCAGCACATTTAAAAACATATTGATGAACATATTCAGGGTTACTACCCAAGAACTGGGTAGTGCTTGAATGATTGAAAGATACAGCATGAAAACAGGCACTTCGGCTCACAAAGTCCATGCCAACAATTGCTCACCCGCTCTCACTCGTTCTATACAATACGGCCATCGACTCACTCCGTAACAACCCAGACTGGGTTATCAAACCCGCCGACAAGGGAGGTGCCGTGGTAGTCTGGCGCATCGATCTCTACAAAGCAGAGGCCACGCGCCAACTCTCGGACACCTCCTCCTACTTACCCCTGGACCATGGCCCCACTGACGAGCACCAGGCCACCATCTCGAGCACCACAACCGACTTCATCAACTCCGGCTCCCTACCCCTCCGAGCCTCCAACCTCATCGTTTCCCAGCCCCGCACGGTCCGATTTTACCTTCTCCCCAAAATCCACAAACCCGACTGCCCCGGCAGACCCATTGTCTCTGCCTGTTCGTGCCCCACCGAACACATTTCCACATACCTTGACTCGATCCTATCCCCCTTTGTTAAATCCCTCCCCACCTATGTTCAAGACACCTCAGACACTCTCCGTCGGCTCCACGCATTCCATTCCGCAGGCCCCCATCCTCTCATCTTCACCATGGACGTCCAGTCACTATACACCTGCATCCCCCACCAGGATGGTCTCAAAGCCCTCCGGTACTTCCTCGACCAGAGGAGCAACCCATACCCATCCACTGACACCCTCCTCCGCCTAGCGGAGTTGGTCCTTACCCTCAATAACTTCTCTTTTGACTCCTCCCATTTCCTCCAAACACAAGGTGTAGCTATGGGCACACAAATGTGCCCTAGCTACGCCTGCCTCTTTGACGGGCACGTCGAACAATCTTTGTTCTCGGCATACCAGGGCCCCACCCCCGACCTTTACCTCCGTTACATTGACGACTGCTTTGGTGTCACCTCCTGCACCCACGCACAACTGACTGACTTTATCCATTTCACCACCAACTTCCATCCGGCACTCAAATACACTTGAACCATTTCCGACATTTCCCTACCATTCCTTGACCTCACCATCTCTATTGCAGGTGATATACTCATGACTGACATCCACTACAAACCAACTGACTCCCACAGCTACCTGGACTACTCTTCCTCCCTGCTGCCTGTAAGGACTCCATCCCCTATTCCCAATTCCTCCATCTACGGCGCATCTGCTCCCAGGATGAGGTGTTCCACACCAGGTCATCACAAATGTCCTCGTTCTTCAGAGAACGGGGTTTCCCCTCCCCCACTATAGATGAGGCTCGCACCAGGGTCTCCTCCATACCCCGCAACACTGCCCTCTCTCCCCATTCCCCCACTCACAACAAAGGCCGAGTCCCCCTGGTCCTCACCTTTCACCCCACCAGCCAGCGCATACAACAGATAGTCCTCCGCCAGTTTCGCCACCTCCAGCGTGACCCCTCCACTCGCCACATCTTCCCATCTCTCCCCCTGTCTGCCTTCCGCAAAGACCGTTCCCTCCGCAACTCCCTTGTCAATTCTTCCCTTCCCTCCCGCTCCACCCCTTCCCCGGGCACTTTCCCCTGCAACCGCAAGAGATGCTACACTTGTCCCTTCACCTCCCCCATCCACTCCTTTCAGGGACCCAAGCAGTCATTCCAAGTCCGACAGAGGTTCACCTGCACCTCCTCCAACCTCATCTACTGCATCCGTTGCTCCAGATGCCAGCTGATCTACATCGGTGAGATCAAGCGGAGGCTGGGCGATCGTTTCGCCGAACACCTCCGCTCGGTCCGCAATAACCAACCCGACCTCCCGGTGGCTCAGCAGTTCAACTCCCCCTCCCATTCCGTATCCGACCTCTCGGTCCTGGGCCTCCTCCACGGCCAGAGTGAGCAACACCGCAAGTTGGAGGAACAGCACCTCATATTTCGCTTGGGGAGTCTGCATCCTCTGGGCTTAAACGTTGAATTTTCTCAATTCTGTTAACCCAGACTGCCTCCTCCCCCTCCCCACCTATCCCTCAGCCCTCGGGCCCTGACATTCCTTCTCCATCTACCCCCCCCCCCCCCCCCCCCCACCCAAGTTGCACTAGCTTCTCATTTTCACACTACAAACAGCTTTAAATGGCCTGTTTCCTTTATCATCAATACTTTTTTGCATATCTTTCATTCATTGTTCTTTATCTCTCCACATCACTGTCTATATCTCTCGTTTCCCTGATCCCTGACCAGTCTGAAGAAGGGTCTCGACCTGAAACGTCGCCTATCTCCTTCGCTCCTTAGATGCTGCTGCACCCGCTGAGTTCCTCCAGCTTTTTGTGTAACCCTCACTCGTTCTATGTTTTCCCGCTTTCCCATTCATTTCCTACACACTAGGAGAACACACCAAAGCCAATTAGCCTACAAACCTGCACGTCTTTGGGATGAGGAAGGAAACCAGAGCACCCATAGAAAACCCATGACACCACAGGGAGAACATGCAAACTCCACACAGACAGCACTGGATCAAACCCAAAGCAGCTTTACCAGCAGCGTCACTGTGCCACCGGATGATCTTACATTCATTACAGGCCAGAATAGACTGTATTTTGGCTTAAAGCTTTAAAATTTCGGCTTCAAAATTTCCTCCTCACCTCATCCTGGAATCCGTAACTATCTGATGCCGTGAAACACGTTGTATTGGAGCAGGATTTAAATTCCAAGGGTTAATTCACTCATCTGAACAGAAAAAAAGAGAGTTTATAATAATTCAGTCCAGTCAACTGGTGCAAGGAGATTAAAAGTGAAATACATGAACAAACAGATGAATATGATCAATTATCAGAGCCTGTTAACATGCTAATTGTTAAATTTCAGCAGAGCATGGTGTGTAGTAAACACATGAGTGCCACTACTGGGGCAAGGCAGTGCTGCTATTGATGAGATGAGCCTTTAATCGAAGACCCACTAAACTAATGAAAAGTTCTGTGGCTCTATCTTGGAGAAGAGCACAGGACATGTTCTTACAGCCCCGATCAATTTAAACCTCAAAGCAACATCACTAAACTAAATAGCTTGCTCTTTAAGATATTTATGAGAAGACAAAAACAACTTACTGCAGATGCTAGAACTCTGAAATAAAACAAGAGTCATGGAAACATCTAATCATAAAAAACCATTTAGTTTAGTTTGGTTTAGTTTAGTTTAAAGATACAGCGTGGAAATAGGCCCTTCGGCACATTGAGTCCTCACTGACCAGTGATCCCCGCACATTAACACTATTCTAGACACACAAAGAAAAATATATTTTTTTAATTTTATACCAAGCCAATTAACCTACAAACCTGGGGGTTACACAAAAAGATGGAGAAACTCAGCGGGTGCAGCAGCATTTAAGGAGCGAAGGAGATAGGCGACGTTTCGGGTCGAGACCCTTCTTCCTCGGAACCTACAAACCTGTATGTCTTTGGAGTGTGGGAGGAAACTGAAGACCTCGGAGAAAACCCACGCAAGTCACGGGGAGAATGTACAAACTCCAGTCAGACAACAACCCGTAATAAAGATCGAACCCAGGTCTCTGGCACTGAAAGACAGCAGCTCTACTGCTACGCCACTATGCCACCCCTAAGAGAGAGAGAGAAACACAGTTAATTGGGGGAACTTTCATCAGAAGTCAGAGCTATTTACAAGACCTTGCCTTACACAAAGTAGCTTCTGACTTTTTTTTCTACTGATGTTCCACTCCCATAGTACTTTATCAGTATTAATGTGATTTAAAATGTTTGAAAATATATAGTTAAAATGCTGTTTCTTTTCAAGGGGATTGTTTCCTTTGGGCCTGAAAATGTCTTTGATCGATGTTACTTTTGGCTATTTCATTTCGGAGTCACGTGAGTGACTTCGTGAAGAACCCGCCAGCACGCATGCGCGACATATCGTCGCATCGCATTGCTGCCGACGGCTGGAGGTGCAGCGCGGCTCCCCACCAGCCCTTCAGAGGGCCGACTCAGGTAAGGCTAAGCCCCCTAGAGTTGGTGTTTTCCTGTGTGGGAACTGTTTTCTCTCCTAACAGGAACGTGGAAGGAGTCCAGGAACTTTGTGAGGCCGCCTCGAATCGGACTGCTGCGGCAGTCACCGGCGGCTCCAACACTTTGGAGTCGGGAAGCCCGTTGACCCAGGAGGGTCCAGGGTCACACTCTCGCCGGCGGAGGACGGCAGAGGGGGTGCCCGACTTCACACCGCAGCCCGCAGGGGACGCCACGGGCTGGCGGCACGCACAGGAGTGGGGCTTGCTGGCTCGCCGTCAAAAGACCGGCAGCCCCGACTTTGCGCTACAGCCCGCGGGGGACGCCGCAGTCTGGCAGCATGCAGCGGAGTGGGGCTTGTCGGCTCGCCGTCAAAAGGTTCAACGGCAGAGCGGCAGCCCCGACTTTCCACCACAGCCCGCGGGGGACACCGCGGGCTGACGGTGTGCATGCAGGAGTGGGGCTTGCAGGCTCGCCGTTCAAAGTTAGGAGCGGCAGAGCGGCAGCCCCGACTCTACACCACAGCCCGCGGGGGTGATACTGCGGGCTGACGGTGTGCATGTGGAGTAGGGGTTGCAGTGCTTGCCATGGGCAGCAGCCCCGGCTCTACACCACAGCCCGCAGGGGTCTCTGCGGGTTGCTGGCATTTAGGAAGGAGCAGGCTTGCATACAAAGGCAGCCTGACTCCACACTGCAGCTGCAGGGATACTGTGGCCTGTCTACATTAAAGTGCCTTGCTACTCCAGGGTATGCATTTCTTCAAGAAGTTGAGACTGCCAGCACATAGAAGTTATTAAAACATGAGAGGCTGGTCACCATACTTCTTAAAGACCCTCAGGTAAGAGACTAACCTTGAATAGCTAAACGTCTGTATGAGAGTTTGCTTACAGATGGATGGAGACCAGAATGAAGGCACCACAGCAGGTCTCCTAGGGCCGCGCGACTTCAGATGGAAATCAGCAGCCACCATTCCAGTAGAACGCGGAGGTCGGGGAGCCCTGCGCAGCCAGGACCCGTCTCTCCACCACGGCTGACCATGGGGCCACAAAATGGTGGAGCACCGCACGGGAGCAGGTAGGCCTTGACTCCCTACCACTGTCACCTAAGTATAGTGACAGTGGGGCTAAGGTGCGTAACATGTGACCCGCTCAGCGGCTTGTTTGTTTCCCCTACTATGCAGGTACCAGAGCAGGGGGAGAGCTGCGCACAGGTCATGCCCCGCTGCAGCAGGAGGCATCGACATACCACCGGGGGTAACCTGCTAGATTGCGGGCCGGTGATGGATCTGCTGGAAGTCGGGGAGCCCTGCAGGAGCAGGAGGTACCGGTGTCCACCGGAACAGGCTGCCGGAGCGCAGTCCGGTGGCAGCAGTTTACGGCCAGGCATCCCCGTTGCTTCGGGTAAAGCCGGCTATGCTCCCTCACGGACCCGTGTGGTTAAGGGTGACGGCAGGCCTGCACGGACAGCGGAGCCGGTAATGGGGACCGGTACCGATCCTTCCCTCTGCCTTCCCATCAGGCAGAGGTGCCGCTTAGGTCCGAACGACGGCGGACTAGCGGTATGTCCGTGCAGGAGTCGTACAGCCTGCGGGAGCAGGAGGTACCGGCACTGCACCGGAACAGGCTGCCGGAGCGCAGACCGGTGGCAGCAGCATACGGTTAGGCGATCCCGTTGCTACGGGTAAAGCCAGCCAAGCGCCGTCACAGACCCCTGGGGATGAGAGTGACGGTGTGCCTGCACGGACCACGGAGCCGGTATTGGGGACCGGTACCGATCCTTCCCTCTGCCTTCCCACCAGGCAGAGGTGCCGCTTAGGTCCGACCGACGGCGGACTAGCGGTGTGTCCGTGCAGGAGTCGTACAGCCTGCAGGAGCAGGAGGTACCGGCAGTGCACCGGAACAGGCTGCCGGAGCGCAGACCGGTGGCAGCAGAATACGGTTAGGCGATCCCGTTGCTGCGGGTAAAGCCAGCCAAGCGCCATCACAGACCCGCGGGGTGAGAGTGACGGTGTGCCTGCACGGACCACGGAGCCGGTATTGGGGACCGGTTCCGACTCCTTTCCTCTGCCTGCTCGTCAGGTAGAGAGGCCGCTGAGGTCCGAGAGACACCGGGCTAGCGGGTTGTCCGTGCGGAAGTCATTCGGCCCGCAGGAGCGGGTGCTGACGAGTACCTGTCAGCCACTTCGTAGAGGTGTGACCTACTGGCAGAAGCCCCAGCAACTCATCAGGGCCGGGGGAAGTCGACCTGTTGTCCGTGTGTAGCGGCAGCGGTCGCATGGCCAGGATGGAGCTAATGGTGAAAGAGTCACTCGGATGGAGCTCCCGCCACGGTCGCCAAGTCCCCCATGGATGGGAGGACGAGACCATGCGTCGGCAAGGTCCACGATGTGGGCAGCCGGCAAGCCCGCGCGGGCGTCGGGTCACCGTGCTGAGGCATTGGGTGCCGACTCCCCGCCGCGTTTGCCCTCCGTGGCAGCGGCATTAGGCTCCGCCAAACGAAGGCGTTCGAACACACCTCCGGCGCGGGAATCGCTCAGCTTTGCTGCGGCGGCTGGCAGCGACAACTTCCGGCACCGGGTTCACCTCGACGAGGTGCGGGCCGATGAAAGGAGCCTCAGCAGTATATCAGAGCATGAGGACTCTGACCGCCCGAGTGTTCAGGGCGAAGGGCGTATTGACCATATGGAGCGGCTATTGGAGCTCCTTTTACACAACCAACGACAGGAGGCATCCATCATCAAAAGGCACAGGGAGGTTTCACCAGTCTCAACAGCCAGCCTGCGGCAGCCAGAGGAGGAGGAATTTGCAGACCCTACACCGGTTCCATTGGAGGTGCCGCCGGAAGAATTCCTTGATGTGGCGGCGAAATTTGCCTCTCCGGAGACCATGGGACTTCCCCTCAACCCCAAACTGGCTGCCACCGTGGACTTCCTGACCAATCATCAGCTCCAGGAGGAGGTCCCATCAGAGGCCATAAACAGATACAAGGCCCAGCGAACTGCAACTCCCTCAACGTGCCCTTAGTCAATACGCCAATCTGGGGCAACATCAGCCCAAGGATCAGGACCCAGGAGATGAAGCTCCAGTGGATCCTGAAGCTGCTCACTGCTGGGATTACCGCGTTTGTGCAGTCGGTGGATGGGGAGGATTTGAGCACCAAGCAGGAGGATGCTCTGGCTCTATTGTGTACCACAGTATGAGATAAACGCCTTCAGGAAGAGCGTCATTAAACCCACGCTGAACCCAAAATTTGGGGGGTTATGCAAAGCACCTCCTACGCCGCCACCCAGACAGTTGTTCGGGGAAGACCTCCTGAAGAGGGGCTAGGAGCTGGATGACCACGCTAAGACGGTGGGACTCATGCGGTCACATATCTCGACCAGGCAGCAGGCCAGGGCAGTGCCATTTCAGGCCACGAGGCCCTGCCGTTAGACCAGCAAGGACCTATGCTCCAGCTCCGCCTCAATTTCGGCAGCCTCAACAACCGAGGCCTTCTAGGACTAGGGCCCCAGCGGCCAGCATGGGTAATGCGGGCGCCACATTATCAGCTCAACCCAGCACCTCCACTTCCGGCTAAACATATCAAGGACCGCCGATAACCATGAAGGTTCTGAACAGGCCATTACTGCGGTATGGTCTATCATCTAGAACCATGGATGCCATCGGAGCGTCATGCCGGGAGTCCACCTGGCGGCAATACCTCTCACACATCCGGAAGTGGGAAACCTACTGCGGCCACTCCCAAATTACTGATGACGCTGTAACCATAACCGACGTATTGGAATTCCTGGTGGGGTTGCACCATGATGAACACCTGAGCTACAGTGCCATCAACAGCGCCAGGAGTGCGCTGTCATTCTACCTCGATATTAAGGTAAGATCCAACAGGCTGGTGTCCAGACTCTTGCGGGGAATATTCAATTCGAATCTGCCCAGACCACGCTATAATATCACCTGGGATATCGGGGAAATACTCACCCTGCTCAGGACGTGGTCGCCCATGGAGAGCCTGGAGCTGGACAAACTCACCCTGAAGCTGGTGATGTTACTGGCACTGACTTCAGCGCAGAGAGTACAGACACTCCACTAAATCCGGATCGACAGGATGATCTCTACCCCTGCAGAAGTAGTCTTCGTCATAGACGAGCTACTCAAGCAGCATACACCTGGGTGCACAGGGCTGCAGCTGAAGTTCCTGGCATACCCCGCTGATGCAAGGCTACGTTTAGCCGCCCATATCCGTCACTATGTGAAAGTGACAAGGAAACTGAAGGAATGGAGAAACCTCACCATAGAGTGACGGTCCAGACAATATCCAGGTGGCTCAGGATCGTCTTGGGTAAGTCACGTGTTCACACTAATGTCTTCAAATCCCATTCCACCAGGGCATGCATCAACGTCGGCGGCAAGAGTCATGGAGGTGCCCATGGACCATATTCTTGCCACAGTAGGATGGCGAACGAAGCCACCTTCCAGCGGTTCTACAATACATCTGTTGCCGCTCCTCTACAGTTCGCGGAGGCCGTGCTGAATGCAGGTCAAGAACGTGGAGATGTCCCCGAATGAGGGGTTTTCGTTTGTTGTTAACTAATGTTGCTCTTGTTTTTCAGTACAAGCAGTCTGGAAAGTTGATTACTCCTATCCATCCTCATAAGTGGTGTGTGACAGCAAGGACGTGGTCCAGGGCGTGGAATCCAGAGCTTTGAAGTCTTCACGAAGTCACTCACGTGACTCCGAAATGAAATAGTAAGATTGAACGAGAACTTACCAGTTCGAAGGTTGATCTTTATTTCATGAGGAGTTGCGATGAGGGATTTTGTGCCCTCCGCTCCCAACCCTCGATCATAATCAACTGGTAATTAGAGTCTCTTCAATCTTACTATGCCAAGTCATTTCTGTTTTTGTTTTCTGTGATTCCACACCACTACTTTGAAGAATGTCGCGCATGCGTGCTGGCGGGTTCTTCACGAAATCCCTCATCGCAACGCCTCATGAAATAAAGATCAACCTTCGAACTGGTAAGTTCTCGTTCAATCTTACTATTCTTGCAGACTGTGCTTATTTTCCATTTCTGGACACAAATTTACTGACTGGACCAACGGCCCAATTTCCAGGGTGGACCATACTTGCGGCTCCCAATGTGTGTGCGGGCTGAGTCCACACAACTTATTTCCCCATGTGTTCATTCAAGAGTAGTTCACTTGAATCTGACAAGGGCAGAAATAATGAGTTGCTTGTGCCGCATGCAATCTACGATCGATACCAAGAGCAACGAATTAAAACCTGGCTGGATGTGGGCTCATGTAGTCATAGAGAGAGTCATTGAGTCATACAGCATGGAAACAGGCCCTTCAGCCCATCTTGCCCATGCTGACCAAAATGCCCCATCTACACTAGTCTCGCCTGCTGTGGTTTTGCTCTTGACGCAGAAGTGCCTCCACTACTCCAGGGGTTAGGTCCAGCCGCATACAGCCAATTGGGAAACACCTGAAAGTTAAAAATGAATCCATTCTGCCTCAGTTCTGTTCTGCTTGGCACCTTCATGTTCGTCACCTAAATATTCAATGCCTGGAAGAGTCAGATAAAATCAGGAGAAAATTAGATTAAGAATGAACATGATCCAGGTAATTAAAATGCACTTGACCATGGATGAAAAGCATGTAAACAAGTTACTTGACAAACAATTTGTAGAAATAAAGAAATTGCTACAACATTTTTCCTCCATCAGTCGCAACTGCAGGTTGGATAATTTCTATTTAAAACTTGAACAATTGCAGTATAAAAATGTCTCTATTGCTCAGTGTCTGATTGTGAAAGGAAAGAAAGATTGCCAGTCTGAAGAAGGGTTTTGGCCCGAAACGTTGCCTATGTCCTTCGCTCCATAGATGCTGCTGCACCCGCTGACTTTCTCCAGCATTTTTGTCTTGCCAGTTTAAACAACCGCCGATCCTCACTACCCCACACCAACACCACTAGATCCCTATCCTAGGCTACTGCCAGCAATATATAACATCGCAAATGTGCATAAATATATTCAAGTTACATATGTAGGAAGGAACTGCAGATTATGGTTTACACTGAATGCTGAAATAACTCAGTTTGACAGGCAGAATCTCTGGAATGGGTGAATTTCGGGTCAAGACCCTTCTTCAGACAGAGAGTCAGGGGAGTGGAAGAATAGTGATATGGAAGGCCAAGGTGTGAAAACGATAGATCAAAGCAGACGATGATTAAAGAAATTAAGAATGGTTCATTGTTAGCTGAGGTGAAGGTGACAAAGAGCATACAATCAGCAAAATATATATGTAAAATCGGTAATATGTAATTGGTTATGTTCATAACCAATATTGAAATTAATTATCATATGCAGTTTGATGTTGAAGTTCATATTGAAGTAATATGTTTGAAGTTTGAAGTAATACAGTTGGGGGCCCGGGAGCGGGGCCTAGGGGGCGCCATCCTGTATGATATGGCTGCCCAGCCTGCAGCTGTATGTTTTTCACCCTTTTCTTTATTTTAGTTTGATAAGATGTTTTGTTCTTGGAGCCTATTCTTTTTTATGTGGGGGGTGAGGGGGGTGGGGGGGAAGGGGGAAACTTTTCCTGGTCCCAACCTGGTCGGAGAGGCGGCTTTTCTCCGGTCTGCATCTTCGACCCGTCCTCGCGGCCTACCAGCGGGCCTGGAGCGGCGTTTCCTGAGGGGACCGCCCAGAACCTCGGCTTCGGCAGCGGCGGAGCGCTGGAGCGCCATCGCGGGGCGGAGCAGGTGATGCCTTGCCTGGGTCGCCGCGCTGGAGCTCCTGTGAGCTGAGACCGCAGGTGAACATCGCGGAGCTGCGGGTCTGTGGAGCGGCCGGCTGCGGGCAGCGGCGCTGAACTTCAATATCGGGAGCTAGTGGGGGAGATCCATTCAGCGCTGCCTTGTCGGCTTCGGAAGCCGCAGACTCCGGTAAGGAAGCGGCCGTTCCGGGTGTCCCAAGCCGCTGAGAGGATTCTCCCGACGCCGGAGCACCATCATCCGGCGAGAACGGCCTGGAACATCGGGCCTCCTTGGAGGCCTCAATAGGCCTGACTATGGGTGGACATGGGTTGGGGACTGGGCATTGTGCCTTCCCTCTTAATGGGAACCATTGTGGGGGGATGTTTTTTTTTATGTTTAAATCTCTTTATTAGTGTTATGTCTGTATTCTTTATTTTATGTGCTGCATGGCAAGAAACATTTCACTGCACCAGTTGGTGTACGTGACAAATAAACTAACCTTGAACCTTGAAATTGCAAATATTAAACAATAATGCGATGTTGAACAGGTTATATATTAAAAAAAACTTTAAAATACATAACACTGGAGGAATGTTTTCTTTTCATCTGGAGATAATTAGAGCAATTAAACTACAGTGAAATAGCCAAAAAAGGTATCCACAAATGGAAAAACTAAAATAATTTAGATAATTAATGTAAGATAATTAAAATTTGGAAATTTTAGCTCCTTATCCATAACTCAACAATTCCTTTGGTTTGATGGGATTAAAGGTGTAAGAAAGGGTAGCCAGGGTAAATACTGGGAAAGACACAAAATGCCGGAGTAACTCAGCGGGTCAGGCAGCATCCCTGGAATGCTGAAGTGACGTTTTGGGTCGAGACCCTTCTACAGACTGAGAGTGAGAGGAGAGCAAAATTAGAGGTATTAAAAGGTACAAGGAATAAAAGAATGGGAGGTATGAAAAGAACAATTCAAGGGTAGCATAGGTGATCAAGGAAAGGTAGACCCAACAATGGTCCATTGTTAGCTGTGGAAGTGATGATATCGAGGGGGTACGAACACCAGCGTGAAACGTCACTCCAGCATTTTGTGCCTTCAATGTAAACCAGCATGTGCTGTTCCTTCCTACACATAAATACTGGGAAACCTCGGTGTAGTTGAGTTCTGACTCTGGACTCCATGTGGGCACTGTGGCCGGGTAAACCAATGCAGTTGGAAAACTGTTCCAGATAATCCAGGACTTCGACATTTGACAATCCTAGCATCAGAACCTTTGACCAGCATTGATCAGCAAGTTCCAGTTGACCTACCCAATAATGCAGTGTAAACTATTCTGAGATTTTCTATAACCGCCCCCTCCAACTCTGCCAACACTCTGAGAAAGGTTTGTCACTGGATGTGACAAGCTCACCCTCCACCCTGGAGTAAAATATTAAGCCGCTTTCTATTTGCAGGCAAACAAGAAGCATTAAGCCGGAATTAATAACTCTCCCTTCCTTTAAACACCTTGTAAGAAATTTACACCACACAAATCTATGGGTTGTTCATCTGAGGCAAATAATTGTAGACACCAAAGACATATCAACAAACAGTCAGAGTGCTCTGGGATTGCTTTTAATTACCTCAGTAGGATTAAATTCTGCAAACACCATAATGAGTTGTCAGTGCGCATCTTTTAATACCACCAATTAATTCTGCACAATTCAGATCTGTAAATGCTGAAATATGATTGTATTCTTTGAAATGTATATGTTAATGTGTTTAAACATAATTCTCAGCCTCTATTTTAACAAGGAGATTTAATGCATTAAAAACAAATAGACTTGTATCACCATTCAAACAGTGCAGGAGGAGAATTTACTTGAACATGTTAATGAATTCATCACAGACATCGCGCAATATAATTCCGGTCAATAAAACACCATCATGGGTGAGTATCAAAGTGAAGGCAACAGCATTGCTCCTTAAAGCAGTGTTTGTTCTTTTACCACCTAATAGTCTCTGCGCTGAAGTTAGCAGGGCCAGTTTTTCTCCCCCATCAAATAACGCTACTGAACCAGCTTGAATGTCATTATTTTCTCATTGCTGTTTGGTGCAAGTTATCATGATTAGCTTGTAATAACAGGGTTTGTAATGTTTCTAAAAGGTCGTAGCTCATCATTTTCATAAATTCTTCCAATAACTTGGCCAGGGGGATGGTAATATAGTTGCTGAGAAAGACGTGTTGGATTGAACAGGCTAAATCTATCTTCAAGAATACAAGAGCCCAGGTCAGACTCATCCCTCTCAGTATAATGCTGCTGCTATACTGGGAGTTGTTAGGATACAAATATAAAATGGCAATTCCTATATTACAGAAAAGTAACATAAGGTGACAAAACTGGCATTGGTGTACCATTTTAAGAATGTTAAAAACAAGACATATTGAAAAGAACACAGTACGGCACTGCGGCACAGCGGTAGAGTTGCTGCCTTCCAGCTCTAGAGACCCAGGTTTGACAACTGCTGGTGCTGTCTGTACAGAGTTTGTACATTGTCCCCGTGACCTCCGTGGGTTTTCCGCTGGTGCACAGGTTTCTTCCCACACTCCAAAAATGAAGAGGTTTTCAGGTTAATTGGCTTCGGTAAAAATCGTAAATTGTCTCTTGTGTGAAGGATAGTGCTGGTGTAGGGGGATTGCTGGTCGGAGCGGACCTGGTGGGCCGAAAGGCCTGTTTCCACACTGTATCTCTAAACTAAACTAAACTAAACTAAATCTACTTCACCAAACCAGCATGCCAGAGTGGAATGTGATGGCAGCTGCCATTCATGGAATCCCCAGCATTTGAGTGGATGGAGCTGTCAATGGGGTCGATTCTGACCAAGGCTTGGAGACGATGAATGTTACAGAATTCAAGCATTGTTGCTCCATTAGAATGTCATGGACTCCTGATGGAATACGGATAGAGTAAATGGTAAAGAATTCACGAGCAGAAATAACTGATCGTTAGCAGTTGGATTTGAACCAATATGTCAGAGTAAGCTAGTATTTCACATTTCACACCTTTTCAAACAAGCTATTCTGACACCAAGAATGTGAGGTTAGAAATACAGAGAGCAAATATACTTCTAAAACCTCTAACTCTGAAGTGAACCTAACCCAACGAGTAAGTGAGAATCATAAAACTTAATGTCCTGTCTTGTTTCCATTGAAAGCTCTGCTGCCAGTATAAAAAAACATAGAGTTGGCTGCATTGGAAATACATAAAGGAAAGAGACAGGTGCCTCATGAATACATTCAAATCAAGATATGTGTGAGCTGTGAGGGAATGTTTAAATCCAGATGCAAACCTATTGAGCAAAAGGAGGTGAGTTTGGCAGCACAAACTGACTGGCTCGTCTTGGGAACTGAACTGGGAACAGTTACCATTAGGCACTTGCATCACAATGATAGAGCTGTCATTGTAAGCCGGGATTTCCTCAGCAATGCCAAGTTTGGTTCCTATTGATAGTTTTGCTTCTTATAATTAATATTTATTAATATAATTTATGAATATTTATTCCTTGCCATGGCTGAATGTTGGAACATCAACAATGGAAGCACGATCATGCCACTAAGCTCCTTGTACCTGCTTCACCATTGTTTCCCACACGAGTCATCTGAATAAAGGCTGAGCCAGTCACCAATGGGTTAAAACTAGCCAAGGCTAATTGAGCAGCACAACCTAGAAGTATGTTAAACACTTTATTAAAGCTGAACAAAGATCACGAAGAAAGGATTACAAATACCATGTGACACGATGGCGCAGCAGTAGAGTTGCTGCCTTACAGCGCCAGAGGCCCGGATTCGATCCTGACTAAGGGTGCTGTCTGTATGGAGTTTGTACTCCCCGTGACAACGTGGGTTTTCCCCAGGTGCTCTGGTTTCCTCCCGCACTCCAAAGACATATAGGTTTGCAGGTTAATTTGCTTGGTAAAAAAATGGTAAACTATCCCTCGTGTGTAGTATAGCGTTAGCGCATGGGGACTGCTGACCATCGGCCGAAAGGCCTGTTTCCGTGCTGTATATCTAAACTAAACTAAACAAAACACAAACATGATAACAATATGATATGTTTATCCAGCGTGGAAACAGGATATTTGACTCTTCAAGTCCATGCCAACCATTGATCATCCATTCACACACATTTTATGTTATCCCACTTTCTCATCCACTCCCTACAAACTAGCAGCAATTTAAAGAGGGAAATTAACCTATAAACCCACATGTCTTTGGGATGTGGGAGGAAACCGCAGCACCTGTAGGAATGCGACACGGTCACAGGGTGAACATGCAAACTTCACACAGACAGCATCCCTGGTTAGGACTGAACCTGGGTCTTTGACACTGTGAGGCAATAGCTCTAGCTCTAGCAGCTACACCACTGTGCTGCCCAGTTTAGCCTCTGATAGAAACATAGAAACGTAAAAATAGGTGCAGGAGTAGGCCATTCGGCCCTTCGAGCCTGCACCACCATTCAATATGATCATGGCTGATCATCCAACTCAGTATCCCGTACCTGCCTTCTCTCCATACCCCCTGATCCCCTTAGCCACAAGTGCCACATCTGAACTCCCTCTTAAATATAGCCAATGAACTGGCCTCAACTACCTTCTGTGGCAGAGAATTCCAGAGATTCACCACTCTCTCTATGAATGATATAAGATGTTATCTTGAATGACCTAAAATGGGATGTAAAATACTGCAAGTTGTCACACCTAATGTAACTCTTTATTTCGATCTGCCTTGATGTGTAACCTAAGGCACACACATACTCCTCTCATTATTCACAGGTGGTGAATTGTGTCTTTGTTTTCTTATTATTTAATCTTTAACCCCAGACAGAACTCATCATGGTGACATCTATGAATGTGGAGCAATTCATTGCTGGTTGCTCCCATTTTCCTGGAAATCTCATTTGCAATTCACAAAAAAAAATCCACAACTATTGAATTGATGCAAGTTTCCCTTTTAATTGCACTGTCTTCATTCTGTTTGCCTACTGTAAGACCATGAACCTGCTGAATGTAGGAATATTTGATGCCCAGCTATTCATAAAACAGAGATGCTATAATGGGGGAAAGGTTAGGTTTTCTTAGGATCCTTAACAATTGTTAATAAGTTCTCCCCCATTTTCTCCTCCTCTATGACCCCCAATGTTTACACTTTCAATCCATCCAGACATTCTGGAAACATCTTGTTGTCTGTACCCTGACTTGTTATTGATGGTGACATTGCCACTTAGCAGGGAGTACAGAAGCAAATCTTGTTCTTATATAAATAACTCTCTGGAATTTCCATTCTGCTCACAGACTGTTTGAAAAATCCTCAGTCTGAAGAAGGGTCTCGACCCGAAACATCACCCATTCCTTCTCTGCAGAGAAGCTGCCTGTCCCGCTGCGTTACTCCAGCATTTTGTGTCAACCGCTGACATTAGTTCCCCATAGCACCTTCAGATAGGATTTGTTTTTATTCAATGTGAGTTATGCATGTCCCGCTGAAGTCATCTAAATATAACTTTCAATAAGTTCATATCTGATCTTTCACCTTCTCGCATTGAGCCCATCTCCCCAGATTCCCTCAATGCCTAAAATTATAGAGCCATAAGATGATCCACTAACCAAACCTGCCCGCAATTGGCCCATATTCCTCTAACAATTTCCTATCCATCTACCTGTCCAAATGTTTTTTTTTTAATGTTGTTATTGTACTTGCCTCACCTACCTCCTCTGGTAACATATTCCATATACCCACCAACCTCTGTGTGAAACAGTTGCCCCTCAGATTCCAATTAAATCTATCCCCTCTCACCTTAAACCTATATCCCTAGGTTATTGATTCCCCTACTCTGGGTAAAATAATCAGTGCATTTATCTTATCTATTCTCCTCATGCTGTCATACACCTCTTTAAGACCATCCCTCATGCTCCTGAAATCCAAGGAATAAAGTCCTCGTCTGCCCAGCTTCTTCTTATAGCTCAGGCCCTCAAGTCCTGGCAATATCTTCCTAAATCTTCTCTGCCTCCTCTTGCCTAAGATGTCAATAGCCTGTAAATGCATCAAGTAGGTCTCTATTGTCCTCCTTAGCAGTATGACAGGTTAGGTCTGGAGCAACACCCACTTCACACTGCCTAGCTAACTCTTATTCAAGAGAGCGTAAAGGGCCTGTTCCACTTGCATGCGATTGCATGCGTTTGGCACGTCCAAGCGGAAGCGGAGTTCATGCAAAGTTCTTGTTAAGTACGCGCTAAGTTCGCGCGTGAAGCCATTTGCGTCATATCTACCAATCAGCTGGGCAGGAGGCGGGCCGCCAGATTTTGGTCAGAAAGGCATGCTGTGTATATTTGATTGACTTGTATTTTACACCAGTATTGGAAACCATAACTCTTCCCAGAAATTGGACCCTTAACTGGCCATTTACGTTATCACAGTAATAGTTCAAAAGAGATTTTCCACTCTGTTAGGATTAAACTATTTACAAATGTTAATTGAGAGAAAGAGCTGAAAATGGATTGGACATATTTCAGCTTTCTGGTTATATTTTGGTGCTGATAAATATTTATTTACTAATACACTTCATTAAACATTACAAGTTAATACATTCCCTGTTAAAAGATCTGGATTTAGTTTCTTGTATCATAAGCCGCTGGTACAATCCAAGGTTTTCAAGGCTGTTACAGAGTAATGTATTATACACTTATTTGGCGTCGGACGGCGTCGGGCGGTGACGTCATTACGCAACGTCATGCCAGGCAGTGACGTCATCGCACAACACCACGTGCTAGACGTACGCCGTCAACACACTGCGTACACCCGCAATGCACCTGCGGGCCGACAGGCTGTTGGCGCCCAAACTTTTCAGACAGTGCAGGATTTTCGGAGCCCCGCGCGATGTTGGGACCAGCCCCGCACAACTCCATACGCCTCCGCACTTCTAAGTGGGACCAGCCCCACACGGCCATACGGTGCCCGTACGCCTCAATCGCATGCAAGTGGGACAGGCCCTTTAGATATAGCTCTTAGGGCTAACGGAATCAAGGGATATGTGAAAAAAGTAGGAACAGGGTACTAATTCTAGATGATCAGCCATGATCATATTGAATGCTGGTGCTGGCGCAAAGGGCCGAATGGCTTACGCCTGCACCTATTTTCTACGTTTCTATATTTCTCCTAGGACATTTGCGGCAATCAGAATAATGCCTGATTCACAATAATCTGCTTCACAGCTCCAGCAGATTACATTAGGTCTGTTTTGCTCTGTTGTCTGCGTGGAGTTTGTGCGTTCTCCTTAATAATGCCCGTTCACTTTTAGGGCAGTCGTAATAGCTTATACATGGAGCAACAGCCACGTCACACTCCCCATATAACACCACTAGGACAAGTGTGACATGTCAAGTGTGCAATCATACTTTTTCCACACTAGGACATTGGTGAGACTACACATTGAGTACGGCATTCAGTTTTTGGTCCACATATGGAAGGATGTGCTCGAATTGGAGGATGTGTAGAGAATGTTTGCACAGTCGATCCCTGGGATGAATGAGAAGAAGTTGTTGAGCTGTTGAACCTAAACTCATCGTAGTAAAGAAATGATTAATTAAAGATATAAGATTCCATCGGGGATTGACAGATTGATGCTGAGAGGATGGGTCTTCTAATGGGAGTATTTAGGATTGGAGTGCAGAATTACAGGAAAATGTGAGCTCATTTCACAGATAAATGTAAGCAATCTTTTCTCTCAGATGGTTGTAAATCTTCAGGATCTATATGCCAGAGGATTGAATATTTTCAAGGCAGAGATAAACAAGAATTTAGATCATAAGGGAGTCGAGGGTTATGAGAAGAGAGCAGGAAAGTAGCGTTCAGACCAAGTTTGGATTAGTCACAATCCTAATGAATAGCAGCACAGGCTTGAGAGGTTGTCATCTATTCCTGTTCCTGTCTTTGATACTCATAGTTCTATCCTAGCAAACAAGAAACTCCCAAACAAGACCAAGATAACTGTCTATTAAGTGTGCATAGATACAAAAAGCTGGAGTAACTCAGTGCGTCAGGCATCATCTCTGGAGAAAAGGAATAGGTGATGTTTTGGGTCAAGACCCTTCTTCAAGGTCTTCTGAAGAAGGGTCTCAACCCAAAATGTCTCCTATTCCTTTTCTCCAGAGATGCTGCGTGACCCGCTAAGTTGCTTCAGCTTTTTGTGTCTATATTCGGTTTAAACCAGCATCTGCAGTTCCTTCCGACATATAAAGTGTGCATCTTGAGCAGTGAAGCTTGGATGACTTGCCTACATTAAGAATGAAAATGTAATAATTTCCATTTTCGTTGACTTCATTGCATCTTGGAAGTTTCTTGGCAGGACAAGATCGGCAATGAATCTGTCCTTTCCCTGACCAACTTGCCCAGCATCCTTGTGATCCACAGCAGAAGCGTATCCACTGGCCTGGACATGTACACAGGATGGAAAATGGATGCATCCCCAATGGTGTGCGAAATAGGGAGATCGCCAATGCACGGAGGCCAAGAGGAACTACCGATTCATCCAGTCATCAGATGGAAAGTTATTTAGTAGCTTGAGTTTGAGTGCAGCAAAAAACAACAGTGGGCAATAATCACCAGAGCGATTTAGATATGGGCCTGGGGTGGTAATGAAATATATGCCGATATTACAGGAACATGTAATATCCAGGAGGCCCCCCCCCCGACATACAGGGGTTATCTGCTTCCAGACCGCTGTGGGTCCCCAGGAAGGGGGTAAAACCAAAAGTAAGATGGTTAGGCCTGTGGACTAGGGAAGTCAGGCCAGGAGGGTTCCCCTCCTTCAATGGGTATCGTCTGTGGATGTCTAAACCCACATGGAGCACCTGATGGAGAGATTGCTCCACAATGATACTCCAAAGGAGGGAGTTATCAGCGGCACCTATTTCAGGGCTGCACAATATCTCCCTCTCTGATGAGGTGAGCATTCGGGATCAGTTCCTGTCTGACTCAGTGCAAAAATCCTGATATAGGTCCGAAGGTGGGGCCCTGTCAGCGCAGGTATCCTCAGGGGCCTGCGGTAGCACCTGTTTTTCAGGGCTGCCTACGAATCTCCCTCTTTGTGGAGGGGAGTGCGAGTGGTCAGTGTGAAACTGACTTCAAAATTGAAAGTATGTCCATGGAACATACTGGAGCACATGGATATGGCTTCAAGAGATATTCGCAAACAAAGGTGTTGCTGCCGGAAGAGTTGGTCTCCGGCTGTTGGCAGAATATCCGAAAGGGGCCAGAGTTCCCTTCACACTACACGTGCCGGCAGTGAACAGCGCTATCAGGGTGACATTGGAGGGCATGAAATCCAGGAAATGAAACCAGCCGCCGAATCCTCTCTTCAGGTAAGACTTGTCCAACAGGTAAGACCAGGATGAGGAAGCAAAAAGCTGTCGGACTAATCAAGTTACCGACGACGAGCAAAGCTTCATAGGTGGGGACGACCATCGGGGGTAAGCGGTTCACTGAAGCCGGTGGCAGCTTGAAAGCTAGGCTCAGAATTATGGCCAGAGTTGTCTTTCGAGGCAGGCTCAGTAGGATGAGATTTTCAGACCAAGGCCCAAGTCGGTCTCAGGGAACATATGGAATCTACCAGCTACTCTCCAATCAAGGGCGGAAAAAGAACACGCATCAGGGGCCTTTGGGCTTACCATAAGACCACCGGTAACCATGGAGGTAGGTGGATCTGGTTCTTCCGAAACATGGGGTTGTGGATCATTTACAAGTTGGTAATATTTACACTTGTGTTTTTGTACAAGTGACAATGATAACATGAAATTCAGATCCGTTTTAAAAAACTGATGATAACTGTGATTAATTTATACTGCACAACATACAAAGTTTCCAAGGAGGCTTGGAATTGGGGCCAAAGTTGTCTTTCGAGGCAGGCCCAGTATTATGGCCAGGATTGCCTTTCAGGACAGGGTGAAAGAGAGAATGTCACTTCATCCAGATTTAACTCGATTGTGCAGCATAGACTTTCAAAATAGGAAACTTCGTTACTGTCTAACAATTGATTTCTATAGGATCTTTGTGGCAAGCATCGATCTCAAAGATACATGCTATCCAGGTCCCATTCACAGGGATCACCGGAGATATTTGAAATTTATCCGGATGAGGCAATGATAACAGTTAAATCATTGCAAAATGGGCTAACTTCAGCTCCCAGGTTATTTACCAAATTACTAAAACAGGTGCTTGGGCTGCTCAGAGCTCAAGAACATTTGTTATCGCCTACCAGGATGATATTTTAAACGCTGTATTTTACTAAAATTAACTGTTGCAGGCGCAAACTATATTTTAGAAATTGGGGTTCCTCATCCATCCAGTTAAATTTAAGTTGATACCAACCAGAACTATTGATTATTGGGATTTACCGTTAACTATTAATTTATCGGTGACTTCGTCCTGGGGCAAGAGATTGGAATTAATAGAAGCCTGTAACAACCCTGTTGTTATGAAGTAGCTTTCTATTCATCAAGTGTAATTGCCAATATAGTAGCTGTGTTTCTGCTATGCAATTTGGGCTTTTGCATTATCAGAACTTACAAGGTGCAAAGAATTAACCTCTCAAATACCATATAGGTCATCACTAACAGACCTATGCTGTTACCAGCTGAATCTACCAAAGTCACAATGGTGGCAGTATTCAGCATTGCTCCAGTAATTTTGGTCAGTAATCTTCAGTAATTACAAACTAATGCTAATGCTCAAAGATGAGAAATTACAAATTCCATCTCCAGTTACAGAGGTGGATGCGTTTTGCATGAGTTACCAATTTTTCAGTTATTGGTATCAACTACCTATAAACACTAGGTGCATTCTATAGGTTAAAGGTTATTGTGCGAATATGCATAATCTGCATGCTCAACTTGGATACACTATGGTGGTGGCATATGTTAGTCACATGGGTGAAAGCAAGTTAAAGTATCCTGTGATATTTACCTAACCTCATTTGGCGCTATTGTATCATCACGTGAAATCAATGACAACACAGAATGGATGTTGGATCACAAAATATTTAATGTCATTATGGCTCGATGGAACACTGAATATCGATATGTTTACACCCAGGCTCATTTACCAGTTGCAAAATATGTGGCATACAGTGGTGAGAGATACATTATCGCTACACTGGGGAGGAATGTCGGGTCTTGCAATAATTCCAGCAAGATCCCGATTCAGGCTTTTCGAACTGCCTGACTGGCATACGCAGCCATGGTTCCCGCTAATGTTGGGAATAATAATAGAACCTTATATGGTTATTCTAAACATAAAACATTGCTGGTTCAGCCTGTGACTCGGGGAAAACAGCCCCTGCAAGATAAATCAATTCATAGACTTGCAGACTCTGAGACGACTATTCCTGCGGCTCGGGTTGTCAGACCGATTCATGTAAGTGCTCACTGCAGAGTGCAGGGATAGCACCGAAAAAGGCAGTGCATTTCCCCTTCAGGAGATGGAAAGCGTTTTTGTTTAAATACACATGTTACATCTAATACTGCACAGATAACTGACGTCTTGGAGTTCATTTACAAATGGGTCTTTGACAATAATTAAGTTATAGTGCCATTAACTGTGCCAACGTGCCTTCTCATCATATTTGCTGCAGCAAGTGGGACCCACAGTGTCGTGTCTCACCCACTCATATCCAGAATAATAAAGGATATCATTAACACAAGTTTCTCCCAGGCCCAGTTACACGGAAGTATGGGACATTGATGTTACGTTAACACTACCTCACCAGGGGGCTCCAGCTACATCCTTATCTTTAGCCGGCTCTCATAAGATAGTTATCCTCATGGCACTGATCTCAGTGCAATGGGTCCAGTCACTACATAAATTGCGACTGGACAGGATGGTTACATCTGTAATAACATAATATTTTATGTTTATGATTTAATTAACCAGAACAAACCAGGGGCGTTAGGTCTCAAACTAGTTTTCATGGCATACCCCATGGACCTTTGGTAATGTGTGGTAACACATTTACAACAATATGACTAGGTCACCTAGACCCTTAAAGGCTCCAAACTAGCAATGTTTGTTAGTTACAAAAAACCTCATAAGAAGGTATTAGTTCTACAATCTCCAGGTGGTTAAAATGGGGTTTTGGCTAATGCATGAGTCGATACTAATATTCTCAACTCTCACTCCACCAGGGCTGCTACTACATGAGCTCCAAGGGTTATATACATTCCACTGGACCACATCTTAGCAGCCGCAGGATTGTCAAATGAGCATACTTTCCAAACATTTTATAATAATTCATTGCCAGACCGGGGGTATTTGCCAACTCCATTTTAGATTCTGTTCTATAGTTTCCCCCTTGATGAGAGGGGTCACTATTATTTTCCTTTGATGATTAAAGCATCAGCATTTTAACAAACTAAGCCATGTCTGAATGCATTAATCTTTTTCACTCATCCATGGTCAATTCATGCAGTGTGTGACGCATGAACTTGTTTCCGGCATGAAATCACACAGCTTTGAAATCTTCACATAATCACTCATGTGAATCCGTAAGATTAAATGAGAACTTACCAGTTTGAAGTTTGATCTTTATTTTATGAGGAGTTACGATGAGCGATTACGTGCCCACCGCTCCCAATCCTCGTATCTTAAAGGTCATCTGGTAGTTCTACTCTTCTCTAATCTTACTATGTTCAGTTCAACCATTGTTATCTGTGATTTCACACCGCTGCTTTGAAGATTGACGCGCATGCGGGCTGATGGCCTTCTTCAGGTAATCGCTCATCGTAACTCCTCATAAACTAAAGATCAAACTTCAAACTGGTAAGTTTTCATTTAATCTTACTATTGTAAACCCGTGTTGCATAGAGAAGAGGTTCTAAATAATACTGTATCTGTCAGAGCGCCTTTAAGGAAAAGGGAGGGGGACGTGATAAACATGTTTTTAAGACAGCAAGTAATTTTGTTCAATCTGAAAGCAGGGTCTTTAATCTGAATAAAGCACACAATAAATGTATAAGGCGTGAGTTAGATATGGTATATAAGGGAACTGCATTAAAAACTATGGCAGTAGGCAAGAAATGACTAACATTGAAATAATTTAATACTTGGTTTACAACAAACACATATCCCTTAAGTGCACACATAAAAGATAGAAATTAGAGCGTTAGATCAACAAAATTGAACATTAAGCTCGAGGATGTTGAAAATTTCTGAGTCCGACATTGAAAAAGAAAGGAAATATAGAATGTAATCCAGTGAGAAAGATAACAACACATTGCAAATGCATATTAGATTGTTACTAAATAGTTATTAGTTAAGTACAAAGTAAAAGATTAGCAAAACAGACGCAAACGCTTATTAAGACACAAGAGGAAGCAGATGCTGGAATCTTGAGCAAACCGCAATGTGCTAGAAGAACCAATTGGTCAGTCAGCATCTGTGGAGTGAATGGACAGGCAACGTTTGGGTTGGGACCCTTCTACAGACTGATTGGATTGGTAGGGGGGGCGGGGGCTAGGAGGAAAGCTGGAAAAAGAGAGGTGGATGCTGGACAAAGCCTGGTAAATTATAGGTAGATACAGGTGAAGGGGGATGTTCATTAATAATACATTCGATTATTAATAAGTAGTTATTAGATAAGTGCAAAATACAAAATTGGGAGGAGTCAATGTGGTTCCTTACAGATAATGAGAGGAAACATTACATTGGGGAATAAGCAAATGCCAAAGAAATTGTGGAAACAGGATGTGTGTGCATTAACGGAACACATTAAAACCTTTCCAGAGTTATTGGACAGAACAGCTCTGGAGGGACCAAGAAGCTAAAATTAATTTAAATGGTTTGGGGAAATAACATTAAAGAAATTAATGTACTGAAAGTCAATATATGCTCAGGACTTGATTACCTGCATCCCAAAGTTTTCAAAGAGAGAGCTGTTCTAGATAGTGAATCATCTTTCAAGAATTCCATAGGTTCTAGTACCAAATATAATACGACCTTACAAGAAAGGAGGGAAAGGAAAAGCAGATAACTATAGTTTTGTTAGCCAGCTTTCCATACATTGGAATTTTATTTTGAAGGACTTAGGAACAGGGCACCTGGAAATAATGGGATTGGGCTGAATCAGCATAGATTAATGAAAGGGAAATCATGTTGGAAAAATTTATTGGAGTTCTTCAGGGTTGTAACACGCATAATAGATCAAAAGAAATGTGCGGGTGTGGTGCATTTATCTGTTATAAAGAGCCATGCAAGAGATTGTTGAGCAAAATTACACATGAATTGGGCATAATATGATAGAGCAGACCAAAGATTGGTTAGTGGGAATAAATGGGTCATTTTTGTGTTGGGGCTCTGTGGCTTGCTGGTTGCAGCAGCCATCTGTACTGGAACCCTAGCCCTTCTCCCACAAGCAGCAATGACTTGGGTGAGTTCACCGAGTGCAATGATATGCAAGTGTGCTGAAGATACAAAGCTAGGAGTCCATGTGAAGAGGATGCAAGGAACATGAGCAGCCCGAGTCAATCGTTGAGGAGATGGCAGCTCTGATATAGGGTGATAAGATAAGATGTGATCTATTTCGGAAGAAAATAAATTAGAACAGCAGTGTGTTTTAGTTTGAATGGCAAGAGATTGGTAGGTGTGGATGTTCAAGAAGCTCCTGGTCCCTGTGTACATGAAACATTGAATGTGCATGTATGGCAAACAGTGAGGAGGCAACAAAGTAGGTTTGACTTTATTGTAAGGAAATGTGAGTATGCGGGATGCCTTATGGAAGTTATATTGAGCCCTGGTGAGACCAAATATGGATTCTTTCTGCTTTCACAAACTTAGAAATGATATGTTTGTGATAGATAGTTATTGTGATTAATTCCTGGAAAGTGGGGTCATCCTATGAGGGTGATTAGGGAAAATGAACCTACACTCTTTAGACTTTAGAGTTTCTCTCTCTGGTTCTGGTCTGGTTCACTCTCTAGAGTTTAGAATATTGACTGGTGATCTTCAAGAAATATTCCATATCCTTAAGGGGCTTGAAAAGTTAGTTGAAGGGATGATGGTTTTCCTGGTGGCAATGACTAAAATCACGGGTCGAAGTCTCAGAATAAGTTATCAGCCATTCAGAACAGAACTGAAGAAAAAAAAATATCCATCCAGAGAATAGAGAATCCTTGGAATTCACTGTCCAAGAGGACTGTGATGGTGCCATCGCTAAAATAATCAAAACAAAGATTGCCAGATTTATAGAGATGAGAGGGGATGAGGTTCAATGCAGATCAGCCATAATCTTATAAAGTGATGGAACAGGAGCAAGGGACTGAATGGTCGATTCCTATTTCTGTTCTTCTCGGACCTCTTCAATGTCAAGAGTCAAGAGAGTCAAGAGTGTTTTATTGTCATATGTACCAGATAGAACAATGAAATTCATATGTACCAGATAAAACAATGACACAATGATATATATATATCTATATCTATATCTATATATATATATATATATATATATCTATATCTATATCTATATATATATATATCTATATATATATCCACATATACTCAAAAAACAATTGTAGTGTAATAATAATAATAATAATAATAATAATAATAATAATAATAATAATAATAATAATAGCCTATTGTAGTTCAGAGCTTATTTGAGGTTGTGGTGTTTAATAGCCTGATGGATGTAGGGAAGAAGCTGTTCCAGAACCTGGACGTTCCAGTTTTCAGGCTCCTGTACATTCTTCCTGATGGCAGGGGTGAAGTGAGTGTGTGGCCAGGATGGTGTGGGTCTCTGATGATGTTAGCTGCCTTTTTGAGGCAGCAACTCTGATAAATCCTTTCGATGGTGGGGAGGTCAGAGCTGGTGATGGTAGAAAGCCCAGATAGAGTCATAGAGTCATTTAGTGATACAGTGTGGAAACAGGCCCTTCCCCCAACTTGCCCACACCATCTAACATGTCCCAGCTACACCAGTCCCATCTAACCACGTTTGGTCCATTTCCCTCAAAACCTGTCCTATCCAAGTATAGGCCAACAATAGATAGATCAACAATTTCAAAAAGCACTGAAGGTTCTGTCCACCTGAGGTTGTAACAAGTTGACAGTTCATTATCTGTTGTGTGTGAGAAAGCTGATAGAAATCATCCCTCCTGTAAAGGAGGATGGTGGTTGTTGAACGTATGGTATCCTGGTCCCAAGAGTTCCTCAGGGCAGTATTCTGGAGCCATTATTATCAGAGCACCAAGGGAAATTCCTCGTACGTGAACCTACTGGGCTAATAAACTTATTCATTTATCACAAGGATATCCTTCCTCTAAGTTGGAAAACCTCACAGATCTTAGAAAAGTATTGAACTGGGGGCTATTCTACTTCACAGAGACTGATCATTTTTGTCAGATGGAAATACCAATATTCTTCCAATATCTAGCTTCCCTTTATTTCAATGGAAAATGTACTTCTAGGATTCCTATGAATCGGATCTCTGATCTTGAGACAGTTTCTCAGTATCACTGTCTGTACACTGCACAAAATCAGTTGCCTTATTCTCCAGTTGAGAGATAAACCTGAGACCAGTTGTGCCGTTCCAGCAAAATATATCTGCAATAGAATCCGTTCAAAGCATATTTATATTGCAGTGGCTGCAGTCCTGCATGACAATCATAGTAATGAGCAAACTAAATGTTGCTCAGGCAATTGCTGAATAACAACAAATTAATCTTCTGCCTAAATAACCCTTGGTCTGGCCACCATAGGGGGAGATAACAATTGATTTCTCTCTGATACATATCCTGGGCGTGATTATTCATGCATGGACCTCGGTGAAAAGTGTTGCAAGTTGTGTATCATGAAGGGAATTTCAGCTGACACCAATTATATCCATACCCCAGTTAATGCATGAACTTCAGCCACTAAAAAATGTGCTGGAATGCAAAATGCCACCTGATTCTGTCCAATAGGCAGGTGGCAATTCAACATTACAGTGAAATTATCTAACTCATCACAAACCTGGGAAGGAATGTGTATTAAACGTGTCATATTCTTATTCCGCCTGGTTCAGTCTTTCCTAATTGAACCTTTGGGGGGCTGCATTAGATTTCCAACTGTACACGTTCTTCCATTTATTCCCACACGGCATCATCCTTACTACACGTGTCTGTCTGAAAGGTGACTACACTGTTCAATCATCAAATCATTCGTTTTCATTGTTGTTCCACCACTAATAACTGGAACCAACAAGTTGCCCCGTCCATGAGGACATCATATTCATTAAACTGTCTTCAATAAATTTAATGACAATTAATATCAATTATTTGTTTTGGTGAGGAATTAATTGAAGCAGGTTTTTGGAGGCTAGTCATAGAGAGTCATAAGGGCCTGTCCCACTTGGGTGTCATTTGCGAGTCACGCAGATGGCGTGCGAAGATTTTGTACACCCCAAAATCCTAGGGCGCCGCACGAGACCGCACATCACTGCCTACGTCACCACGCATCATGCGCGCGTAATGCCCAAGTGGGACAGGCCCTATAGAATTCTACAGCATAGAAACAGGCACCCCACCCATCAAGTCCATGGCACCTTTTTAGACCATCTGTACTAATCGTATTCGCCCATATTTTGACCGTGTCCTTCTATCTCTTGGTATTCTACTCAGAAACAGTTTTCCTCAATACATTCATCCAATACTTTACAGACATGTACACTCCTGAGACCACTATGGGGCAAATTTAACCTTTACCATTGTTCAAGTCCTCCTTGAAATGTACTACACTGAAATAGTTGATCGTAAACAGGCAAATTTGATGCTACTCATGCAATATCCCAGCAACTGCAAAGATCTCACCTCTGTCGAGTTGGGTGATGAAGAAATACTTGATATGACTTCTGGGGTGTTCTGTGCTGTGCTCTACAAAGGATCTAGGGACAATTGGACAGCGCTGAAACCCATCTTGTTCAATAATGAAGGGCTGCAGAAAAGGTTTGTCAACATGTTCAACTCCAGGAGTGATGTTTGCAGGATAAGGTTGCTTTGGAAGGGGCAGGTCAATAATCTTACACATGGTCCAGGTTGGTGGCACATTAACATTTACCATTTCCCAACAATTGTATCACTACCTCATGCCAGAAATACCTATCACCGCAAAAATCTCAGTCAATTATCAATCTTACCTAACAATCATGCTCACCACCTCCCTGGACAAAGGCTTGCATTCCCATCACGCAGGTTACAAATATTCCCAACTAATCTATCGTAGCAAGCACAGTACTCTCTTAAGCAGTGTATTTCAGGGACTTAACTCTCTATGGGTGAGAAAGGTCATCCCTCAGATCTCTTCCAAATTTCTTACACCTGACACTAAATCTGTGCCCCCTAGTTTTGTTAGGATTACTGAGGTACCTAAGACAATTTGGGTGACTGCCAGGCTGCTGCAGGGCCTCTCCAGCCATCTCATCGATCCGGAACAGCCAGCAAACCATCATCTCTCCTCGCCCAGGCACCGGAATTGATTTTCCAACTCCTGAAATTTATTTTGCAGGATCACATCCCTATATTAACGCCGATTGTTATTACTGATCGGCGTTAATAATGATTGTCCCACGGCCATTGTTTGTTCATTTTCCATCCTTCAGAATACTTTCCAGTTATTTAACCTTGCCACCAGATGGGTAACATACTATTTGGGAGTTATCTTTGCAGCTACAGAGTGGAGAGAGGCAGAGAGTTCAGGAATCCATTGTGGTGAGCCAGATTTGATCCTCTCACACTTGAATTGCCTACCTCTCTCACTCTTTGACCTCCTCTCGAGTGCAACTGAGCCACTCATGGTGTCGCAAACTTGCCCCTTATTGCGTTCCCTTGCAAAACCATCTGTCCCAGCAATATTCAGTGGTATAGGTGCTGGAGAGGGGATTGCTGTACTCCTTGACTTCCTCCTCTCTGGTCACCCATTCCCTTTCTGCTTGCTCTGTCCTGCTTGCAGAGTGACCACCTCACCAAACATGCTATCCTCCTACATCTCAACACAGTGGATATTCTGCAGTGAATCTGCAGTAAATTGAAGATTTACAAGGATGTCGCCAGGACTCAAGTGCCTGGGCTTGAGGGATCGGTTGAGCAGGCTAGGACTCTATTCCTTGGAGCGCAGGAAGATGAGGGGTTATCTTATGGAGGTGTATAAAATTGTGAGAGGAATAGATCGAGTAAATGCGTGGAGTTTCTTGCCCATAGTAGGGGAATTGAGAACCAGAGGATATACGTTTAAGGAGAAGGGTGAAAGGGTGGAGGGTATATTTACACAAAAGGTGGAGGGTATATGGAACGAGCTGCTGGAGGAGGTAGTTGAGGCATGTATTATCATATTGTTAAGAAACATTTAGATAGGTAAATGGATAGGATTGGTTTAGAGAGATTTGGGCCAAACAAAGGCAGGTGGAACCAGTGTAGATGAGACATGTTGGTTGGTGTGAGCAAGTTAGGCCGAAAGGCCTATTTCTATGATGCATGACTCTATGAATCCATCTACATCTCCAGTCCTGTAATGTGGTTAACTAATAGCTACAGCGAGACTTATTTCCTGCACATGGTTGCCAGGGGGAATATTCCATTGATCTGAGATGCCCTGCCACGAATTCATATTTAACCCATTTAATTAAAGAATACTGATTACACTGGGGACCTTATTGCCACAATGTCAAGTCTTTACCTTTACTTTGTCTAATGAGCTGCAGTCGTAGTAGTAAAATTAGTCGAGACAGCCACCTGATTTTAATAATGTTCACACTCTAACTAACTTCTGAGCTGGTGCTATTTATAATCTCTGTTGGTCTATTATCCCCAGTTGCATATGAACTCTAAGAGTGTTAAAAGCTCATCGCCCACCGAACTGCCTAGCAAAAATGGCCACCACACTGAACTAATTACAGTCACAGATTCCTCCCACTCTCATCACTATGCCAGTGAGGACCTTTCACTTAACATTGAAGGCCACATGTTAAAGACTGCGGCATTCCGGCCATTAATATGTACAAAAAATGTGAACAAAGGCTGGCCTCTGGTCAGTCATAGCCGATGAGGTG